>JBBGZY010000135.1:5555000-6155000 GCA_037952925.1 Lithobates clamitans
TATGTTTAACTTTAAGAGAACCTGACAATTTCTAATTAATCAGTGGAGAGTGCAGTGGCTTGTGTGCTCAGGCAAAGACCGGTATGTCCATAGGCCTCAATGTAGCGGCTATAAAATTACCATATATTCTACAGGAAAACTTGACAGTGTGCTGTAAGCCTGCATCCACATGGGTGTTTAGCCTTTTTGCTGCTGGGATTTGTAGCATGGCTAAATGTCTGTGCAAAGGCAGCCTTAGGCTGGCCATACATTATACAAGATTCTTATGCAATTTCCCTTTAGATTTACCAAAACCATATAATATGAGGTCAAACCTAAACACTTTCAATGTGTATGCAATCAGGCAGGCCCTTGCACTACATAGTTGAATGTAAATCTAAAGGAAATTGAATAAGAAAATTGTATAATATGTGGCCACCTTAAAGTGTTACTAATCCTACAACAGTAAAATCAGTCTGTATATTCAGTAAAGCACGCTTATACTCACTGTGGAACCTAAGGGGTTATCCCTCTGCATTGTGTAAAAGGGCTGTTTGATCCTGTATTCTCTGATCCTCCCCTTCTTTTACTGTCCCCAATCCATCTGCTCATAGCACAGAGCCCTTGGAGGCACTCTATGGGGAGATCGGATCCCATCCAATCCGATCCGCCAAGCAGATGGAAAATAGGGTAACCATCCGTCTGCATTTCACGGACAGGATCGGATCGGATAGCAGCGGGTGTCAGCGGACATGTCACCGCTGACATCTGCCACTCCATAGAGGTGAGTGGAGCATCTGATCAAGGCCGCCTGAAAAACTTACAGGCAAACAGGATTGGCAAGCCCGTGTGAAATGGGACTAACTATGATCAAAATGTAAAATTGAATTTCATTAATTTCTAGCCTACTCCTAATACTCTGAATCATCTTGACGTTTGTGAAGAATCCCACACATTTACTTCCTTGAATTCTGCCCTGTTGATAGACACTGCTGTGTCACACATTTCACAGAGTCTGCCTCCTAAACTACAGATGTGCTGAGAGGAGGAGTCAGTCAGGAATCACTACTTGCAGGCAGCAAAGTACCATGGGATATGTAGTCCTTATAAATTGAAAGCAAACAGCAGAGGAGAAGCTGCAAAGCATGCTAGGGCATGCTAAGTATCCAAGAAGTTGTGCTAATAGATTGCCAGCAGACAGGCAGCACTCATGACATGAAAGTAGATTGTTCAAGTAAACTTATGTTGAATTGTCAAATATAACTATTGTTTGTATTGCTAGTACAATGTTAATGTTATAAAATGAAAGTTTATGCTGTGACCATAGAACTCCTTTAAAGTGATACTAAACCCACAACAGTAAAATCAGTCTGTATATGCAGTAAAGCATGCTTGTTATACTCACTGTGGAATTAAGGGGTTAAGCCTCTGCATTGTGTAAAAAGGCTGTTTGATCCTGTCTTCTCTGATCCTCCCCTTCTTTTACTGTCCCCAATCCATCTGCTGATAGAACAGAGCCTTGGAGGCACTCTGCACATGCTAAGTTTGGTGTGTATTGCTAGAGTTTTTTTTTGTTGGGGGGGGGGGTGCATGTGATCAGCACAGAGCCGATCAGCGCTGTCCAGACAAAAAATCAGGGGTCATGCAGCCTCAAAGGGAAGTCAGAGGAGAATGAAAAATCCTCCTACAAGCTTTAACCAGGCACTGATAGAAGTTACAAGACTGCTATATACTGCTGATGGGAAAAGGTATTTAGCAGTTTATTAAAATTTTTACAATTTACTAAAATGCATTTCCATATACTGTGGGAGACCAGATATAGTGAATGCAGGGCCCTGGGTTTAGTAACACTTTAAATGTGAAAAATTCTAATTATACTATATCGATTGATATTGATCCATAGGTCTCTTTAAGAGTTTTTTCTTTCTCTCTTTTATCTTAGATTACAAAACCTGTCTGCTCCCGCTATTTACAGCACACCGACGTACTGCAAAATGTGACTGTAATTAAACACCTTACTAGAGAGTACACGGGAATAAATTTCCGAGCTTGTTTTGCCTGGCAAATGAATTATGTAAACCTTCCCCATCGGAATCTGTTTCAAGTCAATTAATTGTTGTAATTACTTAAGATTTCTTTTTAATGAATATAGCTCCCTGGGGATCAGATGATATCCTGTCATCTCTGGTCCTGATAAATGAAATGTGAAATGTGATTTGTGGCTGGTTTCAGGCTGAACCTTTGCTCTTGAACAATGTCTCTTTCCGAGCTGCTCATTAAGGGGGAAAATGCCCTTGATAGAGCTCTGAGCATTTATAACGGTCTGTCCCTTACAAATTGAATAGAACTCACTGCTGAAAATTTTGCCTCAGTGGAACATTTCATCAGTGAATTATGGGAGTGTGAAATTGTCTACATGCAGAATACACATTATCCCTAGTGCTTGGCATTAAGCAAAACTAGAGATGAGCGTTAATAGAACAGAACGGGTTAAAGGCACGATCGATGAATCCCAGTACGAGCATAAACAATACATATGTATTTACGCTGTCTCTAAAACAATCAACATTTGTGGTTTCACATGGCATGTGATGCACGCGACGCACAATTCAAAACGGGGATAATAATATTTAATAGCAATACAACAGTGTCAAGAGTATCGTTCTCCTAAACGAATCCAGCGAGTATCTGAGCGTAGATGTAATCAAACAGAGGGCTTCTGATGATTACTTTACACATATCCAGGTGGAAGCGTTCATATTCCCTAGTTACGTATGTTATGCTTCAAAGCTTCTCCCTTGTCGTTTGCCTTTGAGCGATCATAACGGCACAGTGATTTCCCACTTCAGTGCAATATTTGTAAGTGTCCTTTTTTTTCCCATTCTGAGGAACAATGCCACAAAAATGTGTTCATCTGCTAGTAATTTGTTTGCAGCAGTTAAATAATAGAATTACAAAACAAGATTAGAATTAAGATCCAATAACTTTTCTGAGATTAATGTCAATTTTACATTTGATCTGTCACAAGCAGGAAAGGCTCATTCATTTAAATGGGCCCCTTTTGTTCCTAATCAAGATAATTTTAAGATATGTTTATACCAGGGCTTAGGGGTACAGCTACGCTATGCCTAAGTACGGTGTCAGCTAAGCACTTCATGTGCAGTGTCTTTTTTATATATTTATATGCAATATGAATTGTCAATTTGCTGTCAGAATAATGTTGGTGGATAACAGCTAAAAGCGGTTTAAAAAACAAAAAACACCTCTAAGGCAATTGCATAATGTGCTAGTAATACTAGCACATTATGAAATACTTACCTTAGAATGTAGCCCTCCAGCAGCACACTGAGGGCTGACATCTTCCCCTGGTGTTTCTTTCAAGCTCCAGCAGTGTGAGTGGCCAGAGCCATGATGACCTCACTCATACACATGCACACAGGAGCCCTTGGTTCCGGCACGAAGCTCTGAAGGTCTAGCATAGTATGCCGGCCCTTCAGAGCGCATGCGCCTGTGACATCACCGGCTGCATTCAGGGTGAATATCTCCTAATCAGTGCACCTTTAGGAAATATTCATCTTACCTACAGCAGTGTTTCTCAACTCCAGTCCTCAAGGCGCCCCAACAGGTCATGTTTTCAGGATTCCCCTCAGATGAAATGGCTGTGGTAATTACTAAGGCAGTGAAACTGATCAAATCACCTGTGCAAAATAATGGAAAGCCTGAAAACATGACCTGTTGGGGCGCCTTGAGGACTGGAGTTGAGAAACACTGACCTACAGTACAGGTAAGCTCTATTATAGGCTTACCTGTAGGTAAAAATCACAAAGCGGGCTTTACTACCTCTTTAAAGTGTTACTAAACCCAGTAATGTAAAAAAATTGTTCATCTGCCCCCCACAGTGCCCACAGCTTATAAATCTTCTTTTTACATTAAAATATTGTCACAATATACCTTTTTGGATGATCTGTATACCACGGTCAGTGATAAACTGCACAGTTTCTCCAGTGCTGAGTTCAGGTGGGAGGAGATTTCCACTACAGCCTGTATACACGCCCACATGTGTGATGTCAATATCATGTGACCTGGCTATCTCTGAGAACAAGTAAATGTTCTCTCCAGCATTAAAGACACAACTGAGCATGTGCAGGTTGGCTACTGCCTGTGTTTTAGCTGGCCTTCCCAAGATAGACAGTGCAGGACGGGGAGGATCTGTGCATACAGGATAAAACAGCCTTTTTACACAATGCAGAGGATTAACCCCTTAAGTTCCACAGTGAGTATTACAAGCATGTTATGCTGCATATACAGACAGATTTTACTCCTGCGGGTTTAGTAATACTTTAAAGTAGATCATCACTCTTCCCCTCATTTTTTTCAACCCCTGCTTACCTGATTGTGGATCCTGTACAGTTAACAAAACTCACCCGTCCAGCAGATCCAGCGTTGTCCTGCTGAGATGCTCTTCTTCTCTCCTCCTACACCCCCCTCCCCCCGCTCAGTCCCACACCATCTTATTGCCTGACATCATTGGGAAGCTGTCATCTCTTCCAGGTTCAGCCCGCAGCTCTCCTGATGTTGGGTTGCTAGGCCCTCCCCCTCCTCCTTTCTCAATAAAGGACTATGGCACATATTGCATTCTTATTTTTTTTAAAAAGGTAGATTAAAAAAAAAGCCCCATTCGTATAGTGGAGGGGTGGAGAGGAGGCAACATCAAATTGAGGTTGAAGATCTGCTTTAAAAGCACCATCAAACACACAAAGTACCTAACAATCAGAAGAAATTCTCAATGAAAGAATTGGATGGCAGTTTCCATTTCATTTATTACGCAGAGTGCCAGATGTATCCCTGTACATAGGGCCTTTATGTATGAAAGTATCTGTATCAAGAAGAGTCAATATTTCCCCACAGCCAGTAAATGCATTGAAATCTGAACATGAAAGTAGGAATCTGGAAATGTGACTTGTTTTAAGCTGTATCTAAACCTAAGAACAAAAAATAAACATATTCCAGCTTACAAGTCCTTGCATTCGTTTTCTTTAATCAGGATTTGGTTCCTTTATTTTCACCTGATGATCCTGCCATTAACACACTTCCTGTCCTAAGATGACAACACTTTCTTACTGAACTGTATGGAGGAGCAGCGTTGTCAGGAAAGGTGTTAGAAATACAGGAAAGTGATTCAGCTGGGAGTAGAAGCTTTACTACATCAGCTTGTCGCTGGAGAGAGGGGCCGACTGCCCCGATCCCTGGAACTCCACAGTTGTTGCCAGTGCTGGGTAGAAGTTGGTAGCATTCTGCCTTGTTGCTAGCACTTCTGCTGGGGACTCCACATCATCCGCTTCGGCTAACCGTTGGGGCAGGAGGCTGGATTCCTCCACTCCCAAACTGTGTAGCTGCCATTGGGGAGGTGAACCGCCTGCTTCCTTTTCGATTCCCTCATGTGGCTGCTGGGACGACATGTCTCTGGTATTGTCTCCCAGGTGCACAGATCTTTGCTGGGGAGGAAAGACTACTTCCTCCACCCTGGCCGACTGTTGGGGAGGGGCGACAAACACCTCCTCTACCTTCTCCCCCTGTATCCTGATCTGCTGCTGGGAAGTGACCGCCACCTTCTCACCCTGAGCCTCCGGAACTGCCACAGATGTGGGGCAGAGGTCTTGGACCCTCTGTCTGGTGGCCAGTGCTTCAGCTGGGGAAGTTCCTTGTAACTCCACAGATGCTGCTGTTGGTGCTGGGCAGACCTTTGTTATGTTCTGCCCTGATGCTAGCTCTTTTGCTGGAGGCTCACTCGGTTGTTCTTCCTCAGCAGAAAAGTCAATTAAATCACTAGATTCTGTGGTCTGTGGCTGGAGACATGAGCCGACTGCTCCATCTCCCATACCCTCATCCAGCTGCTGAACAGATGCATACCTCCATCCAAGATCATCCCATGCAGAAACAGGATCATGAAGGTTAGTCAGCACTTGCTGCATCCACCATAAGACCCCTGCGTCCATGGCTGCGGGGGCAGGTTGGCAAAGCACACTGTTACTCTGCCACATTGCCGACTCTTTAGCCAGGATTTCAGAGTTGTCAGCTGGTATTTCCTGATAGTGCCAGGCAAAGGGAGCCCAGACCTGCTGCTGAGCAGAATCTAGCAGCTGCCTGTAGGCAATCTCCAGCTACCATTTCTGATTGGCTCGAAACTCCAAATCTTCCAGTGCCCATGGAACTTCTGAGACATTCAGCATCCATTCTCTGTATTCCAAGATTTCTTCCAAACGATACTCCAAATCACTCCCAAAGTCAGGGTCCTGTGACAACCTCTCTAATAACAGCCCCAGGCCGCTGTAGCCAAAGCCTTCTGTTGGGGTGTTGTCCGCTGTCCACGGGCACGCTTGGGCTACATACCAGCAGAGGGCTCTGTAGCTCTTGTCCAACCGCACCTCCACCTGGACCAGCCTGGTTAACTCAGCTTTCCATTCCTTATGTGGTTGTTCCCCCAGAAACACCATTCGCACTTCGTACTGCGACCAGTACCTTTCCTGGAAGGAGGAGAGAATTTCCCTGGTGTCGCTGCTCATGGGCTAGCACTTCCTTCCAGAGTTCCCAGCGGATAGAATCATACCATCCCAGCAGGACCTGCTCTGAAACTGGTCCTCCGTGCTGTATCTGCATGTCTCGCAACCTCCTTTCCAAATTCCTCTTCCTTGACGGCTGGTATCTGTACCTCTCCTCTCCTGCTATCCGGACCTTGGATCCAGGTGGAGGTTTGGATGTCCCATACTACAGGAAGAATACCACTGCTGCCACCAATGTAATGAAATGTCCCACACTCCACTTGAGTGCTTTCGTCATATACCGCTTCCTCCCAGTCTGAATATAGATATCAGATATTCCAACATAACAACAAACAAGACAATACTTGTTTGGTTGCTGAATATGGACTGTTTATTGAAAACACAGGTACACAAGTAATACTCTGGACAATCCCCCCCTTTGCATTCCAGGCGGGGTAGACTGTCCAATCAGCAGTGAGAGTTGTTATAGGAATTTGCCCCCACCAATCTCACAGCTAATCTACATACACATCCCATAATATCCAAGGCAGACAGACACAATAGAACACTAGAATACAGCCACACCCCAAACGACCCAGCAAAGAGTACACAACAAAATGAGACAATAAACTATTGGGTGAAAGACCTGGGTTTTCCAGATCTCATTAATCAGCATTCCTTTCACATATATCTGCCCACTGAGTCCCAAACTGGTAGAGACCATCAAAAAAAAAAACCTCTGTCCCGATTGAGTCTATCACATGTACCTTTTTGCTTGATTTGTTTCTTTAGAATGTACTGTCAATGACATCAAATTTAGATGATGGAATGGATCCTGAGAAAGAGATGTGATCATGAAATGCATTGATCATTAAGACACCATACGTCTACAATACAGTCTATGGACTGTTATATGATAATTCATTGCCCTTAGTGGCTCATGGACACAATATGGTTATGCCTCTGGCTTTTTAAATTTGTAATAAAAATTTTACATGTGATTTATGTCTTTGTGTTGATACAATTAGAGTTCTATTTCTTTTCCCTCTATTTACCCCTTCTTTTTGGTATGATCAAGTGACCTTTTATAAAAATTAAATATGTTGAAGCTTGCCAGTCCTTAGATGCTTGGCTGCATTTCCCATAGAGGAATCCATGGGTGGCAGGTTAAGGGGGTGACATCATATAAGTATATACTTCTTACTATTGTATATTACATACTTATGACCACTTCCCTCTATATGCTTGAATGTACTGAAGATATGCCAGACCTTTGCACTCAATATGCCATATTGTACTTACATATTTCTGCCCAATGTGTTCATTTGCTGATTACTAGATAGTCACTGGATATTTTAATAAAGTTCTTTAAGGTAGGCCAGTAAAAAGTTACCTCTCTGTCTATATGCAGTGTCCTTATACTTTCCAATGAGCTCAACTAAAATTATAACAATCTTTCTTTTTTTTTCAAGCTATCTTCTGCCAAACACAAGTTAATGGAGATGAAAAGAGAAGGTATTTGCAGTCAAAATCAGGAGAGCAGCATGGAGAATAATGCTACTCTATCATAGCTACAAAGACGTGAGTGTGCGTAGCCATCCTTGGACAGGAACTGTGTTATTAATAGAATTACCAGCCAGAAGTAAAGGGAAAATGCATGGACAGTGTTTAACATGAATTCCAATGGCCCTAGCTCATACCAGTGCAGTACATTTCAACACAGTCAACAAAAGTCGAACATATTGCATTTTTTCTGTATTGAACGCATCTGGAATGTGGCAAAATGCATCAAAAACATACTGGAATGCATACGTCCTTAATTACAATGAGGAAAAAAATAAAGGGGAAAATACACTGGATTAAAAGGCAACGGAACACATCAAAAATGCATGCGCAGAAATGCTTCTGGAATGGAGAAAATTGTGGTGTGAACTGTCCCTAAGAACAGAAACAGGTAGGACTTTGTTAAACTTCTTGCAATTTACATTGATCACCTAGAGAGGATTGATTTTTTTCTCAGCAAAAGTGGAGTTACTCTTTAGGTTAACAAGTAGTTACAAATAAATGTGTGTAGAATTGAGGTTGTGGCTAAAAGCAATCGGAAAGGGCCTTTAGCGTTAAACTCCTGTCAAACTTGAATAAAGCCTATACATGTGATACATTTTATCTGCCCAGAGCTTTTGTTTTTCATGCAAGAATTGTTTGAGTACAGCAGATCACTCTGCTGTGTGTAATTGCAGGTAAACTTGTGCTAGGGGAACACTAAAATTTTACAGAAAACTAAAATTATTCACTGTAAATTGTCTGGATGTGGGAAGACAACATCTGCTATGCATCTCTATTTGTGTTGTGCAAAGTGATAATAAACCCTGCAGAATCAATGACACCAGATGGGTACAACCCATTTATATGACAAGGTGTTACAGACCTGCATAAAATTGCTTACACCAAAAAACATTGACCTCTGGCCATTGTTGAGGAAATAAAAATGTCATCATAGTGTTCAGGGCTGCTAATACTCTACTGTATGTGGCATGGGATATATAACCTACAGCTGCCCCTCAACCATTTCCCACTCGGAGTTCATACAGTAACTATTTTCTTTTCATATTTTACTATTTGGTCCCTAGTACTACGTTATATCAACTATATGTTCACAGACTTAGGGATATCTTTTTTCTATTATTTGCATTCCTCAATAAAAATGTATGAAATAAAGAAAAAATATATCTGTATACCTGGTATATAATTTATTACATGTACTGGTCAGATTGGTGGCTAAAAAGTATGTTCTGTAAGTCTACATTAAAGGGTATCTTTTTTTTTTTTTTTTTAACTGGAGTGGTGAAGATTTAAAACCCCCTTTTTTTTTTCTTTTTTTTTACAGCCCCTGCTGCTCTGCGCCAACACAGGTATTTTTACATTTTTAATATCTTGACTTTGATTGATGTGTCCGGAATCTTTACTCTTTACTCCAACCCATTAGACAGAGGGGGTATTGTTTTAGCCCCCCCGAAATGTCTTGCTGCCTTTTTACTTTTGGTCATTTGTGGAATCAAATAAATATTTTAATGCCGCGTACACACGCTTGGAAATTCCGACAACAGATGTTCGATGGGAGCTTGTTGTCGGAAATTCCGACCGAGTGTAGGCTCCATCGAACATTTGCTGTTGGAATTTCCGACAACAAAAATGTGAGAGCTGGTTCTCAAATTTTCCGACAACAAAACTTGTCAGAAATTCCAATCGTGTGTACACAATTCCGACGCACAAAATTCCATGCATGCTCGGAATCAAGCAGAAGAGCCGCACTGGCTATTGAACTTAATTTTTCTCGGCTCGACGAACGTTTTGTACATCACAAGTTTTTGACGTTCAGAATTTCCGACAACATTTGTGCGACCGTGTGTATGCAAAACAAGTTTGAGCCAACATCCGTCAGAAAAAAAACATGGATTTTGTTGTCGGAATGTCCGAGCGTGTGTATGCGGCATTAGACTTTTTTGTACTCTAATGCCCCGTATACACGATTGGATTTTCCGACAACAAATGTTGGATGTGAGCTTGTTGGCTGAAAGCCCGATCGTGTGTATGCTCCATCGAACATTTTTTGTTGGACTTTCTGCCAACAAATGTTGGCTAGCAGGTTCTCAAATTTTCCGCCAACAAAACTTTGTTGCCAGAATTTCCGATCGCGTGTACACAAGTCTGATGCACAAAGCTTCATGCATGCTCGGAATCAAGCAGAAGGAGCCGCACTGGCTATTGAACTTCATTTTTCTCGGCTCGTCGTACGTCTTGTACATCACCACGTTCCCACGTTCGTAATTGTTGGCCAACATTTGTGTGACCGTGTGTATGCAAGACAAGTTGGAGCCAACAACCTTCGAACAAAATTCCACGGTTTTGTTGTTGGAAAGTCCGATCATGTGTACGGGGCATTAGAAACATATGTTTGGCACTCCTTCTGGCTCAGTTATATGTAGACTACTCAAATTGGCTGACCTCTGCCCTTTGGGAGAAGACCAAGTTTTGTGGCAGAGTGGCCAAATTTAAGCCATTGAACTGAGCTAAGGATTTCTAGTCAAACCCATTCTTTGGCTTTCGTTGCTGTCTCTGTCCCTACTGAGAAGATTTGCCCTCGCTGTTTGTCCTGGTGACCTTTGCACTGGGATGGATATTGATCGGTGTACCACAGTTTTACAGGTGTCACTAGAACAGGAGTTGGAGGATAAATCTCCCAATGGAAACACCTTATTTGGTGACAGCTGTTTAAAAGGGACTTTCTCCTATAATATAATGATTTACTCATTTACTCTCGATTAAAATGGTGTCTCTGGGACAGGAAATAGGACACAGCAAATAAACTGTCAGGAGTTTTAACCATACCCTACTCTATCCAGACTAAAAAGAAAAGTTTTGGATATACTGTAAGTAGCCTTATGAGAATTCTGAGACTGTGGTCATTCAGGCTAGGTACTTCCCACTTTGCACATCTTTCAATATTTCTGCTTCCAACTAATATTCTAACCGTATAACTAACCATTCACAGAAAAATACCGGTAACTATTCGCCCCATGCTCAAACTTTCTTTCTACAAGAGAATATGAGGGAGGTAGATTGACAGAACAGAATGACTAACAGGAGACTACCGTATCACCCAGAGGTGCTGACAAGATCCTGCTCCATCTTGTTGCAAAAAAGTGAGTATTGGTATGTGAAAGAAGGAATATTGCAAACAAAATTACATGAAACACCAGATTCCCGACTTCTGCCAACCTTCTGTAATTTACCCTGAAGAAGAAGTTGTCCTAATCCACTAAATTGCACTTGCCTGTTTTGTTATACATTAGCAAATATAAGTTGCAATGAACTTCTGTTTTATAGAATGTTTCACTCCACGCGAGTAGCCTGAAATTACATGTATCTATCAAATACTGACTAATCTTAGAACATTTTAAGATTTTAAGATCACCACACAAAAAAACCTAACTTATTGTAAAGTATTTTAGACCTTCTGACTTTAGAACAGCTGCGATGTTTCCTGGGTAGCATTAGCATTTCAAGTATTTGAATAACATTTTTTATTTTAATTTTCTTTTTTGCCTTTTTTTCCATAGCTCCTCTTTGTTTCCATTATTATTGTTGGTACCTGGAGCTTCGCTTTGCTGACATTAGCACTGAGTATTAAATGATATTTAAACCAAGAAACAAAATTTTATTATATTGCAGTCTAATGCAGAAACTAAAACAGCCACTACTTCTAGACTGATAAGCTACAATATATTACATTTTTATTTGGGGATTTCAATAGGTCTTAAAAGGTATCTAAACCAAACAACCAAAATGTATCATATTACAGCCTAATGCAGAAATGAATGTAGCCACTACATCTTAAGGCTGATAATTTGGATTTCAATGCCCTTTAGTCATAGCCAAAACTTTTATTCTTGTTTTAGATATAGTATGGGGATGGGTAAATAGACTTTTTTTTTTTACTCTGTCCCAAGCCACAAGCCATTATATCAGCAAGAGAAGGGATCTGCTGAGCAGGAAAAGTTCAATAGATTGAGTCAGGCAACATTGCACCATGGGAACTGTATGCCAGAGGAGAGAGACTTTACTGTAATCAAGAGCTTTTGTTCTGGATTTCCCAGAGATAGATTGTCAGAAGGAGGGGACAGAGTTTACATTTCTCAGGCTGTACAGTACACAGCTTCTTTTTGAAAGCAGGGAGACTGGAGAGTTCACATCGCTGTCCAGTGTGCACCACCACTGCTGCGTATCAGCAGCCTTTTCCTGCTCAGCAGATCCCTTCTCTTGCTGATATAATGGCTTGTTCACACTTGACTAAATTTCTACACTTAACAAACGCTCCCATAATGTTAGTATGAGCGTTAGACTCGAGTCAATGAACTTTAGTATGGGTGTTAGACTGGCGTTTTACAAGCCTTAAAAACGCTCCCCAAATGCCCTATATGCAGCTTTGAAGCGTTTAAGGAGCGTTAAGGCACATTAAAACTGCTCCACAAATGGGATATTACAGGAAATAAACTAATTTTAACGCCCCACAACCACACTGCAAACACCTGCCAGAGCATTTGGGAAGTGTTACCATAGACTTGAATGCTAAGTCTGGGAGTGCCAACAGCCAGAGTTACCTGGGGGCAGAGAAGAGAGTGGACTAATTGCTGTGTGTGACCTGAAAGTGACCTAATACAGTAGCCTTATTGCTGACCGCAAGCTTGACTGGAATGATTCTCACATGCATAAATGTACAACTGGACCCCAAAGCTTGCCGGCTAAAGAGTTAGGACTAAAGACTTTACAGGTGCTACACAGAAACCTTCACCTATTGCTTATGCTAAGAGGAACCTCTCATGGGACATTGCGCCATATCCTAGTCATTCTACTAGAGTGCACTCTGGATTAGTTATAGACTTATAGTATTATTATTCACATTGCAGTTGTTTATATGCACTGCTCATTGCTGATCTTGCTGATTTCTGAGTTCATTCCAGTCTAGTGGTACAGAACTTTAGCCCAAGTCACTTTGGCCTAAAGATCACATTGTTTAGCAGACTGTGTCTGAATGTTTTCTCTGTGCGCTCATTTATGCTCAAACCACTTTTTACTCTAACCCATACCAATACATTTGGTTAATTTACCATTCATTTACCATTAAAAAGTTTTGTCTCTAATTCATTCATTCACAGTCGAGTTAAAGATCACTTGTGTTCCATAAGTGCCTGCAGGACATTCACCCAACCAGGTGTGCCAGAGGGGCTGAGGTTGCTCTTGGAGTCAAGGCACACAATAGAGAACCCATATTACCAAGCGGCTCCTTCGGTCCCCTGGGAGCATTGCTACATTTAGATTTCCCATCACAGTGGACAATATGACAAATTGAGAAGATGAATCAACTTATCAGGGACACAAACAGCAATAAAAGTGGCCAGGTGTTTTAATCCCTCCCTACTCTATCCATGTAAAGCTGATCTTTTTTGTATTGATAAAAACCACCTTTGAGTACCCTCTCTTCCCCACACTGCAAGGGTTAAATGCTTGTTAAGTATAATGGTAAAAGAATAGTTGGCCATAGATGGTCTGTTTTTCTATTTTCATTCATCCAGTGGGCTGAATGAAAAAAGGCAAACAGATTTCTCTGTCCACACAAACAAGTTAGATGAGAAACCCCCCCCCCCACTGGACAGACACTTCCTCTATCAAAATACACTGATCAGCTACTGCAGCCAATTGGCTTCTCTCTGGTGCTCTAGATTGTGGGTGGAACTTCATTGTTCCTACAACAATGTTGGAATATCGGTCCTGCATTGTACTTGATTATGTAAGCATGTGACTGCTGGCTGGAGCAGCATAGAGAAGAGGCTTTGGGGGACCAGCAGCATGTCTTGGAGGAAGCCTGCCGGAGCGAGGAGTAAAGTAAATATTACCTCTTATTCTTTTACCTCTAGACCCTAGGAGCATAAAACCCTTGCAGCGTGTGGTGGGGTGGGGGTAGTAGGATGAATGGGGCACTGCAAGGGTATTAATTGTTGCTGTTATGGTTATGGCTGACGATGTTTCTATTGGCCGCGTAGGGTGGAGCTCTGACATCACGACGCTGTAACGTGCCGACCACGGCCATCTTTGTGGTTAGAAACAATTGATATCCATGACAAATTGTAGCTTCTCACATGCCTGCTTTTATCTAATGAAATGAGAGTACCCTGGCTGTTTTTTATGAAATAAATTCACCCTGGTTTTAAATACTACTCTATGAGGAGTTGCCTTTTTGTATTTCATACATGTACCTATGAATTTCCATTTGGTGAGACTACAAGATACAGCCATCTATGATCCAATTGAAGTGGTTCTGTGGCCCTGTGGATATATCAGGCTTGTTTGACCACCTGTAACTCAGTGGTCCATTTTCTTTGTTAAGAGGCCCGGTGTGTTGATGTGGAGGAAAATTTCATGCTCACCTTATTGTGTCTCTGTCTACACCGTGGGTGGTTCCAGCTGTTTCCATGAACAAGGACTCCATTTTAACACTATGGACTCTTACTTTATAATTTTATGTTTTTAGCGCTGCATACATTCATCCTTTATGGTTATGGCTGTACTTCAGTTGCAGTTCTATTGCCTCTAGCCAACTGCACAATAACATACTATACAAGTGAACTGATGTAAAAAGTGGAGGGAGAAAACCATGAGAGAATAGAGCAATTACTATGGACAGCTTTTTACTTTGCTTCAGCTTTCTTCACTGTGGGTTCTGTACAACAGCCCAGATATGTGGTAATGTAATGTCGTAATGGTAGTTTTTCAACCTGGTCACTTCTAATGTATATATTCCAAGTGGCACTTTTTCCACCTGTCATTGTGAAGCCAGCACCTTGTTTCTCGCCCTAAGAATGGTTCACTTCCCCTGCAGCATGATTATGCTTGAAAAAAGATGACTTTTAAACCTCTTACTGAATATTTTAATGGATTAAATTCATCATGTCACCAGCTGCTGTGCAGCTAATAGACCCATAAAACACTGTATTAAAGGATTACCCATGCAAAATTTCCTTGTACGCTAATGTGAATTTTAATACTTTTAACATTTAGTTGAGATGGGAATGTCCAAGAACAGCTTGTTCAATAGGTTATTCTATAAAATTAAGCACCCAGCTCATCAGAAATGCCAGGACTCCATTAAGTTAAAATTTTACAGAGAGGCTAAGATGATTCACTGTAAATCGTCTGAAATTAGGAAGGCAACATCTGCTCTGCATCTTTATTTTTGCTGTGCAAAGGATACATTGATAACAAACACTGCAGAATCAATGCCACCAGATGGGCACAACCCATTTATATTACAAAGTGTCATGGATCTACATAAAAAATGCTTACGCCAAAAAAAACTGACCTCTGACCAATATTGAGTACATGCATGGAAATAAAAAACATTGTATGTGTATCTGTATACCTGGCATGCAATGTGTTGTCTACTGATCGATTGCTAAGATGCTTTCCAAATCTTATGTATGGCATCATTAAGGTGGAGCACCTGCTAAAGCTTTTATTTCTTCTGTTCTGAATAGAGCAGAGAAGAGTTACAACCAAACAGTGCTTCTAACCTTTTATATATATATATATATATATATATATATATAGATATAGATAGATAGATAGATAGATAGATAGATAGATAGATAGATAGATAGATAGATAGATAGATAGATAGATAGATAGATAGATAGATAGATAGATAGATAGATAGATAGATAGAGATATATATATATAGATACCACTATATTCAGAAATATATCCCAGTATCCCAGTTACCATACATGATGTAGGGGTAATCCCCTCCAATGTTGAAACACAAAGCAAGAAAAAACTGAGATAGATTTATTTTGCCTTCTACTTTTGTTCCCTTTTTTTTCCCATCAACCCTTGCCCTAATAAGGAAAGGAAGTGAGAGGAAATCTAACCACTAGTAACAAAGACAGAAATAATATTCTGCATAAAGCAGGCCTTCCCCCCTTTAAAGTGGTTGTAAACCCTCTCCTATACCCAGTGAAGTGAACAGCCTCAAATTATATACAGAGATGAAACAAATCTCCCTATATAGGTTTTACATGTACAGTATATCTGCTGTCTTTACCTTTCTACGTTCTTTGGAAAGTGCAGATCATGTTAGAAATCTTGTTTACTCATTCAGCAGTGGGTGTGGAGTCTGGACTTATACTGTGTGAGACCTGATTGCAGGAAAGGGACTCACCCCACTCCACATAAGCAGAGGAACACAGGAACATGCATTATGAATAGACAAGCTCTCTGTTTATCTACCTCTAAGCTCCCTCCCCGACACAAATTTTCAGCTGCTATCTCGTGTGTTGGAGAACTTGTCAGAAGTGACTCTGCTGTTAACAGAGGAACAGAGCAGCAGAAAGACATGGCACTTAGAGCTTTGGAGAGCTTTGGAGAGAGATAGGTAAACACTGCAGATATATGTGCTTAGGTCAAATTCCATGAATGGTGGCTTACAGCCACTTTAACTAAGGCAATGTTCATACTTCAGCATTGCAGAAACACGCATAAAAACGGTGT
This sequence comes from Lithobates clamitans, assembly GCA_037952925.1. Taxonomy (NCBI): domain Eukaryota; kingdom Metazoa; phylum Chordata; class Amphibia; order Anura; family Ranidae; genus Lithobates; species Lithobates clamitans. The sequence continues at coordinate 5,571,623 of JBBGZY010000135.1, forward strand.
GCTTTCCCATTATGCACTGATGCATGCTGCCCTTTTGCAGATGTGTGGTGGTGCCAATAATTCACCATATGACATGAATTTTTAATGACAATCCACGCATCTGCGTACACTCACATTTTGGTGCAGCACAATTTTTCAAAAGGGTCATTAGTGCCTTCAGGAAGATCCTGTACCTACTTTTCATACTGTGCTTGCACAAGCTCAGTAGATTGCTTTAAAAAAGGCCTGGATTCTTTCCTAAATGTACATAATATAACTGGGTACTGACAATTACAGGTAAAGTTAATCCAGGGAAAATCCAATTGCCTCTTGGGGGATCAGGAAGGATCTTTTTCCCTGCTGTAGCAAATTGGAGCATGCTTTGCTGATGTTTTTTGCCTTCTTCTGGATCAACTGTGGGTGAAGGATTGTGTATATGGGATTGTATTTTTTTTTTTTTTGTTGAAATAGATGGACTTGTGTCTTTTTTCAACCTAACTATGTACCTACGTAACTATGTAACTATATGTAAGATGATGAACTTCATCTTGTGTATGTGCCGTATGCCATTAAACTCATTTTCTGTTTACAAATGAGCATGACATCGTACCGCACATGTGCGAGGCATAGCAAATTACGTCATTCGCTCCATCTCACATAGTACATATGTGTAGTACATTTTTTTTTTTCAAAATTGCAGTGCAGGAGCAGCGACACCGGCTGCACAGGGGCAGCCTGAAAAGAAAGAAAAGGCAGCATGGACAAAGGGTAACTGCACATGTGCAATATGAGCTGTATGATGCCATGTGCTCCATCTCCCAGGGCTTTATTGTGAGCTGACCCCAGACATACATTTTCAGAATGGCAGAGCAGGGTTACAGGCAGTGAAGAGGCAGCCTAAAAAGGACTAAAAGAGAAGGAGAGGCAGTATGGAGGTATGTAAGTGTACTTGCATACACAGTTTTAGATATTCATGTATTTTTTCTATTAAAATAGGAGGGGGGCAAGAACACATATTAAATGTTTTAACCTATAGAAATATAAATAACCTCTTTTTAATGTTAATTACAGCTGTAAAGCCGGATTTCTCATGAGTCCTTCTAAACAAAGCTGAAAGATTGGGAGGGACTTACCAAAGCTTTTACATAATTTCCCTTATCTCCTACAGGTAGAGCAGTATGCTGCCAATCTAAAGGGCAGTGGATGGAGCTAGGGGTGGCTGTCCACTAATAGGACTATCAATGGTGCCAACATCTTACTAGCTAAAGCAGCAGCAAGGTTGACATAACTGAAATGAATTCACAGAAAACAAACGGGCATTGTCACCCTATCGTAGGTGCCTATCCAACAGTTCTATTGGCAGTATTAGGAGGTGCTTACAAAATGCTCAAGGAGGTACTTAGAAAAATGGAGAGCCTGGTCATTCTGTTATGAGCAGCCTACATCACCACTGTAATTTTATAGTTTGATCATAATTCTTCTTTACATTTTTCCCCTCCCCAGCAGCAAATATGAACCTGCCTTCCCTCACTGCTCCATTCACTCACCAAGAGAAGGGAGAAGTTTCTGGGTAGGCTCCAAGCTGCAATATGGACAGGGTTAAAACAGGATGGAGAGAGCTTTCTCTCTGACAACATAGGACAGTACTGGGCCAATCACCATGCATCAGCCCTGTCACATGGGAGAAAGGAGAGTGTCTGCTTTCCTTTAAAGTATTTTCCCTTCACTTCACATCCTCGAGATACAACAGGAAGTAAGCAGAAATATCCCTAAAATGAAGTAAATCCTCTCTGAGACCTGTCAATAAAACAGTTCCCTTTATTTCCTATTCCTGTGACAACCAAAAAATGTTGGATTTTCCAGGACACCAGGTCAAACATAGAGGATGAATATTCCCAGTGGTGACACAGACAGCAATAAATACCTAAAAATGGGAAAAGAGGTTGGTAATGGGCAGGGCTATATTATACAGTAAGTCATACTCAACAGTATTTCAATATAGAATGGCATAAGGCCCTAAACAAATAACCCCAGTAAAATATGTATATACAAATAGAGAAAAATCTGTATTCCATTGTACACTTATGTTCTAGAAAAAATTGGAAAACGAGTCATGTGCTGGCAGTTCAGGTATAAACACAATACAAAGGAGTTCAATGCAACATCCCATCTTACACTAGGAAGGAATCAAGATTTATTCATATAATTTTGCTTACAATATGATATTTTATAATGTTTATGTTATAATGTGGAGTTGTACCCAATAAGATTTCTAGATTTTAATTTGGGCAAGGTGACTTGGAATACTAAAAAGTTCCTCTTAAATTACAGCTATGGGTCCACTGGGGCTGCTGCCCTCACAACAAAGAAGGTAGCACCCAGCAGCAGTCTTGTGGCTTTTGTGTGTCTACACAAGGGAAGCTTTAAAAGTTAAACAACATGCAAAGTAATAAAGTGATTGTAAACCCTTACATTTTTAAACCAACAAACATGGTATATTTACCTGCTCTGTGCAATGGTTTTGCACAGAGAAGCCCAGATCCTCCTCTTCTCAGATCCCCCGCTGGCTCTCCTGACTCCTCCGCCCCCGCCGTTTGCCCACCATAGCAAGCTGCTTGTAATGGACTTGCGTGGACTACTCCCTAGCCAGGTCTGTGTGTCCATAGACATGCAGAGCGTACCTCAGCTCTACCCACCGCTCTCTCCTCGCTGGCTCTGATTGACAGCAGTGGAAACCAATGGCTCTGACCTTATGAGGAAGGAAAGACCCAAAAGAGAGAAACTGATCTTGTGCACATCGCTTGATTGAGATCCGGCTCAGGTAAGTATAAGGGGGACTTCAGCCTTTATAACCACTTTAAATGCACATATAGTCGAATGGAAATATTTTTGTTGAAAGGGGTGCGCGGCAACAGTGTCCGTTTAAAATGAGGTTAATGTTAGGGCTAATAGAAGGTTTATTAAACCAGGGTCGTTTTGGTAGAGAATTGCTTGAAAAATGGACACCTATGTTCTGACGTTAAAACCTGACATATCACAATTTTACACACAGCACTCCTTCCCCCATCATTTCCAAAACACTATTCACAGTTTCAGCTGAAGATTCCATTTATTCTGTGATGTCATTAAATCTCGTGTGTCCGTGTAATTACACACGTAGCAATCAAGTATTGTTTTTTATAAGGCAGCACTGAACAAAGCTGAAGTTCTCTGACCCAGCTAGGTTTTATTCGTGGCTTCACATTTTGTTCTCTGTGTCTATTACTGTTCTGAGACTGTCATTTCTTACCAGAATGAGAAAGGCTAAAGAGATAATATTTCAATAACATACTGGCCTGATCATAAAATAACTCAATGGAAATGTGTAAGAGCCCGAGGCAGCACAGCAGGATAGTAAGCAGTAGTCAGATGATTTCTGTCCTTTTTTTCTTTCCTCTGCTTATACTTTTCTGTGACATCCCCTGTAGTCTTAGTTATGTTTTTATTAAAAAATGAGAAGTACAATGTAAAGTCCAACTTAACTTATTGTTGTGTCTAACAGAAGTTAGAAAATAAAAGATGCAGGTGCCATCACAACATATTTATATAGACAAGCCTGCAGCATTAATAGACCTTTTCCATATCATCAAGCATAGCTGATGCTTAAGCGTTATGGTTGCCATGCAACAATCAAAACTTTCAGTCTCGATTGTGCATCCTGGACCAAATAAAGAGATATGATTTTATGAAAGAAAGCAGATGTTTGGCAGTTGAAAATATCTGAATAATTTCCTTCATCTTGTTGACTCGTCCTGTTACTGTCATTTCCTACATTTGATCTATACATAGTGAAATATTAACAGAATTTAAACAGTATTTTCCTGAATTGCACAGACACTTTTTATGTTGGTAGAGCTTTAATAAAGTTAGTAAAAAAAAGCTAAATGATACACTAATTAAATTTGATATTAATGATTAATAATTTTTTAAAACAGAAAACGTATTGCTGGTATATCACATACATATTAAATTCTAGCATGATATCGACACCTTTACTGCCATAAAAAGTGGAGATAAATGTACAGTGGATAAGATTCATTTATTGGATCTGATAAACTTCAATATATATATTTTTGGGTTTCATTTCCTACTCCTTTAAAAAATGAACCTCAATATCCATTACATGAAAGGAAAACAGATTGGTTGGAGGAATGCACAGCAAAATAGAAACCTAAGGCTGAATTGGTACATGCTACAAAGGGTTATATTGTTTTAGGCATTTTTGAGTCTTGGCTAGCAACCCTTACCACCTGACCCAACAGTGTTCATTAAAGTGGTAAAGTGTTGAACTTGAGGAACAAACGCACTGAGAACGCTGCTAGTAACCAACTGAGTTTATAAAGTTATTTGATTGGTTGCTATAGCCATGTTTTTTCTTTTTTTTCTTTAGTATCCTTTTAAGTATTCTTGTTTACATTTTCATTAATAGGTGTAAATAGGCTAATTTACACAACAAGGATTTCTCAGCCACCCAACACAAGCTGCTTTAGTTAACTTTTAATGTATTTAATTAAAAAAATGCATTTTAATACTAATTTTAGAATTTTTGATTGCACTCCTTTCTTACCTTCATTACCAAAGGAAAGGACAGATTAGTGGTGTTGAGTAAAGGGGTAAATAAATATATTGAATGCATATAATTCTGTCTCTTGTTTACAATGTAAGCTATTTATTATAGTTTTTTTTTTTTTTTTCAACATCCAAAGCAGTTGGGTGTTTTTGAGCACTGATCTGATTTTTTTTTCAATTTCCAATGTACATGTTTGCTATTTGAAATGAATACAGCTTCTCCTTAATTACTAAGCTAAGTGAACATTCCCTACTTCATTAGCAAATCAACTGGAGTCCAAATCAGCCCAGTAAGGTTTGATTACAGTCACATGGCTTAAAATAAAGATTTGTTATGATTGTGTTAAAGCTTTGTGAATTGAACCTTTAAAACTAGAAATGACTAGATATATTGAAACATCCTAATGGTCTACAACTGACGCAAACATGGTTACAGTAGTAAGTTATAGTACGGTTAATCCCCCATAGATAATTGTAATGCCCATTTTTGATTTGATACACAAACATTGTGGTTGATAATCATGCAGGAAGACATTGATAGACTGTGTCCAAACAGGGAATATATTTGCTTTGAAAAATCATGCAATGACTGAACATCAATGTAACTGAAGCAATGAAATGCTTTGATTATCTATGACCTCCAAGACGCAATAATGATGACATACAGTGACATATGCCTTCCACAAACACAAATTATCATTGGATATTGTTGTCACTGTAACTGCGTTACTGCTTGAAGTAACCCCTGATTTTGTAATAATTTATGTTCATGACAAATTAGCTCAATGTAATGGCTGGGCGGGAAAGCATTATATCCTTAGCCACAGGAGTCCTGGTAAAACTTCACACTAAATTAAGTGCAATTATAAAATGGGTTATTATGCTACAAATTAATCACGTAGTTTTCCCCCATTGCGGCACTTTAGACACTTACTGCACACATCCTTTCTACCTCTAATCTTTAATGGTATTAATAATGTAGATTTGAAGGACATTAAACTAATGTTAGTATTTCTATAATAAATCCTGCTGCAGATAATGATACACTGCTCAGTGTGCATAATACTATAATGTTCATGCTAACCGTAAAATCAGATGCCTGCCACCTGTGGGTCTGGTGTGTAAAGATGATCTTTGAATCTGTTTCTGGTAAGCTTCAGTTGCCAAATATGTTACACACTTACCTGATAATTGTTCCTCTGGGATCCCACATTAACAACAATACCAGTTGTTGTTGATGTGGCATCCCAGAGGAACAATTTTCTTCCATTCCCAGTCGATGCCTTCTGAGAGGAAACGCGTTGGGTCTGAGACAGTAGCGTGACATCAACACTTCGGACTGTTCTGCAGGCAGCCATGCACTACTTACTATTATCTGCCCAATTCAAACAACCATGTTGTAACTGCAATTTTGTTTTCAATAAATTTGTTTTTATCCATCAATAAGCCCTCTCCATTGCTTTTATTACTACATGTTGTGAGATACGTGAGATACATGAGCCTGGATCCATCTCCTGAGGATGGTTGACCACCTACTCTTAGAGGTGATTTTATACGCATGCATATGTTCTCTTGGTGAGATCATTTTATCTGGTAAGCGGCGCATCGTTCGTTTACAACCTGATGGTGATGCACATGCACTTTGGATTAATTTGTTTGCACAAGGACATTCTCTTATAAACTGCATGTGGGAAGTTGGAACCACATATTTATTTTATGCAAACAAAAGAGTCGTTGGAGCACCAGCCATTTTATATGAACTTTTGGAACATTTGTTTAATTTACCGTATATACTCGAGTATAAGTCGTTCCGAGTATAAGTCGAGGCCCTAATTTACCACAAAAAAAATGGGAAAAACTTATTGACCCGAGTATAAGACGAGGGTGAGAAATGCACAGCTACTGTAAGTGGAAAAGAGGGTCAACAATGCCCATTTGCAGCATCACTGTGCCCATTTGCAGCCATAGGTCCCCTGAACTTCAAACTTGGTAGTTAAGGGTTCCTAGATGCCCCCTAGCTGCAGCCAAAATTTGGGGTCTCTGAACCCAAAGTGTCCCGAAATGACATTGCTGCAGATGGACACAGTTGACCAAATTTGGGGCCCCATATCTCGGGGCCACTTAGTGCTAAGAACCCCAAATTTGGTGTGCAAACCCAGTGGAACTAGCACCATAACATTTCAAAAAGCTGGGGTTTCTAGCACCAAGTGGCCCCGAGATACAGGGCTCCAAATCAGTTCAGAAAATGTCAAGCACTTTTCTGCAGCAGAGAATGACATTTTCCGAACCGGTTTTGGGGCCCCGTATCTCAGGGCCACTTGGTGCTAGGAACCCCAGCTTTGGATATGTTATGGGACCAGTTCCACTGGGTTTGCACACCAAATTTGGGGTTCTTAGCACCAAGTGGCTCTGACATATGGGGCCCCAAATTCGGTTCACAAAATGTCAAGCACTTTTCTGCAGCAGAGAATGACATTTTCCGAACCGATTTTGGGGCCCCGTATCTCGGGGCCACTTGGTGATAAGAACCCCAGCTTTGGATATGTTGTGGTACCAGTTCCACTGGGTTTGCACACTAAATTTGGGGTTCCTAGCACCAAGTGGCCCTGAGATACGGGGCCCCAAAATCGGTTCAGAAAATGAATTTTTTTGCTGCAGAAAAGTACTAGACTCGAGTATAAGTCGAGGGGGGCACTTTCAGCACAAAAAAATGTGCTGAAAAATTCGACTTATACTCGAGTATATACGGTAGTTGCATTTGCTGCAGCAGGTTTTTTCAACCATTTCTATTTTGCTATTAATGCATGATTACAGTATATATACACCTTGTATCGTCGCACATAGAACTTTATACATTTTTTGGAATGTTTCATTTTTAATACATATGTCATGGTCGAATTACACATTTTTTGAATTTGTTGTCACATTTGTTTTGGGGCACGTTTGAGTCAGAAACAACACATTTATGGATATAAACAATACCAGTTTATAGCATCAAGTATACTAAGGATTTTCAAAAAAACACTGAGCCGTTATAAGATTCGAATGATGTATATGGAGACTGTTGGATGACATGAATGACTTTGGGACAGTGTAACAATGTCTGGAAGACTGGGAAAAAAAGTGTCAGCGAGGATGGAAAACTTTTGATCTGCCACTGCCTCTGTTGGTACTGTACATAAATATGTTGCCATGTTGCATATCAGGAAGTAGGCAGCTAATGGTTCTGATTTGCTGGCATCAGTGCCTTTGTAAAGCTTTATCTCAGAAAGGACAGCTGGGAGGTAAGTATAGTTAACATCTACTGTTTCGTCTAAAACATGCTGTTCTTTCTGATAACATTTCCTGGAGTTTCCCTTTAAATACACCTTTGAAATGGAACAGATATTTATATCATTTTAAGACTGATAGAATGCCCTATTTGTCACAATAAAACATCCTTTAAACCCAGATATACTAGTAAAAGAAGAAGTAAACTAATTTGACTGAAGAAAGTAACTAAATTGTTTCTAAAAGCTTGCACTTCACAATACTGGGTGGGCCAAATGTAGGTATACAATACTAATTGAAATGTGAAATATAAAAAAACAGGGCTAATTTTACCCACAGGAAGATTTGTAATAAAACGAATAAAGAATATATACCGTAATTGTGTCAACAGCTTACTCAAGAAGAAAACTCCACAACTATGTGCCAAAAAATGAATAAGTATAAAGTTATGTGTTCTGTTACTCCACCTATAAGTAAAAGGTGTCTTGCTTAAAAAGGTACACTGAGTGCTTCAAATCCCCACTTTCTGTGTTCCACACCATAATAAAAAAAAATCTGTTCTCTCAACATATAAACAAATGTGCCACTTTACTCCACCTTTCATATTTCATGTTGTGTGCCACCATGCACTGATCAAAGCAATTGAACCTGTTTACATAAAATGGGTGAAAGTGCTCTTTATGCAAAATGAGGCTCCACCACTCATCCAATCCAACCCCAAGGGGACCCTCAGCACTTTAGCAAACTCTTGGTTATGCAGCTCAGGGAAAACAGCAGAAAGACTGAGAGGCGGAAATCATTGCGCAACACATGAAGATGAAGATCAAAGCAAAAAAAAACATATAAACGCTTACATTTTATGGTGCCATCCGGCACTCAAAACATCCAGACTTAAACATGAGGCTCCTGAGCCGCCATTCTGTGAGCTCAGGATTGGCGTGCGCTCCCCCATTAGGAAGTGATAATTACATCACGTAACCCTGTCTCTGTGAATTTCATCCAGAAGGGACTTCCTCAGGAAGCATAACCTTATACATTACTAATTGGATCATGACATTTCATTTTTAATTGTATTTATTTTTCACTTTAATTTATTTATTATTTATTATTTTACTGGTATTAAGAATGATATGGCAAAAAAGGGGCATACAGTACTGATTAGGTAATTTTTAGTCTCTTAGTCACAACATCTGTAGAACCTGTCCTTGACACTCTGACATTTTTTAGTCTGTTAGGTGCTTGAAATATCCTCTATCAACATTCCAACGCTCCTGGTTCTTGTCCATAGCATTGTGAAACACAGTAGCAAACAGATTCTGGTTAGCATCAATATGCATAAATGCTTGTGAGATGAGTGCCTTGAATTTTTTCACTGTGTGGGCCTTCCTCATAAAAAACCTTATTCTTTACTATGCCCCAAAAAAAGAAGTCTATAGGTGTCAGGTTGGCTGAATGTGGTGGTCTACCAATGCTGCAATGTTGCCTGATCCAACAATGTGAGAAAGTGCAAAGGACTAGTCAGTAGTATTGCCTATGGCTTGCTTGCAAATTGATCCTTTCCATGAGTCTCTGTGTGGAGAATTGGAGACAGTGATCTTGATAATGGCAAGGTTTTGCTTTCCTATGTCAGATTCAGCAAGGAGAACAGTGAGTAGCACAGTACTGACCTCACCAAATCAGCAGAGCCTCGGATCTTGCACTGCAGATATAAAGCTTTGAGGCTGTAGGCACAATAGTACCCTGGAATCCTCACATACTAGGAAGTGCACTGCTATGATTTAGGAGAAATTCCAGACAAAAAAGTACATTGTTCAGTGTATTGCTTAGGCAAAATAATATTTTTAAATGTTCCTATATAATGACAAATATTTGCTGTTTGTTTTCAGGTCAACTTTAAAAGCAATGGCACACTAGCAATCCCATCACTAGTAGCAACTAGCCAGCAACAGAATTGCTAAGAGAGCACTCACCTGCAACATTTCAATAATAATGATTCTTGGGTTTTGGGGTCCCATGGCACTGTTGGTATGTGCAGGCACCTCTACATTATCTAAATTACCTGTTTTTTCAGTTTGAAATAGTGACACGTTTATTTTAGCCTAAGTATCTAAAACACAGCAGCTTACCATGACAGATAGCAAAGACATATTTCCTCAAATAAAAAGAAAATACCCAAAATATTATATAGACTCATTAACCTATATTTAGATAAAAATATACCTATGTTTTTTAATTTCAATTGCTGTTGAAACCAAAAACTCTAGATGTCCCTCTACCTATTTAAGTTGTTTATTATGCTGGTATTACACTTCCCTGATGGTAGAATAACAAAAAGGTTTATTAAAATAGCTTTAAATTCTATGTCATATATAAAAAAAATACAATAAAGCTATAAAATAAAGCAATCGCAGTATATAATTCTGCTTTGGCAATGGTTTCTCGTAAGATTTTTAATAGTCACTATCAGCAGATATTCTTCAATGGAGCTATTAATCTTTTCATTGCCTTCAGGCATACAGCGTCAATCAGAGTTGTACAGAGGACACTGAGATATAAACTAAGTAATGAAAGTCAAAATCCCGGTTCACTATAATGTATGCAAAAGCTGTCTGTCACTGTATCATCAAGTGAAAAAAAAAGAGTCATCTCTCTCATATTAGTCATGCTGAAATTTTTATGAATTGTTCAAAATTTCTAATGCTGAGATACCCATATTGAAAATCCAGCTGCAATAAAAGGTTAACTCTACAGTGTGGAGGAATAAAACTAAAACATGAAAGCCATTGTTTCATTACTTCCAGTTTTTATGGTTTTGCAGGGCCTGCAAATCAAATGTGAATGGCTCACTTTTTTAACCACTGCCTATTTAGGCCTGTGGCTTGATTCAGGGCATAGGATATTGTTGTCTATACAGCCTTCCAGAACCTCCTATTCATTCAGGTAGGAAGTTGCTTACAGGGCACTTAAACCCCCCTCCTATCCAGACCAATTTTCAGCTTTCAGCGCTGACGCACTTTGAATGACAATTGCGCAGTCATACAACACTGTACCCAAATGACATTTTTATCATTTTTTCACCACAAATAGAGCTTTCTTTTGGTGGTATTTGATCACCTCTGCAGTTATCACTTTTTGTTAAAAAAATGTAAAAAACTGAATTAAAAAAAAAAAAATGTGTTTTTTTATATTTTGTTATAAAAAAATGTACACGGGTCATTTTTCTCCTTCATTGATGTATGCTGATGAGGCGGCAGTGATGGGCACTGATAGGCGGCAGTGATGGGCACTGATGGGTGGCAGTGATGGGCACTGATGGGTGGCAGTGATGGGCAGCACTGCCAGGTGGCACTGATTGGCACTACAGGTGGGCATTGATAGGTGGCACTTGTGGGCATTGATAGGTGGCACTTGTTGGCATTGATAGGTGGCACTTGTGGGCACTCTTAGGTGGCACTGTGGGCACTGTTAGGTGGCACTGTGGGCACTGTTAGGTAGCACTGTGGGCACTGTTATATGGCACTATTAGGTGGCACTGATGAGGCAGATGTGCCTCTTCCACTTGGGGACCGATGTCCCTCACATCCGAGCCGGTGATTGGCTTTTTTTTCTACTCACGCTGTCAGCGTGAGTAAAAAAAAAAATGATTACCAATCTTTTGTTTACATCATGTGATCAGCTGTCATTGGCTAACAGCTGATCACATGGTAAGGGCCGGGACCGGCCCCTTACTCGGATCGGTGATCAGCCCAGTCTCAGTGACTCGGTGATCACAGCGCGCCCGGCATGCCCTCATATGACGGCCTCCCGGGAATTCAGGTCCGCGCTGTGGCCGGCATTCGGTCATAGCGCGGATGTGTAGTGGTTAAAGTGTTGTATGATACACATTTTTTAAATGGGTTGAGGTGTTGGTGTTGTCATGAGGTGTTGGTTGGGCAAAAAACACAGAAAACTGTCCCACCAGGTCACGCTAAGAATATGAACACAGAGCTTTGAATGCGGAAGTGCATCCATCACAGTTGTGAATTTCAGGACCTGTTCAAGCTCATCTCCCAACACTTTTCTTGCAGGATTGGGTGACTCTCCTTGCACCCTCCTCTCAGAATGTTTGGTCTTTGTATACTTTAGCTATTAGAAGACTGGAAGGCTGCCAAGCCACTGCTGGTAGGGGGGAGCAGGGTATGTTGAGCCCCACAGTGCCTGCAGCTACACAGGTCAGTAGCCTGCAAAAGTCTATGAGAGGCTAGAAGCTGCTGTGGGCGAATGGGGCTGGATGCTGTACTGAAATGAATGTTTAGGGTCACATGCACTCAGAGACAAATGCCCAGAATGCAGACTTCTTGCACTCCAGGCATTTGTCCCTGGGTGAATACAGCCCTAACTATTAGTACCACTCAGTGCAGCATCCATCATCAGCAGCTTTAGGCCTGTCATAGACTTGACAGTTCTGGATGCTGCAGCTGTGCCTGCCAGTTGCACTAAAAAGGCTGGGATTGGCCACAATGTCATACTAATCTGCTCTGTGCAAAGCCCCTGATTCTCCTCTTCTTGGGTCCCCCACCAGCGCTATGGGCTCCTCCCTCCTACTGAGTGCCCCCATAGCAAGCTGCTTGCTATCGGGGGGAATCATGCCTACTCTATCACAAGCCTTCCTCTGTGTGTCCATAAGAAACACAGAATGGGTCTCGGCCCCGCCCCTGCTCCCTTCTCACTGGCTGTGATTGACAGTAGCAGGAGCCAGTGGCTCCCGCTGCTTTCTCTCAGCCAGTGAGGAGGCAGAAAGCCGGGCACCGGACACTCTTGCACACATCGCTGGAGCGAGATCGGGCTCGAGTAAGTATTAGGGGGGCTGTGGGGAGGAGCTGCATACTAAAGGTTTTGTACCTTCATGCATAGACTACAGCCTTCAGCCTTTACAACTACTTTAAGCATAGCCTACATGCGGTGTTCTAGATTTATGTGGGCATACTGTAGCACAAGGCACAGAAAAAGGTTTACCAAGTGCAAGTGTTAGTACTGAATTCCAGTATCCATTTTAGATTATATTTTTTTTTATTAAAAATGATTAAAAAAAAAGCAGAATTTGTCTTGATTTTGCTTCTTGGGATCCCCTGTAAGCAAAATTCAGGAGTGATTTTGTTTGTTTTTTTATTTTCTTTATTTCATTTTTACAAATATAGTTTCTTTATTTAGGAAGGGAAATAGGAAATACTGAATTTAAATATTTTGTATCTTCTTTTTTAGTGAGCATGAAGTGGTAATAAACCAAAAAAATGTATATATTGCAGCTTACCAATTAATAGATGTTGTGGCTGCATTCATTTTCTTTTTTAGGCTATTTTTCCCTGGTGATACAGTCAGTAACACACCTCCTGTATTAGGGTGTCTCCACTCTGAATGAAGGAACACAGGGGGTACATTTGGACAGCAGCATTGTCAGCCTTGGGGGAGGGTAGTGTTAGATTGACTAGCAGATATGACCTTTTCGATGCCAGAGCTGTTTTTTGCATTTTTTGCACACTCTTACAAAATCATTTTAGCCCTAAAGTTCATGTAAAACCCCCAAACATTATATATTTTTTCAAAGCAGACACCCTAGAAAATAAAATAGTGATAGTTACGATATGTAACATGTGTATTGCAATCAACGGCTTCATGCGTAGGCACTCCTGACGCATGCGTTTACGCTCGTACGTGCATATATGGGAAGGTGAGGGGGCTCAATTTTTTTGAAGGGGGAATTTAATTTGCTTGGGTGTAACCTAATATTTTTGCAAAAAAAAAAAATTTTTCTTTACTTAACTTTTTTTTCCCCCGCACATAGGAGACAAAAAGTCCCCTATGTTATGGTTTTTAGGTGACAGGTTCTCTTTAATGAGACATGCAGGGTTTAAAAGACCAAAGGACACCCTGCATGTCTCCTTTGGACTCCACTGAATGTTTTGCCATGCAGATTGCTAAGCCTGGGACACTATGATACTGACCTGGAAGTGACGTCATGGTCGTCGCTTTCCGGGTCATAGCAAGAAGGAGAGGGGACTGGACATGTGTCCACTCTTCTCCTTCCCCCCCAGGCGCTGGCACCCGCCATGACAGTCCAGGGCCGCAGATGACAAGAGGAGCCTAGAAAACATGGCGAGGGGGTGCGCATGTACAGAGTGCGGAGTTTAGGAGTGTGTTATGTACAGAGTCCAGTGTTTAGGAGTGTGCTATGTACAAAGAGCAGAGTTTATAAGTGTGTTATGTGCAGAGTGCAGAGTTTAGGAGTGTGTTATGTACAGAGTGCAAGGTTTAGGAGTGTGTTATGTACAGACTGCAGAGATTAGGAGTGTGCTATGTACAAAGTGCAGTGTTTAGAAGTGTATTATGTACAGATTGTGTCGTTTTTAGGAGTGTGCTATGTACAAAGTGCAGAGTTTAGAAGTGTGTTATGTACAGAGTGCAGAGTTTAGGAGTGTGCTATGTACAAAGTGCAGAGTTTAGAAGTGTGTTATGTACAGAGTGCAGAGTTTAGGAGTGTACTATGTACAAAGTGCAGAGTTTAGAAGTGTGTTACGTACATAGTACAGAGTTAGGAGTGTGCTTTGTACAAAGTGCAGAGTTTAGAAGTGTGCTATGTATAGAGTGCAGAGTTTAGGGGTGCACTATGAACAGAGTGCAGGGTTCAGGGATAAGCTTTGTACAGAGTTCAGATGTGTGTTATGTACAGAGTGCAAGGTTGAGGGGTGCACTGTTTACAGAGGGCAGTTCCAGGGGGGTCCTATGCACAGAGTGCAAAGTGTACTATGTACAAAGTTCAGAAGTGTGTTACATACAGAGTGCAGAGTTCAGGGGTGTGCTGTGTACAACCCCAACCCTCCAAAGCCTCCTCGCATCTCTCTCCTACCTGGCCCAGCTCTAGTACCTCCCTGTGTCGGCGGCTTTGCCTCGCCTTGCAGAGAGATTGTTTTCTCTCTCTCAGATTGTGGGGATTTGTCCCCAATATGATTCCAGTGATCTGTTAGTTCCGGGAGCCACTGAGAGCAAAGCTGTCCCTTGTAAACACAGAAGGTTTCTGTATTTACAAGTGACAGCTTAGGGTGGGACAGCGAGAGCCGGAGGTGAGGGAATGGAGTTCCGCCACGTTCAAGCTACAAAACTGGGTGAGAGGACCACATGACAAGGCTTGGCTCATGTGACATATGTCATCTAGAGGATAGTTTGTTTTTTTGAAAAACAGCAGACTTACTGACCAGATCACCAGATGAAAATAGAAGAAAGACTAAAAGAAGAAAACAAATCCAGTCATCACATCTAAGAATTATTAAGCTGCAAAATAATAAATGTTTACTGCTTTAAGGCTTTTTACTAATAAAAAAGAATGTGTATTAGATTTGCATGCACTTTGCATTTGCATGCAAGTTATTCTTTGATCCCTTATTGGATGATTTGGTCCAGCCTAAAGGCAAGCAATTTTTTTATTGTGCTCTCTCTTTTGTCATTCATATTGTTCTGTGAATCCTTTCTAACTTCGGTAGTAATGTCAGTTCACCAGCCTAGCTGTGTGGTCTTTGAAAGCCATGTTAATCATATGACTAGCTGGACAGAAATCCTTGGAAAGGTATGACGGCAGCCACGTTTGTATCTCTGTTGTTTGCTGGAGTTCAGCTTTAAGAGAAGACAATCTAAATCACCCATGGATGTATACATAAACTGCATAGCGCCCATCTACACAGGCAGGAACATTGCCAGCTCATTTTAATAAACCCTGTGAGCTACATCAATGTGGATCTTATTGCCAAACTAAGCCTACTGCACACGAGAAAAGATGTGCCCATAAATGTGAGTTATAGATATTAAACATATCTCCTTAACTAACATCTACATCGTGCTGCAACAACTTACAAGAAAATATTCCATGTGTGTAAAACACACATTTGTGAGCCTCAGGTATTCCTATAATAAATATATTGTTGCAGCTGTGGCTTTCAAGAGTTTACCAAAGTGTACAGGAACTTTTTCATTTAGATGCTTTCATTTTTCTAAGTTATGCCATCCTAACCTGTGAGACCAGTGAGACTAAATACTATGTCCAAAACGAAAAAGGTCACTTTTTTTTTCCTCTCTCGAAAATGTATTGACAAAGGAAATATATGTTAAGAGATTTCCTCTAATTAAAGAATAAAATTAGGTAAGGACTTTATTTTCCTGGTTCTGATCTATGCACATCTTAGGAAATTATCAGAGCATGAAATATTAATTAAAAAGGGGGGAGAACAAATGGTATCATTGTCACTCTATAAAAAGGTTGTGAACCTTAGAAGCTGAACAATCTTAATCAGTTCATTCTTTTGTTAAATATTTGTGTTCTTGTTTCCAGTGTTCATTCCTTTAAGTTCCTATTTTTTTTTCTTTTTATTATCTGTAAATCATATCCTCAGTTGCTACATAATTAAAGTGGAAGGCAAGTCAAACCCTAACTAAGCATACATCTACTCCCACCCCCTTCTAAACCTATTCTTTCTATCCCGTAAAAGGAAAGATGTATATACTTACCTATTCTGAAGGTGCTCCAGTCCAGTCACATGATCAGCTTTCAGCAATGGCTTCAGTGTAGCGGAGGGACAGCCGACAACGACTGCCCCATAGTAAGTCTATGGTTGACATCATTGCCCGGGCTCTGCAGAGGTTGTCAGCGATCTCTCCTTTACACTGAAATAGGTGCTGGAGAGATCGAATGACCAGACTGGGGTGACATCAGAATAGGTACAGTAAGTATATAAGTATCTTTACTTTTACAGGGCAGGTACAATAGGCTTAGAAAGGAGGTGGGGTTAGATTTAAGCTTAGTTAAGGTGCGACTCATATGCCCCATACACACGGTCGGACTTTGTTCGGACATTCCGACAACAAAATCCTCTGATTTTTTCCGACGGATGTTGGCTCAAACTTGTTTTGCCTACACACGGTCGCACAAAGTTGTCGGAATTTCTGATCGCCAAGAACGCGGTGACGTCAAGCACGTACGACGAGACTAGAAAAGGCCAGTTCAGAACCAAGCGAGGCACCCTTTGGGCTCCTTTTGCTAATCTCGTGTTAGTAAAAGTTTCGCGCTTTTTCAGACTCGTGGCTTTCAGATCGTTTTCTGCCGTTCAGTTTGTGTTTGTGGGTTTGTATCTGCTCTTCAGTGCGTGCAGTCAGTTCGTATCGGAGTTTTCTGTGCGATCTTGTCCGCTCGTTGCTGTTTTTCAGGTCGCTCTTCACAGGCCTTGCTGTTCTTCAGTGCGTTCTGTTACTTCGTTCTGAGCAGCCGACCGTTTTCTAGCCATGTTTCGTTGCTTCAGCGTGACCAGTTCTGTCATATGCCTTTGCTCCGTGAGATCCGTGAGAATAATCCTGATGATTTCAGGAACTTTCTCAGGATGACGGACCCCGTGTTTCACCGTTTGTTGGCTTCGCTGACCCCCTATATCAGCAAGCAGGATACCTGCATGAGGCAAGCCATCACTCCGGAGCAGAGGTTGGTCGCTACCTTGCGGTATTTGGCCACAGGGAGAAGTCTGCAGGACCTCAAGTTCTCGACAGGCATCTCCCCCCAGGCTCTGGGGATCATTATCCCAGAGACCTGTTCTGCCATCATCCAGGTCCTGCAGAAGGAGTATATGAAGGTAAGATTTTTATCCTTTTATATCACATTTTTTTGTATTGAATGTTTGATAATATATTGTATTTCTTTCCTCATTCCCTAATTACCATGATTGTAATATGCTGTGAATGTCCCCTTTGTCCTCATGCATGCTGGATTTTTATGTAATTATTATTTTAGGTCCTTCATACATATTTGCCCTTCAATAACCTCCCCAGCATGGTGTCTCCTGCCCTATATTCACCTCATATAGTTACTTAACAATGTATTTTATCAGCTCCATAGTAGTGCTTTACCCCAAACACCCCCTAAAATGTTTTGAAATGTTATTTTTGATTTAAATTCAGGCAGAGGGCCAGAGGCTTTTTTTTGTGGTGTCCCCAAATTTTTTGTAACCCTCCCTCCCCCCAACTGCTAAGTCAGCTGATCCCAATTCTCTATCCTCAATCATCTATCTGCTGACTTTGCCAAACCCATACACACTATACCCATCTCTTTAGTGCTCAGATTTATGGATGAATTCCCCAAAGCATGTAGTGCAAGGGCCTGCCTGTATACTTTCCAATGGTACTGTTTAAAGTTCTTGTATCCTATTATGATCTTGATAGGTAATAGCAGAATGTGCAAATGTGCTCAAATGTGTACAGTGTGTATTTATATCTTTGTATTATGACACTTCTTACCTGTCCAGTGGGCTGCCAATAGTGTAACTAAGGAGGGGCTGTTCCAAGTAATACCCTGTATTTAGGCATTCATCTCTCAATGAAGTGAAGAGGGTTACCTGTCCAAGAGTTCCTCCCCCCTATAATGTTAGAAATGGCCCATGAGAGGGGGGGGGGGAATATGATAGGTGTACCTTATACTTTGTTGTTGTTAAATTCCCCTTAATAAATGCTATCTGGAGGTTGACCCATAATGTTTGTGTCTAATCTGCTTGCCAGGTTTCTGTGAAAAAATAGTAATGTTTATTGTTTTTTCCTCAACAGTTTCCTTCCACGCCACAGAAATGGCAGACTGTGGCCTCCCACTTTGAGTATAAACTGAACCATATAATACTTGCCTGCTGTGTTCTCCATAATTTTCTACGAAAACATTCAGCCAACTATGCTGGCTCAGTTGGGCCTGAGGCCGGAATCCCAAATACATCAACAATGACGGCACTTGAAAGCGGCCGTCCTGGCTTGCCCTCCCTGAATGCCCGTGATGTCCGGTTACGATACCTGGAGTTCTTTGCGGGTAGGGGGGCTATCAATATGCCAGACAATATGTGACACCTTTTTCAAATAAAAAACAACCAAAAGAAATTCTTGGTGGACATTTACTGCTTGTGTTTGTTTTAGCTGACCCTGACAGAAATGTGTTGAGTGCAGAAAATGTCGTGATTGGGTAACCTTATAAAAAACAGTGTTGGCTGGTACTTCCTAAATGCAAAAACACATTTCACTACAAGTGCACTTGCAACTGCACTGAACCTGCACTTGTAGTGCAAAGAGGATTTGCCCTTAGGAAATAACCCCCATTTGTGCATAAAACAACAATTACATCACCCCAAAAGTGTTGTAGTGTTGAGACAATAATCCACACATTCTTGAGTAAGGCACTTTTTTATACCTGCACAATCACATGCGCATTTACCAAAGGTTTTTAAAACAAACCAACATGTTTGTTGTATAACAATGTTTGCAGTAGCATTATGAAAAATCTAAATATCCATTTCAGATAAAACAGGCCTGTGTAAAACCAACAAGAAAGTCAAAAAACTTGAACTTACAAAGTTCACATTAGGTAAAACCTGACGGCTATATCAGACATCAGTATTTAGGAACTGGGTTTGATATAGCGTTCAGATGGGGGGAAATCACCCCTGGAAAAGCCAAATTTGGAAGATGCACACCAATTTACAAATGTCCACATGTGCTATCTGCCATCATGGGGGATCAAGGGACGTGTTTGGTGGGAGCAAGCCCTTCCTCAACGCTACTTTATAATTGAGGAAGGGGTTGCCCCCCCAAAACGCGTCCATTGATCTCCCGTGATGGCAGATAGCACATGTTGGCACACTGTGTGCATCCTCCAAATTTGGCTAAACATTGAAAAAAGTTTGGTAAGATTGGACCACGATAAAACAGGTGATTTTGTGGGGTTTAAATTCGCCCCAAAACATCAATGATGTTATTATTTTTTTTAATAACATCACTGATTTGTTGCTGGATGTTTTGCAATTGGAGATTACACCCCATGATCTCCCCTATCAGTATCTGGGCACTTTCAGATGTAAAGCGTTCTGGATCCCTCACATCACGATCACCTAAAAAGAGAGAAAGAACAAAAAAAAAGGTCTCAAAAATCTGCCACCAGCCATCTCTTTTACCTGAGTCTGTGGTCGCAGACACTCACCTGTTGTGGTGCCAATCTCCACCACGTCTTCTTCTTCCTCCTGCTCAGCTTCTTGGGTTGGTATTTCCCCTTCTTCCAGAGAGGGGGGGGTCTCTGGTCTCCTGGGATGAGGGGTGTCCGAGTCTTTTCTCCCCTATGTAAAACAAAAATGGTATACTTAGCACACAGATATTTGATGGCAGAACTATAGAAATAGGAAACATTGCTTGGAAGTGGGGTACAATTGTCTATTTTAGCCGAGTTCCAAGATGTATATTTTTTATTGCCCTTTGTCAAGCTGCAATACTTTACCTGTTTGGTACAAGCTTCACAGATGGAGACCCCCCTATAGTATACACTGGAGCACCTGTGTGGCCCCCTAATAAAAATGGTGTTCTTGTGTCCCACACTAGTGCTCCAGTGTCCAGATGTGAAAACAGCTGCTCAGTGTCCTCTCCTTACACAGAATCTAGTTTGCATTTCATTCTAGTAACAAACCCATCTACACAAACAAATATTTGGCATCCAAGTAGGCCCCAAAAATGTGTGAAAATGCATATGGCCTAAACAATGGTGTTCTAGAGGCCGAAAGAAAAATGTTTGATACGAACGAATAATGTGCCCATGAACATTAAAGTTGACCTTTGGAAACTAATCAAAGCATATGGAGCAGAACGAACGTAATAAAGACAGAAAGAATAGGAACACAGCACAACTACTTACTTTTTTGCAGTACTCTCCGGATCTTTTGGTACTGCTTTGGCTCTCTCAACTTCAGGTCTCAACTTCAGGTCCGACCACCGCTTCCTGAGCTGATCTTTAGACCTTCGTACCCCGAAATTCCGCTCTAGACTCCAGACCACTTTACCAATGATTTTGGCCTTTCGGATGTTGGGGTGGGGGTAAGGCCCATATTTTCCGTCATAGTCGGACTTCCTCATGATGTCTACCATCTCCAACATCTCCCCAAATGACATATTTGTGGCTTTAAAACGTCTCCTTCTGGATCGGGACGTGCCTGGATCCGCCCTTTCCTCCTCCTCCTCCTCCTCGTTGCTACAATTAGCCCGCACCTGCTGTATGTCCACCATCATGCTCTTCCCCCACTGCGCCGAACGAAAAGGGGCGGGGAATACACTAGAAAGAACGTCAGGGGCGGGCGGAGTTACACGCATGCGCAGTGTATATAAAGCGTAACACGCGTGCGTATTACGTACGATCTGTGAGCGGAGGAAGGAGCATTGAACGCGGCGATCGTAAGAACGAAGGTAAGAGACAAACTTGGGCCTATACTGCTTCTATAGATTGAGGCCTATATTGTAACAAGATTAGGAGAGTTTGGTGTGACATTAGGCTTTGTCTTGTGTTGTGTCTTGCAGTGAACATGGATATGGTACTGAAAGATCAGGACTTCATTTCAGTCTTCATAGAGATGCTAAGGGAGCTGCCCTGTCTGTGGGAGATTAAACACCCCCATTACAAGAACCAAGCAAAGAGGAAGGCAGCACTGGAGCAATTGTGTGAAATTGTGAAGCAGGTGATCCCCACGGCAGACATCACTTATTTAAAGATTTTCATTGGTGGCCTGAGGAGCACAAATCTGAGGGAGCGCAATAAAGTCCTGGATTCACAGAGATCCGGAGCAGCAGATGACATCTATGTCCCCAGGATGTTGTACTACGACAGGCTGCACTTTCTGGCAGGCCAGACTGAACCCAGGCCATCCCTTTCCAGTCTTCCTTCCACGCTTCCTTCCCCCCCGGCTGAGGCTTCTGACGCCCAACCTGGGCCTTCCAGGCCACATGTGGAGGAGCCCAGATTGAGCCAGGTATAGCATTCCTCTAAATATTTCTGCTTGTCCAATCAATGATGTTAACTAGATGTTAGTTGGGAGTACTAATTTAGGATTGTGATTGATGATGCAAAACATTACAACCATGTCCCTTTTTCATACACAGGGAAGTCTCAGCCAGGAGGTGGCTGATCTGCAGGTCCCTCCATCCGCCCTGGAAACAGAAAGTGGCAGTAGGAGGAGTACCCTAGAGGAGGCGGCTATCAGATTTTTTTGTAGGGCTACAGAGGTCCTGGGAGCACCACACACCAGGCAGGAGAACATTGCTGCATTCATAGCCTATAAAATGCAGAGGATGGAGGAGGGCCAAAAAGCCATGTGTGAGGCCCTCATATCAGAGGCTCTGGCGAAAGGTGTGAGGGGCCAAATTACACCTCACACACAGCTTTGGGATGGTCCTCCTCCTCCTCCTGCAGGTCCTACTCCTCCTCCAGGTCCTACTCCTCCTCCTGCCACATCTCCAACTGCACAGCCACAGCCCGGAAGGAAGTGTGAAAGGAAGACCAGACAGTGAGGACCCTGGATCCAGTCTGGTCGGCCAAAAGATGCAGCCTCTTGTGGTACCACAACCTGGGGACACTGATGTCATCTGCTGCTATCCGGATCTCTGTGAATCCCGGACCAGACTGCCCTCCCTTACATATGGACTCCTAAGGCCACCAATTTTGAGGTTTAAGAATTGATGTCTGCCGTGGGGGTCCCAGGCTTCACTAATTTCTCCTGTTGATTCAGTGTTGCCTTCCTCTTTGTTTGGTTCTGAGCCCTTAATAAAGGATTTTTGTTTTGAATTATACTCTCCTATGTGTTTTACTTCAAAAATGATGGTTTGTTTGTGAGGATTCAGGTACATTTCAAATATACAATGTGAAATGAACAAGGGACACCAACACCAAACAATCTCATGGAGATTAAATAATAAAAGATATCAATGGTGTTGGGGTAACTTGCCACACAAAACACACACAAAAATATTCTGGAGTAAAACTAAAAATAACATTGAACAAAGATCAGCCTTGGAAAAAATCCAAACATTAAAGAAAAAAAAAGGCTTAAAAAAAAAACAAAAAAAACATAAAAAATATAAAACTGTCAGATGTGACAACTAATAACAATATATTGAGGGAATCCCACTAGAAAAACACAAATAAAAGTTTGTGAGAAGTGTGTGTGAATATGAGCAGCAAAACTACTTAATTCTTGTCACATTATAAAGAAGAAGAGAGTGCGCTGTATTAAACCATTTTTTACATTGCAGCGTGACGAAAGTGCTGTGTCCATTGCGAACGCTAAGTTTACCAGAACGAGCTGTCCCGTGTCGGAATTTCTTCTGAGCATGCGTGGCACTTTGTGCGTCGGAACAGGCCACACACGGTCGGAATTGACGCGATCGGATTTTGTTGTCGGAAAATTTTATCTCCTGCTGTCCAACTTTGTGTGTCAGAAAATCAGATGGAAAATGTCCGATGGCGCCCACACACGGTCGGAATTTCCGACAACACGCTCCGATTGGACATTGTCCATCGGAAAATCCGACCGTGTGTACGGGGCATAACACTTATAAGTGGATGTAAACCTCAGACATTAAATATGAACAAAGCATATCCCTCTATAGTGTGTCTCAATATAAGTGGTTGTAAACCTTTAAAAAAAAAAACCTGCAAGACAAAGGCATAATGAGTTACTAGCTCATTATGTATTACTTACCTTAGATCGAAGCCCTCACAGCGGTCCTCGTTCACCGCTCCGGAGGCCGACACCTCTCCTGGGGGTTACTTCCTGGTATCACGGCTCCAGCCAATCACAGCGCCAGAGCCACGGGTAACGGCACAGTATAACTGAAGCAACGGCACGTGCATGCCATTGCTTTCGTTTGCTTAAGTATGCATGTGCCGATGACGTCGGCACATGCAAATACAGGGATATCTCCTAAACCATGCAGGTTTAGGAGATATCCAGTGTAGCTACAGGTAAGCCTAATTATAGGCTTGTCTATAGTATAAAGTGGTTGTAAAGGGTTTACAACCACTTTAAGAGCACTAAGTGTCATTTCTGTCTACTGCCTCATTCCTCTGCTATCAGCATGAATCGCTTCTAACAAGTTTTCCTGACACCAACAAAAAAAAGTTGATGGGGAGGTAGATGCAGCTGATTGACATCCTCAGCTTTGTGTCCTATTTGAAGGGGGGCTGTCTTTTCCCTCCAATCAGCTCTCAGAGCTTTCCTCGCTGAGCTCTACAGTGTGTAATTACAGTTCCCCACCCCCTTTTTTTTTCCTGGAATCTCAGATCTTTATAAATTCTGCACTTTGAACAGATATAGAGGTAAGAAAACTGCAGATAAGCAGGTACAACTTATGCAGGATGATTTGTTTAATCTCTGTGTATTACCTGAGGCCAGTCACTTTACTGAGCATATGTAACAGTTTACAACCACTTTAAGTTAATGCAGTAGCAGCAGTTGACACTTCTATCACCTTTAGGATGTGACATAGTTGTGTATCATGCACATTTAAAAAATGTAAGTACTATGCAAAATATAAACTGAAAGGTAAAGGTTAACGTTTTACTAAACCCAGAACCTGCATTCACTATATCTGGTCTCCCACAATACACAGAACATGGAAATGCAATAGTTTTAGTAAATATAAACTGCTAAATCCCTTTTTTGGTCAGCAGTTAGAGCAGTCTTGTGACTTCTATGAGTGCCTGGTTAAAGCTTGTATGAGGCGTTTTCATTTTCCCCTGATTGTCCTATAAGGTTGCAGGACCCCTGACCCTCTTTCTGGACTGTGCTGATCATATGCATTCTCCCAAGAAAAGAAAAAAAACTCTCTAGCAATACACACCAAACTCAGCATGTGTAGCATGTACCCTATTGCTCTGTTCTATCAGGAGATGGAGTGGAGTCAGTGGAAGAAGAGGAGGATCAGAGAGACAGGATCACACAGCCTTTATACACAATGCAGAGGATTAACTCCTTACGTTCCACAGTGAGTATAACAAGCATGCTTTACTGCATATACAGACTGATTTTACTGTTGTAGGTTTAGTAACACTTTAATTAAACTATTTTTAGTTTTTGCAGATTAAATGGAATGTATAATAATTACATGTGTATTTTCTTTGTTATCTATAATGTTTAAAAGAAAAAAATTCAAATTTTGGGATTTTTACACATTTTTTTTATTCAAGTGAATATGAAATATTTTACATAAACATTTCATAATTGCCCCAGCTGGTGGCGCATATGAGTCCAGTACTTCAGGGTTTCAAACTGTTGGCTTTTTAGTGTATATATTATTATACCATTATGCAGTCCCTTTCCTGACAGCTTTAAAAGCAACTAAAAGTAATGATTAAATTGATCTCAAACCCAAGTCTTCCTTCTTGGATATGCATTTGCATTGTTAGACTCAATACGTGTGAGGGAGAGAGAATGTAATTATTTGTGTATGTTAGTTGTTTTTTTTTTTATATTTTATAAACTTTTTTATTCTGTTCCCTTTATATAATTTTTTCATTAATCACATACAACTATGAGCACAAGGCAATGGATAAATACCGGATGACATTAATTTGCTTCAGTTCTCAAGCCTGCACTTGGCTTAATCCACTTTTCATGAAGCATGCTTACTATGTGTGATGGAGAAAGGTAATCTCAACACCTCTTCTAAAGGAGAAGTACAGCCAAAGCTCCTGTGGAACGGACTGCACTTCTGTGACCTATTTTCAGCAGACAGCGGGCTAAATCCCGCTGTGGGCTGATGTCACAATGCGAGTCCAGACTCAGGAAAGATCGCAACCATATGGTCTGGATCCGCCAACATGCCTGAACCGGCACATGGCTCAGCCTCTCAGGGAAACGCTGAGAGCCTGCTCCCGCTCACCCACAGTCCAGTGCTCCAGTGAGCAGGGGTGTCCGAGCAGAGAGACAGTGATTGACAGTCACCAGCTCACTCCTCACAGAGCGCTGAGAACCGAGCGATTGACAGTGGTTGATCTCTCGGTTCTCATTGTTAGAGCTGGCAGGGGACAGATGCAGCATCGGACCGATGCTGCATCCACCTAGGTAAGTATGATTCTTAAATAATCTCATACTTCTCTTTTAATGTTCATATTAGGTATAACATAGTGCATGTGTCTGAGATCTTTAAAGCATTCTTAAAAGAAAGGGAATAGTGCTTTGAATATATTTCATTTATGAATTATATTCAAGACTATGATACAACAATTTTATTAATTAAAACAATCAAAAAATATTTTGATTGAGCATGTTTACTAGGCTAACTGTATATTTCTCTGGAAGAAAAAAGGCTGTTTACAAAGCTACACCTCAAACCTCAAATTACACAAAGTTGAATCAATTAGAGGAGTGTTTTCTCCACTTTTTTCCTGCTCTGTACAAATCCCTAAAGAGTTTCAGTTTGTAGAAAGATTGTCACAGAGGGAGAAGCTACTGCTGTGCTCTCTCCCTAAAAAACACAGAATGATCCTCAAAGTCAGTGCCATGGGTGTATTAAAAAAGTAAAAGTCAAAGCCATTATAGTTTTTCTTTTATAGAGTGTAGACTCCTAGTTTGATTTTGCTGTGTCTTGAATCCTCAATGGAAAACTCTGATTTAGTTTACTAATAAGACACACCAATAAACAATATTATTATCTTAAACCCATCAATATGAGATAATCCTTGTAATCCTGCTTCGGTAGTGATGGGAGCTACCCTGAACAGTGCTTTGCTCTTTTATTTAATGGCTCTTGAGTTCCAAAGCAGACAATGATTCAGGCAAAACAGCAAAATGTTTTATTTGTAGTCTCCTCAGAGCCACGAACAGTATTTTTAACCAGACTTTATTATTTTATGTCACATAACAGTATGTCATTGTATCTAACTTTTGATTTAAGAAAATGATCATAAAATCTCCCGATGCAAGAAAAAGTCCATTCCTCCCAGTCCTAATTGTATAGTACAATGTGACAACTGGGATGTGTACAATACTGTAATTCAATCTAGAGATACGGATAATGTCCAAGTCTGCAACAATATAGCTTAAGGCTTTGGATAGAGCTGCAAAATTTGCAGCCCTGAGACTGAATTACAACCTCACTATTCAATCTGGGATCATGTACTTTTCCATGTAATAAACCTTAAACAAAAATGATTATTTCTGTGAAAGGAAGAAGGAAATATGAACTTGAGGCTGTCATGGCAGAAAGAAAAAGCTGTGCACAGAAAACCAAAGATGTTTAGGAACAGGGACTTGTAAAAAATAAAAAAAACAACATATTTGCAATTACAATTATCATTAACAATGAACAGATTCATGAAATTCCACCAAGCCAAAAATCCAGTGGGTCCAATAGTCACAATCTGATGACATTGTTTTCTTTGGTTCCTTTATTTTACATATCTTCAATTTTTGGGGTGCCCCTCTCAAATTACTCCCATGAATTAAGATTCCACCTCCTCACATTGTCACTTCATCATTTACCCTAAAATAAAATATACCACTTAGATGTTAGAATAGTAGTAGACTTTTTTTTTCAAATAAAAGATAATACACTTATTACTGCCTACCCATTAAGTAAATGTATATAGTTATTCTCATTGCTTATTTGGAAAATATTACCATAAATTCTAAGGGAGCCAAGCTAACTAGCAAGAGCTCAGTGGAAACGTTGCAATCACCATTACTTACCTCCTGTATTCCAGTGCCAGGGCCCCCTATATTCCATGGCCACATGTCACGGCCACATCATGTGATGTGCCACATAATACAAAGCTATCAAAGTTGTTCAAATACTACTTTAGTAACACACCCTAACCTTAGTCTATCCTGCACCACAGCCTGGTTCCACTACACCCACAGCCCAGCCATTGCTGCATTTGCAGGCTAAGTCTCCACTGCAGCCCAACCTGGTATCCCCTTCACCTTCAGTCCAGCAACTGCTGCAACCACAGCCAAAGTCTCAGCTGCACCTGCAGCCCAGCTACTGCTGCACCAGCAACCTTAGTCTCCAGTGCACCCCATCGTGGTCTCTGCTGCACCTTCATCTAAAAGAGAAGTTTCCACTACACCTGCAGCCTCCACTGCTCCTCAGATTCATTCACAGTCTTCGTTGCACCTTCACTATCCCCACAGCCTTTATTGTTCCTCAGTTGCCCCACAGCCTTCACAGAACCCATAACCTCAGGCTCTGCTGCCCTTTCAGCCTCTGCTGTACCTCACCTGCAACCACAGTCTCCACAGCACCCACAGTCTCAGCTGCACCATCTCTGCACCAGCAGTCCCAACTGAATCCACAGTCTACACTAAGCCATCTATGTCTACTGCCACACTCCTGCATTGTGACTTTCTCACTCTCCAGTTCCTCATTACCAGGTACAAACTCTTTTCAACATCTACAAGTACCGTTAGGTGACCAGCAGCTAAGCCCAAACTGATTTGTGCAGGTCCCTGGAAGAACACCAGCAAACCTTAGACTCCATACAGAGGGAAAATTGTTCCACAAAATAGCAAGATCCACATCCTGGTATGAGACAAATGTACAAACCCTAAAATAGTCACATCCCTCCTTTTGCATATTCCATTGGATAATCATTTCTGGTGCTTACTGTTACTAGATGCAATTTGTCTTGCATTGATGGCAATCCTGTTTTGTACATCACCTTTAGAACTACCTGAAGTTTTTACTTAAAGTGAGCCTGTCAGGTAAAAAAGACTCTGATATGCAAAATTTCTGGCGGTGCTGGTTGCCTGTGTTCCCCACCACTTGCTAGGGTTCCATCTCCTGACCCTACAACACTGCTCAGTCCCCTAGTAACACTGGGATTAGAGGATGTTACCACAGCATGTCATTAAGAGCACTCCTGAAAGTGTTGAATGCTGAAGAGTCTTAAAAAGTCTGCAGTGCTGGAAAAAGAGGAGGTTACCTATCATCAGAGAGGAGAGTATAAAAGCTCTTTTATTGCTGGCACCTATCATCTGGTGTTTCTTCAATATAGCAAAGTGTCATGATCAAAACACTGTAACCCTGAGCAATCAATAATAATGCCGTGTACACACAGGCGGACTTTTCGACTTGACTGGTCCGATGGGACAAATCCATCGGACAATCCGACCATGTGTGGGCTTCATCAGACCTGCAGCGGACTTTTTCGGTCAAAAATCAGACCGACTTTAGATTTGGAACATGTTTCAAATCTTTCTGATGGACTTGAGTCTGGCCGAAAAATCCGCTTGTCTGTATGCTAGTCCGATGGACGAAAACTGACGCTAGGGCAGCTATTGGCTACTGGCTATCAACTTCCTTATTTTAGTCCGGTCGTACGTCATCACGTACAAATCCGTCGGACTTTGGTGTAATCGTGTGTAGGCAAGTCCGTTCATTCGAAAGTCCGTCGGAAGTCCGTCAAAAGTCAGTCGAAAGTCCTTCGGAAAGACCGTCGGATGTTTGATCCCGAAAAGTCCGCCCGTGTGTACACAGCATAAGTTATATTGTATCATTGTATTAACTGGTCTAAACCAATGAAAGGTGATGGCTAACCAATTCTGGTAGGTTAAAGCTGTCATGTACCTTGTGGTAGAGCCTGATGTGTAGAGGGAGGCCTTTCATACAGCCCCAGCTCTGAGACCACTGATGTTGCAACAGTGGCCACGAGTGCATGGTGAGGTATAAGTGTCTGTAAGGTGTTCCTTCAGAGACAGGTCGGATTGCTGGAACAGCAAATGACAGCAGAGACAGCATACCCAGGACTGGGCAGACAGCAGACGGCGGGTGCTTGGCAGGCAGGTAGCAGGTGTGGAAGGACTGATAGCACTTAGCAGGTGAAGACCCAGCAGGGACCAAGTAGCATGCAGAGCAGGGCAGCTGGATAACTAGGTGCAAAGTCAGACGAGCCAGGTTAGCAACAGGCAGTCAGATACATGCATGAACAGCAGGCAGAGTATGGTCAGGAAACAAGCAAAGGTCAGCAACGTACAATCAGACAGATGAGCAGGAGGCAGAGCAAATCCAGAGACAAGCCAAGGTCAGGGCAGATAGCATTAAATCAAGGTCAGGGCAGGTTGGGTCAATAACAGAAGTCAACACAGGAACAGATGCAGGAACATTTGTAATATCTGTAGATCAGACAGCACTGGCTAGTAGAACTGATGCAGTTTAAATAGTCCCATTGGCACCAACATTAGTGGTTATACACAGAAAGACAGGCAACAGTGTTGCGAACCTAACAGATTGAAATTTACTGACACCCATGACCCATGACACCCAAAATTTACTGGCATAGCCAAGTTTTTACTGGCATTTCCAAGAGTTATCACAGTTTTAAGTGAAAATTTCAGTATTTAGGCTACAAACAAGTACAATATGCAATTATCAATGTGATGTACGGTAGATATTAAGGAAAAAAAACTATTTCCATTACATATGATTTGGTGTACATTCTGTGCCCACTATAATTCCCCCCCCCCACCCCCGGGTTATGCTGTTTCCACTATAATTCCTCTCCTTCCCCCATGTTATGCTGTGCCCACTATTATCCCCCCCAGATTAAGCTGCGGCCACTATAATTCCTCCCCCAGGTCAAGCTGTGCTCATTATAATCCCCCCCAGTTTATGCTGTGCCCACTATAATTCCTCTCCCTCAAGTTATGCTGTGCCCGATATATTTCCTCTCCCCCCCCCCCAGGGTATACTGTGCCCACCACAATTCTGGCTGTTAAAGTCGCATCTGCACAATCTCCTCTCCCTACTCCCCCTCAAAAAAAAAAACTTTAATGAACTTGCATGTCTCATAAGTCAGATTGGCAGGGGAGATTTCCATACTTCTATTCTCCCAGGCTCCAGATGACATCACTTCCCACCCCCTCCAGAGATGCCAAACCTGCCCCTATAGCCACCGGCAGCTCCAGATAGAGGATTTCTGTGTGACTGTAACTCGATTCACACAGATCCCATTTGAAAGGAGCCAGAGACTGGGCAGTGACAGCCGAGTCCATAGGCAGCTACAGCTGAGTAGGGATGGGCCAAACACCCCCTGGTTCGGTTCGCAGCAGAACATGCGAACAGGCAAAAAATTTGTTTGAACACGCGAACACCGTTTAAGTCTATGGGACATGAACATGAATAATCAAAAGTGCTAATTTTAAGGGTTAATATGCAAGTTATTGTCATAAAAAGTGTTTGGGGACCCAGGTACTGCCCTGCGGGACATGTATCAATGCAAAAATAAGTTTTAAAAATGGACGTTTTTTCAGGAGCAGTGATTTTAATAATGCTTAAAGTGAAACAATAAAAGTGAAATATTCCTTTAAATTTCGTTCCTGGGGGGTGTCTATACTATACCTGTAAAGTGGTGCATGTTTCCCGTGTTTACAACAGTCCGAGAGAAAAATGAAATTTCTAAAGGAAAAAAAGTCATTTAAAAGTACTAGCGCACGCTATAATGAATTGTCGGGTCTCTGCAATACTCATAAAAGTCATTGAAAAAACGGCCTGGGATTCCCCCACAGTGCATTACCAGGCCCTTTGGGTCTGGTATGAATATTAAGGGAAACCCAAAACCAAAATGTAAAAAACAAATGCGTGGGGGTCCCCCCAAATTCCATACCAGGCCCTTCAGGTCTGGTATGGATATTAAAGGGAACCCCATGCCAAGATTTAAAAAAAACATGGCGTGGGGGTCCCCCTTAAAATCCCCACCAGATCCTTCAGGTCTGGTATGGATTTTAAGGGGAACCCTGTGCCAAAATTTTTTTTAAAAATGGCGTGGGGTCCCCCTAAAAATCCATACCAGGCCCTTATCCGAGCACGCAACCTGGCAGGCCGCAGGAAAAGAGGGGGGGACAAGAGAGCGCCCCCTTCCTGAACCATACCAGGCCACATGCCCTCAACATGGGAAGGATGTCCCCATGTTGATGGGGACGAGGGCCTCATCCCCACAACCCTTGTCCGAAGGTTGTGGGGGTATGCGGGCGGGGGGCTTATCAAAATCTGGAATTGATACATGTGCCCTGGGGCAGGACCCAGGTCCCCAAACACTTTTTATGACAATAACTTGCATATTAACCTTTAAAATTAACACTTTTGATTTCTCCCATAGACTTTTAAAGGGTGTTCCGCGGCTTTCGAATTTGCCGCAAACACCCCAAATTGTTCGCTATTCGGTGAACAGCCAATGTCGAACTCATGTTCGTCCCGAATAGATAGCCCATCCCTACCGCTGAGGATATGCAGCCCAGCAGCCCAGGCACACCGGGCACATGCCCAGTGTGCCCTATGGCCAATCCGGGCCTACTTTGCAGTATAGGTTGTGTTCCTCAATATGCCATGTTTATACTCCTATACAGGGTCAAACTAAAATATATAAAAAAAAGGAATTCCAAATTTCTAAAAATTATTCATATTCGACATGCATAAACCATCTTCTAACACTACATAATTATCCATTCTCATATATACTGTACAGTTATTAACTTATCAACTGCATTGTTGATAACACACACACGTTGAACTGGATAGACTTGTGTCTTTATTCAACCTTAACCACTATGGAAATGATTTACTATAGCGCAAATACACAAATAAATACTCTCAAAATAGCCAAATTGCGCTAATTAGTGCAAAAATGGAATTCACTATAACGCTCAGGAAAAAACAATCCCAAAATCTAATTCACTATAGGTCACAGACAACAGAGACCGTCCAAATCATTGGTTGTGCTAGAAACATGGGAATTGCACATGGAAATAATGTTTAAAGCATGATATGATAGCCTAATTGGTTCCTAAATATGTGGTATATTGTTTAAATATAATCTGCATTTAAATTGCTGGAAAAAATGTATGTTTAAACTGAAATATTATTGAAAGTCTGAGAAGAGATAAATTCCCCTTCTTTCTACAACTATGTACCAGCACAAGTGAGCATGCTCAGACATGCAAAATACTCTAATTTTAACTCCCATTCATTTTTTACCAAGTGCTATAGTAAATTTGCAAATGTAAAAGTGCTTGGCTAAAATGCATTTCCTAGCGTGAAAATGCATGCTATATAGCCAAATGCAAGTTTCAACCATTAATTCGAATTGTAAAATTGTTATTTTCACAAAAAAATACATTTTAATTTTGAGATAAATTGTTTATTTCTCTCAAATAAATTGTCCTTGCTGTGTTTTTATGTTGCTTCTTCTTCATTTTTTTTAAGAATGCTAGTAATGTGTAATGTTTTCATGATTTGGTAAAATATATTTTTCACAAAAATTTAATTCGAAACTCCCACAGGTGTCTTCACAAATCACAAACAATACTATTGCTGATGCAAATTGTAAATGAGTCACAATTTTGTGTGTTGGTTAGTATTTCCAAATGATCATAGTTTGACCGCAAAAAATGTGATATGTGTACCGACATCAGAAATCAAAATGTCATTCCCAAAATTCAGGGGGGAACATCACTATTCTACACTCACACACCAAGAACCACCAAATATCACAAAACAAATTAAGAAGCATAACTCCTGACTAATGTCATTCCACCAATTATAGGTATAGGTCCAAAGAAATGCTGTATTTATCCACCACCATTGCAAATCATGCCATATGTTTTCCATGGGCAACGATAATAATCAGTCTTAAGAATTCCCCACCAGCACTAAATGCAGCCTCTTACCAAGCAAAAAGCAACAAAATTTTACATGGTTCAGCATGCTGACAGTAATCAGCCTTACCCAGCCTTCAAAACAGATGGCATATGCCAGAAACAGGTTGCTCAATGGCTCTCCAGCCTTCCACAGTATATCTGCATTGATTAACTTATTGCACCCCTGGGACTTAGGACTGTTTGACACCACAGAGATGCAGCCTACATTCATGTGGCAGCACAGTGGCTAACGGGTTAGCACTTTGGAAATCCAAACATGCCACTTCATGTTGAGAAGTTGTCTGTTCTCCCTATGTCGTTAAACATAACTCTAGACTCATGTCCTTGCATAATTGTAGTATTTATGTGTAGGAGGGTTCCACGACCGTGGCAAATCATGCCATATGTTTTCCATGACAAGGACAATAATCAGCCTTAAGATTTTTCCCACTAGCACTAATTGCAGCCTCTTACCAAGCAAATAGCAACAAAATTCAAGATGGTTTAGCATGCTGACAGTAATCAGCCATACCCAGCCTTCAAAAGAGATGGCATATGCCAGAAACAGGTTGTTCAATGGCTCTTCGGCCTTCCACAGTACATCTGCATTAATTAACTTATTGCACCCCTGGGACTTAGGACCGTTTGACACCACAGAGATTCAGTCTCTATCCATTTGGCAGCACAGTGGCTAACCAGTTAGCACTTTTGCTTAGCAGCACTGGGGTCAATGGTTCAAATCCCAAATATGCTACTACCAGGCTAGAGGTTTGTATGTTCTTCCTCTGTTGTGGTTTTAAAGTTTTTTTTTCACCAGTGATTACATTTTTGATGGGTTTCACATAATGTATGTATAAGTCTAATGTGATCCTGCACACATATTTTAATGTTGTATGCTGATGATGAATGACGAATGCGCTTTGTCAACAATTTGTGTGAAGCAGCCCTCACAGAGTTGTCATTTCCTGTTTTGTACCCTCCACATGCCCAACAATGTAACAAAGTTTAATTTGTAGATTTTTGGTATCACTGGTTATGGCCAGAGCCTTGGACATTTGTTATTTTTAGGTTTAGCCTGCACAGATATATATGCAGATGCATTCTTTAATTTGTGAAGAGTGTGTGTTCCTGATGAACAGGTGTGAGCACTTGAGGCATACATGAAGAGACAGAATCAATTACACTGGTGGGTGTGTCCTTTACTGAGTGGGTCTAGGTGTGCTAGCAATCCTAGCTAGGTTATATAAAGGCCTGCAGTTGTGGCGGTTGTTTGGCCTGAGAAGAGGCCTAAATCTTTATTTGCAGTGCTTATATAGGTTTACAAATAAATTTGTTTGTTTTTAGGGGGGAGTGTGCATAATGTCCAACCCACACCCCACTAAGGCTGTGGTTTGCTGATTGCTTTGTGTTTGCTGGTATAGTTTTGCTTTAAAGTCCTCAAAAGTGTGTTTTTGTTGGTATGGTTTTTGTTTGTGCGCTGCCTTTTTGGATTTTGGATTAATTTTGTCTGTTTTTGCTTATGATCCCGCAATTTAACTTTTTAGGGGTTTAGGGCAAGAAGTTCTGATCACCAAAAAGGTTTGTCATGGTTGTTGTTAGCTTGATTTGTATCCCTGCTTTTCTACCTTGTAGATTGTAAGCTCTTTTGAGCAGGGCCCTTCTAACCTTATTGTCAAATGCTGGAGCATCATTTCCATGCCTTCTTGTTTTGTTTTTTTGCCCAAGTACATTTTTGTGCCAAATGTTTATACTAATGTTGTTTGACTTTTGCAGGCTATAAATACATATTTTGTTAGTGCAAACGTTTCATATCCCTTTATTGGGGGCAATGGTCATGAGGGAGGAGCTAGGTACGCTGACGGGGGACCCAAGAAGAAGGGGATCTGGGCTGCTCTGTGCAAAACCTTTGAACAGAGGAGGTAAGTATGACAAGTTTGTTTTTGTTTTTATAAAAAAAAAGCTTTAATACCACTTCAAGCAGTCATGCTGACACAAATTGCTCTATAAATTTATTTTGTACTACCAAGACAGTGCAGGATGTCTCCTTTTAAAAGTGTAATGTATGTGTATTTCATTCTGTAAACCAAGATATTGTATCTGTTTTTACTTCTATGTAAATATTTGGAGTGGAAGGCTCTTTTTAGGTCAAATCAAAGCAAAAAATGGGCATTGCCAAAAAAAAAAAGTTTACAGTTGGCACATTTTACTCACACTAGATTCTTTGTAAATTCAAACAGTAAGATACAGATAAAGAAATACAAATTGTGATCATACCACTCTCCCATATCATTCCACAGAGCCAAACACATCTCCAGCCAACTAGTAGCAATATTACAAGTATCAAACCTGACCTTTTCTAGCTATAATCCTTTCACAAGGATATTACCTGGAAGCTGAGTCTGTGGTATTCAGGTAATGTTTCGTTCTGAAAGGATTATTTGTCAATTAGTAAGAGTTATTGGTGCATATAACAATAGTGCAAGGCAGGTCAATGTCACGCAAAGTTCAGATCTCCAAAAGACCAGGGGTTGCAAGTGCACCTGCAAGTAGACCTGTAATGACTTTAAACATGCTAAGTAATGTTGCAGAAGAAGACACTATAAGGTGCTAGATCATACCTTCAGTTTTCCATGACAACTCCAAGAGTGTATTCTGGATCCTCAAAGTGCCACTTTCCCGGTTTTGGGAATGAAGGCATGTTTACCCTATCTGAACCTACAAAGGTACTCTTTGCCTGAACAAACCTTTTAGCAGGCCTGGCCTGACATGTGGGAGGCCGAGTGGGGGTAGTGTTTTCATAAGCACTTGGGTGGAGCTCCTGGTCCTCTGGGTAGGGGTTGTAGGAGTTATCATGTAGAACAAAAGGAATGATCTGGCATATTATGGTTTTGCTACGATTCTCCAATAAAATTCAATTTTAAAATCATCACAAACTCATTGTAGTAATCAAATGGTGTGAAGAAGGATGGTAGATGAGCTAGATGTAGTGCTTAATAAATCAGGGTAAATCAGTTAAAATAAACAGTTTGGGCAGAGGTTAACACCCCCCCCCCTCAAAAATACCTTAAAACCCAATGGGCATGGGCCCTCAGTTTATACTGGCTTAGTGGGCAGAACTGCACATGATCTATAAAATTCAGTTTCCAAAATGAAATATGGTCCTACAGTTTGTAAACATAAAAATAAATATTTGAACTGCACCACAGTCTATAGAATTTGATTAAAAAAGGGGAAACAGCAGCTATCCAAATGATATATATACACTCACTGGCCACTTTATTACTGTAGGTATACCTTGCTAGTACCAGGTTGGACCCCCTTTTGCCTTTGGAACAACCTTAATTCTTCACGGCATACAATCAACAAGGTGTTTGAAACATTATTTAGAGATTTTGATCCATATTGACATGACAGCATCACACAGTTGCTGTAGATTTGTCGGCTGCACATCCATGATGCGAAACTCCTGTTCCACTACATCCCAAATGTGCTCTATTGGATTAGGATCTGGTGACTGTGGAGGCCATTGGAGTACAGTGACCTCATTGTCATATTCAAGAAACCAGTTTAAGATGATTTGAGCTTTTTGACATGGTGCATTATCATGCTGGAAATAGCTATGAGAAGACGGGTACACTGTTGTCATAAAGGGATGGATATGGTCAGCAACAATACTCAGGTAGGCCGTGGTGTTTAAACAATGCTCAATTGGTACTAAGGGGCCCAAAGTGTGCAAAGAAACCCCCCCCCAGCATCATTACACCTCCAGCTTGAACTGTTGATACAGGGCAGAATGGATCCATGCTTTCCTGTTGTTTACATCAAATTCTGACCATACCATCTCAACGTTGCAGCTAAAATTGAGACTTATCAGACCAGGCGTTCTTGCAATCTTCTATAGTCCAATTTTGGTGAGCCTGTGCGAATTGTAGCCTCAGTTTCCTGTACTTAGCTGACAGGAGTGTCACCTGGGGTGGTCTTCTGCTGCTGTAGCCCATCTGTTTCAAGGTTCGATGTGTTGTGCATTCAGATATGGTATTCTGCATATCTTGGTTGTAAGGAGTGTTTTTTTGAGTTACTGTTCCCTTTCTATCATCTCAAACCAGTCTGTCCATTCTCCTCTGACATCAACAAGGCATTTTCCTCCACACAACTGCCGCTCACTGGATATTTTCTCTTTTTTGGACCATTCTCTGTACCCTAGAGATGATTGTGCTTGAAAATCCCAGTTGATCAGCAGTTTTTTAAATACTCAGACCAGCCTGTCTGGCACCAACAACCATGCCATGTTCAATGTCACTTAAATCCCCTTTCTTCCCCATTCTGATGCTCAGTTTGAAAGTCGTCTTCACCAGATCTAGATGCCTAAATGCTGCTATGTCATTGGCTGATTAGCAATTTGTGTTACCAAGCAATTGAACAAGTGTACCGGTGAGTCTGTGTGTATATATATATATATATATATATATATTTGTATACAGTAGCTCACAAAAGTGAGTACACCCCTGGTGCTTACTCATAGCTGACTCTTTAGGCAATAGACAGGAACAGATATGCACATGCCAATACAATGTACTGTGATATACTGAAGCAGAGCATGATCCCCTCCCTTCGGAGACTGGGCCGCAGGGCAGTATTCCAACATGATAACGACCCCAAACACACCTCCAAGATGACCACTGCCTTGCTAAAGAAGCTGAGGCTAAAGTTGATGGACTGGCCAAATATGTCTCTAGACCTAAACCCTATTGAGCATCTGTGGGGCATCCTCAAACGGAAGGTGGAGGAGTGCAAGGTCTCTACCATCCACCAGCTCGATGATGTAGTCATGGAGGAGTAGAAGAGGACTCCAGTGACAACCTGTGAAGCTCTGGTGAACTCCATGCACAAGAAGATTAAGGCAGTGCTGGAAAATAATTGTGGCCACACAAAATATTGACACTTTGGGCCATTTTCACTTAGAGGTGTACTCACTTTTGTTGCCAGCGGTTTAGACATTAGTAGCTGTGTGTTGAGTTATTTTGAGGGGACAGCAAATTAACACTGTTACACAAGCTGTACACTCACTACTTTACATTGTAGCAAAGTGTAATTTCTTCAGTATTGTCACAGGAAAAGATATAATAAAATATTTATAAAAATGTGAGGGGTGTACTCACTCTTGTGAGATACTGTATATACAGTTGTGCTCATAAGTTTACATACCCTGTCAAAATTTATGATTTATTGGACATTTCAGAGAATTTCAGAGAATATGAATGATAACACAAAAAACATTTCTTTCACTCATGGTTAGTGTTTGGCTGAAGCCATTTATTATCAATCAACTGTGTTTACTCTTTTTAAATCATAATGGCAACAGAAACTACCCAAATGACCCTGATCAAAAGTTTACATGCCCTGGTGATTTTGGCCTAATAACATGCACACAAGTTGACACAAAGAGGTTTGCATGGCTATTAAAGGTAACAATACTCACCTGTGATCTGATTTTTAATTAGTGTGTGTGTATAAAAGGTCAATGAGTTTCTGGACTCCTGACATACCCTTGCATCTTTCATCCAGTGCTGCTCTGACGTTTCTGGATTCTGAGTCATGGGGAAAGCAAAAGAATTGTCAAAGGATCTGCTGGAAAAGGTAGCTGTAAAAACAGGAAAGGGATATACAAAGATAGCCAAGGAATTCAGAATGCCAATCAGCAGTGTTCAAACTCTAATCAAGAAGTGGAAAATGAGGGATTCTGTTGAAACCAAACCACAGTCAAGTAGACCAACTAAATTTTCAGCCACAACTGCCAGGAAAATTGTTCCGGATGCAAAGAAAAACCCACAAATAACTTCACATGAAATACAGAACTCTCTGAAAACATGTGGTGTGGCTGTTTCAAGATGCACAATAAGGAGGCACTTGAAGAAAGATGGGCTGCATGGTTGAGTCACCAGAAGAATGCCATTACTATGCAAATGCCACAAAGTATCCCGCTTACAATACGCCAAACAGCACAGAGACAAGCCTCAAACCTTCCGGCACAAAGTCATTTGGAGTGATGAGACCAAAATTTAGTTTTTTGGCCACAACCATAAACGCTGCATTTGGAGAGGAGTCAACAGGGCCTATGATGAAAGGTACGGAGGTGGATCACTGATGTTTTGGGGATGTGTGAGCTACAAAGGCACAGGAAATTTGGTTAAAATTATTGGCAAAATGAATGCAGTATCTTATTAAAAAATACTGGAGGAACATTTGCATTCATCAGCCAAGAAGCTGCGCATGGGATATACTTGGACATTCCAACATGACAATGATCCAAAACACAAGGCCAAGTTGACCTGGCATTGGCTACAGCAGAATAAAGTGAATGGTTCTGGAGTGGCCATGTCTGTCTCCTGACTTAAATATCATTGAGCCACTCTTGGGAGATCTCAAACGTGCAGTTCATGCAAGACAGCCCAAGAATTTACAGGAATTGGAGGCTTTTTGCCAAGAGAAATGGGCAGCTTTACCATCTGAAAAGATAAAGAGCCTCATCCACAAATACCACAAAAGACTTCAAGCTGTCATTGATGTTAAAGGGGGCAATACACAATATTAAGAACTGGGGTATGTAAACTTTTGATCTGGGTCATTTGGGTAGTTTCTGTTGCCATTATGATATAAAAAGAGTAAA
Organism: Lithobates clamitans; assembly: GCA_037952925.1. NCBI lineage: Eukaryota > Metazoa > Chordata > Amphibia > Anura > Ranidae > Lithobates > Lithobates clamitans. The sequence continues at coordinate 5,611,634 of JBBGZY010000135.1, forward strand.
CACAGTTGATTGATAATAAATGGCTTCAGCCAAACACTAACCATGAGTGAAAGAAATGTTTTTGTGTTATCATTCATATTGTCTGAAAAATGGCCAAGAAATCATAAATTCTGCCAGGGTATGTAAACCTATGAGCACAACTGTATATATATATATATATATATATACACATATAATATTGATATTAGAGGACAGCTATTGAAATAGTCTGTTCAATATCTTAGAATCTTGTGAAGATATCATGTACTAAAGTAGAATCTGTGTGAAATCAATATTTTTCCTCCACTCCTAAAATATAACCCTATTAACAGCAACAAAATCTATCAATGAGCAAAAACTGCTAATTATGTGACACAATATTTCAAAAGTGCTTAGTGCTGTGCAAAAAAAATCTGTGCAAAAAATGCAAACCAATAAATAAATATATGTGCGAAAATTCTGTGCATAAAATTAATAAATCAATACATATAACTTTCTTGCAAAACTAATAAGGTCCACATAAAAGTTCATGCAAATTCATAAATGTCCCATAATATCCAATGTGAATCTTAAATGTGCTCTTGCTCTTCTATTATTCACCAAAAAAGTGCTTTCCACCACTGTAAGTACTAGGTACACTCACCAGAGCCCAATTCTGGTAAGATTATAAACCAGCAAATACCGCACACCAATATAGAAATGTCGATCCACAGCTTCCATCCAGAGATCGCTCAAAAAAAACTTCAGCGAAAAGCTGTATCTCCTCCGGCTGAAAGATCCAAGCCACAGGCGCAATCACAGCGTGCGTAGTAAAGTCACGTCCAAACTCATCCAGAGGCGATACAGCTTTTTGCTGAAGTTTGTACACTTGTGTCAGTGGAGACACATGAAAATGTGAGTTTGATACTTGCTTTTAATAATAAATTGATAAGGAATACTTCTCTAGAGTGATCTCTGGATAGAAGCTGTGGATCATCATTCCTATATTGGTGTGCGCTATTTACTGGTTTATAAATTTACCAGCATTGGGCTCTGGTGAGTGTACCTACCTAGTACTTAAGGTGTTGGAGAGCACTTTTTTGGTTACTACTAGAAGAACTTAGGAATTTAAGATTTACATTGGATATTGTGAGATAATTATAAATTAGCATGACCTTTTATATGGACCTTAATAGTTTTGCACAGATATGTATTTATTGGTTTGCGTTTTTTGCACAGATTTTTTTGCATAGCCCTATGCCTCTTACTCTACAGATTGCACTTTAGTCTATCAAATTCTCACAAGATTCTAAGATATTGAACAGGATATTTCAATAGCGCTGTCCCCTAATATCCACAGTTTGTAAATATAACTTGTATTTTAGAATCATGCGTGTAGGATTTACTGATTCTACAAATATATTATCATAGAGGCCCAGCAAAGACCTTCATAAACATTATGTGGACTTGCATTTCAAATGGATCAGCTGACCCACTGACGTAAGCAGCCAACGTTTTATGCAAATCTGGACTAATTCTAACTTTCACAGAGATTTGCCTATACAGTAAAACCTTGGTTTGAGAGTAACTTGGTTTGAGAGCGTTTTGCAAGACGAGCAAAGACGAGCAAAATGTTTTAATAAATTTTGCCTTGATATACAAGCGATGTCTTGATATAAGAGTAGCGTCATGTCACAACTGAGTATAAAAAAAAAAGAGAGGAGCCTCTAAGTGTAGCAATATGGTTACATTTAACCACTTTAGCCCAGGACCATTATGCTGCCTAAGGACCAGAGGTCTTTTTCCAATTTGGCACTGCGTCGCTTTAACTGCTAATTGCGCGGTCATGCAATGCTGTACCCAAACGAAATTTGCGTCCTTTTCTTCCCACAAATAGAGCTTTCTTTTGATCGTATTTGATCACCTCTGCGGTTTTTATTTTTTGCGCTATAAACGGAAAAAGACTGAAAATTTTGAAAAAAAATGATATTTTCTACTTTTTGTTATAAAAAAAATCCAATAAACTCAATTTTAGTCATACATTTAGGCCAAAATGTATTCGGCCACATGTCTTTGGTAAAAAAAATGTCAATAAGCGTATATTTATTGGTTTGCGCAAAAGTTATAGCATCTACAAACTAGGGTACATTTTCTGAAATTTACACAGCTTTTAGTTTATGACTGCCTATGTCATTTCTGGAGGTGCTAAAATGGCAGGGCAGTACAACCCCCCCCAAATGACCCCATTTTGGAAAGTAGACACCCCAAGGAAATTGCTGAGAGGCATGTTGAACCCATTGAATATTTATTTTTTTTGTCCCAAGTGATTGAATAATGACAAAAAAATATATATATATTTACAAAAAGTTGTCACTAAATGATGTTTTGCTCACACAGGCCATGGGCCTATGTGTAATTGCACCCCAAAATACATTCAGCTGCTTCTCCTGAGTACGGGGATACCACATGTGTGGGACTTTTTGAGAGCCTAGCCGCGTACGGGGCCCTGAAAACCAATCACCGCCTTCAGGATTTCTAAGGACGTAAATTTTTGATTTCACTCCTCACTACCTATCACAGTTTTGAAGGCCATAAAATGCCCAGACGACACAAACCCCCCCCAAATGACCCCATTTTGGAAAGTAGACACCCCAAGCTATTTGCTGAGAGGCATGTTGAGTCCATGGAATATTTTATATTTTGACACAAGTTGCGGGAAAGTGACACATTTTTTTTTGCACAAAGTTGTCACTAAATGATATATTGCTCACACAGGCCATGGGCATATGTGGAATTGCACCCCAAAATACATTCAGCTGCTTCTCCTGAGTATGGGGATACCACATGTGTGGGACTTTTTGGGAGCCTAGCTGCGTACGGGGCCCCGAAAACCAATCACCGCCTTCAGGATTTCCAAGGGTGTAAATTTTTGATTTCGCTCTTCACTGCCTATCACAGTTTCGGAGGCCATGGAATGCCCAGGTGGCACAAACCCCCCCAAATGACCCCATTTTGGAAAGTAGACATCCCAAGCTATTTGCTGTTTACGTTTGACGACAGACCGTCGCTTGTGTTTGCCTTAGCGCGAGAGCAGGGGGCGACAGGGGTGCTTTTTTTTTTTTTCTTTATTATTTTTTTGCTTTTTTATCTTATTTTTAAACTGTTCCTTTCATTTTTTTTTTATCATTTTTATTGTTATCTCAGGGAATGTAAATATCCCCTATGATAGCAATAGTTAGTGACAGGTACTCTTTTTTGAAAAAATTGGGGTCTATTAGACCCTAGATCTCTCCTCTGCCCTCAAAGCATCTGACCACACCAAGATCGGTGTGATAAAATGCTTTCCCAATTTCCCAATGGCGCTGTTTACATCCGGCGAAATCTAAGTCATGAAATGCTCGTAGCTTCTGGTTTCTTAGGCCATAGAGATGTTTGGAGCCACTCTGGTCTCTGATCAGCTCTATGGTCAGCTGGCTATTGATCCAATCAGATACTATACCACTAAGGAAGGTGTACGGTGCGTGTGTAGGTGTTAGCGGTACTGGCGCTAACCTGACGCTGCCTGGGGCTGGTGCTTGCCAGTTCACCAAAACGCTGCCAAAAAAACTGTTAGCGATCGCAGGGATCAGGCCTGACTCTGCAAATGCTGCAGTTATGTGTTTAGTGTTTTGTAAGTGACAGTGATCGATCGATACTGCACTTGGGTGGGCTGGGCCGGGCTGGGCTGGACGGAGGGGCAAAACGCAGGTGCTAGCAGGTATCTGGGCTGATCCCACTAACACTGCATTTTTGGGAACCCTAAACTGCTGGGGACGCTAGTATAGATCTGATCGGATCAGATATTGATCCGATCAGATACTATACCACTAAGGGAGGTGTACGGTGCGTGCGTGGGTGTTAGCGGTACTGGCCCTAACCTGACGCTGCCTGGGGCTGGTGCTTGCCAGTTCACCAAAATGCTACCAAAAAAACTGTTAGCGATCGCAGGGATCAGGCCTGACTCTGCGAACCCTGCAGTTATGTGTTTACTGTTTTGTAAGTGACAGTGATCGATCGATACTGCACTTGGGTGGGCTGGGCTGGGCCGGGCGGAGGGGCAAAACGCAGGTGCTAGCAGGTATCTGGGCTGATCCCACTAACACTGCGTTTTTGGGAACCCTAAACTGCTAGTATAGATCTGATCAGATCAGATATTGATCCGTTCAGATACTATACCACTAAAGGAAGCATATGCTGCGTGCGTGGGTGTTAGCGGTACTGGCGCTAATCTGACGCTGCCTGCATATCACCGCCGGGCGATCAGGGGGCTAAACCTTTATTCGGTAATAAACGGCGGGTGCCCTGACACTATAAAAAATAAACGAACTAACCAGCGTCACCCATAACACTTATACAGTGATCAGTGGTGAAAGGGTTAACTAGGGGGCAATCAAGGGGTTAAAACTAAAACTGCTTGGTGTCAGTGTGAAAGGGGGGGAGGGGTGATTGGGGGGTGATCGGGGGGCGATCGGGGGGCGATCGGGGGTGTTTTGTGTGCCTGGCATGTTCTACTGTGTGTGTTTGTGTTTTACACTCACAGTGATGTCTTCTCTCCTCGGCGCCGGAACGGAAAATACCGAGCCGAGGAGAGATGACATCATTTCCTTTGCTGCTGTTTAGCATACAGCAGCAAAGGAATGTTCTGATTGGCCGGCTGCGATCGCGAGGGGACCCCCCACCCGGGGGAGGCAGATCACGTATATTTACGTGATTTTGCCTGCCCGTGCCGCCTTGCCGACGTATATCGGCGTGAGACGGTCCTTAAGTGGTTAATAAAGTTACAACATTTAGCAACTTATTGCTACACTTAGAAGTGCCTCTCTTCTCTTTTATACCTTGTAAAAAAATGCTTTGATATACAAGTGCTTTGGATTACAAGCATGTTTCTGGAACGAATTATGTTTGCAAACCTAGGTTTTACTGTAATTTCTGCTTCCTATGTCTGATTCAAGGTTTGAAACAAGAGAATCTGGATGCCGCACACTGGATAAAGTTGAAAATTCTTCTTTATTGTAAAATTAGGATCATCAAAAATACAGGACAATCAGGCAGATTGTACAGACACAGCTGACGCGTTTCGCACTGTAGTTTGAGTGCTTACTCATAGCTATGAGTAAGCACTCAAACTAGAGTGCGAAACGCGTCAGCTGTGTCTGTACCATCTGCCTGATTGTCCTGTATTTTTGATGATCCTATTTTTACAATAAAGAAGAATTTTCAACTTTATCCAGTGTGCGGCATCCAGATTCTCTTGTTTCAAACCTTGCTTCAATTTGCATTTAGCCAGCACCTGGGACTCCCTTCCTCTGAAGGATCTACTTAACACACACCTGGGAGCAAGTCTACCTGAGCGGTGAATCGCCTTCCCTGTTTCCTATGTCTGATTGTTATGACATTTGTTGTCAGCGATGGTAAATTTGTAATAGAACAAATAAAAAGGCACCCTATGCTGCAATATTTAATTTAAATATATTCCAGAGCTGTCCCTCACAGTGATTCCTTTCCACTGCTAGATATCCTCAGTCTTAGGGGTTAAATGATGGCCAATGTCACTTTCTCTGCATTTTCATTGCTGTGCACCCAAGGGAGGATGTTTTTGCTTGTAGATCATTATGTACAATAAGTGCCATTCAGTGCAGCAGCAGGGACTGCCCACAACCACCCCAGTAGAAATAGGGAGGACCTGTGATTTCTTTGGACTGCCCAGAAGACCTTTGAAAATACATATACTGTACTGTATATTTCCTTTTTCCTTTTGCAGGGAAGGCATTATTTTAGACTTCGATATTAACCTCTGCTTATGAATTTATTATTAGATGGTCAGATTGAGTTGCCCAGCTCTATGATAGGTTTACTTTAAACATTATACATTATTGGGTTAATGGAGACTGTTACCTGCACATTTTCTTCTTTCACATTAAATTTTTGTAAATGTACTAGTTAAATATTTGAGTAGATTGGGTATTAAGCCAGCCTAATGTAGCATGACAATTGTAGTATTTGCTCCAGTGGCTAAAGATATAACAATTCTTTTTCCCTCCCTCACTTTTGCTTCTCAGCCACAGAACTAAAGTCACATATAACCCTAGTTCTTATATCTGTATAACTGCTGTTAAAAAGTCCACAGTTGGACAGAACCAATGTCTGCATTTATATCCATTGCTTTGAACTGCAATGTCTCTTTAGAGAAAACAAAAAAACTGAAGCATTACAATTTTAAATAAGGCAATATTTTTGCAAAGTGCAAGATATGAAGTGGATTTGTTACTAATGGAGCTTTGTAAATCCACCCTAATCTTCTGCGTATTCACCTTTTTTTTTCCCTTAAGTGTTTTAGAGTGATTTTTTTTTTAAGACATGAGCAGGGCCAGGCCAAAGCATAGGTAAAACAGGTGACCGCCCTGAATGCCTTGCTGTGGGGGGGTTGTTAGATGAGTCAAGAGTCTTGCCTATCTTTGCATCGCCTGGCCATCTCTCGCGTTGTGCAGAACTGAGCTGTCAAGCTCTCTCTGCAACCGGTGACACCTTGATTTGCTGTCAGTCTGACGGCCGCCCCCTCTTCAACAGGATTTCTGTGTGCTCCTGATAAATAAAGCACAGTGCCCGGCTGTAGTGTTGTCAACCGATCATAGATTTATGGGCAGCCCATAAAAACAGGGCACTTTTCTCCTGCCCGTAAATGCCGGCAGGAGAAAAGTGCGAGTAAAAATGGCGGCAATAATCTTGGGTCAGAACTGCGCATGCTCAGTTCCGAAAATCCCAGAGAAGATCCAATCCTGAGCCGAGTCGGACCACGAGTTCTTCCTCTGCCCACCGCCACGTCGCGCGATGATGATGATTTTCCACCACACCACCACCAGCCTATAAAAAGGCAGGAGCCGAGCGGACGGAGGAGCCTCGTGGTGGAGTGGACATTACGCAATGCAGTGAAATAGTTAAGGAATAAAGTAAGGGACATGGCACTGCTGAACACTGACAATGCGTTTCTGCTTTTTATGTAGATGTACTTTGTTATACTGTGTTGTTATACTGTGATAGCAGCCCAGTTTAAGTAATATGGCTGAACTTGAATAAGATGGAGACTCTAACAAAATGGTTGTTTCAGATTAAATGTATTTTTACTTGCAAGGAGTAGAGAACTCCAAAGAACACCTACATCAAACCCCCCCTCCCCCACGCCACCTCCTTTTTTTCCTGTAAATGCCATAAATAGCTGTTTGTCAGACAGATAAGAGGAGGTTAGCTGCTCACAGTAGTTGTGAAACCCTGTACACACAACCGGTTTTGCCGTCGGAATAAACTCCAAAGGTTTATCCGACGGAACTCCAACGGAATTCCATTCAAGCGGTCTTGCCTACACACGGTCAAACCAAAGCCTGACCAAAGTCCAACCGTCCAGAATGCGGTAACGTACAGCACATACGATGGGACTAGAAAAAGAATGTTCAATAGCCAGTAGCCAATAGCTTTCGTCTCGTACTTGCTTCAGATCATGCGTCGTTTTTGGTCCGTCGGAACAGCATACAGACGAGCGGTTTTCCCGATAAGAATTGGTTCCGTTGGAAATATTTACAACATGTTCTATTTCTAGGTCTGTCAGAATTTTAGGGAAAAAAAAGTCCGATGAGGCATGCACACGATCGGAAAATACGATGAAAAGCTTCCGTCTGACTTTTTCTGTCGGACATTCTGCTCGTGTGTACGCGGCTTAAGTGGGGACTTTTTGGGAAGCGGAAGCTAGCAATATATTTAGTAAACCACAAAATGCTACGTGCAAAACTAGTTTGGTTTAAGTTGCCCAAAAACAAATACATAAAGAGTTCTAAATATGTATATCTTTATCATTGGTTAAAAAAAACAGGATTCATAAAAAAGAGGGGATTCCGGCGCTCCGAATGATGTGATGCCTTTGTAAATGGTATAATGGTGGCTTTAATAGCACATCTTAGTCAGTCAGTATATTGTAAGAAAGGAGGCAGCCATTCTCAGAGGGTGTCCATTACCTCTGTCAGCAAGAAAGGAGTATTGGGGGGGGGCGCCAACTGAGATAGTCCTACTGTTAATAGAGTGTTAGTGTAGTATATACACTTACAGGTTCACAGGGTGAAGATGCTCGTCAGGGATAGAGGTGTCCTGGGGTATGCTGATGCTGCTCTATGGGGTCTGGTAACGTTCCCTCAGCCGTAGGGGTGTTGAATCGGGTCACAGGCTTCTCTGCGGTGTCCACTTGACAGGAAGCTCCACGCTGACCAGTCTGGAACGCGGAAGCGGAAGTGATATCACCACGGCAGGGCGAGCATCCAAGCATAGAGTAGGGAATGCACAGGCTACGTGCTCGGGGGTCACAGCTCCTTCTACTGGCCTGTACTGGATTTGTGGGAACAAAGCTTACTCTGAGCTTCCCCAAGACTGGTCAGGAGCTTGTGTCCTAGGAACACTGAAACCCACATTCTTTCTTCTTCCCCTGGGGAGCAGAGAGCAGCTGGGAGCAGGGCCGGACTGGGCATAAAAACCAGCCCTGGAAATAATTTCATAGCAGCCCCAGTGAAGTAGCGTGGGTTGTCATGTAATTTGCGCCACCAACCCGCGGACATTTAGCACTCTGAGTCCCTTCCACTCTTACAGTATATTTAGCATAAGGTACCCTTATGGTACCTCCTAAGATGTACCACTCTTTCTCTTTGTTCTCATTTTTTTCCCTTGTATCTCTCTCTATCCTAATGTCTTGCTTTTTTTTCCCCATATATCGCTCTCTGTCCATCTGTCATGTTCCTTCTGTCACCCGCTTTCTTTGTTCCTCCAGCTCTTTTTATTCCTTCTCCTCCTCTTTGTTTTTTTTCCCTCTCTCACCTCTATATCTATGCACACACATACACTGTATGTATTTACACCTATATGTATATTGCAGCCAATGAATGATTGTCTTTTGGGGGAGGGTGGATTCCAATGTGAAATGGGCCCACCATAAAGCATCCTCCCTCTGTACTGGTCCAGGACTAGGGGCTGTAATATACTTCTGCTGTGGCAGATGGGGAAGTGTGTACAGTGTGTGTGTGTGTGTATCGTGTGTGTGTCCTCTCCTGCAGGGATTGCAGACACATTACAGGAGATGGTCAGAGAGTGAGGCCATATTACAGAAGATGGTCAGAGAGTGCAGCCATATTGCAGAAGATGGTCAGAGAGTGCAGCCATATTGCAGAAGATGGTCAGAGGCTGCAGATATAGTACAGGAGATAGTCAGAGACTGCAGCCATATTACAGGAGATGGTCAGAAACTGCAGCCATATTACAGCAGATGGTCAGAGACTGCAGCCATATTACAGGAGATGGTCAGAGACTGCAGCCATATTACAGGAGATGGTCAAAGACTGCAGATATATTACAGGAGATGATCAGAGACTGCAAATATAGTACATGAGATTGTCAGAGACTGTAGACATACTAGAGGAGATGGTCAGAGACTGCAGACATAGTACAAGAGATGGTCAGAGACTGCAGCCATATTACAGGAGATGGTCAGAAACTGCAGATATAGTACAGGAGATGGTCAGAGACTGCAGCCATATTACAGGAGATGGTCAGAGACTGCAGCCATATTACAGGAGATGGTCAGAAACTGCAGATATAGTACAGGAGATTGTCAGAGACTGTAGACATACTAGAGGAGATGGTCAGAGACTGCAGACATAGTACAAGAGATGGTCAGAGACTGCAGCCATATTACAGGAGATGGTCAGAGACTGCAGATATAGTACAGGAGATGGTCAGAGACTGCAGCCATATTACAGGAGATGGTCAGAGACTGCAGATATAGTACAGGAGATGGTCAGAGACTGCAGCCATATTACAGGAGATGGTCAGAGACTGCAAATATAGTACATGAGATTGTCAGAGACTGTAGACATACTAGAGGAGATGGTCAGAGACTGCAGACATAGTACAAGAGATGGTCAGAGACTGCAGCCATATTAGAGGAGATGGTCAGAGACTGCAGATATAGTACAGCAGATGGTCAGAGACTGCAGACACATTACAGGAGATAGTCAGAGACTACAGATATAGCACAGGAGATGGTCAGAGACTGCAGACATAGTACAGGGGACAGTTAGGGATTGCAGACATGATTGATTCGGGAGATGGTCAGAGACTGCATTTAAAGCTGAACTCAGTGTACAGGTATATAGTATCGTAGGGTTGCTCAACTCTAAACCATCTCTGCAAGATCCAGTCAGTCATTTTACTTTGAAAGTACAACCAAGTGACAGAAGAGAGCATCAAATCCAATTTCCAAAATACAAATTTTCTTGCAAACACTGAACTGCTCAAGATTAGTGGAGGACAGTAACCATTTAATGTGTCTGTAAAGCTTTTAGCCTAATCCAGCAGTAAATCCTCCAAAAAAAAACACCATCAAACAATCTGTGCAGCACACACAGAGCTCTGGCTAAATAGCTGATTATAAGCTGAAATGGTTAACAGCCATGTGTCCCTGGTCTCATAGAATGCTGCTGCAGTGTCTTCTAGAGATCTTATCAGTGTGATAAGACAATGTGCGGGTCAGGTTAGGCAGATGGTGGGGACTTTTTGGATAGCAAAATATTTAGTAAACCGCAAAATGCTACGTGCAAAACTAGTTCAGTTTAAGTTGCCCAGAAACAAATACGTAAAGAGTTCTAAATATGTATATCTTTATCATTGGTTAACAGAACCAGGAGTCTCCTCCTTAGAGGAAATATGTCATTTTGATGCAAAAACCGGTATAATGCCCCGTACACACGGTCGGACTTTGTTCGGACATTCCGACAACAAAATCCTAGGATTTTTTCCGACGGATGTTGGCTCAAACTTGTCTTGCATACACATGGTCACACAAAGTTGTCGGAAAATCCGATCGTTCTAAACGCGGTGACGTAAAACACGTACGTCGGGACTATAAACGGGGCAGTGGCCAATAGCTTTCATCTCTTTATTTATTCTGAGCATGCGTGGCACTTTGTCCGTCGGATTTGTGTACACACGATCGGAATTTCCGACAACGGATTTTGTTGTCGGAAAATTTTATCTCCTGCTGTCCAACTTTGTGTGTCGGAAAATCCGATGGAAAATGTCCGATGGAGCCCACACACGGTCGGAATTTCCGACAACACGCTCCGATCGGACATTTTCCATCGGAAAATCCGACCGTGTGTACGGGGCATATATATGTTGTAAATGCCCCTAAAGGGTCACTAAAGGGTCACTTGGTCTTTTGGACACGAGTCCTCCTGAGTCCTTTTTGCAAGCAAAAATAAAATGTTTGTATTCCTGAAGAAGTCTGCTGTCCCAGCATTATTCCTGGTATCCCAAGAAAATTGAGCAGTTTGCTGCTACAATACTGCACAAATAATACAGCTATCTGGAGTTGCCAGTTTGGATAGGCAGCAATTAATATTTAACTTTTTTGGCAAAAATTATTTGTTCTGTGCTCCATTTTTTGAAATGTTGTGGCTACAATGTTTAAGCCAATATGTCTGTTGGCTGGTTTATTAAACTGTTTACAGCTCACTGCTAATAAAGCAAATTATTTTCTTGACAAATATTTTTTTTCAAGCTATTTGCAAATACTTGCAAAGGGGACTAGTAAAGTATTTAAATAAGTGTGTGATCTATTACAGGGACATGCAGTCAGGGGGAGCAGGCAAGGCAGAGCCTCACCTGTCATGAACATTAAAAAGAAAAAAATCGAGCTACGATTTGACCTGCAGTCACAGATTTGGGGCTCTTATGACCTATAGTTCCAGAGATATGGGGCTCCTTGTGCAGCCTGTCATAAACTCAATTTATTGTGGACACTTTAAATACAAGCTGACACACTCTGTTTGCAGCAGACTGAGAGGATGAGCTCACAGTGCCTCTCTCTTCTTGTCAGATGCACTGGGCTCAATAAAGAGCTTGGAGTCTTGGACCAATAGTAAAGTACCATTGGTCCCAGCTGTCTGGAAAAATATGCCGCAGTGGAGGCACGCCTCTCACTGCAGTGTCTTAGAAGGGGCATGTGTCTAAAAGACAAATGCTTCCTTCCAGCCCAGCCCTCTTAAAGTGGAGGTCCACCCTGAAAAAAAAAATTGCACAAAAAAATACCTAAAAAAATGGAGGAAAAAAAAATTTTTTTTTACTTACGTGAAATGGCTGTTGCTAGGCAGTCTTCCTAATCTGCCTCTTCCTACATCGCGGTGATCTTCAGTCTTCTGCTCCCCGTGTTGTCTTCTGGGGAATGGGGCGCGGTGTATTATGGGAACAGTGTGTGTCCCACAACACATCGCGTCCCATTCACAAAGTGCTGCGCTGCTCGCGTGTGCGCAGTAGGAAACTGGCAGTGAAGCCGCAAGGCTCCACTGCCTGTTACCCTTACTTAGGATGGCGGTGCCGGGACCCGAGAGCCGAGGGACGGGTCGGCCTTGGGCGGCCGACATCAGGGGCACCCAGGACAGGTAAGTCTACTTATTTAAAGTCAGCAGCTACAGTGTTTGTAGCTGCTAACTTTAAAAAAAAATTTAGCTGGCCGGAATCCCACTTTAACTATAAGGAAAAAACAAGTGTTTTTCTCACACAGCTATGAGGGAGAAACTGATTCTGTTGAAAGGGTACTGTTATATTTAAGCTAAATCATATATTTATATGTTATAACATAATCATTTATTATTTATCTATTTACTGTGAAATTACTGGTTGGAAGTTATAACATCAAACTACAGTAATTTGTCAGTTAAGCCACCTGCTTAAGTACAGATTTTGAAAATATAGTAAATGACCTTTAACAATATATAATAATTATTTGTATATTACTTATGGTAATTAACTCCTTGCCACCCAGGCCAATTCTAACACTTCTCTCCTACATGTAAAAATCATATTTGTTTTGCTAGAAAATTACTCAGAACCCCCAAACATTATGTATATTATTTTAGAAGACACCCTAGGGAATAAAATGGTGGTCGTTGCAATTTGTGTCCCAGTGTAATCATCAGAGCTCTGTGACAGCCAGGCCAGCTGACACAGAGCTCTGGTGATGCTACTGGGACACAGGGAGAGCCACAATCTTCCTGTGTAATCTGTAGGACTGGGATATAATTTTGCCCGCTCATGTTCTGCTGTGTGTTGATTTATGAAAGAAAGCTACTATTGTAAAAAAACAGTTATGTCTGAATAAATAAAACTCATAGAGAACCTCATAGAAGAATATCTTCATAGAAGGTATTTCTGGTTCTCCAATAAGTAAAGGAATAATTTTAACCCTTGATAATTTGATATCTACTTAAAGCAGTAGTAAACCGCTGCGTGTGGTTTTTTTTTTTGCAACCTGCAATGTAAAGCTATAATGTGCTAGTATGCATTGCATACTAGCACATTATGTGAAACTTACCTTAGAATGAAGCCTTCCAGAGGTGCGCTGTCACCGCTGACAAGGCTTCCATGTTCACCCGGTCTTCCTTTTGCGTTTGCGGACTCCAGCTGTGTGAGTGACTAAAGCCGCGATGACGTCACTCCCGCGCATGTTTACGGCACCGTGATGTCATCGGCTGCATATACAGTAAATATCTCCTAAACGGAGCACAATTAGGAGATATTTACAGTACCTATAGGTAAGCCTTATAATATATGCTATAGGTACAATATTATGCTTGGGAGTTTAATACCACTTCAAGGTGATGGATGACACATATATATACCCCCTATAGATGATTTGACCAGTGGGTTGATGATATTATAAATGTGATAATAGCTTACAGGAGATTATGATCACATATTACTATTCTGTTTTACCACATTATCCCCTGAGATATACCAACTGGATTGAGGCATCTGAGTCGCATCTCCTTCCCAGGGATAGACCATGTTTTCATTTGATTTACATTTTGGCTGGTTTCCTTTGATTGTACAACAGAATTTGTAAAGATTGTTAATTCATGTCAAAGATGTTGCTCTAATATTGTATGTAGAAGAAGTGGTATTTGTACTGTAGTCAAAAAAAACAACAAAGAAAAATTCCCAGTTCACTTACCAACCAGCCTGCAACAAACCGAATTGTCCTGACCAACAGTTCACGTTAAAACCAGGGGTTTAGTTTGCACACATTTGCAAATATTTGCATAAGCTGCAGGGCCACTTCGCGGCACCCTAGGACTGCAGTACACTAGGGTACCGGGAAATATCCCTGCAGCTAACGCATATATTTGCAAATGTGTGCAAACGAAACCCCTGGTTTTAACGTGAACTGTTGGACAGGACAATTTGGTTTGTTGCAGGCTGGTTGGTAGGTGAGCTAGGACATTTTCTTTGTTGTTTTTTAAATTCTGTCGCCCTTCCATGTGTTCCTTGCTGCAAAAGCCAGTTATAGGTTGGGGTCATTGCCATTTGTTTGTATATGTATTGTAGACCATGAAATACGTTGCAAAGTAATCTGTTTTCTAGTGTTATATCAAATATGGAGTACACTCAGTTTGAGGTTATGCAATGTATATACTTGTGCTATGTCACTATCTATATGAAAACAGATTAGGGGGAGTTATATTGTATAGATGTTGCACAATACACATATACTGTATACCAGCCTGGATACTTTTTAATTGTCATATATTGTTTATGGAATAACAAATAAAACAATGTTTTATGATGAAAAACTTTCATATATTGATACAGTTAAAGTCCTATTTCAGCTACATTTTTCTTGAATTCACCGTTTGCATAAGGCTGTTTACTCACATGCCGACCGCCACATGTAGATATACGTCGACAGAATGGCACGGACAGGCAAATGGGCGTACAGGTACATCCCTTTAAATTTGCTGCCGTGTGGTCGTGTGAGTGCCATCGGTGGCGCACGCGCGACCCTGCCACGAGCTCCGTGATCGTGCCCGCAGAACCTGCGGACTCAATGTCCGCCGGTGTCCTGCGATCGTGTCATGGAGCTCAAAAACGGGAAGAAGTCAGTGTAAACACAACATCTCCCCGTTTTCCTAGTGACATGTCACTGATCATCTGTTCCCTCTCATCGGGAGCAGCGATCAGTGAAATGTCACTCGTAGCCACACCCCCTAACAGTTAGAATCACTCCCTAGGACACACTTAACCCCTTCCTATCCCCCTAGTGGTTAACCCCTTCACTGCCAGTCACATTTACACAGTAATCAGTGCATTTTTAATCGCACTGATCGCTGTATAAATGTGAATGGTCCCAAAATAGCGCCAAAAGTGTCCGATGTGTTCACCATAATGTCACAGTCACGATAAAAATCGCAGATCGCTGCCACTACTAGTAAAAAAAAAATTATTAATAAAAATACCATAAATCTATCCCCTATTTTGTAGATGCTATAACTTTTGCGAAAACCAATCAATAAACGCTTATTGCATTTTTTTTACCAAAAATATGTAGAAGCATACGTGCCTAAACTGAGGAAAAAAAATGTTTTTTTATATATTTTTTGGGGATATGTATTATAGCAAAAAGTAAAAACTATTGCTTTTTTTCAAAATTGTCGCTCTTTTTTGTTTTTAGCACAAAAAATAAAAACCGCAGAGGTGATCAAATACCACCAAAAGAAAGCTCTATTTGTGGGAAAAAAGTACGCCAATTCTGTTTGGGAGCCACGTCGCAGGACCACGTA
Organism: Lithobates clamitans; assembly: GCA_037952925.1. Lineage (NCBI taxonomy): Eukaryota > Metazoa > Chordata > Amphibia > Anura > Ranidae > Lithobates > Lithobates clamitans. Next base: position 5,627,278 of record JBBGZY010000135.1, read on the forward strand.
ATTGTCAGTTAAATCGACGCAGTGCCGAATCGCAAAAAGTGCTCTGGTCTTTGGCCAGCCAAATGGTCCGGGGCTGAAGTGGTTAACCACTTGCCGACCGCCGCACGCCGATATACATCGGCACAATGGCAGCAGTGGGCAAATGGTACCTGTATGTCCCCTTCAATTGGTAGGGCTAGCAGGCGCGCGTACGCCACGTACATCGTGACCGTGCCCGCGGGACAGGTGGACTCGATGTTCACCGGTCTCCCGGCGATCATGTCACAGAGCCGCAGAACGGGGAAGTGCCTATATAAACAAGGCATTTCCCTGTTCTGCCTTGTGACATGACAGAGATCACTGCTCCCTGTCATCAGGAGCAGTGTTCACTGTCATGTGAGTTGAAGCCCATCCCCCCACAGTTAGAATCACTCCCTTTTTTTTTGTGGCAGTTTACTACCTTTTTTTTAACAATTTAAATCAGGCCCCTAAAATAATGTCAAACCCAGTTTTTGCCACAGCTACGTTTTTAGTCAGTTTTTCATCTACACAATACGTGACTCTATCCATAAATGATTAATGGGGAGTGTGGCGCTACGTGATAGCTGAGGGCACACAGATGTATATAGGGGGAGTAGAAGGACCGCACCGTGGATGTGCAGACTGCACCGATACACAGCTCCTAATACCCCAGCCTGAATTAGTATGTCAGTGCCTCATATAGAGGTAATCCTATGGGGTATATGAATATAGGTGTGTGAAAAGAGAATACACCCTAGAAATTGTGTAAGTGAACTACCGTGCAGAGTGGCCCCTGGTATGATAACTACAACGTACAACCTAGAGGTACTTGATATATGTATATATGCAAACCTGTGGGATAATTATGTGGCATATAAGTCCTAACAACTACATAACAAAAGTGCATAAAAAGTGATACCCACAATACAACAAATATGAGTGAGTATCTAGTGATATTGCATCCAGCATCCAAAAATATATAATAATAGTAATGATGATAAAAGTGATAAAGGTGAAACACATCGAAAAAAGATCTGAGGGACCCAAAATATATGTGTCAGAATGTCTCAAACACAGTAACCATAATATGGGGGTGTGACAGAGTCCAAAGGATCAACCACACACCAAAGGCATATATATGTCCGTAAGTGTAATAAGGAAGCAGTTCACATATAGATGGGTGAATGACAGTTCATATATAGGTGTGAATCTGGTTATGCTCAGGGGAATGGCAGAAACCTATAGGTGACTTGAAGGCTCACAGTATCTCCAGGTGACTTATGTGCTCCCCCCCAAGGGTCCCCACCCACCGGATCCTATCACCCCAACAGGTGTAGTGCGCATATAGATATAATCAATTCGGCTAGTTCACCACGATATCCGCTGTAGCTGTCCCAGAAGCATTCCTCTGACTCCAGATAGATTGGGCGTAATCCTTAGTGAACTCCTCATGGGAGAAAGAAAAGGGCTCCCATAGTATAGTAAAATTGAAGTACGTTCTTTTATTAAAAATTTTAAAATGGATAAAATCAACAAGCAAACATTGCAAACAGCATAAGGGTAGGCGGCCTTTGGAGTGTGGTTGATCCTTTGGACTCTGTCACACCCCCATATTATGGTTACTGTGTTTGGGACTTTCTGACACATATATTTTGGGTCCCTCAGATCTTTTTTGGATGTGTTTCACCTTTATCACTTTTATCATCATTACTATTATTATTTTTTTTTGGATGCTGGATGCAATATCACTAGATATATTTAGATCTAGATCATATTTGTTGTATTGTGGGTATCACTTTTCATGCACTTTTGTCATGTAGCTGTTAGGACTTATATGCCACATAATTATTCCACAGGTTTGCATATATACATATATCAGGTACCTCTAGGTTGTACGTTGTAGTTATCATACCAGGGGCCACTCTGCACGGTAGTTCACTTACACAATTTCTAGGGTGTATTCTCTTTTCACACACCTATATTCATATACCCCATAGGATTACCTCTATATGAGGCACTGACATACTAATTCAGGCTGGGGTATTAGGAGCTGTGTACCGGTGCAGTCTGCACATCCACGGTGCAGTCCTCCTACTCCCCCTATATACATCTGTGTGCCCTCAGCTATCAGGTAGCGCCACACTCCCCATTAATCATTTGTTCCTTCAACATTTAGAGTTCCCCTAGGGGAGCCCTATTAGGGGAGGCAGCAACCTTTTTGTACGTACCCCCATCCTAAGCGCGGTCTTTTCCTTTATACGTTAAGACTCTATCCATACTCTACTATTACTGCTTCCATGTTCCAAGAGACTAATTACAGTTTAAAATGAAAAACTGTGAGATCCTGCCAATATGTTACAAGAGACTGTTAGGCACCCCTGACATTTTACAGAAGGCTGTAATTCATTGAATTCTAAAAGATGACAATTAACCTTGTGAAAATTCAACTATTTATAATTTTGCACTTTGCATTTTTAAGCAGTGTTTTGGCACAACAGCACTAAAAGTTTCCATGTCAAGTGATTTTACAGAACCTTTTGAATAATAAAAATCAGAAACAAAAATAATCTGATTGGTTAGTATTGGGGAACTTCTAAGTCCTGACATTTTGATACACGGGAGACAACACGGAACAAACAAAAAGGGTGCCTTTGGGAATAATTTTCCTGTTTCACAAATAAGTAAAAGGGACTTCCAGATCAACAGGTTCCCATCGAAATAAAAGGGGGTGACCTGAATGTAGGTTGTGTTCCCTTTGTATGCTTAAAGGTTTTAACTTTTTATTTTGCTATTGTTGAGCCATACAATTGTATAACATTATGTGTCTTTTCTTTTTCAATACATTGAATTTTGAAAAGAATACCTGCTGACCCTGCCAGTGACTTCCTCTTGCTTATTAGTGTTGACAACCATCTGCAGGCTCATCTACCCTCTGCAGTGTTGCCTCCGCTCGTGCACATACTCGAGATCATAACAAAAAAGCCATGTCTATGTCTTATGCCTCCTGTCATTGCAATGCATGGTAGAACAGATTGTCCACTATCCAGGCCATTTAGATCAGAGAAAAACAAGATGGTCACATGACCTGAGATAAGCTCAATAAAGGAATTTGAAAGCATTTTTATACATTTAAATGGTAAAAAAAAACAGCGCCTGCTCCTCCTTGATGCTAATCCCTCTTAAGGCTTATTCAACTCCTATTGTATGTACAACCTAGGATGAATAAATATATTTACATTCCTTGCATTCTTGCATGATGTGTGTAGACCAAATACAATTAATGATACATCAAACAATATAAAGTGACAATGATATAAGTGCATAAAGTGATATTAGTGCAATAAAGTCTTTTTCTGCAAAAAGTGCTGTAGTGCCCCGTGTCCCAACAATGTCAATACATCCTCCTGCTGAGGGTGGTGTAAAAATCCAAACTCACCAGATGTATTGGACTCCTTTGCCTTATAGCAAAGAGATTCTACTGTGCTTGTAGGTCATTTGCTGGGGACCAAACCCAATTCGGTATCCTCTGGTGTCCTCTACTGTCTTCTCTGTAATGGATATCCTCCAATAGTGGCTCTGGGATTTCCGGGATGAATAGTGTGCAGCATGTTATGTATGGAAAAGAAAGCTCCTCATAGAGTATTATACTCTGGGTTATTGTTAAAATGACTTTACAAATTATTTAAAAACTGTGACACTGACAGAACCAGCATCACTAGAAAACCCTCGGCCCTACTAGTGTGGAGACGTGCTAACCATTCAGCTTCTAGAGTGCGTTCCACTTTCCTGGTCAGAAGTGACGTTCGAGAGAGTCAGCTTGACGCATTTCGTCGTAGAGATGTAACGTTATTAAAAGCTGTTTACCACGTCTCCATACTAGCAGGTTTATCTTGCCCCAGTAGCGGGGACAATTTTGGACAGCAGTAACCCAACCATATTGTCATAATGTATACAATACCAAGGCGAGTGTCATATTATATCATTTTTATACATTGTTTTCTAATTTGATGTGATAGGAAATTCTCAACCAAGATTTGTGAAAACATCCTTTAGGTTTATGGGCAATTTAGCTTTCCATGGCTTCAGTGGGAATAAGGAAGTATCTTGAGGCTATATAACAACTATTAAATGGGAGAATTTTGTACATACAGTATACTTACATACAGTATCTCACAAAAGAGAACACCCCACACATTTTCATAAATATTTTATTATAGCTTTTCATGTGACAACACTGAAGAAATGACACTTTTCTACAATGAAAAGTAGTGAGTGTACAGCTTGTATAACAGTGTAAATTAGCTGTCCCCTCAAAACAACTCAACACATAGCCAATAATGTATAAACCACTGGCAACAAAAGTGAATACACCCTTAAGTGAAAATGTCCAAATTTTGCCCAATTAGCCATTTTCCCTCCCCAGTGTCATGTGACTCGTTAGTGTTACAAGGTCTCAGATGTGAATGGGGAGCAGGTGTGTTAAATTTGGTGTTATCACTCTCACTCTCTCATACTGGTCACTGGAAGTTCAACCTCATGGCAAAGAACTCTCTGTGGATCTGAAAAAAAGAATTGCTGCTCTACAAAAGGTGGCCTAGGCTATAAGAAGATTGTCAAGACCCTGAAACTGAGCTGCAGCACGGTGGCCAAGACCATACAGTGGTTTAACAGGACAGGTTCCACTCAGAACAGGCCTTGGTCGACCCAAAGAAGTTGAGTGCATGTGCTCTGCGTCATATACCAGAGGTTGTCTTTGAGAAATAGTCATATGAGTGCTGCCACCATTGCTGCAGAGGTTGAAGGGGTGGGGGGTCAGCCTGTCAGTACTCAAGCCATATGCTGCACACTGCATCAAATTGGTCTGTTGACATGGCTGTCTTCCCAGAAGGAAGCCTCTTCTAAAGATGATGCACCAGAAAGCCCGCAAACAGTTAACTGAAGACAAGCAGACTAAGGACATGGATTAGTGGAACCATGTCCTGTGGTCTGATGAGACCAAGATAAACTTATTTGGTTCAGATGGTGTCAAGCGTGTGTGGCAGCAACCAGGTGAGGAGTACTAAGACAAGTATGTCTTGCCTACAGTGAAGCATGGTGGTAGGAGTGTCATGGTCGGGGGCTAAATGAGTGCTGCCAGCACTGGGGAGCTACAGTTCATTGAGGGAAACATGAATGCCAACATGTACTGTGACATACTGAAGCAGAGCATGATCCCCTCCCTTTGAAGACTGGGCCGCAGGGCAGTATTCCAACATGATAACAACCCAAAACTCACCTCCAAGATGACCACTGCCTTGCTAAAGAAGCTGAGGGTAAAGTTGATGGACTGGCCAAGCATGTCTCCAGACATAAACCCAATTGAGCATCTGTGGGGCATCCTCAAACGGAAGGTGGAGGAGCGCAAGGTCTCTAACATCCACCAGCTTCGTGATGTTGCCATGAAGAAATGGAAGAGGACTCCAGTGGCAACCTGTGAAGCTCTGGTGAACTCCATGCCCAAGAGGGTTAAGGCAGTGCTGGAAAATAATGGTGGCCACACAAAATATTGACACTTTGGGCCCAATTTGGACATTTTCACTTAGGGGTGTACTCACTTTGTTGCCAGCGGTTTAGACATTAATAGATGTGTGTTGAGTTATTTTGAGGGGACAGTAAATTTACACTGTTATACAAGCTGCACTCTCACTACTTTACATTGTAGCAAAGTGTCATTTCTTCAGTGTTGTCACATGAAAAGATAGAATAAAATATTTACAAAAAAGTGAGGGGTGTACTCACTTTTGTGAGATACTGTAAACCAAAATAAAACAATGCACCATACATCTTGCTACTTCTCTCAAAAAGTGTACAGCAGATTGTAGAAGTTTCAATGCTGTGTATTGAACTGTCCTTTAGTTCATATAGAGTATATGCTTATCATTAGTTGATTATTATTTACATTTTTTTATTGTTTATTGCTATATAGAAAATATACATTTATCATTGTCAGGTATATAATATGGAATGAACATATGGCTATTGCCACCATGATGAATATATATGGACTTGAAGGTCATATCTGGTTTACATTATGTTATAAAATTGTGTTTCAGCCTTTTGTGAACAGTTCTATTTAGGGTTGGCAGTTGAGACTGTGTTGATGCACAGAAGTGAAACTAGACCATTCAGACAAGTGGAACATGATCTGATAAGCCTGGAAATTACTTTGGCCATTCAACCGTACCAAATTACTTGCTTGCCAATGCCCTTTCATCACATTTGATTTAAATATGAGCTTCTTGTGGAAGTGTAAAACTGGAAAAGAGAATATCTTTCTAATTTTTGTGTTGTTGTCTGAAGAGTTCTAGTAATCAATTAGAGGATGTCAGATTACAGTCAACATACTAGCACAAAGGATTCCATTTCCACACACAGTACAGTCTGACATTGTGGCTAAACCATGTGGTTTTCTCTTCTCCAATATGAGAACTACATGGATGTTTGTATAATCTTCAAAACTGTCCACAATAATAAATCAGAACCTAAGCTGGATATTACAAATATACACAAAAGGAAGAGAAAGAATGTACTATTCAGTATATGATAATTACTGGTTACATTTCCTTTTAAGTAAAGGACAAGAAATTGCCCACAGTCTATGCTGCAATGGGGTGACAATGCTGTCTGCAACACTGAATAGCCTTTGCAAGGATGGGCAAGCAAGGGAGCACCTGGATGGCAAAGCGGCCCAGTTCAGGCTACTCATCCAGTTTGCACAGTCAGTAATAGGGCAAAACTTTAGATGTCTAAGATCAGAAGGCAGTCCAATTGTTTTTTGACCATTCTTTCAGTATGCTACTTGGGACTTTGTTTGGGTATCTGTGTGGTGTAGTGGTTGGAAAAAAATACTGAGCTGCTGTGGATATGGTCAGATGGTCAGATGATGCAGTAGGGAGTAGAAAGGGGCCTCGTGTTAATACAGTACTAATTTCCCTCTGCCCAGTAAAAGTTTGCACAAACTGGATGCAGGGTGCAGCCTTATATATTGAATTAGTAGCTTCTCCTTCACAACCCAAAAAAAAAAACATTTGCTTTTGCAGCTGTGAGCTTGTTCTAACACTTTCAATGTCAATATGGTACCAGTCATTGACAGTGAAAGGGCTGAAAGATTAGATCATGTTTTTTTCATAAAAAAGAACATATCCTCCCTCTTGTACCTTTTATGACTTAGACATCGGAAGCTACACAAGTGCTAAAATATCCTAATTGTATGCCACTCATAGCTGCATAGCTGCCTTCAGGAAACAGAACAAGGGTACAGTACACACACCGCTGCAAGCAAAAAATGGACACACCCGATCCAAGGTGCTGATCCCGGGTCATCATCACAGGCAATATCAAGAAGAGAAGAAAAGATTGATTGCACACTTGAATCCAAAAGATGCTGTAGAATTTTCTTTATTGTCATGAGCCAGACAAAATTGCAACGATGATCAGTTTATGCGTTTCACACGAAAAGAACCGAGCTTGTTCATAATGTTGTTGTGACATAATGTCATGTACCTTGGTTGGAGGCCAAGCTGACTAGAGGGCTTCCCTTGAAGCTCTGGTCTGAATGTGGTGACAGAGGCATAAGGCTTAAAGTAGCATTACCAGTACCAGTAGCTAGGTAGCAAGTGGAGACACACCAGGAGAGGATTGTGGTTGACAGACCGCAGGGTGGAATCCAGCAAATACTAGACCTTAGCACTTCCCTTAAATTGGCCGTTTGGTGCCATCCCCGGCTTCGGGCATGCAGCAATGTGCCGACGTTTAAGTGCATGTTGGCTGTTGGCAAAAGTCCTCTATCTGCGCACTAGCGCATGAACACAGTTATTGGCTTCCTAACACATAAAAAATGGCAACTGCCCCATTTTATTCTACAGGGTCGCTGTATTCAGAAAAGAAAATATATAATGTTTTGGGGAGATTAAAGTGATATTTATCCCAAAAACAAAAATGTTGTATATTACAACCAATTCTTGTGGTGGCTGCAATAGTTTTCTTTTCAGGCTTTGTTTTCACCCTGTGATCAGGTCAGTAACAAACTTCCCGTCTTAGGGTTTCTCCACTCTGATTGAAGGAGCAATGGAGGTAGGTAGATGCACAAGCAGATTTAGATGGACTAAACCAACAAATTATCCAACCAATCCACCCAGTTAATCATCTAGTGACTGCTATAGCCCACCATGGAGCTCACTTATTCTTTCATGATGAGCCCTGCTATCTTCAGGAACCTCTGAAGCATCTCAGGTAGCACAGGATGTAAATCTCATAGGCAGCCCTGTTTTAAAGTGGAACTAAATTTCAAACATATTTTGAAAGCCCCAAAAGCATTTGCCATAATGTGCTGCGATGTCTGCGCATCTCTTCACCACTGGTGCTTTTATCTTCCCCCTGTCTTCTCCGTGGTTTGGAGTCCTTAGCTGTCTTGATTGACACGTGCATGGCAGGTATTTCTTCCTGGAGCAAAATCATGCCAAGACTGTGCACTGAGCTATGCATATGTGGCTTAGTGTACAATTAAAGAAGAAATGCTGTTGCCTTGATTCCCTTGACTGCCCACACCCTGTGTTTAGGGAAAGAGTACCCAGGTAGGTAGTAGTAATAGTAGTAGTAGTCAAAGTAGTTTGTAGTTATGGAGTTGTGCCTATGTCAGTAAGAGCTGACCTCTTACTTACTTACTGAGTAAAAAAAATGCAGGGACATGCTCTAGAGGGGGAGAGGGAGGTTTTGGGGTATATTTTATCTTGACATTCAGTTTAACAAAGCTTGACTTTGTACATGTAGCGCACCCCTTGTACTGTAGGAGCCGCAAGTGCAATGGGATCCCCCACCCTGCACAGCCAGGCACACCAAATCTTCACAGTCTCCCAGAGTCAGAAAACAGTGCATTACTTTGTTTTTTAATTTGTCTGAGGGATTAGAACTTGGGGAGTAGGGGTATTATGGGATGCCCGCTTGACTTCAAACAACTTCAAGGACAACTTTCCTATATACAGACTATATACACTCCTTCTCTTCCTCCAGCACTAACTTGCTTGTAGAACTCCACTGGCACACTGAAGTTTAACCTGACAAAAAGCACTCAGGCATGGACCCTGGGCCCCTTTTTTTTTTGTAAAGTCCAGTGTCCAGCTTACATCCCTGTGGCCACTGATCCCAACACCACCTCTTCTGTCACTGCCAGCCCGCCTGGCTGCAGCTGCCCCTTTCACTAGCCCTCCTGGCTAACTGCTCCACAGTCCTCCCAGACTGCTCACTCACCAGCCCACCCCATTGATTCCTCAAGAGATCTCCTGGACATGCTGACCAATTGCTCGCATGCCTCCAGAAAAGTATTTCTCCATGTGTTGTAGAGGGTCCCTGCAGCACCTGGGCCCCAGGCCTGAGGCCACCAACAGCCTCCGCAGCACTCCATCTCCACCTTCCATCTGACTGCCTGCTGGCATGACCCATGAGTATTTATGAGGTACCTGCCCCCTACCAGCCCAAAGCAGCAGTGATCCAAGCAGCTCCTCCCAGACTCCACCCTCTACTTCTAGAAGCTTCTCCAAAGTTCCAGAGAGCAGGGGGAGCTACCAGAGGTGCTGCTTGCTAAATCAGCCAAGCCAAATTTTCCTACACTAGCAACTATGTACACTAGCACCTAGCTAGAGGGTGCTACATATACTTACTTGGGTTTTATAGTGCAAGACACTTCCTTGCTGTAGTCCAACAGGGTAAAATTTAGTGAGTGCCATTTGATAAATTCCTTTACCTGCTCAGTAATTTCTTGGACGATGACCTAACTGCACAAATCTTGAAAATGGATACCACTGCAAATCTCAGAGCAGCCTGACAAAAAACAGAACTATAATCACAAATATATATTTATTTTTTTTAATAAGCATTTTTTTTTACTCTGCCACCTGATAGCAAATGATCCCTGCAAAGTACAACCCTGTGAAAAAAAAAAAACATTATATATTGCTTTTTCTAAGAGAATGTAAAAAGATTTAAGAATTACTACCGTGTGTATTTGGCATTTCACTGAGATATGCAAAACCAATGGAACATGCTAATGTAAGTATACTCTCCATTTCCCATAATACACTGCAGATGCAGATTCAGGTGAGAGGTTACCTACATTTATAATGTCAGCTAGCAAGCCCGCCAAGCTAAAGGTAAATGGTAATTTTGTCATTAACATGCCTGACCTCACTGCCCTTGTCATATCTCATGGGAGGCATTTGTAAGAGCTTACCTGTCAAGATGCAAACACAGAAAGGTCAATGTGCACAGAAATCTTTAAGATCTTACAACTGAATCGCTGACTGCCTTTATTACAACTACTTAAATAAATGGATTCAGCGGCCAGAGCAAGGGAAATGTGTATTAAAATGATTTACTGTGGTCTTGCGACCTGCTTTACATTCTGCTGCCACAACTGGCATAACTCTTTCTTAAATCATCCATATCATTATACACAGTGGCATGAGCCAATGACCAACAACACAGTAAATATATTACTAAGGAAGAAAGAAAATGGCATTAATAATATGATTCCTATTCTAAAATATAGGGAAAAAATGCTAGACAGTTCATGGCACTGACATAACTCTCAACTTTGGAACTTAGGAAAGAAGGACACCTTGGGATGGAGAAGACATGCTATGTGCATTGCACAGCATGGAAATAATTTGCATATCCAAATCACAATAAACACTGGGCATGGTGCACAGTGGAATGATTAAATAGAATCTGTGGCTACAATACATATTGTATATACTGTACGCAATCTGCAGTCCTTGTACCCTCAAAATGTTCCTTAATTACTGTGCCATGAGTCTCACTAACATAAACCTAAGGATCAGTTTAAAAAAATAAAAAAATATATACATAGAGAGCTAACACTTTGTCCTTCTTAAAGAAGAACTTCATTAAAATATTTGCAACCTGCAAAGCAACCAAAAACTGTTGAGACAATAAACACTGTGGTCTATTTATAAACAAAATGCCCTATGTAAAATGTCTGAGCCATCCCAAAAAATCTCCATATTTTGCCTACTATGTTTATCTCCTATTATTTTTAGCTCCATCTAGTGGCCATAATGCAGTATTTTCCTAAATGGGTACTGGAGAAAAATACCACATTATGCCCACCAGCTGGAGCTGCTGTTCGTTGGAAATAAACATATTAGGCAAAATACAGGGATAATGCGTAACATTTACACAGCAATTTTTTTTTTAAATAGACCCTATAGTGTACAAATTGCAGTAGTCAGGTCTGCATAACATTCTACACAGGATATAGGGTGTAGTGATCAGGACAATGCAATATACAGCATAGTATACAGAGAGCAGCAATCAGGAGTATGTATCATATGGGCTCTTACATTGCTGCACAGTGGATGGAAAAAATGGCCCAATATCAGTTTTTAAAGAAAAGGGTCTGTAGTCAGTGGGTAAAAAAAAAACCATGGCAATCAATGGCACTGGGAATTAAAAAATGCATTGGGATCAGTGGAAGGAAAAAATGCCCAGTGTGGGTGGTCAGGGGATGGAAAAATGGCTCGTGTACAGGTAGGAAAATTGCCCAACATTAGTGGTCTGTGGGTGGAGATAAAAATATCCAGGGTCAGTAAAAAGTGGGAGGAAAAAACATCTCCAAAGTCAGTAATAAGTGGTAAAAAAATGCTTGCTGTTGATAGTCAGTGGGAGAAACAAACATTCTTACTGTACGTGGGAGGAATGCCCTGGCAGCGGTCAGTTGAAGGGGGGGGGAGAGGCCCTGGCATGAGTGGGGGCTGGTGGATGAAAACAGTTCTCAGTGGTAAGTAGGAACATTAATGGTGCTTAACAGCAGGGTGCACAATGGGAGATATTGTAGTGTGTAGTGGGAAAAGGAACAGTGCTTAGGGGGGGTAATAGGAACGATAGTGTTAAGTGAGGGACAGGACATACATGCTGGATTCAGATTGCAGCGGTTAAAATACACCAGCAAATAACACCAGGGCTGGTGAAAGGGTTTTTGACACCCTAGGCAAAACCTAATGGCTCCATCCTTGACTCCACTCCTTCGCCCTGCCCATGTATACCCCACATTTTTAATGAAGCACCCATCAAATGCAGTCTCACCAGCGCCCATCAAATGCAGCCTCACCACCGCCCATCAAATGCAGCCTCACCACTGCCCATCAAATGCAGCCTCACCAATGTCCATCAAATGCAGCCTCACCAGCATCCATCAAATGCAGCCTCACCAGCGTCCATCAAATGCAGCCTCATCAGCGTCCATCAAATGCAGGCTCACCATCGTCCATCAAATGCAGCCTCACCAGCACCCATCAATGCAGCTGCAGCCTCACCAGCACCCATCAAATGCAGCCTCACCAGCACATATCAAATGCAGCCTCACCAGCACTCATCAAATGCAGCATCACCAGCGCCCATCAATGAATGTTTGCTTGCTTCCATTCATTCTGGAGTGGGGACACAGTCCTCCACCACCGCTGCGCCTCTGACACTATGTGTGAACAGAGCGGCGGCTGCCTGCTGATGCTGAGACTTAGTTGCTTGCTGCAGAGAGAAGAGAGTAGGGACACCAGTGGCCGGGCGCCCTAGGCAGCAGTGTGCCCTAGGCGGCTGCCTAGTTTGCCTAGTGGTAGCACTGGCCCTGAATAACACAATTACAGTTCTCAAGAACAGTAGTTATAGGTAGTTTTGGCAAACACAACTTTTTTTTTGTGTAGCAATAGTAAGCTGTCCAGTATAAGCAGTAAAAACAATATACCTAAAATCTCCCTAAAGGTATATACTTGGAATGAAGCTGTCAACCTCATACAAACTGTCAAACAGTGGCAAAACAAGTCACTTAGCATAGCTTATGATCCTCTTCTAAGTGGCACACTGTATTTTCTACATTTTACAAAATGTCAACACAGAGTGCATGAAAATACCTTCAAAGCTCAAACCCACCCTCCTAAGATGAGGCAGTTGTTATGCCAATGTAAAAAATTACAGTGCCATGTTTCATTGACAGCAGCGTAACATATGGCACAGTGACTGGAGAGTATGTAAGAATTTTGATTTGATTTGAATCTGAGGCAGCAATATAAGAGGGAGAGATTGTTCAATTTTTGTTCCTAAAATAACAACTAGAGTGCGTTATGTCAGAGACAGCAGTCATAAATATTTTATAGACTCTCTGCGCATCATTTGTTCTTGGCCACTATATTAGAGAGATGAAAAAATAATAATTTTATTTTGTTACAGTCAAAAGAGCGCGAAATATTTCACAGACACACTGCACCATATAAGTGTTTTTATTAGGCCGCAATGGAAGACAATGAGACTCGAAAGCTTGTGTGTGTTAGTAAATCAGAGTGTCATTTAAATAAATAAAGTGCAGCGCTCTAAATAAATGAAGCCACACACAGAAAACATGCAGACTAAGTGCCGGTTCACACAGGGGCGACTTGTCAGGCAACCTAGCCGCCTGATAAGTCTCCTCCCGTTCTGTACAATGGAACCGTTCTAATAGGAGCGACGCAAGTCGCTCCAACTTAGAAAAAGGTTCCTGTACTACTTTGGGGGCGACTTGAGGCGACTTGCATAGACTTCTATACAGAAGTCGTTTTGCAAGTCGCCGTGGAAGTCGGCCCCGCCCTAACTCTCTCCTCATTGGCTGTGATTGACAGTAGCAGGAGCCAATGGCTCGCGCTGCTCCCTAGATCTTCAGTGAGTAGAGAGAGATCCGAGAGAGCGGCACAGAGCTGGATCAAGATTGGGCTCAGGTAAGTAAAAGATAATGCATTAAGGCAAAAAACATTCCACATTTAGATCCACTTAGATTTTAGATGCACATTAAACAACATAGTGTGTACTGAACTGCATTTACAAAAGAGATTATCTGAAAAATGATCCATGGCAAAGACCCAATACAAACACAATGAAAATAAAGCCCAAAAGCCTATATACACATACCCATAGCAAATAATACAAGGATGCATTGGTCTTGATTAATTTGATCAGGGACAGATTTTAATAATTCATTATATTGCAGAATATATTCTCAGAATTTTTACTCAAAACTACTGACTTTCACAACAGCTTGAGCATGACCAGTTTACTATACAGGATGAAAAAGATACAAAATATTATTGTAGACATATTCTTCCAACACATTACAGACAATCTACTCAGATATACTATATATGGGAGCCATTCAAGCAACTGTAAGCACACTGCACATATCCACCTAACTGAAAGGATCTAATGGGGACTAGAGTAAAGATCAAAATAGGGGGTCCCAGTTATTATATATATATATATATATATATATATATATATATATATATATATACAGTGGGGATAGAAAGTATATACATACCCCCTTAAATTTTTCACTCTTTGTTATATTGCAGCCATTTTCTAAAATTATTTAAGTGCATTTTTTCCTCATTAATGTACACACAGCACCCCATATTGACAGAAAAACACAGAATTGTTGACATTTTTGCAGATTTATTAAAAAAGAAAAACTGAAATATCACATGGTCCTAAGTATTCAGACCCTTTGCTCAGTATTTAGTAGAAGCACCCTTTTGATCTAATACAGCCATGAGTCTTTTTGGGAAAGATGCAACACGTTTTTCACACCTGGATTTGGGGATCCTCTGGCATTCCTCCTTGCAGATCCTCTTCAGTTCTGTCAGGTTGGATGGTAAACGTTGGTGGACAGCCATTTTTAGGTCTCTCCAGAGATGCTCAATTGGGTTTAAGTCAGGGCTCTGGCTGGGCCATTCAAGAACAGTCACGGAGTTGTTGTGAAGCCACTCCTTCGTTATTTTAGCTGTGTGTTTAGGGTCATTGTCTTGTTGGAAGGTAAACCTTCGGCCCAGTCTGAGGTCCTGAGCACTCTGGAGAAGGTTTTCATCCAGGATATCCCTGTACTTGGCCACATTCATCTTTGCCTCGATTGCAACCAGTCGTCCTGTCCCTGCAGCTGAAAAACACCCCCACAGCATGATGCTGCCACCACCATGCTTCACTGTTGGGACTGTATTGGACAGGTGATGAGCAGTGCCTCTTTTTCTCCACACATACCGCTTAGAATCAAGGCCAAAAGTTCTATCTTGGTCTCATCAGACCAGAGAATCTTATTTCTCACAATCTTGGAATCCTTCTTGTGTTTTTTTAGCAAACTCCATGCGGGCTTTCATGTGTCTTGCACTGAGGAGAGGCTTCCGTCGGGCCACTCTGCCATAAAGCCCCGACTGGTGGAGGGCTGCAGTGATGGTTGACTTTCTACAACCACTCCCATCTCCCGACTGCATCTCTGGAGCTCAGCCACAGTGATCATTGGGTTCTTCTTTACCTCTCTCACCAAGGCTCTTCTCCCCCGATAGCTCAGTTTGGCCGGATGGCCAGCTCTAGGAGGGGTTCTGGTTGTCCCAAACATCTTCCATTTAAGGATTATGGAGGCCAGTGTGCTCTTAGGAACCTTAAGTGCAGCAGAAATTTTTTTGTAACCTTGGCCAGATCTGTGCCTTGCCACAATTCTGTCTCTGAGCTCTTCAGGCAGTTCCCTTGACCTCATGATTCTCATTTGCTCTGACATGCACTGTGAGCTGTAAGGTCTTATATAGACAAGTGTGTGGCTTTCCTAATCAAGTCCAATCAGTATAATCAAACACAGCTGGACTCAAATGAAGGTGTAGAACCATCTCAAGGATGGTCAGAAGAAATGGACAGCATCTGAGTAAAATATATGTGTTTCACAGCAAAGGGTCTGTATCAACCGCACCAATGCTTTTCGCTTCCTTTAAACTTTGTCTAATTTTGTATCAATAAAGTTTTTTTACCTTTATAAACACAGTTTTCATCCAATTGTCTGCAAACTTAAGGGGGTTCATTTGTTGTTCTATATCATTTAGGCCCCTTTCACACTGAGGCAGTATTCAAGCATTTTAGCGCTAGAAATAGCACCTATAAAGCACCTGAAAACTGTCTCCCATTCACTTCAATGTGTGCTTTCACACTGGGGCAGTGTAGCATGTGGCGTAGAAAAAGTCCTGCAAGCAGCATCTGTGGGATGGGTTTGGAGCACTAAAAATAGCGCTCCAAAAATGCCTGTGCCCATTGAAATGAATGGGCAGCACTTCCAAAGCGCAATAAAAGCGGTTCAAAAGCACGGCAAAGCAGGCCTTTCTTCCTTTTTTTTAAGGGCACGTTGACCAGCACTTTAGCACAGTTTCAGTGGCGCCTCAGTGTGATAGGGGCCCTAGGGATGTGGGCACAATTTACATACTCCACTTTAACTAGCAATTGTTATATATAAAGCATACTTTTGTTTTTGTATTTGGGTTAATAATTCATATTTGATAATATACGTTACATATTAGGTTATTATGTTTTATTCATAACGATATCATTTCAATTTGTGTACAGCATACAGTATCTAAATTGAGTGACTACTCTTCAGTAAGTTTACTTGAAAAGGAGTATGTGTGTCATAGTATTCTGTGGACCCACTGTATCATCAGGGTCAACAGCCAATTATCAGGCAGGACAGATGCTAGAGCAAAGTAAGTCTGCACAAGTGTCAGATTCAGTGTCAGATCAGGTGCAAACAGCATCCTAAACACAGTCCAGGTTCCAAACAGAGTGACAGAGTATAGACCTATAACAACAGAGAAACAAGCTGACAATCAGGATGAACACAGACACGCTGAGCACAAACACAGTCCAAACAATTCACAGAAGTAATCCAGGGCATGAGTAGTTAGACAGAAGTGAGGTGGACCTCAATCTATTAGTTAATAAGGCACAGGCTGAATGTCCAGCAGTCTACTTAAGTTTTCTCGATTAGGGCAGGTGTACCCTGCAGCGGCCTGAGCTTCAATGGGTAATAACCATAAGATAAGTCAAGGTTTACTAATACAGTGTTTTGTTAGTAGATGGTGTCCTGTTGTGCTAGCACCCTAGAAGGTTAAGGGAGATCTAAACCCATAAACAAAAATGTAGTATATTGCAGCTTACCAGTCCTTGGATGTGGTGTGGTTTCTTGTATCTCTTTCAGGCTAAGTACATTTTGTGCAAGTATATCAAAATTCCTGCTGATCCTGCCAGAATTCTAGCATCCTTGTAACTTCCCCTGCACTGAATTAAAATCACAAGTGTTGCTATCAGCTTGCCTAATTATCTTCCGCAAACTACTTAACAACTTCCCTCTATGTAAAGTAGATAAAAGAAAAGGTTTGTAGAACAAATCAAGAGAGCAGCCCTGGGTTACAATGCTGCTCCTCGCCCTAGGGCAGGAAGGTGTTACTTGCAGGATCACTAGGAAAATAAAGGAAAGAAAGCCTGAAAAAAAGAGACTCAGGCTCCATTCAAATTTGTGCGCCTCCAAAGTCATGCCATTTTCATTGCAACTGCGATGCAACTTTGGATGGGTGTGACTTGGTTGCGATTTTGGCTGTTGACTTTGGCTTTGGCTGCTGCACAACTGTTGCATTGATAACATCAATATGCAAATTGTATGTGACTTTTGAGAGTTTACATTGCAGTCTATGGCACTCAAGTCATATGAATGTTGGATCATAGTGCAGGAACATTTTTAAAGTTGCTGCGACTTTAAGTCACACAGATTTGAACAACTTTCATTGAAATACATGGACTGCAACTTGTCATGAGACTTTATGTGTCCAAAGTCACATGACAAGTCACAAAAGTGTGAATGAAGTCTCATGCAACAACATCTAAGGACTGGTAAGCTGCAATAGATTACATTTTTCTTCTTGGATCTAGATATGCTTAATTATGCAAACAGTAATAATACCTGTGGTTTACATGCTCATTATTGTGGTCTAATGGTGAGTCTCTGTGAGACCAGGGAAAATGTCTTTTTTTTCTGCTGCTTGATTTAGGCAACCATGATATAGGAGATAAAAGGCTGATTTGACTTTCCATTTTGCTAGACCGAATCCAATCCAAATTCTGAGCGTTTTACTACGGCTATGAGGCATACAGACAATGATCAAATAGAACAATGCAAATTTACTTTAGCTTCAACATCAAGACTCAGAATATTATTTTACCATCTCTGGATGTTAAAATGTATTACATTTTCATAAGCTATATTTTGCCTTTTAGAAATGCTATGTTGCCTTTTTGCTGGCAAGGTTTTGTACAAAAGTAGCAGGATCTCAGAGGACACCCGGGCAATAGGAGACATCATAAAGCACCTTTGAGGCTTTAGAGATAATCAGCTTTCTCATTTTGCTGCAGCAAAAAGCAGAAAGTCGTATTAAACGCTGGTGTGATGACCTTTAACTGATGTCTATATTGCTTTGGCAGGTACATTAACTTTCTCATCTGTATTGTGGAGTGATGATGGCTTCACAAGATTATATCACCAATTTTATAGATACCATCCTATAATCTTTCATTTTTTTATTTTTTTTACTGCAGATCAGTAATAATTACAAACAGCAACATTACATTTACAACAAAACATATTTTAGTTTGAATTACACACAGAAAAGCATTGTATCACAAGCAAGGGAAAACAAATCAAAACCCATATTCTCTATTGTTTACAGAAAAATATAAGTTAAGGTGATTTATATTTAGGGACATAAAACAAGGTAGTCTTCCCCTTCGGACATAATGTTTCATAACCACTCGAGTACTGTATACGCCTGTATACACCCCTTCATTACCAGGTGTTTTTTTCAGTGATATGATAGTTTGACTGACATATACATTGGTCATTCAACACTGTGCCCAGTGTTATATATCATTCATTCTTGAGAGAGATAGAACTGGTGGTATCTAAATAATCACTTTTTTTATTTTTTACTATATAAAAGGAAAAAAGACCAACATTTGGAGAAAAAAAATCACTTGCTTTCTGTTATAAAACATTAAATAAAAAGCCTTTCTTCATAAATTGAAATTGTGTTTTTTATGAGGGGTGTCATACTCACACATGTACCATATAATAAAAGGACAGGGAGCAATATATTTACTGGAATATGTTTGTTTCTAGGGATCTAGCGAAACAACTTAACATTGATTATTTGAGTATTGATGGGAAATAGTCCATATAAATCTCTCTTTTCATGTTGTGTGCCCAGATTTATGTTTCATTAAATTTGCTTTGATTGCTTGTAAGGTTTCCACCTGCCATTCTCCTACTATGGGTGAAGTCAAGTACAGACATAGAATACCCGAGTGTATACCTATATGTCACAGTTCCCAGGTGCTAAACGTGTATATGTAAAAAAGTGTACAGTATGTAAAAACGTGCATGTTGTTTACTACTGTGGCCGCTGTAATTGTTTCACAGTGATCACATGATACAGAGCCACTCTGATTGGCTATTTGGATTTTGCTTGTAAGCTGCACTGTCACAATAATCTAGTTACATGTGTGCAGCACAGTTTATAAATGGTGCTCCTGAAAAGTCCATCCATCAACTGCCATGGTGTGGTATTAAGATTAATAAATACATTTTAATCATATATAGCAACAATATTATGGCTTCATTTTATTCTTTATACACACAGTAATACCCTGTAGCATTTGAATAGGTCTTTTTTTTTGTTTGTTTTATTACTTTTTAATCCTTACAAACACGACAAAGAAAAAAACAATGCGCTTGCCAGAGCATTGTAGCAAATGAGTCCTTCAAAAAGTGAAGATGAATCACATGAACAAAGGGGACACAAGGGGTGGGAAACTCCCTGCAATAAGAGAAGTCAATATTGAGAAAAAAATATAACCTGTTCTACTGTAAAATAAAATCTGAGAATGACATTAGAAAAGGCTTATAAGGTTGGAGTTTTTGAATCATATTGTGTAATAATATAATATAATAATCATATTCACCTCCGAAAATGTGATAGGTAGTCAGGAAATCCAATGCGTAATTAACTCCTCTTGAAGGCCTGAAGGCGCTCATTGGATTTTGGGCCCCTGTACGTGGCTAGGCTGCCAAAAAGTCTCATACATGTTGTATCCCCATACTCGATAGAAGTGGAAAAATACGTTAGGGGGGGGAAATGCCACACATGCCCATAGCATGTGTGAGAAATATCTCATTAAACAGACAACTTTGTATAAGAAAAATATATTATTTTTTGGCATTTTCCAAAAACCTGTGGCAAAAAATAAAATCTTCTATGGACACAACATGTCTCTCAGCAAATACCTTGGGTGTCTACTTTACTAAAAGGGGTCATTTGGGGGGTGTTTAAACTGTCCTGGCACTTTAGTGCCTCTAAACACCTAATATTGAGCATACCAGTAATGTACTTTTTTCTATAAAGCCTGTGGCTGTGAACAGATTCCTCCTTTCAAATCAATGTGGAAGAAGAAATCTCTGCCAAAAAGTCTATGCCCAACATTAGAAGCTTATGCCACACATCCACCCCAGGCTTCTAATGTTGAGCAAACATGTAATGTTCTTTTTTCATTCAGCCTGTGGGTCGATGTGGATGAAGAAATCCAGGGAATGTAGGAACGTGATGACATCAGCACGCAGCTCCGCTCTAACGCCATTACATTCCTACATTTCTACTTTCTATGCTCCCAGGAGTGCGGGTGCTTTGGACTGTTTGCCGGTGAAAAGAGTTTGTATTGTGCAGTTTTTGATGTAAGTGCATTTACATTTTTAACCACTTCAGCCCCGGAAGGATTTACCCCCTTCCTGACCAGAGCACTTTTTACAATTCGGCAGTGCATTGCTTTAACTGCTAATTGCGCGGTCATGCAATGCTCTACCCAAACGAAATTTGCGTCCTTTTCTTCCCACAAATAGAGCTTTCTTTTGATGGTATTTGATCACCTCTGCCGTTTTTATTTTTTGCGCTATAAACGGAAAAAGACTGAAAATTTTGAAAACAAATGATATTTTCTAGTTTTTGTTATAAAAAAAATCCAATAAACTAAATTTTAGTCATACATTTAGGCCAAAATGTATTCGGCCACATGTCTTTGGTAAAAAAAATGTCAATGAGCGTATATTTATTGGTTTGCGCAAAAGTTATAGCGTCTACAAACTAGGGTACATTTTCTGGAATTTACACAGCTTTTAGTTTATGACTGCCTATGTCATTTCTTGAGGTGCTAAAATGGCAGGGCAGTACAAACCCCCCCCCAAATGACCCCATTTTGGAAAGTAGACACCCCAAGGAAATTGCTGAGAGGCATGTTGAGCCCATTGAATATTTATTTTTTTTGTCCCAAGTGATTGAATAATGACAAAAAAAAAAAAAATTTACAAAAAGTTGTCACTAAATGATATATTGCTCACATAGGCCATGGGCATATGTGGAATTGCACCCCAAAATACATTCAGCTGCTTCTCCTGAGTACGGGGATACCACATGTGTGGCACTTTTTGGGAGCCTAGCCGCGTACGGGGCCCCGAAAACCCAGCACCACCTTCAGGATTTCTAAGGGCATACATTTTTGATTTCACTCCTCACTACCTATCACAGTTTTGAAGGCCATAAAATGCCAAGATGGCACAACCCCCCCCAAATGACCCCATTTTGGAAAGTAGACACCCCAAGCTATTTGCTGAGAGGCATGGTGAGTATTTTGCAGCTCTCATTTGTTCTTGAAAATGAAGAAAGACCAGAAAAATTTTTTTTTTTCTTTTTTCAATTTTCAAAACCTTGTGACAAAAAGTGAGGTCTGCAAAATACTCACTATACCTCACAGCAAATAGCTTGGGGTGTCTACTTTCCAAAATTGGGTCATTTGGGGGGGGGTTTGTGCCACCTGTGCATTCCATGGCCTCCGAAACTGTGATAGGCAGTGAAGAGTGAAATCAAAAATTTACGGCCTTAGAAAGCCTGAAGGCGGTGCTTGGTTTTTGGGGTCCCGTGCGCGGCTAGGCTCCCAAAAAGTCCCACACATGTGGTATCCCCGTACTCAGGAGAAGCAACAGAATTTATTTTGGGGTGTAATTTCACAAATCCCCATGGCATGTTTGAGCAATATAACATTTAGTGACAACTTTGTGCAAAAAAAAAAAAAAATTTGTCTCTTTCCCGCAACTTGTGTCACAATATAAAATATTCCATGGACTCGACATGCCTCTCAGCAAATAGCTTGGGGTGTCTACTTTCCAAAATGGGGTCATTTGGGGGGGTTTGAACTGTCCTGGCATTTTATGCACAACATTTAGAAGCTTATGTCACACATCACCCACTCTTCTAACCACTTGAAGACAAAGCCCTTTCTGACACTTTTTGATTACATGAAAAAATTATTTTTTTTTGCAAGAAAATTACTTTGAACCCCCAAACATTATATATTATTTTAAAGCAAATGCCCTACAGATTAAAATGGTGGGTGTTTCATTTTTTTTTTTCACACAGTAATTGCACAGCGATTTTTCAAACGCATTTTTTTGTGGAAAAAACACACTTTTTTAAATTTTAATGCACTAAAACACACTATATTGCCCAAATGTTTGATGAAATAAAAAAGATGATCTTAGGCCGAGTACATGGATACCAAACATGACTTGCTTTAAAATTGCGCACAAACGTGCAGTGGCAACAAAATTGATACATTTTTAAAAGCCTTTAAAAGCCTTTACAGGTTACCACTTTAGATTTACAGAGGAGGTCTACTGCTAAAATTACTGCCCTCGATCTGACCTTCGCGGTGATACCTCACATGCATGGTGCAATTGCTGTTTACATTTGACGCCAGACCGACGCTTGCGTTCGCCTTAGCGCGAGAGCAGGGGGGACAGGGGTGCTTTTTTTTTTTTTTTTTTTCTTTATTATTTTTTTGCTTTTTTATCTTATTTTTAAACTGTTCCTTTCATTTTTTTTTAATCATTTTTATTGTTATCTCAGGGAATGTAAATATCCCCTATGATAGCAGTAGGTAGTGACAGGTACTCTTTTTTAAAAAATGGGGGTCTATTAGACCCTAGATCTCTCCTCTGCCCTCAAAGCATCTGACCACACCAAGATCGGTGTGATAAAATGCTCCCCCAATTTCCCAATGGCGCTGTTTACATCCGGCGAAATCTAAGTCATAAAATGCTCGTAGCTTCCGGTTTCTTAGGCCATAGAGATGTTTGGAGCCACTCTGGTCTCTGATCAGCTCTATGGTCAGCTGGCTGAATCACCGGCTGCATTCTCAGGTTCCCTGTTGAGACAGGAGAGCCAGAGAAAAACACAGAAGACGGTGGGGGGGGGGGGCATTCCCTCCTACTGCTTGTAAAAGCAGTCTAGAGGCTAATCAGCAGCTAGGATTGCTTTTACATGAAAGCCGACCGCTGGCTAAAAAGAATGATACCAAGATGATACCTAAACCTGCAGGCATCATTCTGGTATAACCACTCAAAGTTGTGAATGGCGTACCTGAAGACAAAAAAATGGTTAACAATAAAGCACAGTAAACGGTAAAGTATAAAAAATTGCATACCTGAAAAGCAAACATGATAAAACATAATAACAATAAAACATTGCAGAATAGAATACAGTAAAAAAGAGCAGAACAATAGAGAGAGAATAGAGAGAGAGAGAACAATGAAACGAAAACTATTTTTTTTTATTTTTGTTTGTGTTTTTTTTTTTTTTACACTTTTTTTTTGTAACTGTAACTTTTATAACTGTAACCGGTTCCAGGTTCGGGTCTCTC
This sequence comes from Lithobates clamitans, assembly GCA_037952925.1. Taxonomy (NCBI): domain Eukaryota; kingdom Metazoa; phylum Chordata; class Amphibia; order Anura; family Ranidae; genus Lithobates; species Lithobates clamitans. The sequence continues at coordinate 5,650,957 of JBBGZY010000135.1, forward strand.
AAAATGCGATGGCATCTTGGGAGACCCTGTGAAAGTGTGCCTAGTCTGTGCAATGCTGTACCCTACGCTAATACTCAACTAGTGAATGGTAGCATTCAAAACATTCACCAATGCAAAGACCAGGATTATCAGGACAGGAGGGACAATAATAGCGGGTGTCACGTCTATATCCGCGCTTGCTGAAGACACATCTTTTTTGGGGGGGTTCGTTGGGTAGGGGTACTCGGGAGGACATATAAATGCCTCTCATGCAGCTGACTGCATTTGGTTGGGGATGTGAATGGGGGAAGTACGGGCGCTGCAGAAGAGGTGGGTTCACAAATTGGGACTGGCGAATGCAGCAGAAAGGGCATTATGGGCACGACAGGCCTGTGTTTGTCTTTTTGGTGGCAGCGGGACACTACTTGTGCTTGCCACCTCACCAGCTTGAACTGCACTTATGGGACTCGCCACGTCACCAAGTGTTACTGCAGTGCTGGTTTGACTACGACCGGGGTGTACTAGGCCGCTGGCGCTTGCTAGTTCACCAAAACGCTACAAAAAAAAGTGACAGTGATCGATCGATACTGCACTTGGGTGGGCTGGGCTGGGCCGGGCGGAGGGGCAAAACGCAGGTGCTAGCAGGTATCTGGGCTGATCCCACTAACACTGCGTTTTTGGGAACCCTAAACTGCTGGGGACGCTAGTATAGATCTGATCGGATCAGATATTGATCCGATCAGATACTATACCACTAAGGGAGGCGTATGCTGCGTGTGTGGGTGTTAGCGGTACTGGCGCTAATCTGACGCTGCCTGGGGCTGGTGCTTGCCAGTTCACCAAAATGCTACCAAAAAAACTGTTAGCGATCGCAGGGATCAGGCCTGACTCTGCGAACGCTGCAGTTATGCGTTTAGTGTTTTGTAAGTGACAGTGATCGATCGATACTGCACTTGGGTGGGCTGGGCTGGGCCGGGCGGAGGGGCAAAACGCAGGTGCTAGCAGGTATCTGGGCTGATCCCGCTAACACTGCATTTTTGGGAACCCTAAACTGCTGGGGACGCCAGTATAGATCTGATCGGATCAGATATTGATGCGTTCAGATACTATACCACTAAGGGAGGTGTACGGTGCTTGCGTGGGTGTTCGCGGTACTGGCGCTAATCTGACGCTGCCTGGGGCGACGCATATCACCGCCGGGCGATCAGGGGGCTAAACCTTTATTCAGTAATAAACGGCGGGTGCCCTGACACTATAAAAAATAAACTAACTAACCAGCGTCACCCGTAACAGTTATACGGTGATCAGTGGTGAAAGGGTTAACTAGGGGGCAATCAAGGGGTTAAAACATTTATTAGATAGTATATGGGGGTCCCTGTCGCTATAAAACGCTGACAGCGAACCTAAATATTTACGTTCCTAACTAGCGTCACCAGCGACACTAATACAGCGATCAGAAAAATGATCGCTTAGCGACACTGGCGACAGGGGGTGATCAAGGGGTTAAAACTTTATTAGGGGGGGTTAGGGGGGTACCCTAGACCTACAGGGGGCTAACACTCACTGTCCTACCACAGTAACTGTCACAAACTGACACTATGCAGTAATCAGGAAAAAAAAAAAAAAAAAAAAACCTGCTTGGTGTCAGTTTGTGACGGGGGGGGGGTGCTTGGGGGGGGATCGGGGGGCGATCGGGGGTGTTTAGTGTGCCTGGCATGTTCTACTGTGTTGTGTGTGAGTGTTGGTGCACTTACATGTCATCTCTCCTCGGCGCTGGAACGGAAACTGGCCAGCCAAGGAGAGATGACATCACATCCTCTGCCTCTGTGTACTATACAGAGGTAGGGGATGTTTCTCATTGGCTGGGAGCGATCGCGAGGGGGGGGCCACGATCGGATGGTCTCCCCCTCGTCTCTCATCGCTTCCAACCAAACGCTGACCGCCGATGGCACCGGGGGGGGTCCTATCGGACCCCCCGCCCGCGGGAAGGCAATCACGTACAAGGTACGTGATTTTGCCTGCCCGTGCCGCTCTGCTCACGTATATATGCGTGAGGCGGTCGGCAAGTGGTTAATGTTTTTTTGGGTACAAAGCTTTTACACTGTTTGGAGTGTTTGCTTCTATATCCCTATATGTATGCTGCTGGAATGGTGAGGTGTGGACCATCCTTATAAAGATCCTGGCAATCCCGCGGATGATGCTAAAAGAAGTGTGGTGACCTCAATGTAATTTGAATGGGCCCTTTGTGACCTTTTGGTCACATATAGCTAGTATTTATACTATTGTGATGGTGGCCTTTGAAGCCTTTGTGATGGTGACCTGATTCTCCACTACCTCCTAATTAGGTGGTAGTGGAAAATCAGCTCTGACACTGTGTCTTGATATTAATTCTTGATTGAGGACTTGCGGACACGTGGACTATTTCTTTATAGTTAAAAAAATAATAATTTTCCTTTATTTATATACAGTATATATGTTGTTTGCACATATTCACATATGGTTGTGGTAGGAGGTTTTTAGCACAGCTCTGGATACTGAAGACTACGATTTATTGTGAAGAATATCTCATAGTAGAACTGCTGCTTTCATATTGATTATGATTTCTATGATATTTGTCTCATAAGCATGGTTTCTTTCTTACTAATTTATTGGAGGTGGCAGTGATCAGAAAAAAAAATCAGACATATGTTTGTAGAGGATACATTTTTTTCATTTTCACAATGTCAAGCTATGCATGGTCAGATGAGGGGCCCTTGGTTCCTTTATCTTCAACTTCAGAATTTGTATCACTTTCTGATATCAAAAACCACTATTCATCTACCACTTAAAGAATTTTAGCAGTTATGTATATACTCTCTTTCTCCAACTCATACTATACAGTATCTCAAATTAATGCATTATTATCTACTTTTGACTCTCCAGGCTTACCTTTGTATGGCCAATTGGATATAAGAACTCAACCACTCAATTCATACTGAGGAATGGAACCAAATCTTTATCAAACCCATACATTTTCAATGGCTTGCAACACTCAAGAACGCAATTATAAATTGATGGTATCGCACTCCAGTTAATCTACATGTTATCTTCCCATCTCAGTCGTATGTGTGTTGGCATTGTCAGGCCTCTACAGGTCACATCTGGTGGGCATGTCCTCCTATTTAAAAACTTTGGGCGTGTGTAATCTGTCTTTATAGCTTAGCTAATAATGAATCAATTCTTAATTCTCAAGAATTGACCCTTCTCTCCCTTTTACCTCAATTCTTACCTTGAGCTAAAAATCACTATTATGTTTCTTTATTTCTGCAGTTAGATAGGTGATACCTAGGTACTGGAAATCCTCTATTATCCATTTAATTCCAGAATGGATTGAGACTTTTAATGGAATTATGCATTATGTGTATGGAGCAACTAGTAGTGTAAAATAATGATGCCTATGAGCAGGGGCATTGCTAGGACTACAAAAGATCTGGGGCTAGAACCCATATATATTACATTATATGATATCATTACATCAGGGTCCCCAGAGAGCCTCCCACTTACATCAGGGTCCCCAGAGAGCCCCCCCTTACATCAGGGTCTCCAGAAAGCATCCCCCTTACATCAGGGTCCCCAGAGAGCTGAGAGTGCCATTGCTGTGCGGGACAGCGCTGTGTCAGGCAGCCCACGACACTCTCATAGTAGGGCCAGCCCTGGACTCGGGGCTATGGGCCCCAGATTCGGGGCTTTAGCCCCATTAGTCACCCCTAGCGACGCCACTGCCTATAAGAAGTTTAAAAGGGTTTGGCTGATCTGGATAACATTTAACCCCCCTGGCGGTATTCCCGAGTCTGGCTCTGGGTGGATTTTCAGTACCAAAAGCGGTATCCCCGAGCCAGACTCGGGATCGTATCGCAGGATCCAGGAAGAGTTTACTTACCTTGTCCTCTGGATCCTGCAATGTCTCCCAGCTGTGATCGGCGAGCCGCTGTGTCTCGCTCGATTCACAGTGCTGAGCTCCGTTCCCTGCGAGCGTCGCGACGCACGGGGACGGAGTTCGGTGGCAAATTCAAACAGTAAAACACACAGTATAGATACAGTATACTGTAATCTTACAGATTACAGTACTGTGTCAAAAAATTTCACGTCCCCTTTGTCCCTAGTGGTCTGCCCAGTGTCCTGCATGCAGTTTTATATTGTAAATACTGTTCTTTCTGCCTGGAAACTGGAGATTGTCCATAGCAACCAAAACTGTCCCTTTACATCAAAAGTGGCTTTAGACCAGCTAGAAAACAGCGATAATAAATTAGAATTACTTGCAGAATTGAGTGATAGTGATTTGTGGGGAAATCTGTCACCAAACACTAAAAGTAACGAAAGCGACAGTTCTGCAACTGAGCAAATTTCAGTGTTTTTGATTTGATTACATTATTAAATATTTTTTATTATTATTATATTATTATTTGTTAAAATTATTTATAGTTATTTATTATATGATAATTTTTTATTTCGTTTTTCAAACTTTATCACACCCGAGATGTCTACTAGACTCTTGTTTGGACCGATTTAAGTGAATTATTCCTAAGAATTACAGACCTACAATATAAAACGCCAAATTTCTGTGCAAAATAATGGTACCGCTTTCAGCACCTAAAATCTGAAATAATCATACCGCCAGGGAGGTTAAGAACTCACCTAAATGTAATGACTTTGTGGCTAAATTTTATTAAGGCCTATTTAAAAGTGTTATCCTGTTTATCACCAGTAAATAATTAAGAGAATTGTTCTCCTATTCAATCTGTGTAAGAACCCCTGCTTTTTCCTTCCCTTTCCCCTTTATTATTTGAATTATTTTCTGATTGTGTATTAGGTACCTTTTTTATTTCTGGCTGTTAGGATATATTGACAAAAGATTGTAAACTGTCCTACAGTTCTTATGAATTAATGCAGAATGTAGTGGGGTTTTATTGTTTTGTTTTGCTTTGCTGTTGTTTTGTTTTTATGTCAAACTCTTGAAAATCCAATAAAATAAATATTTTAAAGAAAAATGTTATTGGCGCTGCACTTAATGGGGGGGGGGGGCTAAATGCAAGTGCTAGTAGTGGTCAGGGCTGATCCTGCTAACACTGCATTTCTGGGGACGCTATACTATTGGGGACACTGGTATAGTTCTGACCGTGACCAGGATAATGATCTAGACAGACACTATACTAGTAATAGAGGTGATTAGTGACTGATAGTGTGGCGGGGAACAGGGACTGGTGCTTACTGCCACTGGCTGGGAGTGACACTATCTGACACCATCTAACATTGAAAGTAACACTGATTCAGTGATCATTAAAAATACTGTACGCTGTCACTGTACTAATGACACTGGCTGGGTGACAGAAGTGATCAAGAGGGCAATCAATGGTGTAATGGATAAGTTCACCTTTTGTAACATGTTACACCCATATTTAGGGTGTAACATGTAACCAGGGGTGTACGTACAGGGAACATGATTGTGACTTGGCCCCATACTCTAGGGGGCCCTTGCAGCCCCTTGTACACATTAGACATGTGCAATTAGTTTCGTAACAAATCAGACATGCATCCACATGTCCGAAGGAAATTATAACGAATTTCAACTAATATGAAAGAAATTATAACAAAAATGAATGAATTCGGCATGATTCATTAATTCGTTAAAGGTAAAATGAAACAAAACGTCAACTCTGAGTAAATCTTACAGTCAAATCAGCTGACTGAGTTTGTGCTAGAGGTAGGATTACTGGCAAAGTGCATTCCTGAGAACTGAGTGAGAAGGGTGTTGTATTGTATTTGAAAGAGATATTGTCATTGTGTGTGCTTTGTGTATGAATTCAATAAACAAACTAATTTCCGATCTATGAATCGTTATCACAAATATATATATACATACATAAATAACAAATTATCCGAAAACAAATAAACAATAAAACAAATTGATTCATTATACAGAATATATGTACTCGACAGAAATAGCGAACTATCCGAAAACTAATTAATACGACATAACGAATACAACAGAACGAAATTATGTATTTTACGAAGGAAAACAAAATGAAACAAAACAAAATTTTCCATTGTGTACAAGTCTAGTACACATGGATAGGAGGGACAGCGGTATGTAGAGGAACCGATCTCTCTATGCAGCCACTGAATGCCCACTTTACCTCCTCTCCCTCCTGCAGGCATTGAGCGGCTGAAGGAAGGAAATGGAGGGCATCGGTTACTCAACATGTCACCCCAGCCACTTCCCTATACCTGCCCTGCATCCCCCGGCCCCTGTGAGCTCCCCTGCCCCCCCCCCCCACCACCACTTCACAGAACTGCCAGGTTTCCCCCTACCACCTCCCTCCAGCAGCCACAGGGGATACTGTCAGGATGGAGAGCGGGAAACTGTTTACTATGCTTCAGTTTATGAAGAGCTATTCCCGTTCATTCATTACTTGCTGCTGAGGCTGCAAAGATAGAGACTGAAGTGTCCTCAATCTCCTTTCTCTGTTCTAAGACAGACTGAAGAGAACCCGCTTCAGGACCATAATAAAGGGTCCCACAATGGGAGTAAAGTGTCCCAGGATCAGTGGGAATGGCTCAGTCGGGGGCCAGGGAGGCCCTTCATGGTTTCTTGCACCAGAGCCCTAAAGGTTCTCTGTATGTAACATGTTACTGTTGCCCCCACCCTCCTGTTCCACCTTTTGTGACAGCGGCCAGAGATCTTCTTCCCATGCCCACTGTCACAATTTTAAAAGCTGTGGCCTTGCGAGGCTTCGCCCAACAACCGCATCATTTATTCACAGTTCTGTGAATGGGAGAACTACAAATTTCAACAGCCTTTGTGGCTGATGGCTTGTAGTTCTCAATGAACGAGGTGCTGTTGAGTGCTCTAGGTAGTTCATTGATGCTTCCTGTCATTCAGTAACTGCCTGTCCGTAGAAGGTATGAGCAGACAGCTTACACAAACTGTCTTCAGGAGCCCTGCATTGTACCCATGATCTGCTGATCGCAGGTGCAATGCTTTGCAGTCTCCTAAGAAAAAAAAACAATGCACATTTTTTTACCTGCAAAAACATGTGCATTTATTATTTTTTACAAAGGTGAACTTTAACTGTGTGCCTAACAAGTGTATGTGTGCTGATTTTACTCACAGACTGGCTTATTTTTTCCTGATCTCAGCTGTTAAGAACCAGTCAGATCTGTGTTTTGGGTTTACTAACACACTGATCTCTTTTCTGTGATTGGCCACAAAATCATTGCTTGTAAGCCTACTGACAAACATGTGCTGTGTCCAACCACAATACGAGCAGCAGGGGGATGTGCACGCACACCTGTAAACTCGGACAGTGAAGTAAAAGTGCTTAGTTGTATTCTAGACAGAAAGAAACATTTCATCGTGATTGAAGCTGGATGTGCTTCGAGGGACATTATTTTTGTCTCCTTTAATAAAGGAATTGTCAAAAACTGTATCTGTGTTTTTATTAATTTTTAAGGATCTGGTATAGATTTTGGGGGGACCCCACGCTGTTTTTAAAAAAAAAATTGTATGGGGTTCCCCTTAAAATCCATACCAGACCCGAAGGTGACCCCACCCCAGTGGGGTGACCCCAAGCTGTTTTTTTTTCCTTTATTTGTCATTTGTTAAAGCGGAGTTCCACCCAAAAGAGGAACTTCTGCTAATTTGTCCCCCCCCCCTCCTGTGCCACATTTGACACCTTTCGGGGGGGAGCGGATAACTGTCTTTGACAGGTAACCTGTCCCCATTTCTGGGAGACCAGGCCATGGTGAATTAAGTCAGCAGCTAAGCTCCCTCATCCTCCCTCCTCCTTCACCCGCCACCGGGCCAGTAGGAGAGCGCAGTGGTGCCTCGAGCATGCGCAATAGGGACCTGACTGAAGTCATAATGCTGCACTACTGGGTTCCCTTACCCACAATGGCAGCGGCAGCACTCGATAGCTGATGGAAACATCAGCTGCGGTGCCGACATCGCTGGACTCCAGGACAAGTGTCCAATTATTAAAAGTCAGCAGCTGCAGTATGTGTAGCTGCTGGCTTTTAATTTTTGCAGGGGTGGGCGGATCTCCTCTTTAAGGATGCGGTGGCTAGCTTCCCAGCCCTCTAGCAATTCTTCATGCAGAATTTGAATCGGACAATATATTTTTGAAATTTTCAAATTTAAATCCTTCTGAAAATTTGGAATTAGAAAATGAATAAACAAAATAAAGCACATTTTAATGAAATTTGTTACTATTGTTATTTGCAAATTCGGATACATCTGAATCTCCGAATAACCAAAAATGTGTCCAAATTTTAATTCAGACCGAATCAAATTGCACATGTTTACCAATGAATTCTGCTGGAGACCAAGGAGAACAACACTCCTAGAAGTGTTGGTTTCCAAGAAGACTTCAACAGAGGATTTACTTTCCCTTCAATAGAGCAGCTTTCTGGCAGTGTAGGCAGTGGGAAAAGTACGTATTCAGTGCAAGTATGACTGTTTCTGCTTTTGGCCATGTGAGCAGCAATAGAGGGAATCGTAATCTGGAATAATTTCTCCAGAAAAGCTAAGAATTTCAGCTTTCTTTTACTTTTTACTGATCCATCCCAGCAAGACATTATGGTTGAGTTTAAGTCTACTTTAAAAATAGCATTGACTCTTCATTTTGATAAATATTAGTTACACAGATCTATCATTTGAATAAAGATCAAATAAATCATATTGCATGGTTCAATAAACCTTAAATGTCCATATTATTTTTATGGAAAAAAAAAGCTTTCCATATCTTCACTATCTATCTATATGCTTTCATATGGGAGCAGATCTTTGGATCACAATAACATAAATGGTGCAGAAGAGGAAACATTCACATATCCTCAGCATCAGAAGCAAATGGCAACTCATTTACTGGATCATTAACAGATATTAAAGCTTGTTGGTTCCAGTTTCGCAAATGGCTGGAAGCACTTGAAAAACTAATATAGTCATAAATTGGGTATCAAATTGTCTTATTTACTGCACTTTCTCCAGCCTTTACTAAAACACTTGAAATTAAAGAAAAAAATTAAATCTGTTAATGACATCAATGCTATTTAAAGAAGCAAGCTGGAATATACATAACATACCAGTTTTGCATTAATTAAATCATGGGTTAACCTTGAAAGCATAGATATTAGCAAACATAGCATATATAGCAACTACTGAGTAATACTCGAGCAATTTTCTAGTTAGTTATTTTACATAATCTCACATTTTTAACCAAAAATCTAATTTAATAACTATACTTAAAAAAAATGTAATCTCAAGTATAAATCATGATGTATATCCAAATATACAAAAGACAGGAAGTTCTCCAGCTGTTTCTTAGACATTCAATTCATTTATGTGGCCTCACCATTTCTTATAGTACATTTCAAGATATTTTAAACAGAAGTAAAAATTCATGTACGGTACAAAAAAACATTTGTAATGGTAAATACGTAAATTCACAGAGCCAAATACAAGCAGAAAAATATGATGTGGGGAATTTATTTACAATGGATCAGCTGTGCATGGCAACCAATCAACTTCTATATTTCATTTTCAAAGCTTAATTGAACAAGGTGAAGATAGACATTGATTGGTTCACATTCACAGGTGCTCCAATTTGGATAATTTTGAAATTAGATGAGAAAACCCAGGCATGCCAGTAAATCTAGTAAAAGCTATTGTCATTGTACATTTTTTTCTAGACATAAAAAGCAAAAAACAAACACAACAAAGATTTCAATAATATAAATGACTAATACAAATTATATATAAAAAATGAAATGGTTACATTTCCTCATAAATATCAATTCTTTAGGTATTATCGATTGTGAAAAAAAGATGTAAATTCCTGCAAAATTCAGGTTTTATTGATACAATTGTATACTAGAAGTTTTTCATTGGACTTCAGCATAAGGTTCCCCGAGCTAAGAAATAACATGCATACTGTAGCTACCCATTATTTTACAAATACAAGGAAAGTACACCCTACACTAATAATACGCTGAACACTTATAGGGGACCTTACATTTAGGTAAAATCCACTTTTTTCAATACTGGTCCACTACCCTTCTAAAATGTAGAAAAGAAAGATTGAAGACTTCACAAGACTGAAGGCTCCATCCCACCCAATGTTCTTTGGAGTCTTCAAGTCTCCATTTCTCTTGGCTGCAGCTCACTTGCCCAGCTACCTCTGCCCCATCTGGTGTGACATTTATGTGGCCTCACCATTTCTTATAGTACATTTCAAGATATTTTAAACAGAAGTAAAAATTCATGTACGGTACAAAAAAACATTTGTAATGGTAAATACGTAACCTATTTTCCCAGGGCATGTCCAGTAAATACGTAAACCTATTTTCCCAGGGCATGTCCAGGATCCCAGGGAGTTGTGGGGGTTTGCATCTGCATCTGAGCAGAAGCTGTATGCCCTATATAAACTGGTTATAACCTCAGCTACATACAGTATACAGCACTGTGTTCAGGCAGAGGGATAGAGACTTCCCATCCTGATCTCGGAACAAAATCAAGTCGGGCAAGCTCTGCTCAGCCGTGCACGGGAGGCTTTGTATTCTATGAATGAATACATAGCATCCTCTGATTAGCTGTGATGGAGATTGTGATATTATCTGCCCACCTCTCTGCTTCAGCCAATCAGAGGAAGTTGTGTATTCATTCAGAAAATACAAAGCTTCTAGTGAATGGCTGAGCAGTGCTCAGCCTGACTCAATATTATTTAGAGAATGGGATGGAAAGTTCCTGTCCCGTTGCCGGAACACATCCACTTATACTGTATGTAGCTTAGGCTACATACAGTTTATACAGTGCACACAGCCGTTGCATATGGTAGTGAAGTAAATAGTTGGTTTGGACCAGTTGGTCCAAGCGAACTATTTCAATTTTACTAAAACCTGGGTATCATCTTTCAGCCAAGAAGAACCATACTGTATATGGTTACCAAACTACAGATTAGTATATGACTTTCTATTCATCTTGTTTTTGTATCACCATTTTGTCTTTTTCTGTTCGTAATATATTTGTATTGTTTTTGTTTGTGTGTTTTATAACAAAAATATTTTCGAATGTCTTTCTAAATATATGAAATGAATAACCTCTGCTTAGTATATGCACGTGATGTAAATTACTACATACGTCATATCTATTATAAAATTCTTCTTTGTAATGGAAAATAGGTTTCAGAAAAGATATTTCTACAGCAGTTTCCAAATCAAATCTTGATGTGATTAGAGTTTGCATCATATAAAGTATAAAACTGATTAAATAGTACAAATTAATTTTAAAGAAAATTAAAATGTGACCTTTTCCCAGATGTATTTTTTATAATTTTCTTCTTGTACAAAGTTAATACTACGATCGTAGCTAATTCGGCTCAGTCTTAATTCCATTATCTGTTGTAGCCTCTAGTACAATCAATTACCTTACAAAAGAATTATGCTTGGATATTTATATTAACAATAATGTCTTTATTTAATATAGTCTGTTCAAAGTTGTATCAACTTATCAATAAAAGAAACAGATCATTCCTTTTTAAACCTTTGCTGGGAACAAATTTGTCCATACCAAAGTTTGTCTAAACTAAAAGGAAGATTTATTTTGCCAAAATGGTACCCTGGCAACAAAAAAAAGCTGTTGACAGCAATAAAGAGCAGGAACCTTGAAATGCCAACACATATGTGCAGTAGAATTACGGTAAGTTCTGCTCCACCTTTTTGATCATTATCAGGTCTTGGCACTACCTGTGTAGAGTCTTGGTTGCTGTTACCTTGTATGGAGCCTTGTCTAGTGGGAGCATGTTAGCAAGTATGAAATCCTAGCCTAAGCCCACCACACCACAACATCAGAGCTGGCTACGAGGGTGCACATCTTTGAGACCACTATAACAGAACTAGTGTTTCCATTACAGCACAAGTAGACAATACAATCTAGTTAAAAAGAAACAATTTTATTGAGGTAATTTGCACTGGTGAGAATGCAGGTACCATTTTGACTCACTCCTAAGAAAAACCTAGTTAAAATTTAATTTCAGTTCTTGACCATTGGGATGAGTAAGCAATAGGAATAATATGTAATTTGGATGTACTGTGACTAATTAATTTTATCCCCAGCCAATAGAAGACTTATTTTATTTATTTATTTCAGGTACTTATATAGCGCCGTCAATTTACGCAGCGCTTTACATATACATTGTACATTCACATCAGTCCCTACCCTCAAGGAGCTTACAATCTAAGGTCCCTAACTCACATTCATACATACTAACGACAATTTAGACAGGATCCAATTAACCTACCAGCATGTCTTTGGAGTGTGGGAGGAAACCAGAGTACCCGGAGGAAACCCACGCAGGCACAGGGAGAACATGCAAACTCCAAGCAGGTAGTGTCGTGGTTGGGATTCGAACCAGTGACCCTTCTTACTGCTAGGCGAGAGTGCTAGCACTTCACCACTGTGCCGCCCATTTGTACACTGTTTGCCCCTCCCATTTGGCATATTCACTATTGCTATCCTACTATAAGTTGTTGGTACATGTAAAGTTTACTACACAATCAGATGTGGGGAATGACCAGCTACTTATGTTTCCAACATATGCAATCAGTGTTTTATACAATCTCAGCTAAATGTTAGAAATGCACAGAAGCAAGCAAGGCTGACTCGTGGCAACTGTTAGGGCTCATTCACATGTGCTCAATATCCTTTGTTTAAGTGGCATTTAGGCAGTGTCTAAACTGCCCTGCAATGTCTGCCATAAACATTACAATGGGAACCACACAGTGCAGTACACACAGGTGCAGTAGAATTGTGTTGTGTTGTCTCTGTGTAATTTCAATGGTAGCGCATTGGACGGAAAGAGAGAAGGAAAGAAAGAGGGATGGAGAGAGAAAGAAAGTGAGATGGAGGGAGAGAGAGAAAGAGGGTTGGAGAGAGAGAGAGAGAGAGAGAGAGAGAGAGAGAGAGAGAGAGAGAGAGAGAGAAAGAAAAAGAGGGATTGTGGGATGGATGAAGAGAGAGAGAGAGCTGTCCCCCTCCCCCTGATGGCGGCCCTGTGCACCATGTAACAAGTGTCAGAGCACATCCTCTGCCTCTAGGGTTGCCACCCGTCCAGGATTCACCTGGACAGTCCGGGTTTTGAATCATGTGTCCAGGTTTTAGACCACTTGAAACCTGGACATAATATTCATAATGGACTGCGGCTCCCCAAGCAACCAAGTACCACAATTGTTGAGTGCATAGATGTGCACATGGGCCCCACCCCCATACACAGACAGGAGAGAAGAGAGGGGTTGATCTGCTCCTCCTCCTCCCGCCCCTACCACTTTGTCTGCCCACCCACATTCCAATCGCCGAGTTCTGTGCCTCAGGAAAGTGATGTGTGGGCTGGAAATTTGAAGCTCAGCCATCTGCAGATACATTGTGGATGTAAGGTGTCGATGCCTGAGCCTCCATCCTCAAGTGAGTGAACTCACCATCCATTGTCTGTGACTGAAGTCTCCCCCCCTCCCTTCTCTCTCCTGCCTCCAAGTGAGTGAGTACACTAAGATAGTAGGGCAACAGGGGATTTTATCCACATGGTATGGAAGTGCCCAAAGCTATTTAGATACTGGGTGGAGATAATAAATTGGATAAATAAAACCTTTAAGACTACTCTAGAACCAATGGCCAAAATATGCCTACTAGGGAATATGGAGATAGGTAGTGCCCCGATCGACACCATTGAAGTAGTGCAGAGATACCTATACCAGGCGAGAAAATTCATCGCACAGAATTGGCAAGCGCAAAACCCCCCGACTGTGAAGAACTGGGTAGAGACTATCAACTCAATATAGAAAAAAATAAGGGGTTGCGCTAATACCTGTGTACCTCAATACAATATCTACAGTGAAAGTAATTGAATCATGACTGTAAATAAACCAGAAAATATTGTGCAAACATTGCATGTAGAAAAATCCCATCAAGTGAAACCATCAAAAATGATATCTTAGTGAGTCCAAAACACCAACAAAACCCAACAAAAGTCCAAGTGATGATTAGAATTAATCCGTGACAGCAGGGAAGGGTCCACCACCAGAAAATAGAAGGGGTAGCTCCTTACCAGATGGCCATGACCCCCCACTACAGAGGATCACAGCAAGCAGAAATCTTTACAGGCCAGAGTTAGGAACTGCCAACGATATCCACCAGAGGTCCTCTCAACATCAGTCACAGCAACGAACCCATGGCAAGGATCCCATGAAACACAGAGGGAGCTCACATAGTGTAAAACTGATAGATTTATTGTATAAAAACGAATAACAAAATGCACACTTACAAAGCGTGATGAAATAAACAGCCTTAAGTCCGGCTCCGTGGCCACCGGAGCTCGGACAAACCCGTCCTGCTGGAGTACAATTCGCTTGGGGGTGACGTCATGCAATGTTTGCACAATATTTTCTGGTTTATTTACAGTCATGATTCAATTACTTTCACTGTAGATATTGTATTGAGGTACACAGGTATTAGCGCAACCCCTTATTTTTTTCTATGTTTATCCACAATTGATGTTTGTTGTGGGGATTGCAGCTTTTCACATTATTGATTATTTTGGTTTATTAGCGCGGTTTCTCCCAATTTTCTACTATCAACTCAATAGTTTGGAGTGAGAGAGTGGTATATAATAGACAAGGTAACTATAGGAAGTTTGAGAGAATGTGGAGACCCTGGTTAGATGAGATGAGGTGTCCCCCATAGAATCTCTGCTTACCCTCGCGATTTAAATTAGTAGACTGAGTAATTAATAGAAGTATGCACATATCCAATAATTGAAGTGGATGTAAACCCAATGTCACCCTTTCTGAACTACTGCCATAGGGGTTATCTATAAGGATATACATGACTCCTGCATGTATCTTTACCTGTCAAATGTCTCCCCTCTGTCTGTTATTAGACCGGAAAAACTGCAGATTCTGTGGGTGGGTCTGTTGTCTGGAGCTCGGTGGGTGTAGTCGTGATGTCAGTAGACTCCCAGCCCACCTCTACACTCCCCTTGTCAATATGCATTTTCTCCTGTGTATTTCTAACAATGAACTTCTGCTGAACTTCTGCTATGATCTCTAACATCCAGTGAAAAGACAGGAAAGTAACCACATGACTTCAGCATGCCAAATCATGCTGAGGTGTGGAACAGCCAATCCTTGCAGAGCTGCTGAAGAAAGGAGTGGGAGGGAATTAAAAAATACTGCATGTCTCTTAGGCTAGTGCACGAGCAGTAAATCACCTGTCACTCACAGCAAAGGGGGAGTATTTGACAAAGTTTTTGTCAGTTTGTCAGGAATTGTCTCACTGAACAATAAAAGAGGATTGCTCAGATATGGATTAACTCTGTGTGGCAAGACTGGGCTCAAATGATAGCAAAAAATCTTATACTCTACAGTATGATATAGAAAAAAAAATAAAAAAATTTCGGGTTTACATCCACTTTAAGTGGTGCGGGTGTGGGGGGGTGGGGGTGGGTTTGTGAGGGACAAAAAGCTAAATATATAAGGTTTTTATGTATTGTAAGATAACACAAATTATTTTATAATGTTGTATTTTGCTTTTGATAATTGCGAAACAATTGAGGGACAAAAAGCTAAATATATAAGGTTTTTATGTATTGTAAGATAACACATAATATTTTATAATGTTGTATTTTGCTTTTGATAATTGCGAAACAATAAGAATTTATTAAAAAACAAAAAAAAGAAAAAAAGATAAGAGGAACTCAAACGTAAGGAGTGCCCTGCAGACTCTAAAGTAAAGGGGGCTTTGGGAACCCTAATTTAAGGGAAACTCTGATGTAAGGGGGTTTCTGCCCACCAAACCTCCCACCTTACATCAGAGTCTATAGCGTCCCCCTCTTAAAAGTAAAATTTTGCCAGGCTAAAGTGTTAGGGTTTGACTTGAAGAAAAGGTGGCAACCCTATCTGCCTCCCACCTCTCAGAGCCTGTACCTATGTACATCTTGTACATCTCCCTTGTGTCCATATTCACATATACCTTGTGCAACCATGCCCACATTCACATACATCTTGCCCTCCCCCCCCCTATATGCCCATACTTACATGCACCTTGTACACTGTCCCCCCCCAGTGCCCCCATGCTTACATGCACCTTGTACACCCCCCCCTCCTCCCTCAGTGCCTACACTCACCCAACCTGTACAGGAGTTCGAACAAGAGGTGGAACTCACAATACCTATATCAAGTTCCCCACCAGATCCTGCTGAACTGCCTGAAATCAGAAGATCCACTTGGACTACAAAGGGGATACCACCCTGCAAGCTGTCATACACTGTCAAAACACACAGCATACTTGATGTAAATGCTGTAAAACGTGGCTATCCAGCGTTTATGAGCATTTTTGAGGCTCCAGCAAAGTGAGAGTTAAAAATAACAGGTAGGTGTTTTCCTGCTAAAAAAACACTAACGTAGCTAAACGCTAAAAGCCGCCAATGAAAAAAAAGCAGCAAAACTTGCGTTTTTATTGCGGCAATGCCACTGGCATTTTTATAACATCCCATGTGCATGAGGCCTAAATATTTCCCATTATCTGCTTTTTATGCATCAGGTAAAGGTATACACAAATTCTGAAGAAGGTGAGCTAAGTCCTAACCCCGGCTAGTTTTATTGACCAAGACGAAGTTGAAAGACAGGACCAAGCTTGATTTTAACAGTAGAAGTCATGATTTGCATAAATCTCAGCTGTATCTCATGATCTTTTTGATATGCAAGTGTCGTTAAAGGTAACCTCTTATTCATTCTCATTTTAAAATGCCCTCTTACAGTATGTTACAGCAGTGGTTCTCAACCTGGGGGTCAGGACCCCCTCGGGGGTCGAATGACGATTTGCCAGGGGTCACAGAATCCTGGGCTGAAGCCCGCATTGCTCTTCCAGCCTTTTTGCAGCTGCCCAGCAGGGCTGTCTCTGGAGCCCTCAGTCACCCACTCAGTCTCTTCCAGCCGCCCATTCATTTCACGGCATGGGTGGGGGGCAGAGACTAGAGGTCAGCTGACTGGTGAGGAATGTGAAGTGGGAGGGGCTGGAGGAGACCCTATCTCCTAATTTCAGAATAGGTGTCACTGTTGCGAGACACCACAGAGCTGGAGACACAGTGAGTAACACTACCTGTGATTAGAGTTGCCATTAAAAGTCCCCACTACAGTTCTCAGATGACCTTGATCAAGAGCACCTAAGTTGGCTGATCAGAACTCCTCCCAGCCACTGATCCCACCCCCCCACCAGTACTGCCACTCATCCCAACTCCCCGCCAGTGCTGCCACTCATACCAACTCCCCGCCAGCACTGCCACTCATACCAACTCCCCGCCAGCACTGCCACTCATCCCAACTCCCCGCCAGCACTGCCACTCACCCCAACTCCATGCCAGCACTGTCACTCATCCCATTCTCCCCACCAAGGAGTAAAAGAAGGAATAAAAACAGAGAATACATGGAAGGGAGAGGAAAAGAGAGGGAGGAACAAATGAAAAAGGGGGAGAAAGAATAAGAGAAAAAACAAGAAGGCTAGAGAGAGGGATGGGGAAAAAAACAAGAAATTAGGATAGAGAGAGGTAAAAGGGAAAGAAAGGAGAACAAAGAGAGAGTGGTACATCCGAAAATGTATTATAAGGGGTTTTAATGCTGTACGAGTGGAAGGGACTCAGGGAGCGCTAAATGTCTGTGGGTTAGGGGTGAAAATTACTTGTCTTGCCTTGGGTGCTGACAACCCACGCTACAAAAATAATTTTACTGTTAGGGGTCCCCACAACTTTTTATCAAGGGGTTACGGCACTAGAGGGTTGAGAACCACTGTGTTACAGCATCCAAAATGTAACATATATACAAGTATGTATTTCTTATAAAATATTGTTTTCTACAGCCAAACCTACCTCGACGTGGAATTGCTGACACAAACATGTGGAACACTGCAGCGACTGTATTAATTATAGTGCAGATGCTTTTCTGATTATCTATACATTTGCCAGAGTTCACTGAAATATTAGTTTGATCTCATCCCATTTTGTTTTTGAACAACTCGCTACTCGATAGCACTGCCTGGAGGAGTTAGCATACGAAGAGTGTCATACACATGAATGTTTCATTAACTATTCCTGTGGTGAGACTACAGTGCTGTGCGCTAAGGCATCACTACAAGGGATTTGCATTGGCAACCAGTTTTGTTTTCAATCATATCGTTACAAAACAAAAAACAAAAAAAAACAGCACAACATAATAATATCTGGTTCTTTCATATCCCGTGTCTATTTTTAAAGTAATATAAGGAAGTCTATCTGATAAATCTAAGCTTGCTTAATTTAATATGTAGAATAAAAATGCTGCTTTTGTCTATGAGTGCCTGGTTCATCTCTCATATGATGTGTGTAAGATTGGATATTTACTTCTACTTAAATAATTAAACAGGTACTAGTATATCTAGGTCCCTTCAGTTTTATATTTCACTTCATCGGAGTAACCTAATTTAAATCTCTACTAGGAAGGCAATAATACTGTTTACAAAATAAATATAACTGGTGTTGTGCAACCTATGTGTTAGGTTCAAACATAAATCAAACAATCCAATCAATAAAACAATGTTAAATAGTAAAGTGATCAAAATGACATCACAAATAGGTGCATACTCCTTCTTTAGTCCATATTCCAAGTGTGCACTAAAAATAAACGTGCATAATAGATTATTAATGCAATGGTGAATAGATGTGATAATCCACTTGTTTCTGTATAATAATTTTTGTGCGACAAATTGAGAATAAATGGTGTGCTTCTCACTCAGGGCTGGCCCAAGACATTGTGCTGCCTGGGTCCAAGAATTAATTGCTGCCCTCCCTCCCCCCCCCCCCACACACACACACAGACCCCCCCAAAAAAAATTCACACCCACCCAAAGGCCCCCACATCCATTATTTTATATCATGATAATTAAAACTAAAATTACATTTATCAGGAAGTCAGATTTAGATGAAACAGCACCTTGCCTATATGCAAAATTATATGACATACCATTATGCTCAATTCCAAGGGGCGGGCTAGGGTAGTATATAGACAGGGTAAGGTAGTATAGGGGTAGGCTAGGGTAGTATATAGACAGGCTATGGTAGTATATATAGACAGACTATGGTAGTATATAGACAGGCTAGGGTAGTATATAGACAGACTAGGGTAGTACATAGACAGGCTAGGGTAGTATATAGACAGGCTAGGGTAGTATATAGACAGACTAGGGTAGTATAGGGGTAGGCTAGGGTAGCATATAGACAGGCTAGGATGGTATATAGACAGGCTAGAGTAGTATATAGACAGGCTAGGGTAATATAGGGCCAGGCTAGGGTCATCATGACACACAAAACTGCTGGAAAAAAATCTTGGTTGTCAAGTTGCTGGGTAAATAGAAGAGAAGGAGAGGCGGCCGTGGTTCAATTTGCTGCCCCTCTCAAAGTTCTGCCTGGGTCCAATAGACCCACTGGGGCCGGTCCTGTTCTCACTCCTTGTTACACCTAAGTGCTCCCAGTGCTCTCACCTTAGTGAGTAATCAAAAACACCTTTTGATTACTATTGAATCAGTATCCATCGTTAGTTCAGTCCTGGTTCAGTCCCTAGGATAGTGTGGTTGGTCAGTGTTCCTGGAGGCTGCTAACGATTTTTAGCCTCTAGGAGATAAATGGTATCAATTCCATCCAATCCGGTTTCCCTGATGAAGTCACATGACGTGAAATAACGCATCACGGACCGGAAGTGATATCAGAGACTATATACACTGAGTATCAGAGATACCAAAGGCGTTTTGATTAGTGCTTTGAAGTAAGAGTCTCTATTTTGTTACAATTAAATTGATTTTATCTAAATGGTACACTATGGGAGGTCATTGTGTTTTGCCTAACATATGGACACATGCAGCAAATGCCGCCTTAAAGGAACCATTACCCCACAACTAAAGGAAACTCTAGGACTGAACTGGGACTGAAATAACATCGATGGAGGTGAGAGCAATGGATTCAAGATTCAGATAATGTGAATTGCTGCGCAGTAAACCGTTCGACAATCGCAGCAAATTAGCATCGGGTGAAGCTTGTCGCCAAAAAGAAGCTCCTCTTCCTTTTTGGATGGCAAGCTTCACACAAAGCGATTTGCCATGACAATCGTGGCAAAACTGCACTGTGTTTTACATGGCACTAAAAAATAACTGCACTGGAACCTGCGTTTTGCGATTGTAGTGCGTTTTGAGATTGTGGGCAAAATCACAGCGATTCTGATGCAATACCAACATGTCCAGGTGTAAAAAGGGGCTAACAGAGCACAGTTTCCCCCTATAACAGGTTACTTATTCTTTCTGGTTAGCCTATAACCCTGATGTGTTTGCTAGTCGCTCTTCTGTAAGTAAGATAGGGGGCGCAAATTACTTGCCTTGCCCTGGGCGCTGGAAAAAAAAAACTGACTCTTAACTTTTTTAGCTGGCTCCTAGATTCAAATCAAATTTGTCAAGCCCTGATGTACTGTATATTGTATATTAAACTCAACCGGCTTGTGTTTAACCTAACTATGTACCTATGTAGTTGATTTACTAAAGGCAAATAGGCTGTTCACTTTGCAAGAGAATTTGCATTTTGCTATGTGATTTTATCTTAGCTTTGCAAATGCAATGAACATTCATTTTGCAAAGAGTACCCAGTCATGTGCAAGGAAAATTTAAAGAAAAATCATTTTTTGTTTATACATGATTGGATGATGGAAGTCAGCAGGGCTTCACCTTATTTACAAAGCTAAGAGTAACTGCTCTTACCTTGTAAACTTCAAATTCCTTTGCAAAATGATCAGCCTATTAGTCTTTAGAAAACCAACCCCTATGTATCTGACAAGATACCAAAATATGCCCAGTACATCACTTATTTAGTTAAAGGGCATATTGAGATTTTCTTCTTTATTACAGGTCCTGATATGACAATTGAAATGTTCTTACTGTGCCTCCATTGGTATGTACAGTATGTTTTTATATGGATTGACAGTAATAGAAGTAAAGAATTCTAGTGAGTGTAGGGTTTTTATTCTAATAGAATTCTTTTTGTATTGGATTGATCTTTAGGGTTAGTTTATACTTGCTTCAAAACATGGCTTTAGACACGCTTTGTTAAAGGTCTCTGAACGCCAGTCAAAGCCCCTGTCACTAAATAAAATGATTAGCTTACAGTCCTGTTTACACCTTGCTTTTGCTTGGTGCTTCGATGAGGCTTCAATGAGGCTTCGGTGAGGCTTCGATGAGCTCTTGGTGGGGCTTTAGTGAGGCTTCGATGAGGCTTCGGTGGGGCTTCAGCCAGGCTTCAAGCAAGCTTTGCCATAGACTTCTATGGAGGCTTTGAAGACGCTTTGAAGCACCACTAAAGCTACATGGGTATAATTTTAATAAGCTGAAGCAAAGCAAAGCAAAAGAAAGGTGTTATTTAGTGACAGGAGATTTGACTAGCGTTTAGAGAGCTTTAACAAAGCGCGTCCAAAGCCTTATTTTGAAGCAAGTGTAAACTAGCCGTTAATGTGTGTTGAAGCCAGAGCAAGTGTAAATGAGCCCTAAGAGACCAGTCGTTTAATTTGTAAGTGCACATCCCACATACAACAAACAAAGTGAGATGGGAATGGGGACACAAATTCTACTTAAAGTGGTTCTAAAGACAGAAGGATTTTTTACTTAAAGTGTTTGTTACCATAAAAAAAAAAAAAATGATCCTGTTTCTCTAAAGCATGTTATATAGCACAGTGCATGTGCCGTTGTAATTTGGCCCATTGTATCACCTGAAATACCTGGCTGATCCTGCCTGGTTCTGCCCCCCCCTGTAAACTGACCACAGTATATCATGGTTGTTGAGCCCTGAGACCGTGGTCAGTTTACATGTCTCCGTCATCCGCAGCTCTCTTCTCTGCTCTCCCCTCCCTGCTTGTCAGCTTGTGACAGTGCCCGCCCCTTCCCCTCCTGCTGATGAAATAACTTTTAATTCTTTACATAATCCTGTGTGTTTCCTAATCCTGTGTGTTCCAGTGTCTGTGCTTTATTAAAAAAATGCCGTTCTTTACCTGATTTCTCTCCTCCTCTCCTCTCCTCCTCCCAACTGACATCAGCGGGTGATTTTTAGCCCCTCCTGCTCTAGCTGTCCAATCGGGAGAGGGGAGAGTCGGCCGGTCACGTGAGCACCGAGCCGTGCTGTGAAATCAGGTATAGATGGCATTTTATTTTATAAAGCACAGACACTGGAGCACACAGGATTAGGAAACACTTAGGATTGTATAAATATATGACAGTGGCTTAACAACCACTTTAATGCATTCTATGCATTAAAATGAAAAACCTTCTGTTGGCAGCAGCCCCCCTGAGCCACCCTCATACTTACTTGAGCCCCATCTCGAGCCAGTGATGATACATGAGAGCCTCAGATGTTCAGGACTCTCCCTCCTCATTGGCTGAGACAGCAGGGGGCACTATTGGCTCCCATTGCTGTCAATCAAAGTCATTGAGCCAATGACGAGAGAAAGGGGGCAGGGCTGAGCCGTGGCTCCATGTCTGAATGGACATACAGAGAAGCGGCTCAGCTTGGGTGCCCACCTAACAAGCTGCTTGCTAGGGAGGACACATTTCATTTCTCTTTGTGGGTTGAACTAGCATGGATGACTCAGGGTGCATGTTGCCACTGTGATAATCAGTCACATTGGTCATGTGATCGGCCAATCCTTCCCAATGCCAGGCCTACAGACCCTGTTAAAGGGATGCCAGTGCTGGGCGGAAAGATAATTCAGTAATACATACACTTTTTTTTTTTTTAGAACAAACAACTCTTTATTTTAGTAATCTTGTCTTGGAAATATGCTTTCAGTTTAAATGCAATATGTATACAAATAATAACAAACCAAAAAATTTTTACTTTCTCTAGTTTGACCAGTGATAGCTTAAAGGCAATTCCAGTAGAAGAAAAGTTTAAATTGTAGTTTAATTTATCTTTTTTGTAATAAAATTAAAATTATGTTTCTGGTGCAGAGCATGGCAATGTTATTGAAATAAAGTTTTGACACTACAAAAATAACTGAATGAGACAAATTAAATAGAAAAAAAAATAATGTTAAAATATAAAAATAAAAAAAAAATATCCGAAAAATATCTACGTGGAGAAGAAAAGAAAAGCTGATCAGAATTAACTAAGGATTACCAATGGGCTAAATAGCTACAATTTAACTTTTTTTTAATTTGCAGAGTTGCTTTGACTTACCTCATATGTAGATCAGATCATCATTTGATCTGCACTTGAATGAAACAATACAAATACAATGTATTATTTAGAGATTAAATAATCTGCCTGGGTTTGGTTTGAGAACAACTTCACATATTTTGCATGAAATTCGCAAACTTTATGGCAAACCTTATTAATGTCTATAGGGGTGAATCTTGTTTGTTGATGAGGGAAGTTGTCCAGGTTTAGTAGGTCATAGTAAAGATATCAGTGCATATGGTGGCAAAAGACAAAAAAGCAAGAGGTATGCAATCACAAGCAAGTAATATGCATGGCAAAACCAAGGGGTCCAAAGAGGGGATAGAAGAAGGGAATAAAAGGAGGAAAGGGGGAAGGAAAGAGGGGGGAGGGAAGGGATAAAGGAAGGAACAGAGGAAGGAAAGGGAGAGGGGAACCATTACACAATGGGAGATATCAAAAAATAAAGCAAACACCATACTTAGCAAAATGAAAGCTAGCACATTTAAGGATTGGTAAAATGTGTAATATATAACATTTTAGTTTTTGGGTTTAATAGTATGCCACTTTAATATGCTGCAGGTAGAGACCGCATACCACTACATTCCTTTATACAGCCCATGTATTAAAAAAGAACCACACTGCTAAGCTCTGCAGAGGGGACATAGGGATTCCAATGGCCTGCACCAATTGCGCAGTGCCCTCCTGTGGAAGAAGACGGTGGTTCACTCCACTTCTGTGCACACACATTAGCAAGATATGTCAGGGTGCAATGCATAAAAAACGTGATGCTCTTATACAGACGTATGACAGTGCCATTAAGAGTTAATGGTACTGTCAAACGTCTGTAAAAGAGCATCACGTTTTTGTGCATTGCAGAAAAGTACGCACTTTTGTACATGTTCCCACAATTCAACAAGTGTGAGCTTTATTGGTTAGATTTCCCTTCACTTCCTCTCCTAAGTAAGCTAAATACCCTCCCGACAGTAGTCACTAGAACGAGTGTCACAGTTAAAAGATTTTTTTTTCTATTTCTGTTCTGGTGGCAATGTAATTTTTTAAAATTTTCTTTCACTTCCAGTCTCGGTGACAGTGAGCACCAAGACAAACATAGAGTCGCTAATGTGGACATAGACAGCCATAAAACCTGAAAGGGGCTCTAACCCTTACTACTTTATTCAAATCTAAAAAAGTTTTGAAATTGGATTCACTTTAGATGTATGTGAATGTAAAGATATTGTTAAAGACAAAACTAATGCTGGCCATACACTAGGCGAAAAAATCGGACAAAAATCGGTCACAAATTTCGACACTTCGTTTGTTTTTCGGTCAGTTAATGGGCACAAATCGTTAATCAGTTGTGATGTATTTGTGGTATAAAAAACGAACGGCAGGTTTGGAAAACTTCAAAACTTCTTCCGTATGAATGATAAATTGCAAGATTATCGCGTTATTCGTCTGTGAAAAAACTAATGCTACTGCGCATGGGTGAAAAACATTTAACCTGGACGGTATATTCATGCCAAAGAACATTCACGTCAAAAGGTAACGTCACATAGTACATACCACCAACTATATAACCTGCAACCTCGTCAATCGTGATATAACTATCTTGTAAAAAACTAGTACAACAGACCAAATATGCATTAATGGCCAGCATTAATATTAAAACTTTATTGCAATTGTTTTTGTTCTTTTTTGATAAAGTAAACAAATAGTTTTACAAACTTTTTTTGTGCATTTTTTTTTTAATAGCCTCCAAAAATGTTAAACATTATTGTTACATTTTACATAACATTATACATCCATCAAACAATGATTTTTAATTATCTCTCATGGTTTTCAAAACTGTAATTTTTTGACAAACATTATCAGTAGTCTGGAGATTTTGGCCTGCAGAATAAACCTGGTTTGAGTTTATCTTTAACCGCTTCAGCCCCACAAGATTTGGCTGCTGAATGACCAGGACATTTTTTTGCGATACGGCACTGCGTTGCTTTAACTGACAAGTGCGCCGTCGTGCGGCGCTGCACCCAAACAAAATTGACGTCCTTTTTTCCCCACAAATAGAGCTTTCTTTTGGTGGTATTTGATCACCTCTGCGGTTTTAATTTTTTGCGCTATAAACAAAAAAAGAGCGACAGTTTTGAAAAAGCACAATATTTTGTACTTTTTGCTATAATAAATATCCCCTTTTTTTTTTTTTTTTAAACAAAGCAATTTTTTTCTCAGTTTAGGCCAATATGTATTCTTCTACATATTTTTGGTAATAAAAATAAGCGTATATTGATTGGTTTGGGCAAAAGTTATAGCGTCTACAAAATAGGGGATAGATTTATGGCATTTTTATTATTTTAATTTTTTTTTACTAGTAATGGCAGTGATCTGCAATTTTTATCTGGACTGCGACATTATGGCAGACACATCGGACACTTTTGACACATTTTTGGGACCACTGGCATTTATACAACGATCAGTGCTAAAAAAGGCACTGATTACTGTAAAAATGTCACTGGTAGGGAAGGGGTTAACACTAGGGGGCGATCAAGGGGTTAACTGTGTTCCCTCTCTGTGTTCTAACTGAAGGGGGGATGGGACTGTCTAGGGGAGATGACAGATACACACAATCAGTCTCTTCTCCCCTCAGAGACCCGGGATCTGTGTGTTTACACACACAGATTCCGGTTCTTGGTGTGTCACGAGCATTCGCGGGAGCCCGGAGGTCATCGCGCCTGCCGGGCACTCGCATCGGCTCCAGGGGCGAACAGCGGACGCAGGCGCGCCCCTAGTAGCCACAGGGCGAAGCGACTTTACATAACGTTGTTTCGCCCAGCCGTGCCATTCTGCCTCAGTAAAACTGCGGCGGCTGGACGGCAAGTGGTTAAAGTATTTGATGGCAGTCACCCCTATTATAGTGCAATGAGTGCATGTCCACATATGGGATATTTGGGTGCATGAAAACATTACTACCATATGTGTCCATACATATTTGACTTGTGCCTGCACAAAACCATAGTAGAGGTGACTGGCTGCACAAACTTTAAAGACAGCTTTGCTCAAACCAGGTTTTTCCTAGGCAAGCCTGAAGTATAAATGTGCATGAAGCACCCACATTACAGATGCAGTATGTAAAACATATTATTTCCACAATAAAGTGCTTGTCCTCAACATAAGAAATAGCTGAAGTTTTGGTGCAAATTTTTGCAAACAATGACCACATGAATTGAACTATACAAACAGAAATAAAACATTGACAAAAGTGACGCATGTTAAATTTTACATAGTGTGTCAACTACAAACATAAAACTTTGTTGGACAGAGGTCAAGTGATCTTTGCATTTCTCCAACTCTGATGAGCACTTCAAAAGATCAGCTACCAATCTTTGGGCAGTGAGGAAATGTAATCCCTGTTCCTCAGACAGATGACGTGCTGTTATAGATATTTGAAAAAAAAAACAGGAAAATGTGTTTTAAATGTAGTTGATGTTAAAGTGTATGTGTAGTGGCTTACCTGTGCTGCTTGTGATATTATCAGAGGAATGCTGGGCCTGGTCAGCTTCAACATCTGATTTAGTTTGGCATGGTTCTGCATCATCATCAGGTCCTATAGCAGTAGCTGGAGCTGTGTCACCAACCTAAACGATATCCATTCCTGTTGTCGCAGGTTTGGTATCAAAGTGTGCTCTTTCTAGGTTTAAGATAATAGAAAATCATGAAACATTAGCCATTAAAAATTCAAGCACACAACATGGGTAGAGTCCTGAAAAGTGTACATTTTTAAAATGTGGCTAAAATCAAAGTTTACACATGTTTAAAAAAAACACGTTTCCTGCAGCACAATACAGTATTCTTGCACATAATAATGTAATCACAGAAGCATGGATGCTAAAGAATATGGTTTGCATTGATGAAGACATTGCAGATGGATTATATGCCTAGCTGAGAGAGCAGAAATGGCAGAAAATAATCTAAAATACCTTTTTTGATCATGTATTTTCTGCAACTGGGCTTCCTCTCTATGCTTCAAGTCAGACCATCTTTTGCGCAGCTGGTCCTTTGTCAATCACGTGGACAACCTTCTCCATGATGGGGTCTTTTCTTGTATTAAACCTGGGGTAGTTGTAGAGCCTCCCATCATAATCATTTTTATCAAGAATCTTCACCATAGTATTCATCTCATCCAGGGACATAGGTGTTGCTTTTTTTTTTCACCCTGTGCTGGCTTATTCGTTCTTCAGCCATCGTTCTGCTGCTAAAGATGGCGCTGAAGAAGAGGGGCGGAGCTTGGAAACTCCCATAGAGCACCACGGTACACGCTGACCTGGCATACAGAACGTTGTCACGAACGACTACACTGACCAATGCACAGAAGATTTGTAACAACTGAAGGTAAGAAGACCAGTACATTAGTTCTAGGGTATTAATTGTTTGGTGTAGTTTGGCAACTGTACAATGATGCGTTGTTTCTTATTTCAGGCGCAATGGTGGACAAATTTACCTCACCACATTTCCTGCCCCAATTCATTGAAATGTACCGAGACCTTCCACGTCTATGGAAAGTACACTCCAAAGACTATTCAGACCATCTTAAGCATATTGAAACGTATATTAAATTAGCAAAACTATGCACTGTTGTTTATGCCAAAGCAGATATATCCTATGTGACCAAAAAATAGCAAATCTGCGTACTATATTCAAAAAAGAATAAAATGAATGTTTTCGAAAGATCTGGTGCAGGTGCAGGTGCAGATCAAGTATACGTGCCACGCCTGTGGTATTTTGAGAGTCTCCGTTTTCTGACTGACCAGGAGGAAGCACGACCCTCTGTGTCAAGTTTAGACTGTATCAGTGAAAATATTTCCGGAGATGAAGAAGATGGAACATTAGAGGAAATGGCAAACAGTCAGGTAAGTAATCATATAGGTTTTTATATTACACTTTTATATGTACAGATAAGAAAATCTAGATTGAAGATAATAAGTCATACAAAATTACACAACACATCAAAATTTAAAGCCAAATGTTAACATTACCTTTTGTACATTTGATTACTTAAGGCAAAAATAATATGACACCTGTTGTTAGTACTGAAATAATCGCTAAATGCACACAATCAAATTTACATATACCATTTAGAGAATGTTTTGCCAATCTACTGCTCCAAGACCCAGAAAATATTGCCTATAATCCAGGCGATTCTGATGGGCTAGTTGACTAGAGAGATGTGGTGGGGCACGGCCTAGGTTTAAAAGCCCTTCAGTATCATTACGCTACTCACCAGGCATGACATCCCCAGACAAAGTATCTTCCCGGTCCACCATGGATTGTGGCATGTAGGTGGAGGTAGTATGCCTTAAGAAATTATGCAACACACAGCAACAATGAACTATAGTGTCAATTTTTGGGGGGGCTACATTTATTGTTGTATGGAGGATACGAAAGCGGTTGGCCATAATACCAAATGCATTTTCTACAACTCGTCTAGCACGAGATAACCTGTAATTAAAGATTTTTTGATCAGATGTAAGGTTTTTAAGGGCAAATGATTTCAACACATGGTCAGATAATGCAAATGCGTCATCTGCAACAAATGTAAAGTTTAGTCCTTCCACAGTCCTCTTGGGATGGTAGATTCAGAAATCCATTTTTTAAACAATGAGAAAATGCCGTTTTCTCAATTATTCCCCCATCTGAATTTCGCCCAGTTTTGCCAATGTCCACAAAGATAAACTTATACTTTGATACTTTGCATTCACGATTGCCATTAGGACGATGCTAAAGTAGTCTTTGTAATTAAAATAGAAAGAGCCAGATTTTGCTGGGGGCGTTATGCGAACATGCTTCTCTATGGCACCACCACAGTTGGGCAAATTCCAATAGTCGTTAAATAGTTTAGCTGTTGTTTTCCATTTCTCCACAGATGCCGGTAGCTGTGAAAGGTAAAAATATATGGTAAAACATTTTTTAGGCTTAATTATCTATACATTTGTATTTTTTCCCTTATTATACAGGATCTATTTGGCAATGAATCACAAACTGTCACATCACCACCAGAAAGCAGGAACAAAAAGAGAAAGACGAGGCAAGAGTCTACAGGTACCTTTACACTACAAGCATCTGCAGCGTTAAATCAGAAGAGGGTGAATGTGGTAACCTGGGTGCATATACTGCCGAGAAAATACGCTGGATGTCAGAAGACCAAAAATGATTACTTGAACCATTATTTATTCAGCTTCTTAATAAAGGCTTAGGAGGGGAGCTCACCACAAATACACACTTAGCTGAGCACAAAACCACACACACCCAATCATCTCAACAACCTCAACAAATGCATCAGTGGCATGTACCATTCACACAGCAGGATCATCCACAAAACAAATGGGGACATGATTATCAGTACACATCTTTGTGAATAACATACATTTGGTTTAAAACATTTTATGTTTGTCAGTTTGACATGTTATGAACTTGTTTGAGTTTTCTCATGTTTTCTCTATGTTTAGAGCTTCAAAATACAAAGATTACCAAAGCAAGCTCTGTTGTACAGTGTTTGAGAGTTAAAAATAAAAGGACTGTGTCATTACCTTTAAGTATTCGTCTTGCATGATTGTTATGATGGCTTGACAGGTCTCAGGAATGATGCGGCCTAGCAACTGGGCAGAGATTCCAGTGGGGAACGTGAGGTCTTCAAACCTTTGTCCAGTTGCCAGGAAACAAAGTGTTGCTACCAGTCTCTGCTCCGCTGTGATGCTAGGTCTTAAGACTGTGTCCTTTTTTGTTATAAGGGGTGACACTTGACTCAGGAGCAGCTGAAAAGACTCATCAGGCATCCTCAGATAGTTCCGATAATCATCAGGATTGTTTTCCTTAAGCTCTTGAACCAATCTCATATGAAAGAAGTTATCAGGGTTCTTCAGCCACTCTTTACTCCATAACCTTCGCCTTTTGCTTCTGGGCTCCTCTGCTTGCTGTGTAGTCATCACTCCAAGCATTACTATGGCAATTGTCCTCCCATCCACGTCCATATTGAAGTTGGTGCTGATGTAGGTGATGCAGTAGAGATGCTCACTGCGCACAAGGTTTGTTCTGATAAATGCACATTGCTCCCCTGGGCGTATACGTAAACCACAGGAAGCCAGGGTGCAGAGGTCAAATAAATTTTGTCACTTCCTTTTTATATGCAAAAAACGCACGACAAAACAATAAATTGATGTTCATAAACTATTTAGTTCGAAAATCGGTCATTGTCTGATGGCATGATCGTTTGCTCTCACGAACGTATGTTATGCCGCGTACACACGGTCGAACTTTCTATCCTACTTGGTCCGGCACACTTTCCGACGGACTTTGTCCGCCAGGTGCGCCGGACTTTAAAACGGACGGACTTGCCCACACACGCCCGGACTTTCCGGCGGGCTAAGTCCGCCCGTCTTTCCGACGGACTTTCGCCGGAGTTCCGGCGGACTTTCAGAATGAACGGACTTGCCCACACACGGACAAGTCCGTTCATTTTG
Source organism: Lithobates clamitans (assembly GCA_037952925.1). NCBI lineage: Eukaryota > Metazoa > Chordata > Amphibia > Anura > Ranidae > Lithobates > Lithobates clamitans. Next base: position 5,681,744 of record JBBGZY010000135.1, read on the forward strand.
AACGTGACTCAGGTGCGACGGGACTAGAAAAGGATGTCAATCTTGCCGCTTTTATCGGCGAGATTGACACCTTGCGAGCCCCGTCGCGGGGCATACCAGGCCCTTAGGTCTGGTATGGATTATAAAGGGAACCCCCTACGCCGAAAAAACGGCGTGGGGTCCCCCCTAAAATCCATACCAGACCCCGATCCGAGCACGCAGCCTGGCCGGTCAGGAAAGGGGGTGGGGACGAGCGAGCGCCCCCCCCCTCCTGAACCGTACCAGGCCACATGCCCTCAACATGGGGGGTGGGTGCTTTGGGGGAGGGGGGCCGCCCTGTGGGCCCCCCCCACCCCAAAGCACCTTGTCCCCATGTTGATGAGGACAAGGGCCTCTTCCCGACAACCCTGGCCGTTGGTTGTCGGGGTCTGCGGGCGGGGGCTTATCGGAATCTGGGAGCCCCCTTTAATAAGGGGGCCCCCAGATCCCGGCCCCCCACCCTATGTGAATGAGTATGGGGTACATGGTACCCCTACCCATTCACCTAGGGAAAAAGTGTAAGTAATAAAACACACTACACAGGTTTTTAAAATATTTTATTAAACAGCTCCGGGGGGGGATCTTCCTCCGGCTTCGGGGGTCTTCTTCCGGCTTCGGGGTCCCTCTGCTTCATCTTCTCCCGGCGTCCGGTTGGTTCTTCTCCGCTCTCTTCTCTCCAGTTCTTCGGCCGGCTCCTCTGCTGTCTTCAGGTAGCTCTCTTGCCAGCAGAGGTCCGGACTTCTTGTCTTCTTCTCTTCTCCAGATGTTGCAGCGAGCGCGAGATGCAATACCCTGCCCTCGCGTCGTATCTGGTACATTGGACCAGCATACACACGAGCGGGCTTTCCGTCGGACTAGCACACAGACGAGCGGACTTTCCGCCCGAAACTGAGTCCGGCGGAAAGATTTAAAACTTTCTTCAAATCTAGGTCCGGCGGGCTTTTGGGGAAAAGTCCGCCGGAAAAGTCCGCCGGCGCCCACACACGGGCGGATTGTCCGGCACACTCTGGTCCGCCGGACCAAGTATGCCGGAAAGTCCGACCGTGTGTACGCGGCATTCGTTTTTCAAAAGCACACTCGCCCGATTTTTCGTCTAGTGTATGGCCAGCATAAGTTTAGCTTCGGAGCAGAGTGGTCTTGTCATCTTTTCTCCCACCCTGGAATGTGGGTGGGAGAGGGATAGCAATTTTATGAGACCAGTTGTCATCACTGGAGTCAGCAAAGAAAAACCTCCCAATACCATTGTATAAGGTATGTAATATACTCTGTTAAGGACCCTCCTATATTAAATGGACATTATCTCCTTTTTATATGGGAGCATTTCTTATTTCATATTAGCCAGCCCAGAGTTGGACTTAAAGGCCAGAAATAGCTAGGAAACTAAAATTTTCCAAAATAATTCAACAATATTATTGATTTCCTTTAATGAATGGTCTTATTAAAGAGGTTGTAAACCTCCGAAAAAAAACCCCAAAAAACCCCACACAAACCCTGCCCTTTTCTTTAGTGTGCATGCGCCGATGACGTCGGCAGCAGCGCATATACTGCATATCTCCTAAACTGTTCAAGTTTAGGAGATATTCAAGGTACCTACAGGTAAGCTTTGTTATAGGCTTACCTGTGGGTAAAAGTGGTGTAACAGGGTTTACAACCACTTTAATGTATGTTGTTTAAAAAAACCTGTTTCTATGTATAACTTAAACTGATGTACTGTACATGTGAGCATATACAGTAGATTTGCCAATTACATATGCTTATTGCTCTTTTTGAATAAATGTACTGTGGGGTGATTGTGTTTTAAAGATGCTACACACTGGCCGAATAAAGGCCAATGTGTACAGCAGTCTGTCCGACAGAAGCCGGCCTAATATCTGTCTTCTGTCGAATGGGCATGCTGGAAAGCCATCAGCCAATCGGCATCTAATCAGCACTGGCAGCCAATGGCTGTGAGTGCTGATCAGTAGTCCCCCTGTCAAAACACAATAGTTCAATGGTGAGATCACTGTACTAACATCGTATAGTTAGTACAGCAAGCTACTCAATTTTTTATTTTCCTTCGTTCAGCCCGCTGGGTTGAACGGAAAAAAAAAACTGCCTGTACCAGTAGCAAAACTGTGTACCAGGCATTACTGTTCTCCTCTCTCTCAATGCAAGTCTTGTTATACTTGCTAAAAACAATGCCCAATTTCAGTGATGCTTAGCTTGTAATTGATTTGATCTCATCATATATGTCTGATAAAAAGTAAATAAATGTAGTAGATTGATTCCTCATGTATTGAAGTGTATTGTAACTGTACTGTCTGCCCTCATCATGTAAAACGCTGCGCAAACTGTTGGCGCTATAGTAGATCATAGTGCAGGGAACCTGCAAATGAATACATGAAATATAATTATGACAATAATAAGCAAGTAAAATCACACTTTAATGCCCCGTACACACTGTCGGATTTTCCGACGGAAAATGTTCGATGGGAGCTTGTTGTAGGAAATTCCGACAGTGTGTAGGCTCCATCAGACATTTTCCATCTGAATTTCCGTCACACAAAATTTGAGATCTGGATCTCAAATTTTCCAACAACAAAATCCATTCTTGTAAATTCCGATGGTGTGTACACAATTCTGGCGCACAAAGTCCCACGCTTGCTGGGAATCAAGCAGAAGAGCCGCACTGGCTATTGAACTTCATTTTTCTCAGCTCGTCGTACGTGTTGTACGTCACCGCGTTCTTGACTTTCGGAATTTCCTACAAGATTTGTGTGACCGTGTATATGCAAGACAAGTTTGAGCCAACATCCATCAGAAAAAATCCATGTATTTTGTTGTCGGAATGTCCGACCCTGTGTACGGGGCATTAGTATTCATTTTAGTGGCTGGTGCTGCTTACTGGTTATGGGTTCAATCCCAGTTTTGGAAACAATGGTTTTGCGGTTTTTCTCCAGGAGCTCAGTTTTCTCCCAAAAAACCTAAAAACATTCTGGAAAGGTTAATTGGCATCCAACTATATACAGCCCTAGGCTTAGTTTCCTACTCTAGTATGGATGATCCCGAGCTGGTGCTGAGAAATGATGTGAATATAGTAATCTGGAATTTGGCAGTTATAGTTTATAGCTCTTTGCATGTACAGTAGTTACTGCATTTTGCACTGCCATGCTAATTAGGCTAGTATGTGTTGCTAGTTTAGGCTTTCACAGTAAACCAGATTTTATTTTTAAGATAGATATGCTCTATTCCACAAAGAGATTGCAGTTTAACCCGTTATAAGGCATATGGAATTTCACACTCTATAATTTAATAAGGCTGTAATTGAAGTTGAACACAAACTATTTAAGCTCACTCCAGAGTCAAGGCTGCTCATAATGAAATATGCCACTTTTCGAATTATTTTTCCTTTCTGTTGTGGTAAGATTCATCCCTGACATTTCATTAAATATGATCATTTAACTGTACAAGTACAAATGCATTTTTAATTTAGCTTTCTGCAGATATTACAGATTTGAGGAAATGAATTCCTATTGCTCTAGGACAAATATATCGTTCATATATGCAGTGCCAACCGAAAGAAAAATTATTAAAAATTGCTGAAACTTCACTGGCAATTTATATTTAACTTTTCAACATCAAAAATTGGTGCTGGGAGTACCAGACATTGCTAGTTACGTAGCAACATAGTACAAGAGGATGAAAGAAGACCAAAGTCTTATTGTAGTACTGCTGTGAAGAATTGGTCAACACACAGCACATTGCACAGAGCTATTTCATCTCCGAAATGACATAAGTTCATTTCTTCTGGTAAAGCATACTCTTTGTAATGTATTTGTGCATTGAGTAAGCGTTCGCATGTTCGTTATCCCTTTTATGACGAGAATTTTTTTTTTGATGTGCAGATGTCCACACAGAATTTGGCAGCGTCACTATGCAATAACCAATTAGCCTACAAAATAACTTAAAGCGTTACTAAGGCTATTTTTTTTATTATTATTATTATAATAATAACAAATATGTTATTCTTACCTGCCCTGTGTAATTGTATTGTACAGATTCAATTGACTTGGCTCACCCTCAATATTCATATCTATGTTTTGTTTTTTTTTACTTTTTTATCTGGAGGCAGGACTTTTGCGACACCACATAATAATAACTTTTTTTTTTTTTAAATGACAGCTTTATTAGTACAAAATTTATAAAAGAAACATACACTAAAGTTAGTGAACGTCTCTTTTATGAATTGTGTACAGTAAAACCTTGGTTTGAGAGTAACTTGGTTTGAGAGCGTTTTGCAAGACAAGCAACATTTTTAAATAAATTTTGACTTGATATATGTAACGAAATGTCCCACACTCTGCTTGAGTTCTTTAACCAGAAACCTAATTAACATGAGCTAATTAACTAATCTCTTAACCACTTAAGGACCAGCCTCGTTTTGGAATTTACATGTTTAAAACAGTTTTTTTTGCTAGAAAATTACTTAGTAACCCCAAACATTATATATTTTTTTTTTCTAACACCCTAGAGAATAAAATGGCGGTCATTGCAATACTTTTTTTCACACCGTATTTGCGCAGCGGTCTTATAAGCGAGCTTTTTTTTGGAAAAAATTCACTTTTTTGAATAAAAAAATAAGACAACAGTAAAGTTAGCCCAATTTTCTTATATTGTGAAAGATAATGTTATGACGAGTAAATTTATACCCAACATGTCACACTTCAAAATTGCGCCAGCTCGTGGAATGGCGTCAAACTTTTACCCTCAAAAATCTCCATAGGCGACGTTTAAAAAATTCTACAGGTTGCATGTTTTGCGTTACAGAGAAGGTCTAGGGCTAGAATTATTGCTCTCGCTCTACCGGTCGCAGCGATACCTCACATGTGTGGTTTGACCACCGTTTTCATATGCGGGCGCTACTCACGTATGCGGTCGCTTCTGCGCGCAGGCTCGTCGGGACAGTGCGTTTTAAAAAAAACATTTTTTTATTTTTCTTATTTATTTTACATGATTTTATCTATTTTTACACTGTGTCACTTTTATTACTATTACAAGGAATGTAAACATCTCTTGTAATAGAAAAAAGCATGACAGGTCCTCTTAAATATGGGATCTGGGGTCAAGAAGACCTCAGATCTCATATTTACACTAAAATGCAAAAAAAAAAAAGAAGTTTAAAAAAATGACATTGAAAAAAATGTGCCTTTAAGATGTATGGGCGGAAGTGACGTTTTGACGTCGCTTCCGCCCTGCAGTATCATGGAGATGAGTGGGTGCCATATTCCCCTCACTCGTCTCCATGCACAGCTAGGCAACAGACGCGATCACCTCCACTGCTGCCGATGGCTCCGGTAAGCGGCGGAGGTCACCGGATTGCGGCTGGAGGGGGGCCACTCTCCCGCCACCAATAAAAGTGATCTTGTGGCGAATCCGCCGCAGAGACCACTTTTATCTTGTAGCCGGCCGAAAATGGGGATACCGGGGTTATGGCAGCTAGCTGCTGCCATAACAACGATATCTGTCCACAAAAAAGGGACGTACATTGGCGTGCGGTCGGTCAGCAAGTGGTTAAAGCAGCCGAAGTGACTCTGTGCCCTCCTGAGAATTGTTTTAATCAGGATTTCACTACAGGTCAGACTTGTCACCGAGCTTCACACAGTAGATTATACATTATCATAAGTATAAACACAGGACACCTTCACACAATAGCAGGAGCTCCAGCAGGAGTCGGCCTGTCTCCTACATTGTATAGAGATCAATGTGATCAGCTCTCTCAACTAACATGTTGAGTTCAGAATCAAACAAACCAAGAATAGTCTTTACATATATCCTGGGAGATATTGATGATAAATATTACTGTCCCATTTTAAGTAATTCAAGATATATTTTCTCAGTCATCCTGTGCCAGGAACAAGGGTTTCCCAACCTTTCCAAGGGATTCTTGGTTCCACGGGCCCTCCCGTCACAATATACAAGCGATGTCTTGATTTACAAGTAGTGTCACATCACAACTGAGTATAAAAGAGAAGAGAGGTGCCTCTAAGTGTAGCAATATGGTTACATTTAATGATGGTACAACATTTAGCAGCACATTGCTACACTTAGAGGCGCCATTCTTCCCTTTAATACTCTACAGACAATGGCGACCCTAGGGGGGGGCAGAGGGGGCCCTGACCCCCCCAACATTATGCTGGGCCCCACCATGTGCCCCCCCCCCCCCCACAAAAAAAATTATATTTTTTTTACAAAAAGGCCATTTCTTTTTGTTTGTATTCATATCGGATGTGCCGCATCTTACTCGGGCCACCGCTGGGGTAACACAGTCTGTATTGAGAGGGAGAACGTCCCCAGTCAGCTCCTGCAGGTGATTCTTCCCCCCTTTCTCTGCTCGCTGACACTGCATAATGCAAGCGCTCACACAACCACGGCCGCCTGATCTGCTCCTTTCCCTGCATCCTCATTGGCAGGGAGAAGAGCGAGTTGCAGGAAGGACTCCACCAGGACTCTCAGTTACTGAAAAAACAGACTGATTTCTCCCGTCCTTAGGACAGAAGAATGAGCCTGTAAATTCTAAGAAATGCCAGACCAGCGCTGTCAATAGCAGGGGCAGGACAGCAAGAGGAGGCTGGGAAACCCCACAGTGACAGAACACCAGGGCCGGGTGGCAAGAAAACCTTTGCAACCCTGATAGTTCTCCCACTGCTTTGGACCCTTATATTTTCTTGGTATGCTGGTGACATATATCTCTTGTTCTCTGTCACCCTGGGGGGGCCCCAATACAGTAGGAAGGGAGCTCACTGCAGAACATGTGAAAGGGCCGTTGTGGGATCGTAGTAAAGGGGTAAAGGGCCCCAGGATAGATAAAATATATAGATCTATCTATCTATCTATCTATCTATCTATCTATCTATCTATCTATCTATCTATCTATCTATCTATCTATCTATCTATCTATCTATCTATCTATCTATCTATCTGCATTTTATATTGCCCCCCTATTTTTGTCCCTGTCCCCCCATGTGCCCAACTAAATATGAAAGCTGGAGACGCCACTGTCTACAGATCCTGCTGGATTTTGTTTCTAATCCCCTTGTGCAGGCTTCTATTTGTGGATGGACATTTTATGGTTACACAACCTGGTCCCATTGCTATAATCTTTTTATATGGACTATATACTGAAGGACTTATGAATAAATGGTTGTGAAACAAATCATTTTAGTTTCCATTATTTCCATTATTTCTTATGGGGAAATGTGCTTTGATATACAAGCGCTTTGGATTACAAGCATGTTCGGGAATGAATTATGCTCGCAATCCAAGGTTTTACTGTACTAATAAAGCTGTATCATTAAAAAAAAAAAAGTATTGTTATGTGGTGCCTCAAAATCCCTGCCTCCAACAAAAAATCTGCTCATAGAAATGGTATTGTACAGAGCAGCCCCAAACCTCCTCTTCTGGGGTCCCCCCAGCAGTACCATCCACTCTTCCTCTTCAGTGCCTACCCCCAGAGCAAATGATGTGCAGGCTCGCTCCCGGGTCAGGCTCTGTGTGTCTATAGACACATATAGTGTGGCTCGGCCCTGCCCCCCCGGTCTTTTCTCACTGGATTTGATTGACAGCAGCAGGAGCCAAGGGCTCCCGCTGCTGCCTCCATGCCCAATGAGGAAGAGACAGCGATATGTCTCCTCCTCCACTCAGTCCCATCCCCCCACAGTTAGAAACACACATGAGGGAACGCATTTTACCCCTTGATCGCCCCCTAGTGTTAACCCCTTCCCTGCCAGTGACATTTACACAGTAATCAGTGCATTTTTATAGCACTGATCGCTGCATAAATGTCAATGGTCCCAAAAATGTGATGCATAGTAGCCCATTATGCTTTACCTTTGCAGGGAAACAAAGAGGAAGTAAACCCATCAGAGTTTACTTCCTCTTTAAGTCGTCAAATAAATGAAGAATATAGCATTTTAAAAATATATATATTTTATGAATGTCAATAATAACATTTTCATAAAAAATCCCTTATTTGCATGTCAAGTTCAAAACATAATTGTACAGACACTACATGACCTCTCTACATGTTTCGCTTTGAGTGAGCTTCTTCAGGATATTCTAGAGTGCTGTATAAAATGATTACTGAAAAAGTAAAGCAACAACAAAATTGGGATTAATTACTACAAAATTAATAATTTTATAAAATTAATAATAATAAAAATGCCATAAATCTATATCCTATTTTGTAGACGATATAACTTTTGCGCAAACCAGTCAATATACGCTTATTGCGATTTTTTTGTACCAAAAATATGTAGAAGAATACGTATTGGCCTAAACTGATGAAGACATTTTTTTTTCTTTTTGGTATTTATTATAGCAAAAAAGTAAAAAATACAGGTTTTTTTTTTCAAAATTGTCACTCTTTTCTTATTTATAGCGCAAAAAATAAAAAACGCAGAGGTCATCAAATGCCACCAAAATAAAGCTCTATTTGTGGGAAAAAAGGGTGTCAATTTTGTTTGGGTACAGTGTAGCAGAACTGCTCAATTGTCAGTTAAATCGACGCAGTGCAGTTTCGCAAAAAATGGCATGGTCATTAAGTGGGAAAATCTTCCGGGGCCGAAGTGGTTAAAAAGTTTTAATGCAGGGGCGTGGCCTGGCTATGGAGGAGTGAGGACGTGCTGAGCCCGAGCTCCGTCCAGTCCGCAGCATAATCAGCAGCTACAGGGGTGATTACCCCACGATTTCCGCACAGGGCATGTCACAGCGGCGGCGGGCTTCTTCCAAGCCAAAAAAAGCCCACCCTAACGGTCAGGGATCGCTGGATTCCTTCCTTCTAGACACCCCCCGTCAGCCAAGGGGGAAATCCAAGATGGCGCCGGAACAAACGGCCACGCTGCAGAAACAGGAGATTCAGCCAGCGCCTCCAGCTCTATCTCCTATCTCTTCTCCCAGGCTGGTAAGCGACTCCATCCCCCCTGCATCCCCTCGCTCCACATCATCACAGGACAGGGACACACATTTGGCAGATTTGACTGAGGACAGAGACATCAGGCAGCACCTATGGTCTCTCCCTACTAAAGAAGATCTAGAGCGCTTTACAAGCAGGATTGAGAGGGCCTTCAGGCAAGATATTGAACAACTGCAAACTGATACCACTGAGCTGGGTCACAGGGTAGAGACTTTGGAGCAGAAATTTGATGATTCTATACCCGCCATCTCCCAGCTCAGAGAACAGACCGTCACACACTCTGAGGCTCTATTGTGCCAGTTAGACGACATGGAGAAGCGCAGCAGGCGGGCGAATATTCGCATACGAGGCCTCCCAGAAGCCACTGCACCTAAGGACATTGTTCCCACCTTGCAGGGAGTGTTCCGTGAAATCCTGAGTTTGCCTCCGTTGGTGCCGATTGAAATAGACAGAGCTCACAGGGCACTTCGGCCCCCATCAGAGGACCCTGACAACCCCAGAGATGTGATCTGCAAGCTACACAAATTTAAATTGAAGGATCGCATAATGCAAAAGATGCGTAACAGACCAGTCTTTGACTTTGATGGAGCTCAACTGTCCTTTTACCAGGACCTCTCACGGCGTACCCTAATGCAGCGACGGGCCCTTCGCCCACTTCTAACGGAAATCCAAGCAGCAGGCCTCACGTACCGCTGGGGCTTCCCATTCAGCCTCCAGGCCTCAAAAAATGGCCGTTGGGCTATACTACGCACAAAGGATGACCTCCCCCGCTTCTTACATACCTTGGAGCTTAACCCTGTAGATTTCCCGGATTGGCGCACCACCCCGGACATCCCAATACCCCAGCTACCTCAACCATGGATTCAGGCGGCAGGAAACAGGCGGTCCCGTGGCCGAAACAGGCAAACGGAGGGCCCACGTCTGGGCACTTCCACAACCAGTGACTGAACAAGCTACTGCCACTCTCATCGCTTTTCCTAATTTTTTGGATGGAATCCCCTCTCCATCATTGGTATTTCAACCAGGGCTCTGGGCCTAATGGACGCATTGCTGTCACATTCTACCACCTCCTGCGAGGCATCTCATAGTGGGCCCTTTGCACTACTTCTCAACTACAAGAACCATTAGGCACCATGATGGACTTGGGGGTCTGTGGTCCAGCTTCTCGCCTGGCCGCTTTGTCCCCCCCCTCTTCTTTTTTGTTTTTTGCACTTTTGGGGAGTCCGGGTTCCACAATCTCCTTTTTCCTTATGTTGAGATGTACTGTTTATCCCCTCCTTTTTTGCACATCTTTTTCCCACCCTGTTTATGTGTTGGAATGGACTGGACGGAAGGATGGGCTAATCGTCCCCTTGGTGGTCACCAACGTACCCCACCTAGGCCTCACCTTACTGGGTGACAGTCCCTTGAGGGACTCCGAGTCTTCACCCGGGTGGTTTTTTGGGTTAATACCCCCCTCCCGGGCGAGCTCTGTAGTCTATTGTTGTTTTGTTTTCTTTTCCTTATCCTTATCCCCGTCCCGCCTTTTTCCTCCCTACCCCTTCCACTTCTCCACTTAACCCCCTCAAGCCCCCTTCCTCCCCCCTCCCACCCCTCCCTAGCCTCTCCTTCCCCTCCTCCCCACTTCCCCCCTTGATATTATTTTGTGTCTTGGATCACTTTCTAAAGCTAACCGTTTATTGCTTTGATCCTCAGGTTGCCTTTTGACCGACTGAACCATGCACAGGGGAACCAGAGGAGGTGTGAACGATCAGCTATCATCCACTTCAGGTACGCCGTCACTAAAGGTACTGTCCTACAATGTCAGGGGGCTCTGCTCTCCACATAAGCGCAACAGGCTATGGCTGGAGCTAAAGAGACTGGGGGCCCAGGTGGTTTTCCTGCAGGAGACTCACTTCAGGGAACAGTCCCTTCCAAAGATACCCACGCATCTATACACCCAATGGTTTTTTAGCAACTCCCCGGTGGCAAAATCACGAGGTACAGCCATTGCATTCCATAAGTCATGCCCATTCCAACTTTCGGAGAGTCAGGTTGACTCACAGGGCAGATACGTCTTTGTGAAGGGGGTCTTGGCCAACAAAAAATTTACATTTGCGACTCTCTACGCACCCAATGCCCAACAACTCTCCTTTATTGATTCTATGCTAGATAAGTTGAACGAATTCAGGGAGGGACACCTAATTCTTGGAGGGGATTTTAACGTGAGCCCAGATCCGCTCGTTGACACATCCCATGGCCGCCCCACTCACTCCCAAGCCTTCCTCAAGCATTTTCGCAAGTCACTGCAGAATAGCTTCCTTATAGACACGTGGAGAGCTCTTCATGCATCGGAAAGGGACTACAGCTACTACTCGGGGGTGCATGACGTTTATACACGCATAGACCTTATGTGTGTGGATCATGACACCCTTGAATTGCTGCAGTCAGCTGAAATAGGTAATATCACTATTTCAGATCATGCTCCAGTATGGGCCGTGTTACGGGTCCCAGACGAAACACGGAGGGCCTGGTCTTGGAGGCTCAACAAAAACCTCCTGGACGACGCCTCGGTGGTAGCTAAGGTCTCTGAGACCATCACACATTATTTTGCGGAGAATGTGTCCGAGGATATGGCAGACGGAGTGGTGTGGGAAAGCCATAAGGCGGTACTCAGGGGTGAATTGATCTCCCTAGGTTCCAAACTCAAAAGGGAAAGACAGATAGACTTTAAGAGGGTGCTGACTGCTTTGCAGGAAGAGGAACTTAAACACAAACGTCAGGGGGATGCTAACGCCCGCGAACGGCTGACTGAACTGAGGGAGTTGTTTTCTCGCCTCCTTGACCGTCGCGTGCGCAGACAACTACGCCACCTTTCACATAAATACTACGAACAGGGAAACAAATGTGGCAAAATGCTAGCTAGAGCGCTTCGGAAGAGAAGACTGACAGCCCACGTACACTCGCTCCGGTCCCCTGACGGTACGGCTACATTACACTCCTCCGGGATTGCCTCAATCTTTAGAGATTATTATGCAGACTTATATCACCTAGATAAAGATATCTCACACACAGGACGGTCAGCAAAACTAAAAGCGATTGGCGACTATCTCGCCGCAGCTGGACTCCCCTCCTTGACGCCAGAGCAGCAGCTAGACCTTGATTCCCCCGTCTCCCCTCAGGAGATTATTTCAACAGTGAAGGCCCTACCTAATGGTAAGAGCCCTGGCCCGGATGGATACTCCAAAGCGTATTACGCAAAGTTTCTTCCCCTGCTACAAAATCATATGTGCAGGTATTTCAACTCTTTAGCCACAAACCACCAGATTCCCCCTGAGGCTTTACTGGCCCACATCACTGTGCTGCCGAAGGAGGGCAAGGACCCCACTCTCCCACAAAGCTATCGACCAATATCACTACTTAACGTCGATATAAAAATTTTTGCTAAGATTATGGCAAATCGACTTAAACACGTCTTGCCCTCCTTTATTCACCCCGATCAAACGGGATTTATTTCAGGTAGAGAAGCTAGGGACAATTCCATCCGGGCCATGCAGCTCATACAATGGGCATGTTCCCATAAGAGTTCCACCCCCTACCTTATTCTGTCCACGGATGCCAAAAAGGCTTTAGACAGGATCGATTGGTCATACCTTAAGACGGTTCTGGAGGCTTGGGGACTGGGTCCTCATATGCTTAGATGGATCATGGCGCTTTACACGACCCCCAGCGCGAAGGTCAAAGTAAACGGCCATCTATCCTTGGGATTCCCCATACGGAATGGCACGAGACAGGGGTATCCCCTCTCCCCCCTACTGTTCGCTCTGGCTATGGAGCCTCTGCTTTGAAAAATACGGGCAAACGCTAATATCAGAAGGGTAACGGTAGGGTCTACGGAACACAAACTGTCGGCCTATGCCGACGATGTGCTCTTTCACCTGACCCAGCCCTTAGTGTCACTGCCAAACCTTATGAAGGAACTAAAAATTTTCGGTCATGTGTCAAACTTTAAAATAAACTTTTCGAAATCCGAAATTCTGGCCATTACCATCCCTATAAAGATGGCTACTGACTTACAACAAGCTTTCCCATTTAGCTGGGCTAAAACGTCTATTAAGTACTTGGGTATCCAACTTACAAATCGATTTGACACTATTTACTCGGATAATTTCCCCACCCTTTTGAGCATGGTGCGTAGAGACAGAACTGGACCAAGACCTCCTTCACATGGTTAGGCAAACTTAGCATACTCAAGATGAACATCCTTCCTAGGGTGCTCTTTTATTTACAGATGCTCCCAATTACCCTCCCCAGGAGTTTCTTTGCTCAGCTTCAAAGCCTAATGATTAATTTCATTTGGCATGGTAAAAAGCCAAGACTGGCGGTGTCCTTACTACAGAAGGCCAAGGAAATGGGAGGCTTGGGCCTCCCGGATATACGACGATACTATAGAGCCATTGCGATCCAACATATTCTTAACTGGCGTCATCACGGGGGGTTCAAAAATGTGGGTCTCCTTGGAGAAGAGCTTAGCAGGCCGGGACTTGTCATACGCACCCTGGCTACCCCGTGAACACAGAGGACTCTCACAGATGTCTTCACCGCTAACCACTCACATCCTGCGGGTCTGGGATCGCACAAATGCCCTGTATGCTTTGGTGCCCCCGGGCTCCCCATTGGCACCTCTGGGGGGATATAGGTGGTTCCCTCCTGGGGAGCAGAGGACCTTTTTCGGTACTTGGGTTACAGACGGCAATTACAGTTACGGCAAATTTGTGGATAAGGGCAAGCTGATACCCCTAGACGCCTTGCGGAATAGCCACGGCAGATTCCCTATGGACTGGTGGAGGCACTAGCAACTCCAACACTTTATTGCTACAGAGGAGACCCCGATGAGAGGGCTAGACACTATCACCACACTAGAAAGTCTTTTCATAGAAGAAGAGCCAACTCCCCATTTGATTTCTGAGCTATACAGGCTACTGGGCTCAGTCTCCACCGCTGGTAAGCCGGCTTTCATAAGGGAATGGGAACGAGACCTAGGGGTGGAGTTCACGCCAGAACAACGTCTACACATGTATAAACTAACACACTCCAGCTCCATAGAGTCTAGAACGCAGGAAACTAACTACAAGCTTCTAACCCGCTGGTACCGAGTACCAGCTGTCATAGCACGTATCTACCCCTCGGTTTCTGACCGCTGCTGGCGAGGTTGTGGTCAGAAAGGCACCCTTCTTCATGTATGGTGGGAATGCCCAGTAATTAGGCCTTTCTGGATGGAAGTACAGACTACCATTTAAAATGCCCTGCAGATCGAGATCCCGTTCTCCCCTGAACATTTCCTCTTGCACCTCCCCACCCTCCCTCTAAGCCATTACAAAAAAAGCGCCCTTCCTCATCTATTAAATGCCGCTAAAAGGCTTGTACCTCTCTATTGGAAGCGTCCACAGGTTCCTACCTTAAAAGAATGGCTACAGAAGGTGGATGATATCAGGGAGGCGGAGGAGTGGGTGGCGGGGTGCAAAGATAGGAGTGAGCGCTTCGATGGTATTTGGGCTCAGTGGCGGAGATTCACCATTGACACTAATCCAGTGTCCTCTAGCCTGGATGTCGCGCTGTTGGAGTTGGCAGAGCCCTCCTTGAAGCTAAGGAGGCCTGTTTGTGGTGACGTGCGTGCCTGAATGGAATGTCTCAACGCCCTATTGATTGCACAAGGTGTAAACTTTTTTTCTTTCCTAAATGCATGGTTCACAAGGTCTATAGTTTAAGGCTCATATGAGACGCTATGCGTCGCTAGTGACTATAGACAAGTTTTGTATCTCCTTTATTAAATATTAGAGATGTTAATTGTTTAGACGTATTGGTCAGGGGCTCCGCCTGGTGACATAGGCACCTTTGTGATCGCACTGGCCCAACGGGATGCCCCGGGGGCGCTTCCCTTAGGTGAAGGTTAGTTGGAGGCCTGTGGCCCCCCTTCCGGGGAATCCGCCCAGTGGGCATCTTAGGGCCTTGAATCAAAAACGGGGCCCCTCCCTCCAGTATTAAAATGGAGGGCTGAGAGGGACAGGTCCGGCCAAGCTGATACGGCGGGACCCCCTTTTGGGACTCAGTATGACTGTTTAACAGTGCAATACAGTTTGGAGATGACTTAATCCCTCATCCCCTTTCCCCTCCCTCCCTTACTCCTATGTTTTATAATTTGTTATACATTTTGTTTTTGTATCAACATATCGGTCTGCACTGGAAGAAATGCAATGTAATGTGGTAAGAATGACCATAGACTATATGTATGTATGTTCCTTTTTTATTATATAAAATAAAAATAAAGATTACAAAAAAAAAAAAAAGTTTTAATGCTACACATAGACGACGCTGCTTGTTTTCCCTTTCCTCTTTCAAAGCCCTTCTAGCTCTTTTGTGAGCCAGCAGTCATCTAGGATAACCTTCTTATATGAACTATTTACATAAGGACTAGATTTATATGGACTTTCATTTTATGGCCTTCAGCCTATAATGAACTGAATGGACTGTATCTTTATGATGCAACAGTCATAATCATACTTTCGACTTGCTACCTCAGCTGGTGTGCGCCAATATCTGTGTTTTGTTGAGAGAGCAGTGCTGCTGCTCTTGGGCACAGCATTGGATCAAGTTTGGGCTTAGATAAGTATTTAAGAGGCTGTGGGGGGAGCTAATCTTGGAAGGTGCATTAAAGTGGTTGTAAACCCTTTCATATACCCAATGAAGCGACTGGCCTCAGGTACTACACAGACACTTAACAAATCCTCCTGCATACATTGTACCTGTTTATCTGCAGCGCTCTCTCCCCTCTACATCCATTTAAAGTCTAAAATTTACAGAGGATCTATGAGCTTCAGAATAGTAGAGGCGGGGAGCTGAAGTTGCATTTTGCAGAGCTGAGGAGAGATGAATGCTGATTGGAGGGAAAGGACACACCCCCCTTCACACAGCACACAGGAACAAAGCAGAGGCTGTCAATCACAGGCTGTGTGCTGGAGCTCGCTCCCTCCCCTGCCACCTTTGTTCTCTCTGTGTCAGTAAAAATGGTCAGAAGTGACTCATGCAGATAGCAGAGGAACAAGGCAGCAGCCAAAAATGACACTTCATGCTCTGGATTGAGACAAGTACACACTTCAGAGTGATATACTTTGTTCATTTTTCATGTCTGAAGTTTACAGTCACTTTAAGATAAAAAAAACCTTTAGCCTTTTTAACTACTTTAACATTGTGTTTTAGTGACATATAAAGATTTTTGTAAATATCAGTGCTCCAGTGCATACATTTTTTACAAAATTTATTTTGCAGTAGTATGATCAGTATAGGACAGTGCCAAACCCCCTGCTATTGTTTAACACCCCTTAGCCCAGAAAATGGGCATTTTAAGTTTGACAGATTTGGCTCCCATTGATTTCAGTGGGGTTCAGGTTCGGCATCCAAACTTCTTTGAAGTTTGCCTTTGACCCCTGCTTGAACCGATTGAACCGAACTGTTGGCTCTTCCCATTAGAGTTTCCAATCAATTTTACACTATGGGGTAGATTTACTGAACCTGGAGCACTCAGAATCCATGCAGCTGTGCATGGTAGCCAATGGCCTTCCAATTCCAGCTTGTTTAATTAAGCTTTGGCAATAAAACCTGGAAGCTGCAAAGATACACCAGATTTTGCACTCTTTGGTGTCAGTAAATAACCTTCAATGTCCTCATTAACCGTCACCTAATTTTCCACCACAAGGACCTGTATCTTGGGCAGCAACATAACCAGGGGCAGCACCCAAGTAAAACATTAAAAGTTGGTCTTTACATGCTATTTTGCTGCCTTTGAGCACTTGTGGGTAGCCCCGGCTACATAAATTACTGAAAAGTGATGCAAGACCTGCTGGAAAGGATCAGAAAACTCTCTGTAACTTATTTCAAGTTTTTTTTTTTCTTCTTTTTCAATTCTGACATTGTCTCCACTGGTAAGATTCAGGCTGCATTCACACTACAGTGTTTTGAATTGTGGGCAGATTTGCTACGGAACTATCTTTGGGCGACATGCCTCCCGCGATGCAGGTTGCCGCGATTGCAGCAGGTGACAATCGCGGCAGACCCGCACCGGGATTTGAGGCATCATTCAAATGAATGCCATCTGGAATGCAAGTCCCACGATTTGTCATTCACACCTCTGAGCTTTCAAATCGCGGGCAGATCCTCGACAAATCTGCCCACGATTCAAAACGCTGTAGTGTGAATGCAGCCTGAGCCTTTCTATTTTTCCTGTTGACTTTGTCAGCAGAACAGAAAGCGGGGAAACACAATATGTTACACTTGTCACTGTAGCTGGAAACGTAGGGAAATATTTCAATGGGAACACCTGTTCCAATGAAAACTATTTTAAAAGGGGATTTCCCTTCACTATAGAAAGACTTGTCCATAACAGGAAGTAAGAGGAAATCTTCCCAACAGGAGACAGAAAAGAAAAAAAGAAAAATTCTAATGCCGCTTACACACGATCAGGATTTTTCGTCGGATGGTTTTTCCGACAGAATTCCGCTCAAGCTTGCCTTGCATACACACGGTCACACAAAATTTCTCGGAACTTTTCGACCGTCAAGAACACGGTGACGTACAACACTATGACAAGCCGAGAAAATGAAGCTCAATGCTTCCGAGCATGCGTCGAATTGTTTCCGAGCATGCGCAGGAATTTTGCTCATCGGAATTGCTACAGACGATCGGAATTTCCGATAGGAACGTTTTCCAACTGAAAAATAGAGAACTTGCTCTCAATCTTTTGCTGGCGGAAATTCCGCCAGCAAAAGTCCGATAGAGCATACACATGGTCGGAATTTCCAACCAAACGCTCACATCGGACTTTTGCTAGTGGAATTTCCGATCGTGTGAACGCGGCATAACTTGCTTAAACAACATTTTACCTAATTAACATGCTTTAAGATCAACTCCTTTTGCTGAATACATTGAAAGCTCCTGACTACACTGAACATTTGGTACTACGGGCTGATTTGAATAGTAAAAAATATTTCCAGTGATACAATCATATTATAAGCACACACGCATTTTACTATCATTTACAAGTATTCACATCAAAGATTGAATTAATGTTGGAATTAGAATACAGCTTGGCATAAGACAAAGTCTGCATGTTGAGGATAACAATAACAAGCAAAAAGAAATAAATTGAACTTGCCACTAAGCAAAACCTCTGAAGAATGTTAACATCCGCTGGAGGACTTTTTTTTTCTGCAGTAGTAGTGTGAACCTACTAATAAATAATGATTCTTTGTATACATTAACTTTGGATTGTGGATGTGCTACAAAGTCACCAAGGAGTCATCTTCAACTTTCAGGATGTGTTCAAGGAAAAAAAAAATGGCAAATGACCAACTTACATGCATAACTGTGACACCAAGCAAGAAAATGAATATCTTTTATATGGAATACATTTTTTTTGAGATGCAGGTAGATTCAAGAGTGTTGAGAGTGCAAAGAAAGAAATCACATTAGAAACAACTTTGTGCGGTATTTTGCCTCTGGGGTCTTTACATTGAGTGAACAGGTAAGTTAAAGTGACATGTTCATTTTTATAACTGGGAACTTGTTTGCGCATTAGCTTCTGCGGTGTGCTTGCCTTGTCATTTTTCTGAAAAGCTGTGATCACCCGTACCCACTCATTGCTTAGTGGTACTGGCACGGTGATGGCAGAATGCATTTCTTTCAACCACTAAAGTGGGAGCTGGTATGATAATCCAATTAAGTAGTGGTGACTGTTTGCAAGGAAAGTATCAGGCAGGTCATGAATTAATTGAATTAGTGAGTGCTTACCATTAGGCTGTAGAGGAATGTAAGCGGACAAGGTTTTAAGGCTGTGGGCAAGGCGAGCAATTCCACTGGTGACAAGAGTTCACACCACCCTGTGTGTGTGCTTTCTAGTATAAAATGATACATACTTTACATGCAGAGCACAAAATTCTTAGGTTAAGACCAGTGCACTAGTTATTTGGTCACGTACTCACAGAGGAAAAAACTTTTAGTGATCTGCAGATATACTGGGTAATTGCAGCTTATATTTTTAGCATAAACTGCAAATATATTACATATATACTGTATATATATATATATATATATATATATATATATATATATATATATAATGTAGCAATAACTCTCAGTGGAGCTGCTGGTTTATTGTGGGCTGTTACCGTCACCTTCGCTACCTCTATTTCACCAGAACCGGGTCTAGGGTCCCGTTGAGTTTATCACCATACGATGTAGGCACCGGACACTTGAGTATCTTTTCCAATGCTTTAATAAACATAACTTGAAGGAAGTAGCAGGAAAGAGGTAGAAGGAGAGTTGCAGGAAAGTTCAAATACCTTTTCTTGGTGTGGCATTAGGAATTTAGAACTTGTAGATGAATGTACTATCTCTTTAGAGTTGAATCTTTGCCCGCCTGGATAGGTTTCTCTTACTAACCTAGCAGCCAGTACGCAGCACGAACAAAAGTCTCTGCTACAGACTTGATTGGAACAATACCCGTACGATCCTCTGCCACAGGATGTAATGGTTTAAGATGAACAGCAAACACAGTACTAGAACCTTTAAGCCGACCCGGCAGTACTACGCGGTAGGGTTACTTTAGGATGTGCCCTCCAACTGAGTCACCAGGCCCCTCTCCAGACCAGCACTCTGCATGATCCTTCCATGACGGGTCCTCCCCTGGGATCTTCTCAGTTGTCCAGCTTCTTCCCTCTAGGACAGACAGCCCAGGACCATTCCTCTGCCGCTGTGGTAGGCCCCAGACAGGCTTCTGGGCCCACCCACACGCTGCAGCTATGTGGGCCTCCCGGACGGAGGACCACGAGGTAGTACTCCTAGCACATACCTGTCTGCCAGGAGGGCCAGCAGGTGGAGCGAAACGAACCCCAAAACATGGCGTCTGTCCCATAAATACCCTCCCCAGAATGCAACTCGGAGGACCACCTCCACCGAGTTGTCTCCGGGACAGAGGAGCACTCATACGCTTCAACATGTTGCCTTTCCAACACCGACCCATGGCGACAACGACACCCACAGGCACAGTGTGAAACTACATGCAACTCAGCCAAGTTGGAACAGAGGCAAATCTGACTATGTATGAACAGATAACCCACTAAATTTACATTTTTGCAAATATTTTATTATACCTTTTCATGTGACAACACTGAAGAAATTAAACTTTGCTACAATGTAAAGTAGTGAATGTACAGCTTGTATAACAGTGTAAATTTGCTGTCCCCTCAAAATAACTCAACACACAGCCATTAATGTCTAAACCACTGGCAACAAAAGTGAGTACACCCCTAAGTGAAAATGCCCAAATTGGGCCCAATTAACTATTTCCCCTCCCAAATGTCATGTGACTCGTGTTACAAGGTCTCAGGTGTGAATGAGGAGCAGGTGTGTTAAATTTTGTGTCACTCTCTCATACTGGTCACTGGAAGTTCAACATTGTACCTCATGGTAAAGAACTCTCTGAGGATCTGAAAAAAAGAACTGTTGCTCTACATAAAGATGGCCTAGACTATAAGAAGATTGCCAAGACCTTGAAACTGAGCTGCAGCATGGTGGCCAAGACCATACAGCGGTTTAGCAGGACAGGTTCCGCTTAGAACAGGCCTCGCCATGGTCGACCAAAGAAGTTGAGTGCATGTGCTCAGCGTCATATCCAGAGGTTGTCTTTAAGAAATGGACATATGAGTGCAGCTAGCATTGCTGCAGAGGTTGAAGGGGTGGGTGGTCAGCCTGTCAGTGCTCAGACCATACGCCGCACACTGCATCAAATTGGTCTGCATGGCTGTCATGTCAGAAGGAAGCCTCTTCTAAAGATGATGCACAAAAAAGTCTGCAAACTGCTGAAAACAAGCAGACTAAGGACATGGATTACTGGAACCATATCCTGTGGTCTGATGAGACCAAGATAAACGTATTTGGTTCAGATGGTGTCAAGCATGTGTCGCGGGAACCAGGTGAGGAGTACAAAGACAAGTGCGTCTTGCCTACAGTCAAACATGGTGGTGGGAGTGTCATGGTCTGGGGCTACATGAGTGCTGTCGTCACTGGGGAGCTACAGTTCATTGAGGGAACCATGAATGCCAACATGTACTGTGATATACTGAAGCAGAGCATGATCCTCTCCCTTCGGAAACTGGGCCGCAGGGCAGTATTCCAACATGATAACGACTCCAAACACACCTCCAAGACCAACACTGGCTTGCTAAAGAAGCGTGTCTCCAGACCTAAACCCTATTGAACATCTGTGGGACATCCTTAAATGTAAGGTGTAGGAGCGCAAGGTCTGTAACATCCACCAGCTCTGTGATGTCGTCATGGAGGAGTGGAAGAGGATTCCAGTAGCAACCTGTGAAGCTCTGGTGAACTCCATGCCCAAGAGGGTTAGGGCAGTGCTGGAAAATAAAAAAAAAGAATATTGACACTTTGGGCCCAATTTGGACTTTTCCACTTACTCACTTTTGTTGCCAGCGGTTTAGACATTAATGGCTGTGTGTTGAGTTATTTTGAGGGGACAGCAAATTTACAATGTTATACAAGCTGTACACTCACTACTTTACATTGTAGCAAAGTGTCATTTCTTCAGTGTTGTCACATGAAAAGCTACAATACAATATTTACAAAAATGTGAGGGGTGTACTCACTTTTGTGAGATACTGTGTATATATATATATTTATACTGCATATTGATATGTTAGAGCTGTAAGATACCCCAGATACCCCACATTCACAACCCCCTTTAATCGCTGACTTTAAAAAAGGGACCCCAAAGGCCCCTTTCAGTTATCTAGATACATGGTGTCACGTACCTGGTGATGGAGCCTGAAGTGGAGAGGAAGGCGATCTCTTACACCTCCGGCTTGGTACCCCTGGTAAAGTAACAGGAGACACAAGAGCCTCAGTTCAAGTAAAGCACTGAAAACTGTATTCAAGTCTGGCCCTGCATTCCTTCAAAGATGCAGGCGAATGTAAGCTTATAAACCCTTAGACAAGGTGATCCTGAGAGAGGGTCCCCCTTACAAACTAGGACCCTTCTAGGTTGGGGCACTAAAGATTTGAGAACTACAGGACACTAGATGATAACATTTCCACATAGTGAAGGCCCAAGATCCTGTGTTACGTGCTGCTACAGCGTGGAGATGTAATGGCTGTGAAGTACAGGATCCTTTGATTTTTGATTTGCATATGACATTAACTAAATAAATCTTACAAGTAAAAAAATGTAAAAAAAAAAAAATTCTACTATTTAACCCCTTATTAATCCTTTGGCAGTTCATATCAGCCCTACCTAACTCCTCACTCACTTACTTTTTTATTATTATTATTATTGTTATTATTATTATTATTATTATTATTATTATTTTATGTGCTGCATTAAAAAAATGCAAAATTTGAAAGTAAAAACCCTTTTTTTTTCTTTTGCAAATAAAGTACCTTATGCTTTGCACCAGAAACATAATTTTAGTGTAATTTTAAATGGGACAAATTGTAGAATAAAATGTATACAATTTATTTACAGTAAAACTACCTTAAAATAAAAAATAACACTGTTTAAAACATTTTTTTTTAAAAGGGCTTTTATTTTAATATTTTTGTCTATATATTACATTTAAAAAAATGTTGCCAAACAAAAGCCTAGTTGTCTCCAAAAAATGATGTATTGATTACTTTGTTATCATAAGCACTGACAAAGTTATCGCCAAAGAAATAGGGCAATCGTGGTGACGTAAAATTTGTTCTAGTCCATAAAGGGTATAAAGGTACAAGAACTGAAGATGTTAAAGCATATGTAAACCCTAGCAGTGAACTTCTATTATTTGTTCTTTTTTTGGCTGGTTAAATAAAGCATTGGAAGAATGGAAGAATGTTGTATCTTTTTATGTTGTTGAATGTTGTATACATATATTTTGATCCTCTCAGGATATCAGAGTAATCCTCTGTCATGTGAACTCTTCCTGTGCTTTCTCAAGCAGATTATTTAGCCCTTAAAGTTCTTATCTTGGATTACAGAACAATTATTTTTATATTGTAGAGCTGAGCAGAAGGGGGATAGATTCTATCGTTTAGAAAAAGACACTGTGCAGGGCTGACACCATTTCTTGCAATATCAGTGCATAAAATACACTACCTGGAAATCATAAAAAGTGCCTAAGACACTCTTGAAATTGTCAGTGAGGGTGACAGGTTCATGTACCTGTTGTACAGGTCCCTGCCGCTGAAGCTGTCATACAGGAAGTGCAGCAGCAGAGAGTTTTGTACCTGAGGGGTGGAGTCTGATAGGGATTGACAGACACTAGATTCCCATCAGGTCTTCTCCCTTTGTGATTGACAGCAGGCAGTAGGTGGAGCCTTCTACTAGGCTGCGGAGGCTGCGGTCATGAGAAATCTACATTAAGGCAGCATCTCCAATTTGGAAGTGAACCAGCTGGCAGCTTAAAGTGATTGTAAAGTCTTGTTTTCTTTTTTTCTTCAACCGTTTCCAGACCAGCCACCGCAGTTTTACTGAGGCAGGCTGGCTCCCCTGAGCGAAATCACGCAACTGTACGTGATCTCGCGGGGTCCAGATAGAAGGGGCGTGCATCCGCTGCACAGCGGGGGTGCTGATGCTCGTGGTCAACGGTCGCGATGAACGTGGCCACGAGCGATTGTGACCAGGAGACACAGAACAGGGACGAGTGTGTGTAAACACACACTACCCTGTTCTGACAGGAGTGACAGATCGTGTGTTCCTATTAGCTAGGAACCACGATCTGTCACTTCCTGTAGTTAGTCCCTCCCCCTTCAGTTAGAATCACCTCCCAGGGAACATAGTTAACCCCTTCACCGCCCCCTAGTGTTAACCCCTTCACTGCCAGTGACATTTTTACAGTAATCAATGCATTTTTAATCACACTGATCGCTGTATTAATGCCAATGGTTCCAAAAATGTGTCATAATTGGCCGATGTGTCCGCCATAATGTCGCAGTCATGATAAAATTCGCAGATCGCCACCATTACTAGTAAAAAAAAAAAATAATAATAATAAAAATGCTATAAATCTATCCTCTATTTTGTAGACGCTATAACTTTTGCGCAAACCAATCAATATATGCTTATTGCGCTTTTTTTTTTTTTACCAAAAATATGTAGAAGAATACATATCAGCCTAAACTGAGGAAAAAATAGTTTTTTTATATTTTTTGGGGATATTTGTTATAGCTTAAAGTAAAAAATAATGCGTTTTTTTTTAAATTGTCGTTTTTTTGTTTATAGCGCAAAAAATAAAAACCGCAGAGGCGATCAAATACCACCAAAAGAAAGCTCTATTTGTGGAAAAAAAAGGACGTCAATTTTGTTTGGGTACAACATCGCACGACCATGCCATTGTCAGTTAAAGCGAGTGCCAGTGCCGAATCGCAAAAAGTGCTCTGGTCAGGAAGGGGGTAAATTCTTCCGGGGCTGAATCAGTTAAAAATAACAAACATGTCATACTTACCTGCCCTGTGAAATGGTTTTGCACAGAGCAGCCTGGATCCTCCTCTTCTGGGGTCCCTAGTCGGTGCTCCTGGCACCTTCCTCCAGTCGAGTGCCCCCACAGCAAGTAGCTTGCTATGGGGGCATCCAAGCTGAGCCACAGCTCCATGTGTCCATTTAGTGTCCCACCTCCTCTCTCTCCTGATTGGCTAAATGACTTTGATTGACCGCAGCGGGAGCCAATGGTGCCGCTGCTGGGTCCCAGCCAATCAGCAGGCAGAGTCCCCGATGGCCGAGGCACTCGTGCACATCGCTGGATAGAGAGGGGGCTCAGGAAAGTATTAGGGGGGCTGCTGCACACAGAAGGTTTTATATCTTAATGCATAGAATGCATTAACCATTTCGGCCCCAGAAGGTTTTACCCCCTTCATGACCTGGCCATTTTTTGCGATATGGCACTGTGTTAATTTAACTGACAATTGTGCGGTCGTGCGACGCTATACCCAAATAAAATGCATGTCCTTTTTTCCAACAAATAGAGCTTTCTTTTGGTGGTATTTGATCACCTCTGCGGTTTTTATTTTTTGCGCTATAAAAAAAGACCGACAATTTTGAAAAAAAAACAATATTTTTTACTTTCTGCTATAAAACACATCCAATAAAAAAAATGCACTGTTACTGTACTAATGACACTGTCAGGGAAGGGGTTAACATCGAGACGATCAAAGGGTTAAGTGTGTCCCTAGGGGGTGCTTGCTAACTGTGTGGGGGATGGTCTGACTTGATGAAGACAGAGATCGGTGTCGCTGCTTAGCAAGAACACGAGATCTCTATCTTATTTCCTGTCAGAATGGCCATCTGCCTTGTTTACATAGGCAGATCGCAGTTCTGCCTCTCTGGGGAACAGATCACAGGTGGCCAGTGGACATCGGGTCCACCAGATCAGCTGATTGGTTCCCCCTCTGTCCAATCAGCACACGTGCCCCCAGTGTCTATTGCATAAAATGATGTACAGGTACGTTGTTTCGCGCAATAAAGCTGACCTGCCGCAGTACATCTGCGATAGGCGGTCAGGAAGTGGTTACGTTAAAAAAACCTTCAGCCTTTACAACTACTTTAAGCATCAACACACTACTGGTTACTAACAGCAACAGCAATGAGATCTCCTCTTGCAGCATTCTCTACTTGTAAACTTTTGTAGCACACATACCCAATTGTGAGCCCTTGTTCTTTTGACACAGCTGACATACATGCACCCCTTTGAGAGACTTCAGACCAGGCACTTAGTAACTTAGGAATTTTTACTGAGATTCTTGCAAATACAGGGTTAACATATCACAGTTCAAAACAGACACAGTTCCAGTTCATTCTAACATACAGAGGCTAATTCTGGCTGCCCATGTCATTCCTCTTAGCAAGGAAGAGTCCTCTAACAGAGTCCATGTTCTTGATTCAGTACCCCAACTGGGTACCCCAAGAGGGTGGCCATGTGTTTCTAGAGGGCCTACATCTTGCAGTAGGGCTTCCCGCTAGTTTCCATGAGGAAGGGTAACCTTGAGAGACTGCCTCCCTTTGTATTTATAATCCAGCACAAGGGGCAGGACCATGAACACGTGGGAGTGAGCAGAAACTCACTAATACAGACTTTACACAGTGCATTACTAGTCACAGAGTGTAAAAGAAAATCTTAAGAAATGTAATAAAAAAAAAAAAGAAAACAAATATTTTAAAAAATTGAAAAATTATTTATTTTATTTCTTTTCACATGGTGTCACCAGTCAGCGTCTCTGATCACCGCCACACCAGTTATATGATGACGATGTACAGCACTGGTGATAGAATGTAAAAAAAAAAAAATGCATTTCTTAATTTTCCAAGAAATTGTGACAAAATATTACAACTTCAAAAAACTCTACTTTCCAAAAGGGGGTCATTTGGGGAGTATTTTTACTGTCCTGGCATTTTCTGGCCTTGAGAAATGAGATCCGTCAGTACAACAGGATTTATTGATTTTCATATATATATATATATATATATATATATATATATATATATATATATATACCATAGTTTGTAAACTTTCCTACAGACTAAATAATAAACAGCGATTTGGGTTGTTTTCACCAAAGCAATGTAGCAGAATACATTTTGACCTAGATTTATGAAGAAAGATTATTTATTTGCAAAATTTTATAGCAGAAACAAATGTTTTTCATTTATTTAGCAAACAATAAAAAACAAAAGAAAGCTCTATCTGTGTGGAAAAAAAATAAACAAATGTTAATTTGGGTACAGTTTTGCATGATCGCGCAATTGTCATTCAAAATGTGACAGCGCTGAAAGCTTAAAATTGGCCTGGACAGGAACGGGGTGAAAGTGTCTGGTATTGAAGTGGTTTGAAGATATTTGTTCCTATTTTACCCATTACCGCTGGCTCCTGTCGCCCCTTTTAGAGGGTTGCTAATGCTGGTGGATCTCCTAAAGAAACGTATCATTAACAAAACTGAAAAGACTTTATATCTTTAAGCACATTGCTGCTTTCTGGAATTTATTTCGAATTTTTAGAATTGTCACACTTTTCCTATTAGTGTTAATGGCCATTGTACACTTCTGTATGCCATGATGTGGGAGATGCGTTTATTCCTGAGTGGGTTACACTTCATCTCAGCAGCAATAGCAGGAGAATCTTTCAGTTCATCTGTCTGATGCTGCGCTCATGCAGTGACCCTCTTGCTTCCAGCAGTGTTGCAGTGACAATGATGGATTTCAGGTGCATCCCTGAGCACTGCCATTCCTGAGTAAATGTCTAATTGCATGGGACATGCACAGAGAGGCCATATTGCCACACTCTATGGGCAGTGTATCATCTGTGGGGGGGACAATATATCTAAGACCATCCATTTAACATCACATGTAGAGAAGATACATTCTTAACCTCCTTTATCTATCATCTAGCACATGTGCCTATCCAGCAGTTTCAGTTATAATAACGTCTGAATAACCTAACAGTGGGAAAAAAAGGTTTCCTTCTGCTGGCATGGTTACATGCAATATATAAATTAATGTCTGAGAACAGATGACTAAATGAATATAGTGCTTATACCATGCAAATCAAATTATTTATCAGGATGTTCTTCATTTATTTTAATTTTGCGAGCCCTTCTTTTTTTTTTTTCCACAATATAAATTTATTGAAAAAATTCAAAAGTATACAAGAATACAAGTAAAGCAGGTGTAATAGAAGTGTGATCAAGGAAAATACAACATAGGGGTAGATACGTAAAATAACTGATAATAACATAAAATATACTGGTAATAACTAGAATATAAAAAGGATGGGGTACATTCTTAGTAATAAATCTTGTGTAAGATACAACCATTTTACTGTGCGGCCCATTCTATCTGTATTAATGGAGATAGGAGTGGACCAAATTAGGTAGTAACAGGGTATCAGAAAAGAGGGGTGTCGCTAGGGGGTGGCTATTGGGGCTATAGCCTCGAATCTGGAGCCCATACCCCCGAGTCTCTTGCCGCAGGGTCCCTGCCTAACCAGCAGGTCGTGGCCGCAGCTGCTGCGGTGGGCAGGCTGGCTGCTTGAGACAGACGGAGGATATGAGAGAAGTGAGCGGGTGTACAAGCAGAGATGACAGGTGACAGTGACAAGTAACACACTGCATCTGGTGGCAGGAGATAGGGCAAGTGACACGCCCAGGGCTCCCACTGATTCTGCATTATGGTGAGTTGAAACACTTCATTATATATTAGAATGTAACAATAGAAACAATGCGCTTCAATCACCCTGTCACCATATCAACCATGGTGCCATGATGATTGAAGGGCCAACACCAGCCATTGCCTGCGAACTATAGCTTACCACATGGGTCTGCAAAAAGGTTGGTGACCGCTGCTATGAGCTCTAGCCCCAGTTCTTTTGAAGACCTAGCAACGCCCCTGTCAGAAAGATTTGCGTCAAGTTATACTGAAAGGTATAACAATAATGTACAGAATGTGAGGTCAGTGCAAGTGCCCATAAGCCATTCATAGTCAGTAGAATATTTAAACTGAGTCCATGGATTCCAGGTTTTATGGTAAAACCTAAGCGATCATTTGACATGGCAAGAGTGTCTTCCATTGAATGGATGAAATCAATCTTTAAAAGCCAATCTTTCATCCAAAGTTTTCCAGGATCTGGGTATCAAAATTTTTGCTGCATTGAGTAGGTGTTTGGATAGGTAATTTTTGTAACGTCTAATATGGAGATATGTGGAGAAGACACAGAGCAGGGTCTAGTTCAGTGGTTGTCTCATTTATTTTCTGAGTGAACCCTATGCCTTATTATAATCTCTGGAACTCTGCAAACTGACTGTGACACATGGACATGCATTTGTAACAATGTACTATTACATTTGCAAAGTTGAATATTATTACACTCTTGTTAGCGTCTTTCATAGCTGGGATATCAAGTGTATATAAAAATTCCAGTACAGGGGTTTAGTAAGACCTTTAGACTTGTCTAGACTATGAACATTCAAATTTTTAAATATTCATAACATACTGAGAATGATCTATACAACAAGCGCTCACTGACCTCCACAACTACAGGCTCTGTGGAGCAATCCATTCTCAAAGTTTATAAGAAAATATTTTAATATACAAATATCCATAACCTGTCCACTATTGCACTCTTCTGGGGCGTATTAGTGTCGTTGTAGGGCAAAGTAGCAGTTGCACATTAATATTAGCTCCATCAGCTGCATATACTTGCTTTCCCTACTGTACCACAGCTTCTTTTAAGTATGGACATGCTTTATGTATAATAGTACTACAACAGCAAAGCTTAACTACCATGTCTTTTTAAATATTTCAGTGTTTGGTTTGTTCATCATAAATAGATATCTAACAATTTGCACTTTCAACTTTTGTGATAGTTGTTTTCCTTTACAAAGTGGACAATAGGGTTAAGTACATTTCACACATTCTTTACAATTTCATATAATCCTTGTACCATGGGGATAGTCACACAGAACCTGTGAGATGCCAAAGATCCAAGGTCCTTGGCCACAGTGCAGGTGCATTTATGGAAGGATGATTTTTTTTTGGTTACTGTGCTAAACAACCTACCTGTAACCAGCAAACAGCTGAAATAGCCTACCCTTGCCATCCTGATGATTTTTGTTGGATCATGTCTAATAGCCTATATGCACATACCAGCAACTTAAAGCAGAACTTAACTGTATCTGAGCACCCCAAACCAAAAAACTTTATTTGATTAATTTTTGAGATTCAAAGCAAACTCACCCATCCATCCATGTCTCCATGTTTTATTTTGTTGAGATATCACTTTAAAAACCAACCCCTAGCATTTCTAGCTGTAGTCATTTTGAGCAAGGGTAGATAATTCATGTAGTATTTACTTCCTGGAATTTATCTGCCCTTGGCTCAGGCACAGAGGCAGAAAGGCTTGCTTAGCTGAAAAAGCCCCTCCTCCTACCCTACCCCCCCCCCCCCCCCAAAAAAAAAGAAGTTTAAATCAGGTAAATATACTTTTCTTATCTGTTTACCAAAGCTAGCAGCATAGGCATTCAAAATAGTTAATGTTGATTGAGAGAGTTCAGTTTCGCTTTAACCAGATCTCGATCCGGACTGAAATCTGATTATATTTACCTCTAAATAACATTTACAATAGAAGAATTTAATGGGAGAAATAAGTGTTTTTACCAGTAGGGAAAGATGCTTGTTTTTTTTTTTTTGTTTTTTTTTTAAAGTAATTTCTATTGCTCTCAAATCTCTAAATTCCTTCTTTTTTTACCCAACTTCCTGTTGGAGAGTGCCTATGCTTTTTCTGCATGAATCCACTGTAAGTAGGAACATAGTCACCCTCTCTTGTTCGCACCCAAGATGGATTTTGGACTAGGGACAACAGACTATGGGATTTGCAGCATGCATAGAGCAGTGTATGGAGCAGTGTGCATGACCGCAACTAACATGCATTGCTCCCTCTTAAAGTGGTTGTAAACCCTTACACACCACTTTTACCTACAGGTAAGCCTATAATACAGCTTACCTGTAGGTACTGGAAATATCTCCTAAACCTGCATGGTGTAGGAAATATTTACCATATACGCTTGCGCCGACGTCATCGGCGCATGCGCACTGCAGAAAGGGCACGATCGTGCTGTTTCTATAGGGCCCGTGCCATGACCGTCGGCTCCTGCGTGTATGCGCCGGAGTAATGTCACGCTACTCCGGCCAGTTACAGAGCCGGAGTCCACAGCCCTGGAAGGAAGATGGGTGAAGATGGACACGGCCACCAGCGGGGACCTCAGGGATATAGCGGGCTTCGTTTGCAGGTAAGTGCAACAAAAGGGGCTAGTATGCGATGCACACTAGCCCATTATGCTTTTACTTTTCAGGGGAATAAAGAGGAAGTAAAACCCATCAGGGTTTACTTCCCCTTTAAGCAAGAGGGAAAATTTGATTTTTGGGAGCTTACAGAGGATGTTACAAGGAATCAGAAAATCACAGTAAGAAACAATTTCATGAAAAATAGTAGTGGATATGTACAGATTATTTTTGGAGAATAAGAATGCAATTTAGTGTCGCTTTAACACTGGGTAACAGATTAAGAAAATTGTGAAATGTAGGTATTATTTGCTCCAGAGTACCTGCAGCTACAGAGGTCAATGAAGACTTGTTTTAAAAGCTCATTTACTGATTATTTAGCCTATTTAGTAAAATTATAGGCATTTTTTTCATTTTGAATAGGGTGGAGACGGTTTACAACACCTATAAAGTTTTTATTGCTATCGGTGCCCCCCCCCCCCCCCCCCATTAGGGGGATTCACCCTCTCTATTTGTCCTGTTTACCATTATCATAGAAAATAAAAGAAAATCACAGATTTAGTTGTCCCCAGAACAGCAATAGGGGGGAAATCTTTCAATAAGGACACTGGTTCTGGTGACCTGGGGGACCCCAAAAGATTCCATTAATTTACATAGATTTACTCTCCTGTTTTGGCTATGGGACAGGAAGTGAGGGTAAATCTCCCCAGTGGGACACAGACGGCAGAAAAAAACCTGACGGGGGATAATCCTTCCATACTCTATAGTTCTGCATTAAGAATATTTTAATATCTGAATATTCATAGCCTGGCCACAGCTGCACCAGTGATTTACACACGTACACACGAGCGTAATTTCCGACAGAAAGAGTCCAATGGGAGCTTTTCATCGTATATTCCGAACGTGTGTATGCCCCATCGGACTTTTTCTGTCGAAAATTCAGACGGACTTAGATAGAGAACATGTTCTATATTTTTCAGACGGAACAAATTACCATCGGAAAAAACGCTCGTCTGTATGTTGTTCTAACACACCAAAACCGACGCATGCTCTGCAGCAAGTACGAGACGGAAGCTATTGGCTACTGGCTATTGAACTTCCGTTTTCTAGTCCCGTCGTACGTGTTGTACATCACCTCGTTCTTAACAGTCGGAATTTGGTGTGACCGTGTGTATGCAAGACAGCTTGAGTGGAATTCTGTTGGAACTCCATCATAAAAACCTTCCGATGGCAAAACCGGTCATGTGTACAAGGCATTAGACCTAGTAAACTGCATGTACAAAGATCCAATCTGGTACATGCAATCCTTAGGCTAGTAATGCTATCCAAAACAAAACACTGGAACTGTGTTAAAATGGGACAGTACTAGTTTATTTGACAAAAGCAAACCAGCACCCCCAAATGTGCAAACAAGGGAGCAGAAAGAAGACAGGGCAGCCCTGCAGTGAAGATTTCTACAGAATCAAGAAGCCTACACATCATTGGGCATATTTCATAAAAGGAACGTAATGTAACTAAAGCTGTAGAAAAAAAAATGTTTTCTAGCTAACCTTCAGCTTTAAAGTATAACTAAAGGCAAAACTTTTTGTTTTGTACAGATTGAAGAGCAATTAGAACCCCTGTTAGATTTTTATTGCTCTCTGTGCCCCCTTAGGGAAAACTCATCCTCTCTATTTTTCCTGTTTACTTCAATCATCAATTATCATTAAAAGTGAGAGTAAAAGGAAATCCCAAATTTTGGGTTTTCCCAGAACAGTAAGGGCTAGTTTACACTTGCTTCAAAACATGGTTTCAGGCCCGCTTTGTTAAAGCTCTCTGAACGCCAGTCAAAGCTCCTGTCACTAAATAAAATGGTTAGCTTACAGTCCTGTTTACACCTTGCTTTTGCTAGGTGCTTCAATGAGGTTTCAATGAGGCTTTGGTGGGGCTTCGATGAGACTTTGGTGGAGCTTCAAAATGGCCTTGGTGGGGCTTCAATGAGGCTTTGGTGGGGCTTCAGTGGGGCTTTGCCATTTTATTTAGTGACAGAGGCTTTGACTGGTGTTCAGATAGCTTTAACAAAGCGTGTCCGAAGCCTTGTTTTGAAGCAAGTGTAAACTAGGCGTTAATGTGTGTTGAAGCCAAAGCAAGTGTAAATGAGCCCTAATCAAATGGAAGGTGGAGGAGCACAAGGTCTTTAACGTCCACCAGCTCCATGATGTCGTCATGGAGGAGGGGAGGAGGACTCTAGTGGCAACCTGTGAAGCTCTGGTGAACTCCATGCCCAAGAGGGTTAAGGCAGTGCTAGGAAATAATGGTGGCCACACAAAATATTGACACTTTGGGCCCAATTTGGACATTTTCACTTAGGGGTGTACTCACTTTTGTTGCCAGCGGTTTAGACATTAATGGCTGTGTGTTGAGTTATTTTGAGGGGACAGCAAATTTACACTGTTATACAAGCTGTACGCTCACTACTTTACATTGTAGCAAAGGGTCATTTCTTCAGTGTTGTCACATGAAAAGATATAATAAAATATTTACAAAAATGTGAGGGGTGTACTCACTTTTGTGAGATACTGTATGTAATGTATGTATATTTCAAAAAGGAAGTAGTATGTAGACAAAACACTAGTACTTACATGTCAGCTCAATTGGGAAAGGGAAGGAAGGGAGAATTTGGCAGCCCTGCGGGTGGGGGGGCACCAGGGTAAGTCTACCCTGGGGGGCTGAGGCGGCGGAACCCCAAAAACCCCACGAAAAAGGGGGGGAGGGGTGGACCAGGCATCCATGTCCAAGTGAATACATAGGTAATGTGCATAGGTAATGGCATATTGCCCCGTAGTAATTTGTGGAGAGTTAAAAAAATTAAATATATGATTAAAGTGCAACAATCCCTGTGGGATTTTCTCTCCATAAATTAGGGTTAAAGTAGGTTACTAAGTCAGTCTTGGCCATTCTTTTACTTGGAATTTTGTTCTATTGTTACTCATGGTATTTTATTGTGAAAAAGACATGAATGCCTTTCAAAAACAGGAATATAGACACCTCATTGTACCTTGCAGATAATAATAGTTGGAAGCATAGCATTCCACAGTCCCAGGAACATAGGGTACAAAGAAATATTTTTAGGGGAAGTAAGTTTATATGAAAATAGCAAGATTTCCTCTATGACAAGCTGTATTACTTTTTCCTCATCAGTTCTCAGCCTTCTCTAAATGTGCACTATGTTAAGAAGCCTACCCACACCATTAGTAATGCACAGCAGAGAGCTAGTAGTCAGCCTTTCATTTCTACATGAGTACTCTATATAACTATGTTCCCTTAATGGGAATGTTCTTCACCATGTAACATGACAGGCTAAGCTAGAAAAATGATGAACATGTACAGTATATTTAAATCATAATGTAAAAGCGGTTTTCCTGGAGTTTGATATATGCTAAACCTATTTTCTATAAACTAAACTAGTAAAAATTGGATTTTTGTATATGCTTTAATGCTTTAAAGTGGTATTAAACCCAAAAACAAAAAATGTATTATATTGCAGCTTACCAGTTCTAAGATGTGGTGGCTGCATTATTTTTCTGTTTTTAGGTCTTTTTTTCTTTCCTTTACCTGGTGATCCAGCAAGTAAATCTGCTTTTTTTCATTGTCCTTCAACACAGGGGTTGTCAACCCCCGATCCCCGGCCCAGTACTACTGGGCCGTGGCCCTTCTCCAGCCGGGCCGCGGGTGCGGATGGCCAACAAGAGACTTGCTGGGCTGCCGGCATGAGAGTGCAAGGTGGATGGAAGAAGCGAGCGGGCGGGCAAGCAGAGATGATATCATCTCTCTCCGCCCCCCACATCACCACTCCTCCACCCTCAAAGCCAGTGCTCTGTCTCAGTCAGTGTCAGAGGTGCAGCGGGGAGCAGAGAGATGACATAATCTCATACTGCCCGCCCCGCAACACCGCTCTCCTGCGGCTCCTCGCTGTGTGAAAACTTAGATTCCATTTTCAGCAGCGCAGATTGCCTGTCCCCCCACTCCGGACAGCTAATCAGGAATGGCAGAGGGGGGGGAGCCAGAGAGTGACAGCCGAAGGAGTCCCGGACCCTCCCTCTGACAGGTGAGACCGGCTGCAGCATGAGGAGGGAGACACCCTGCAACATCCAGAGGGGCGATCCCACAGAGATGTGACGTCATCAGTGACAGGTGAGCTGTGTGTGGGAGTACAGGTGAGGTGTGCTGGGACTTGTAGTTCAGCACCTCAGCTGTCTGCCTGACATACCACAAGGGGCGCTCCACTCACTCCGCATCTGGTGACAGGCAACGTGGCAGGTGGCAATCCACATCTTGTGGCAGTAAGTGTGGCAGGTGATGTAGCAAGTGACATTTTGCATCTGGTGACAGGCTGCGTGGCAAGTGACTATCCACATCTGGTAGCAGGCGACAGTGGCAAGTGACACACTCAGGGCTCCCACTGATTCTACATGTAGCGCTGATAGATTTTCAACCTACTGCTTGTAGGTAAATTTAGTGGGTTATCTGTTCATACATAGTCAGATTTGCCTTTGTTCCAGCTTGGCGGAGTTGCATGTTGTTTCACACTGTGCCTGTGGGTGTCGTTGTCACCATGGGTCGGTGTTGGAAAGGCAACACATTGAAGCGTATGAGTGCTCCTCTTTCCCGAAGATAACTCGGTGGAGGTGGTCCTCCGGGTTGCATTCTGGGAGAGGGTATTTATGGGACAGACGCCATGTTTTAGGGTTCATCTTTCGTTCCGCCTGCTGGCCCTCCGGGGCCGACAGGTATGTGCTAGGAGTACTACCTCGTGGTCCTCCGATCGAGAGGCCCACGTCGCTGCAGCGTGTGGGTGGGCCCAGAAGCCTGTCTGGGGCCTACCACAGTGGCAGAGGAATGGTCCTGGGCCGTCTGTCCTAAAGGGAAGAAGCTGGACAACTGAGAAGATCCCAGGGGAGGACCCGCCATGGAAGGATCATGCAGAGTGCTGGTCTGGAGAGGGGCCTGGTGACTCAGTTGGAGGGCGCATCCTAAAGTAATCCTACCGCATAGTACTGCCGGGTCAGCTTAAAGGTTCTAGTGCTGTGTTTGCTGTTCATCATAAACCATTACATCCTGTGGCAGAGGATCGTACGGGTTTTGTTCCAATCAAGTCTGTGGCAGAGACTTTTGTTCATGCTGCGTACTGGCTGCTAGGTTAGTAAGAGAAACCTATCCAGGCGGGCAAAGATTCAACTCTACAGAGAGAGTATATTCAGCTACAAGCTTTCAATCCCTAATACTACACTAAGAAAAGGTATTTGAACTTCTCTGGAACTCTCCTTCTACTTCTTGACTATGGGATGTGGCATATAGTGAGGCTCCATTCATTACCCCAGCTTATTCACTATCTATTCCTTACCCAAATGACCAGACGACACAAACTTCTCTTTTTTGGAGTCGAATGGCCATAGCAGCCGTTTATTATAACAAAGAATACCAGAAATATCAACATTCTTCAACATATAACTTAAATGCTTATAAATACATCTATAAATAACATTAAACCAACTATACAGCATAACAACTTTTATTTTCTAGGAGGTCTTTGAAGGCAAACTCTAACTTTTTCCAACTCATTGCATCGGTATCCCCAGGTAAGGCCCCACGCCGTGCATTACGCAAGCTCAGGGACAAGCACATTAATCCTTCCAGATGCAATTTTTCTACCACCAATGTTGCCATTTTTCTTTTGGGAAAGGACGCCCATACATCCGTATGAGCCCAACCCCCATTTTAAACCACAATTATACTCATCACCGCCTTCAAAGACCCCCAATACCTACTGCCACGGGACGAACACGTGACAACCTTACGTGTGCGTCGCCCTCCAAACTCTAACTGCTCTCTGCACACCATCTTGTAATCCCAACTGCCACAAATCAATGCCAATCGCGTTCAGATGTACACCATCCGAGCGCAGAAAGCGCCACGTCTCCTCCTCCAACTCCCTGTGTCGAACAGCCAAACCTCCATTCCTCACAAAAAATTTTGCTACCGCTTTATTAACTTTCACACGCGCTCTATTCAATCCTGCCACAGAGCGCGCCAAACGCCAAGCTGTCCTGGCCACCATATCCGACCACACAAATATAGTGTCAGGAAAGCTGGATTGCAGGCGCAGCAGATCAAACTTTATATCCCTAATCAGTTCCCGAGCACACCTCACTCCCAAATCATTGCCCCCCACATGTAATACCACTACATCCGGAGGGCGATCAAGACCAGCAAACTTGTGCATTTCCGGAACAACCCTAGACCATAACATCCCCGGGAAACCGATCCACCGCACCGTCCCTTCCTCCCCCGCCAAACCCAACAACCTGCCGTCTTTCCTGACATCTGCCCTTCTGGCACCCCAATAGACATAAGAGTGTCCAAAGATCCATACTAGGCAGGTTGCTGCACCTGAAAAACAAGAGACAAAACACAGAGAAAAATATAGCAAATCAATTATAACACTCTTTCTGTAATACAGTTCCCAACAAACCAACAATATCCCCCTCTCCCATTCTACAACAAGTTAGGTCGAACATACAGCCTAAAGCGTGCTGATTCCCAACGCCCAATACGCTGTACTACCTGCTCATCCAAACCCCAACGAACCGCTTCCGTAGCCGCCCCAATGCGGCACGAGTGGGAAGAATACTCCTCCGCTTTTCGCCCAGTCGCCCGCAGACAATGCCGAAAGACAGCCTGAAACTGAAAGCGGGACAGGGCCGAACCATCCTCATGACGAAAAAACGTCCCTCCCCCGGCAGGTCTAACCCTACAGAATTCCCCCACAGCCGTCACCGGACACAAGGGGGAACCTGGGACCGACCTCAACTCCACCCATGCCCCCTTTCCCAATTGGTCTGTCTTGGACCTCTTGAGGAAGACACCTAAAGCATCTCCCCGCAGCTGTACATCTTGTACATCCACACCGCCTTCCCCCCTTTTATTCTTACTCACTACTTCCCCAACCCGAAACGCCCCGAAAAAAGTCAATATAAATGCTGCCCTGAACAGCACACACTCAAAACTAGACCGACAAACAGTCTCCAACTGCGTAACTACTTCACCTAACACGGCAAATGAAACCGGGCGTCTTGTGTCGGCAGCGGCTCGACCAGCGCGATATCCGCGCATCGCACGCCGTACCCTAAAATCCTTTGTAACATCCCGCTTACCCGCCATTTGGAACATAAACGCCAAACCAGCCAACTTGCGAGCCATATATGCCCCCGATGCCCCCTGCTCAAAATTCCGTCCTATAAAGTACAGGAGTAACTGTACCTTGCTCTCCCCACCAACATCATCACCTATTTCCCGCATTAACGCCTCCCATTCCAACCACACCTTACTGTATGCTTGCCAAGTAGTTGCCGAGACAGACCTACGAATCAACAGTTGTGCCGTGGTAACACGATGCTCCACAAACTCTCTGGGCAGGGACTCCCCTGCACTTCCGCGTCCGGCACCAGTTGACGAAACCTGTCCCACTGGAAACGAGATAATGCATCAGCTACAGTATTCTCAATCCCAGGAACATGCACAGCAGTAACAAAACAGTTCTTATTTAAACAAAGCAACACCAAATGCCTCAGCAAGCGCACCACCGGTGGCGACGACGCGGTGTTGTTATTAATGGCCTGCACTACCCCCATATTATCACAATGAAACCTTACCCGCCTATTCCGAAACTCCTCGCCCCATAGCTCCATCGCTAACACGATGGGAAAAAGCTCCAAAGCCGCCAAGTTACGTACCAAACCCTCCTCCTTCCAATGCTCCGGCCACTCCCCGGCGCTCCACCTACCCTGAAAAAAGGCCCCAAAACCACCGGACCCAGCCGCGTCCGTAAATAATTCCATCTCAAAATTGGAAACAGCCTTTTCCAACCACAATGAACAGCCATTATAGGACACTAGAAAAGAATCCCAAACTCTCAAATCTTCCTTGAGTTCCGCCCCTAACCTGATAAAGTGGTGTGGGGCCCGCACCCCCGCCGTAGCAGCCGCCAAACGCCGGCAAAACACACGCCCCATGGGCATAATCCTGCAGGCAAAATTCAACTTCCCAAGCAGCGATTGCAACCCCCGAAGTTGAATCTTCTTCCCCTTGATGGCCTCAGCAACCTCCCGCCTTAAACCTTCCAATTTATCCAGTGGCAACCGGCACTCCATGGCCACGGTATCAATTACAATCCCTAAAAAACACAACTCGGTGACCGGGCCTTCCGTTTTGTCCGCAGCCAACGGCACCCCAAAATTGGCGAACACATGTTGTATTGTGCCCAACAAAGATGCACAAACCTTGCTCCCCGCCGGCCCCATACACAAAAAATCGTCCAAATAATGTATAACAGAGTGCAGGCCGGAAGTATCCCGCACTGCCCATTCCAAAAACGAACTAAACTGCTCAAACAACGAACATGAAATAGCACACCCCATGGGTAAGCACCTATCTACAAAATACTCTCCCCGCCAGCGGCAACCCAACAATCGGCAACACTTCGGATGAACTGGTAAGAGGCGAAAAGCCGCCTCAATATCCGTCTTAGCCAGTAAGGCCCCCTGGCCTAAGCGCTGCACCCATGCCACTGCTTCATCAAAAGACGTGTACGACACCGTGCAGAGGTCCGGATCAATGGAATCATTAACCGACCCCCCCCTAGGATGGGACAAATGGTGAATGAGCCGAAACTGATTCGGCTCCTTCTTAGGCACCACTCCCAACGGGGATATCACCAAATCTGGTACCGGCGGTGCCCTAAACGGACCGGCCATCCGGCCCAACGCCACCTCCTTTAACAATTTTTTTGTAACTACCTCAGCGTGCTCCTCTGCCGATTTCAAATTTTTTGCTGCTGGCGGAACCACCCTGAGCAGACTATTCAATTGAAACCCCTCCCTGAAACCCAATTCCAACAGCCGGGCCACATCCCTATCAGGATACCGCCTTAGAAAGGGAACCATCCTTTCTACCCTCACCGGCGTCTTCCCTTTTTCCAACATCCCCTCCCTTTCCACGTCCGTGTTTAAAGCATCTGGACTGCGGATGGGAGCCCCCGCATGTAGAGCACTCATGTCGGAACCGACACTTGGCTCCGAATTTGCAACTTCCCGCATTAAATTGCCAGCAGAAACCCGCTCGCCCTCCGGCCGGTTGTCCAGACACCCCCGAACCCCCGGCCCCACCCTGAAAGGGCGACAAAGAACCCCTCGGAGAAGACATCAGCTTCATCCAAAGACTAATGTCTTTGTGATCCCACCTTATTGAAGGGCGAACCGCTTTTTTCTGCCTGAACTGCTCATCGTAGCGCAGCCATGCAGTCCCACCATACACTCTTTGTGCTTCCCCGATGGAATCGAGGTAACAGAAGAGCGGCGAGCAATTCTCCGGCGCCTTTTCCCCAATCACACTCGCCAGAATCGCGAACGCCTGCAACCAATTTGCAAACGTACGCGGAATCAAGCGATAGCGCCTCTTCTCCTCTTCCTCTTTCTTGCTCTCATCCGGCTTAACCTTGTCCAGGTTAAACTTCTCCAAAGGCAGCAAAGAGAACATTTCAACATATTCCCCCTTCCAAATCCGCTCCTTAATCTCTGCCTTTAAGTGCGCTCCCCACGGCCCTTCAAAACACACGTATACTTCACATTTGGCAGCATCCGCCAAACGCAACCCATCCAGACCAGCCGACCCTTTCCCGGCCGCAGCCGCATCCACAGCCACTGTGGTCGCTGCAGCCGCCACCACCGGCGCTGCCGGTGTGGGCCCTGTACTGGCCGCCCCCATCCCCCCAACACTCGTGTCCACCACCGACACCGTACCTCCTGGAGCTACCACCGGGCCTGGGGCTGCCACTGCAGCTCCCTGACCCATACCGATGCCGGGTACTGCCCACGCAGCCACGGGGGAAATGCCACTCACCGGCCGTGCGCTAGCCTCACAGCGTGCAAGCACCTCCCTGAGACCCGCTAATAACACCTGCATCATCCCCCCAGCCTGTTCCCCAGCCGTTCCCATGGACTGGATACCCGCACTGGGACCCTCCCCAGCCTCCCTATCATTTGCACCCACTGCCCCCCCCTTTGAGGGCCTAACATTTCTAACCATAGAAGAAAAAGGTACAACAACCCGCTCACCTGGCTGCCTCCGTTGCACTGGACTTCCAGCCGTGCCACCAGTTCTATGCGTCGTCTCCCGTCCTTCTGCTGTGTTCCGCTCGTCAATTTCGCCCTCAGACAGGCTGTCCTGGGAACTCCCGGCCATCTCGTGATCCCTCTCACCAGGCCGCTGGTCAGGATTCCCCGTTGCCGCCGAGCGCCCAGGCGTGACGTCATCACCCTGCGCCGTTCGCTCTAACTCCACACGAGGTCTGGCACTGCCTTGCCGGGCTACAGGCCGAGCTGGCGAAGCCCGCCTCGCCGTGTTCCTGGACCGTGAAGCGACATGGTCCCCCCGAACTCCTCCTGTAGCGTCCGCCAGCCTGCTGCGGCCCCTCCTCTCTGGAATACAGGCCCCGGCCGCCTCGTCTGCCAAGCCGTCACCCGTCGCGACCTCTCTCCCCCGCCGAGCCGCCTTCCGGCCAGGCGGGGAGCCTGCCAAGGCCGCCGTTCTCCTTCTCTCTTCCCCCGCTGTAGGAGCGGGAGCAGGGCCCACTGATGCGCTCCCCCCCCGCGCCCGCCGTGTCCGCGTACTCGCCGCCGGCGACTTCTTCACAGGCGGCTCCCCTTCCATCTCACTGGCTCCAGTCCTCCCCCTGTCCCCGTCGGCCGCAGGACTAAAACGCTCGGGAGGTCGCGACCTCCTAGCGCGTGGCCGTTCCGCGGGCTGTGCGGGCGTGCTAGTGGATGCCTGGCTGGGACCCTGAAGCAATGATGCCAAGGTGGATTGCAGCCACTCAGTCCCCCTAGCCGCCGTCTCCTCCCGCAGCTGCTGCAACAAACGCTCCACATCCCCCATGCTAACTATCTAACCTGCACCGCCGAAATTCACCTTCCTCTCTACCTACTTCTTCCCAACTGACCCCTGCCCCTAAGCTCCACCCTCCTAAAAGTATACCAAACTCCCCCCATTGCCTGGCTAGTTAACCCCTCTATCTCCGCCTCACAGCTCCACCCTAGTCATGCTAGCCCTACACCTATGCTGCGCTCAGTTCCGGGCTGTACTTTCCTGGTACTTCCTTCAATTTACGTTTATTAAAGCATTGGAAAAGATACTCAAGTGTCCGGTGCCTACATTGTCTGGTGTTAAACTCAACGGGACCCTAGACCCGGTTCTGGTGAAATAGAGGTAACAAAGGTGACGGTAACAGCCCACAATAAACCAGCAGCTCCACCGAGAGTTATTGCTACATACATTATGGTGACTTGAACTATTTCATTTATTACTACAATGTAATAATATAAATAATGTGGTTCAATCACACTGACACCGTATCAAGCATGGTGCCGTGATGATTGAAGCGCTAACATCAGCCATTGCCAAAAATCGTGACACCTCCACCAACCCCCCCCCCACACACACCCCCCCCCCCACCCCCCCGGTCCTTGGCACAATTGTCTTCCACACAGCCGATCCCCAGTGCCAAAAAGGTTGGGGACCACTGCTTTAATAGACTAAGTTGTTTAGCAAAAAATGGCAGTTGAAGTGTTGAGACAAAATATTAAACACTGACAGGGGTGCTAACAATGGTCAGCCTTTATTGATT
Source organism: Lithobates clamitans (assembly GCA_037952925.1). Taxonomy (NCBI): domain Eukaryota; kingdom Metazoa; phylum Chordata; class Amphibia; order Anura; family Ranidae; genus Lithobates; species Lithobates clamitans. The sequence goes on from JBBGZY010000135.1 coordinate 5,724,275, forward strand.
TAATTTAAACAGAAACTGTTGCTATAACTGCTTTAAAAGTGTTAGCACAAGTTTGGCAGTAATTTGCTAGTAAAGTCCAAATAAATCTACTAGTAATCCTAAGGCAGGCCATAGATTACTTGATTTGATGGGTGGAAGGAAAGAAAATTGCTAGATTCCTAGAAATGCCTTCCGCAGCACTATTGTTTTCTGCCAGTAGGGGGCACTGGGGGCTATTCTGGCAGCATAAAACAATGGTTACTGCTAGTGGCTATAGCAGACAGGCTGGTTGTACCCAAGTTGATCGATGGATCGACTTTGAAACAATCAGGTTGCCCATCCATGGATCAATATTCGGCTGGTCCCTGCTGAACCCGCCGAATTTAGATCCATGTATGTCCAGCTTAACACTATCCTCTTCCAGCCTGGAAATGCTGTTGTGCATTGTCTCAATTGCTCCTCTATCCACAGTGGATACAACCAAAGACACATTACCAGCACCAAAACAATGAACTACTGCCATGAGACAATCCAGTTGACATCTACCCTGGTGTGTGCTCCAAGGCTGCAGCTTTGCCCAGCTGTAAAAATTGAATTAGCACAATAATGCCCCGTAAACATGATCAGATTTTCCGACAGAAAATGTTCCATGGGAGCTTTTTGTCGGAAATTCCGACCGTGTGTAGGCTCCATCGGACATTTTCCATCTGAATTTCCGTCACACAAAATTTGAGATCTGGATCTCAAATTTTCCGACAACAAAATCCGTTGTCGGAAATTCCGATCGTGTGTACACAATTCCGTCACACAAAGTTCACGCATGCTCGGAATCAAGCAGAAGAGCCGCACTGGCTATTGAACTTAATTTTTCTCGGCTCGTCGTATGTGTTGTACGTCAACCGCGTTCTTGACATTCGGAATTTCCGACAAGCTTTGTGTGACTGTGTGTATGCAAGACAAGTTTGAGCCAACATCCTTCGGAAAAAAATCCATGGATTTTGGTGTCGGAATGTCCGATCAATGTGCGATCGTGTGTACGCGGCATAACAGTTGCAAAACACAAAGACAACCAGTTTTTAGACCATAAATATTGTCCATGCCAGCAAAAGTGTTTTTAATAGAAACCATAAATAGCTGATAAAGTGAGATGAAGACCTTAGATTGGTATTGCGGGGCACTGCTTGGCAGCATTCTAGACAGTGTGTATGTTAAGTTTTCCACATACACATATAGAGTGTTTAGAACACTTGTCAGTTTTTATTGCTGCCTGTGCCCCTATAAAGGAGATTCACCCTCCCTATTTGTCTGGTTTACCATTATCATTGAAAATGAAAGTAAAAGAAAATCCCACATTTTGGGTTGTCCCCAGAAAAGTAATAGAGGGGAAATCTTCCATTGGGACACTAGTTCTGGTGACCTGGGGGTCCCCAAGGAACTTTCCTAATTTGCAGGGATTTCCTCTCACTTCCTGTTTGGCTATGGGACAGGAAGTAAAGGGAAATGTCTGCAATGGGACACAGATGGTGAAAAAAAATCTAGCAAGGGTTATAACCCTCCCTCGCTCTATCCAAATTGGAAAAAAAAAGTTTTGCCTATGGTTCTGCCTTAAGTCTTTGTAGAGCTTTAGATGAGATAAAGCTTCCATTCCTAGGTCCACATCTTACCTGATATTCAGACCTCATTTTTATGCCTAATACACACACGCTGAATGCCGGGCGGCATCAGCTGGTTCAATAGAAATTGGCTGACATTTGGCCCATTTGTACTGGAGTCGGTCCGTCACAAGGGGCATGACTGAAAAAGGTTTGCTGATTGGCAATCTCAGGCAATGACCAGAATGTTCTGCGGAAGGGGCCGTCCCCCTATCAGAACACAATAGAACAGCAAGGGAAACCCAGCCTGTGTGGCAACCATGGCTTCTTCCATAAATACAGTTGAGAAATGAGTGTAGAAAAAAGAAAACAAATGCAGATATCATGTCTAAGGACTGGTGAGCTGTGGTATATGTTACATTTTCTGGTTTTGGGTTAAAATTTTCTTTCTTTCGCTCAGGATTGTCGAAGATGTGATGTCCCTTTCCCACTCAGTATAAACATAATTTCTGATATTGACAATTGCTATATTTCTTTTCAAAAGCTTCATGTAGTTAACCTGTACTGGTTCTTTAGCTGGAAGTTGTAGAGTCTCTAAAAACAGGGAAAGGTGTGGCATGTGTATTTGTGTATTAACCACTTCAGCCCCGGACCATTTTGCTGCCCAAAGACCAGAGCACTTTTTGCGATTCGGCACTGCGTCGCTTTAACTGACAATTGCGCGGTCGTGCGACGAGGCTCCCGAACTCAATTTACGTACTTTTTTCCCACAAATAGAGCTTTCTTTTGGTGGTATTTGATCACCTCTGCGTTTTTTATTTTTTGCGCTATAAACAAAAATATAGCGACAATTTTGAAAAAAACGCACTATTTTTTACTTTTTGCTATAATAAATATCCCCAAAAAATATATAATTTTTTTTTTCCTCAATTTAGGCCAATACGTATTCTTCTACATATTTTTGGTAAAAAAATCGCAATAAGCGTTTATTGATTGGTTTGCGCAAAAGTTATAGTGTCTACAAAATAGGGGATAGTTTTATGGCATTTTTATTAATATATTTTTTTCTACTAATGGCGGCGATCTGCGATTTTTATCGTGACTGCGACATTATGGCAGACACATCAGACAATTTTGACACATTTTTTGAACCATTGTCATTTTTACAGTGATCGGTGCTATAAAATTGCACTAATTACTGTACAAATGACACAGGCAGTGAAGGGGTTAACCACTAGGGAGCTAGGGAGGGGTTAAGTGTGTCCTAGGGAGTGATTCTAACTGTGGGGGGGGGGCTGTGTGTGACACATCACTATGATCAGTGACAGTGTCACTAGGCAGAACGGGGAGATGCTTGTTTACATTAGCATCTTCCCGTTCTTCCTCTCCGTGAGACAATCGCAGGTATCCCCGCGGACATTGACTCCACAGGACCCGCGATCATACTCACGGAGCCACCGGCGGCATGCACACGATGGTACAGCGGCAAATTCAAAGGGATGTACAGGTATGCCCATTTGCCCAGCCGTGCCATTCTGCCAACATATAAGTACATGCGGCGGTTGGCAAGTGGTTAAATACTAAGGTTTCTGAGAATCCCCCTAATAAAATGATCTACACTAATGTACAGGGATACCAAATCATCAGATTTAAAGGGGAAATCATGCTCAGCCAAGTCATCTTTAAGACCCCTTTCACACTGCAGCACAGCTAAAACAGCGCTAAAGTGATGGTCATTTTTGCGGTGCTTTAGCTGCGTTTTAGTGGCATTTTTGCAGCACATTTTGGCACCAGCGGGGTGGATTTTTTACGGTCACGTGACAATGTGACCTTAAAAAAAGGAAAAAAGTCCAGTTTTGCAGCGCTTGTAAGGCGCTTTGGAAGCGCTGCTCATTCATTTGAATTGGCAGAGGCGTTTTGGGAGCGCTATTTATAGCGCTCCCAAGCCACCCCAAAGATGCTGCTTGCAGGGCTTTTTCTAACATCCTCCAAGCGCACCACCCGAGTGTGAAAGCACCCATTGCACAGAATGGGAGGCAGTTTTCAGGCACTTTTTAGAGGCTATTTCTAGCGCTGAAACGCTTGAAAACTGCCTCAGTGTGAAAGTACCCTAAAGCTAACTTGACAGCCATTTACGCATTCAAAAGTAAAAATCCTGCTTAATAGAAGGCAATAGAAGGTGCCTGTTATTATCTTTATCAGCCAGGAAACCCTCCTCCAAAACTATTTCTCTTTGTTACTAGAATCTTAACTTCAAGACTAAGCCCGGCCAAGTGCCATATTTTCAGTCCATTGACAGCATTTTTCGGGCCAATGGCCACTGATCACTCAGTTCTTGGTCAGCTCTGACCAGAGTCAGTCACCGCTCTCTGCTCTGACCCCCCAAGCATTCACTGGAGTGCCAGGTTGGAGAGGGGGCAGGCACCGCTGGCTTCGGCTCTCAGCCAAGTGCTGAGAGCAAAAACCAGCTGTCAGTCAGGCATCTGGGTGGGTCCTGACAATATGGTCAGAACCTTTCCTGAAAGTGTAGCTGCTCTGTGACGTAGGCAGGCCTTAACTCAGGGGTCAGTAGTAAGTGACGCAGAGTTCAAAGGTCAGTAGAAAGTGACACAGAGTTCAGGGGTCAGCAAAACCTGACACAGAGGCCAGTAGTAAGTGACGCAGAGTTCACAGGTCAGCAGTAAATAATGCAGGGTTTAGGGGTCAGGAGTTTCTGGCACAGAGTTCATGGTCAGGAGTAGGTGACACAGAGTTCAGGGGTCAGCAAAAAGTGACACAGAGAACAGTAGTAAGTGACGCAGTGTTCAGGGGTCAGGTGTATGTGATGCAGAGTTTAGGGGTAAGCAGTAGCTAATGTAGAGTTCAGGGGTCAGCAGTAAGTGACACAGAGTTTAGGGGTCAATAGTAAGTGATACAGAGTTCTGTGGTAAATGACTTGGAGTTCAGGGGTCAGTAGTAAGTGATGCAGAGTTCAGAGGTCAGTATTGAGTCGGGGTCAGTAGTAAGTGATGCAGAGTTCAGTGGTCATTAGTAAGTTACCAGAGTGTAGAGATCACTAGTAAATGAGCAGAGTTCAGTGGTCATTAGTAAGTTACCAGAGTGTATGGATCAGTAGTAAGTAAGACAGGGCTCAGAGGTCAGTAATGACTCAGGGGTCATAAATAAATGGCAGAGTTCAGAGGTCTATAGTAAGTGAAGCAGAGATCAGGGGTCAGTAGTAAGTCACCTACTGCTAACCCCTGAACAAGTACCCCAAAGTCTAATGAAATTAGAAGAAATGGCCGCACACCACTGTAGATCAAAATCCTTTTTATTTGGGCATCCCAAAAACTACAGGAATCAGAATGCCAGGTAGACGCGTTTCGCACACTTGACGTGCACTTAATCATTACCCAATGTCTAATGTTGGGCCCTGGCCCCTCCAGTGTACCTTCACAGATACTGTGTTTTACATTCCCTTTTCAACACTTTCTCATTCTATACTATATAAGTCAACTCCAACTCTGTTTAACTACATCCCTTTAAGCTACGTCCAGTATTAAGTGCAAATGCATTTTTGCCACTGCGTATCACATGTTGTTATTCACTGCCCAGGGGGTCTAATTTATAGTCTTCATAAACAAATAAGACCAATTCCCTGCTATCTGTGTCACTTATTTCCCCATGTGGGAAGTATTATTTAAAATCTAAAAAGTAAAAAAAATCACTAAATACTGTGTACATGCAGTTACTGTGTCAATACAGCATCTACCAAAAATGCAATTCAGACTGTGTGTCTATAGTTATGTGACTGTAATCATATGCTCTGCTTAATCCAGAAAAACTGAGAGGCATGAAATTAAAAATCAAGCTTGAATTAAAGATTTATGAACATCTGGGGATAGTTTATAATCGTAGATAAATTGAATTCTACAGCAGAGGGGTTTATTTACAAAATTTTACATATTTATGTAAATTGAAGTGTGCAATTATTAGCATTAATAATAAAAGTCTGTATGAGAATAACATCTACCATGCTTTATGGTGTAGGCAACACATACTGGAAATGATATAAACTACAGAAAAACAAAGTAGAAAGAAAGTACAGGGCAGACAAAGTAGGCATAAGGAGCTTCCTGATTTTAAAAATTAATTAAGGTGCGCTTTGCAAGAGATGACGGTCTGTTCATTACCTAAGGGCTCCCTACACCTTTATCAACTGTTATATAATAGTTGCACAAAAATGTACATGAGGGGAAAAAATCTTAGCACAAATGCTTATTTAACAACTGTCTTCCTCACTGCAAGTAGTGATGTAACTATCCTTCCCTGTGAAATTCCTGGGGAATGATGTGCACACCAAATCTTGCAGCATGGCATTCCAGTCCAGTGCAAGAGCATTTTTTGAGATTTAGGTATTACACCATTCTTGAATCACCCCAGAAGAATTGTGACATCTCCTTCCCCCAGGGACCACAGGCTGGGGGCAATGTAAGAACTCGTATATATTCTAAATTTTTCCCCACAAGAATATTTCAGTACTAATGATATACAGCAATTTAGAAAGGGTGAGGGGTGCCTGATCTACTGCCTGGTACTTTCTTTCTAGTCCTTATCCCCAGGGCCGGTGTCTTGCCGAGAAAGTTCCCTCGGCGGGAAAGTTCCTCCCCTGTACTGCGCAGGCGCAGCGCCTGCGCAGTACCAACTACTGTCAGCCGGCGGAGATAGCCGAAGCTCAAAATCCACAATCGGCTGTACACGGCGCCTGCGCTCTGGGTCCAGATTCCTTCCCCACCATCCAAGTGGACCTGGAGGGGGAATCTAAAAGTGCCGAGCGCAGCGAGGCCGTGCCCGAAGCGTGGCGAGCGAAGAGAGCCCGCGAGGGGCCCTCTTACAGGCGCCGTGTACAGCTGATTTTCAGCTGTTCCGCTTCGGCTATTTCCACCGGATCGTACTGCGCATGCGCAGTACAGTGAGGAACTTATCCGCCGAGCGGAACTTATTCGGCAGAACACCAGTACAAGGCAGGGGCGGAAGGGGCGGATGCCCTGGGCGGTATAATTTGTGGGAGGGAGGGGGGCGCAGGTGAAGTGCTGGAAGTGTGCTTCACAGTACACACTAGTTGGCACCCCTCGCTGTACTGTAATTGTCTGTACCTTACTGCTGTAATGTGCCAAGTGCGCTCCTGCACCTGGCACAAGCCTACACAGTCCGCACCAGCTATCCTGTCAGAGCTGCCCCTTCACTCCCCCTATGAAGGCGCTTTGTAGTCCCGTCGGCGTGACGTCACTCACGGCCGGAGGCGGTATAGGAGGAGAGCACAGAGCTGCTGCCGAAGCTGCGGGAGGAGCCGCCGAGGAGGAACCAGCAGTTCAGAAAAAACTTGTGTATTGCCAGCCCTCTCCTCTCCGACCTGTCAGGTAACACATAGCCAGTAGAGGAAGTTTTATGCAGAGCTCACTTCCTCTACTGGCTTTTCTGTGTTAGCTCTGAGCACTCACTGCTGCTGCCCTCGAGCCCTTGTGCATGCTTCTGCCACCAGCACTGTAAGCCACAGCTGCAGTGACTCCAGAGGCAGCTTACCCCCGCTTGCTGCTGCTACTGAGACGTTGTAGCACGGAGCCGAGGAGCTCTGAAACTCCTCATTGGCTCTGTGCTACAGCAGGTGGAGCTCTCTGTACTCTGAATAAAAAAAAAAAGCCTGCACATACCATAGAGACTGGTGGCTGTCGGAAGAGGTGAGGGATTGCCAAACACTGAAGTTGAACAGAGAGGACAGGAGTGCACTGTAAAGGTGTGGGGGATGGGGGAATATGTGCTGAGAGAAGAGGTAGCAATTTGTGCAGAGGGAACAGTGAAAAGGGGGGATTAGCAGAGAGGAGATCTGGGGGGATTTGTAGAGAAAGGAGAGCTAGAGGGATGTGTGCAGAAAGGAGATCTGGGGGATGTGTGCAGAGAGGAGATCTGGGGGGATTTCTACAGAAAGGAGAGCTGGAGGGATGTGTGCAGAGAGGAGATCTGGGGGGATTTGTAAAGAAAGGAGAGCTGGAGGGATGTGTGCAGAGAGGAGATCTGGGGGGGATTTGTAGAGAAAGGAGAGCTGGAGGGATGTGTGCAGAGAGGGATCTGGGGGGATTTGTACAGAAAGGAGAGCTGGAGGGATGTGTGCAGAGAGGAGATCTGGGAGGATTTGTAGAGAAAGGAGAGCTGGAGGGATGTGTGCAGAGAGGGATCTGGGGGGATTTGTACAGAAAGGAGAGCTGGAGGGATGTGTGCAGAGAGGAGATCTGGGAGGATTTGTAGAGAAAAGAGAGCTGGAGGGATGTGTGAATAGAGGGATCTGGGGGGATTTGTAAAGAAAGGAGAGCTGGAGGGAATGTGTGCAGAGAGGGATCTGGAGGATTTGTACAGAAAGGAGAGCTGGAGGGATGTGTGCAGAGAGGAGATCTGGGGGGGATTTGTAGAGAAAGGAGAGCTGGAGGGAATGTGTGCAGAGAGGGATCTGGGGGATTTGTAGAGAAAGGAGAGCTGTAGGGATGTGTGCAGAGAGGGATCTGGAGGGATTTGTAAAGAAAGGAGAGCTGGAGGGATGTGTGCAGAGATGAGAACTGGGGGGATATGTAGAGAAAAGAGAGCTGTAGGGATGTGTGCAGAGAGGAGATCTGGGGGGATTTGTACAGAAAGGAGAGCTGGAGGGATGTGTGAATAGAGGGATCTGGGGGGATTTGTACAGAAAGGAGAGCTGGAGGGAATGTGTGCAGAGAGGAGATCTGGGGGGATTTGTACAGAAAGGAGAGCTGGAGGGAATGTGGGCAAGAATACCTGCGGAAATCCCCAGAGAGTGAACAGTGACAATAATTGGGGGGGGGGGCGCAGTTTGCCATCTTCGCCCTGGGCACCAAATGACCTTGTCCCGGCACTGCTTATCCCCCCCTATACTACAGACCTCAGATCAGCCAGTGACCTGCTTCATCAAATTCTACTTTGGTTCTGCAGAAATCTTTCTGAGCCTGAGGGACACTAAAAACTGAACAAATGTGACCTTTCTCTTAGGCCCATAGTGGGGAAGCCATTTCCCTGCAGCCAGAGAGGTATGGCTTAGTACTAGGAGGTGAAGGGGCTCAGTTCTGACTTGGAGAGTGTCACGGTACTACTTACAGTGAGCCTACAGGCAAGCAGGTGACACGGGATCCCCCAGGGCGTGGAGTCTAAGGGCCAACCGGTATTCTACCAGGGACCCCCACACGAGGGTTTGGGCTTAGCTGCGTGCTGACCCCAGGTCACGACCCCCGGGTTCACCCTGCTCGCTAGGGAAGTATCAGAAGACACTGTCAGACAAGGATGGATGGATGAAGCAAAGGAGAGCTGGATAGCGAGCCAAGGTCAGGGCGGGCTGCAGACAAAGTAGTCAGAACAAGCCGAGTTGGTACACAAGAGATCAGTTCACGAGAGGTCAGGTTAAAGCAGGTTACACAAAGGGAGCTCAGAAACAAATGTTGCTCAAGCAACCAGAACTGGTCTGAGAGGGATTTAAATAGAGAAGCACAAGAGGGTCTGGACAGGAAGTAGCAGGATGGAATCATATATTAAGCAACAGGTGAAGCCAGCGACACCCATAGCTGCAGAGTGCAGCAGAGCTGAACACAAGCTAGTGGAACAACAGGTGCCAGCCGGCCTATAGCAGTAAAGGTGAGACACAGATCAGCTCCGCAGCTGATCTGTGACAGAGAGAGGTTGAGTCCTTGTATGCGATCAAGGCCTAGGATCCAAGAAGACCCCAGAGAAATATATGAAGACTAAAACTTGTACTTCCAGGAACCACAACCTGTGTGTACTTCAGCATAATACTTCAGTACTTCTATCAACTTAGGTAATTTGGGGCAGATCAAAAATATATTTCTAACAGCACCTTTTATGAGAATTACAGTATCTTTCAAATGACAAGAAACTAAATAAATGCACACAAATATCTGTGGGCATTTTAAATTTAACAGATAATCTACAAAGGAAATAATCAGCTAAAAAAATGTATCTTGAGCAGCAAAATTGCTGTCTGAAAAAAATCCATGTGCCATTACCCTTGAACTCATCAGCTGTTAATATTGCAATGTTAGCTAGTGAACCACTATAGAATACAAAGACAACCATGGACATTGCTTTCTCATGAACATGTTATTACAATGTATATGTATTTTTCTAAGTGAAGCATTTTCCCCCAGCTTACATAAAATTCTGGAAAATGAGTGCAACATAGAAATGTGGAGCAAAAATAAGTCATTATTTTTTTTTACAAATAGCTAACCTGAGATCCAAAAAAAAAAGCCATGTATATTTGTTATTTTGATGTTGAAATAATGACAACGTATCCATATGTGTTGCCACTCACGCACATCTGCTATCTTTGGGCAGTTTAACTGATACACTTTTCACCAAACAACTCTTTTTTCCAGAATTGTAACTGCTAAAAAAAAAAAAAAACATGCATTAATAGATGTGATTAATAGGTTTTTTATACAGCAGTCATTTTTATCCTTTTCTACTGTGACAAAAAGTGTAGTGAAGATATTAAACCAATCAGTCAATTCGGTGGAAATGGAGAGATATATTCATCAAGGAATGCTTCCAGCATACAGCAGCTGTATACTGCTCCAGGTCTCTTGTGTCTTTTGAAGACCGGATATAATCCTCAACAAATACAGTTATTTATACATATATAATCCTCAATAAATAATTAAATAAAAAATAAATAAAAGTATACATACAGTAATATATAAATAAAATACTTTTTGGGAAGGTTTTTGGAGTTGTAAAAAATGTTTTGTTTTACATTTCATACAGTATATATATATATATATATATATATATATATATATATATATATGTATATATATATATATATATCTGGATGCTGAGAGAGAGGAGGCTGCAGGCACAACAGGTTGCAGATGCCATGGGTGCTGAGAAGGTAAAGTGTGATATGTTTGGTGGTGAGGAAAGGGGTGCTACATGTGCAGTAGGTGGTGGGAGAAGGGCTGTAGGCATGTTGGGAGCTGAGAAAGGGTGGGCTGCAGGTACGGTGGATTCCACAAGAGGTGTGGATGTAACGTTATGAGTGCTGAGAGAAACAGGGGTGCAGGATCGGTGGGTGCTAAGAGAAGAAGGTGTGCTGGCACAATGGGGGCTGAGAAAAGGGAGGTCGGTGTAGCTGGGAAAAAAGCATTGTGGATTGTACAGTAGGTGATGAAAGAGGGGGGGGGGGCTCTGACAAGTTTGGTGAGAGAGAAGAGGTAGTGCAGGTGTAGTGGGTGATGAGAGAAGGGGGTGTTCAGGTGCATTGAGTAGTGTGGGAAGGGGGGTACAGATGTGTTGGGAATTGAGAAAAGGAGAATACAGGCACGCTGGGTGCTAAGAGAAGTTAGGGTGCTGGCACAGTGGGTCCTGAGAGAAAGAGGGGCTGCAGGATTGGTGGGTGCTGAGAAATTGGTGACTTCAGGATTTCTAGGTGCTCTGGTTGTAAAAGAAGAGGATGTAAGCACAGTTGGTGTTAAGAGAATGGGGATACAGGCATGGTGGGTGGTAAGAGAGGGAAGGTTTCAGCCTCAGTGGTTGTTGAGAGGAGGAGGCTGTAGGTGCAGTGGGTACTACAAGAAGGGAGGCTGAGAGTACGATGGGTGATAAGAGAAGGGGGACTTCAGGTGCTTGGTAGGTGGTAGGTGGTGAGATAAGGGGGTTTTACGTGCAATGGTGAGAGAAGAGGGAGCATAGGTATATGTGCTGAAAGAAAGGGGGTTTCAGTCCTTGCGCAATGCAGGAGAAAAGTTTAATTGAGAAAAAAAAGGGGGGTTCCACAGAATGCAGAAGGGTTGTTCAGCGATAATGCAAAGTGGGTTGATTGAGACTGTAGAAGGAGAAGTTGTGTAATAGTGCATGTGCAGTGGGCATTGAGGAAAGGGGAGGTGCAGATGCGGTGGGTGCTGAGTGAATGTCTTGTGTTGCTGATGAGGTGTTGAGCGAGTGCTGAGAAAAAGGGGGGGGCAGGCACGGTGCAGGAGGGTGGTTTGGTTGAGGGTGCAGTAGGGGCTGACTGGGAGCATGGAGAGTGCAAGTGTTGTGTGATAGTGGTGGTGGTGGTGGTGGGGGGGGGGGTGCTGGCTGATAATGGAGGAGGGTTGAGAATGTAGGGGAGGGTTCAGGTGGTGGTGTGAGTGCTTTGAGAAGGGGTATGGAGGCACTTGCAGGAGGGGTATTTGGTTAGGAATGCATTGGGGGGTTGAGTCATGGTAGCAGGGACTGTGTGACTGTGACATTGCAGAGAGAGTGGGTGAGTGTTAATGGGGGGCTGTCTGACATCACTAGAGAGGAGTTGAATGCAAGGGGTGCGTTAGGCAGCAGTTAGAGAGATGCTGCCAGCCAGCCTGGTTGCTGATAAGAGTGCTCCCTTCCCCAAGCAGAACCCATCCCCTTCTCTGCCCACAGTGATGATAAATAGCTGACAGTCTGTCTTAAGCCTCATTAATACAGACTTCCAATTTTATGCATTTATATGTGTTTAGTGCATGTAATGATTTAAAATAGTATAGCGCAAGCTTTACATTTACTTGCATTCAGGTGCATTAAGTTAAGCTGCCTTAAGAAAAAAAAAAAAATCTGTGCGTCCGGAGGCAGATTAGATACTCTGAACTCATAAATGCATGTAAACCCATGCATATTTAAACGCAGGAGAAACTGAAGAGTTTAAGGTTTGTTCCCAGATCAATTTCTCCTGTATATCGATAAAACAAACACAAGAGGCCCATGTGAATTAGGGCTGCTGCAGATGACTCCTCTTCAGCCTGCTTTCCCTCTTTGCATATTACACATTATAGTTTTGTTTCAGGTTACATAGCATTGTCAGGGCTCAGAAAAGAAGGCTGAGTAGGAGATAGCTGCAGCAGTACAGGAAGGGGGTGGTGCAATGGAAAGGAGAACAGCAACTGGGGGGATGTCCCTAAGTCTTCATGCTTATAGGCTTGGTTCACACGGGGCGGCTTCAAAGTCGCCCGACTCTGAAGTCGCCCCGCACAGCGTGACTTCAGCGTGGCTTCAGCGTGGCTTGTAAAGGACTTCTTTAATAGAAGACAATGCATGCCGCTCCAAAGTCGCCCCCAAGTAGTGCAGGAACCTTTTTCTAAGTCTCCGATTAGAACGATTCCATTGCACTGAACAGAGCGCGACTTTTCAGGTGACTAAGTCGCCTGACAAGTCGCCCCAGTGTGAACCTACACTTAGCCTCGGTTCACACTGAATGCAGGTTTGGAATCAGCTGAACTCACATGATTTCAAACTGCCATTTCAGTCCGAATTCGGGAGTGATTTGAGAGACATCTGTGCGGGCTTCATACACAGATGCCAATTGAAATCGCCCCCCGAAGTTGCCAAAAGTAGTACTGGAACTACTTTTGGGAATCAGTATGGCGCTGCAAAGTCTTTGTTGCACTTCAGACGGTGCCATTGCTGGGACTAGGCTGTGATTTGGCTCCACTCAGCCTCTCCTCCTCCAATGAGTCAGAGACTGGCGAGGATCCATGGGAAGAGGGTATAGGGGGCTGGTGGAAGCAATAAGGTTTACATATATGGCTAAAATTCTGCATGCGTTCAGATTGCTTTTTAAAGATGCTTGACATGATATAATGCCTCCTCGCCATCTGTTTTAACCCTGTAAATGCTGCACCAGCGGGCTACAACTGCATGCATTCACTTGAATGGGTCGTGTTCGGCAGCAGTACTGCTCATCCAATGCAACAGGGCATACTGAACATGTAGCAGGCGTGAAGCAAAGTTCTGCGACTACGGCATGTAAACATCTCTGTCTGTTGCATTTGCCACTAAAAATAACGCATTTGGAGGGTGCTAAAAGCGCAGCTCAATGAAACTCATATATATAAATATATATATATATATATATATATATATATATATATATATATGCTAGATTACCAAAAGTACCATTTAACCATTCTTCCAGAAGCACATTTGTGAGGTCAGGTACTGATGTGGACGAGAAGGCCTGGCTCGCAGTCTCTGCTCTAATTCATCCCAAAGGTGTTCTTGCAGTCAGGACTCTGTGCAGGTCAGTCAAGTTCCTCCATCCCAAACTCGCACATCCATGTCTTTATGGACCTTGCTTTGTTCACTGATCCAAATCATTTGGTGGAGGGGGGATTATGGTGTAGGGTTTGTTTTTCAGGGGTTGGGCTTGGTCCCTTAGTTCCAGTGAAGGGAACTCTGAAGGTGTCAGCATACCAAGACATTTTGGACAATTTCATGCTCCCAACTTTGTGGGAACAGTTTGGGGATGGCCCCTTCCTATTCCAACATGACTGCGCACCAGTGCACAAAGCAAAGTCTATAAAGACATGGATGAGCGAGTTTGGGGTGGAGGAATTGACTGGCCTGCAAAGAGTCCTGACCTCAATTCGATAAAACACCTTTGGGATGAATTAGTGTGGAGACTGCGAGTCAGGCCTTCTCCTCCACATCAGTGCTTGACCTCACAAATGCACTTCTGGAAGAATGGTCAAACATTCCCATAGACACACTCCTAAACCTTGTGGACAGCCTTTCCAGAAGAGTTGAAGCTGCTATAGTTATAGCTGCAAAGGGTGGGCCAACTCAATATTGAACCCTACGGACTAAGACTGCGATGCCATTACAGTTTATGTGCTTGTAAAGGCAGGTCTCCCAATACTTTCGGTAATATAGTATATATATATATATATATATATATATATATATATATATACTGTACACACATGCAGTAAATATATAAAATGACTAAGTTAAAGTTTAATTTTTTCAGCGTATATATATATATATATATTTTTTTTAACATGCCGTGTGCGTTTACACTACATCCTGCCTATTAGTGTACATTTATTTACTAGAATGAGCATGCCGCGTTATTCTATCATCAGCGTGTCTCTGAATACCCAACACATCAAAAAGCAAAGGGAAAAGAGAAAAATGAGCCTGAAATAATGGTAGCACGTAAAGGGATGATAAGCAAAATAATTGCTAGGAAGCCAGTTTGCTTGTTAATGTTTTCAAGTTGGGATTGTAACATTGCAGCACTAAAGGCACAGCCAACTCTAAATAATAAAGCTTACTGGGAAGGCAGGTCTGGGTCAATTCCACAGTCAGGCTGCACAAATCTGATTGGCTGTGACAGGCAATGCTGAGTAATTGCTCTAATCAGTGTGCCAGGCAGTGTACCTTAGCACAGCAAAAGAATGATGCAATAAGTGGCTTCAGAGTCCTGAGTCCCTTTCAACCTGACATTTCTGACAGTGATGCATTGTGCGTAATAGAAGGATTATGTAGAGTTTGTGCCATTCAACAGGAGAAGAGAGCATTACAGGAGCCTAGTGAGAGCATCTTAAGTTGGCCAGAGATAAGGGTCTCATTAAAGTGCTCTACAGTGCTCATTTGCAGGTTGACTTGCTGCGATGATCAGTTGGTGGAAAACACTGGCAATAAGAAGCGCAAAGACATGTCAGATAGAATCGGCTGCAGGTTTGTCCTCTTGTAGAGGAACCAACAATTATAGTGGTACATGATCAAAAACTTTTATGTCAACAAAGTAACACATCCAGCTTAAATAAGACAAGGTCAACTTTACTTACAGAAATGCTTTCTGCTTCTGTGTATACTACTTTATATATAACAAGGACACATTACACAACCCACTTGCCTTTTGCTGAATATTCAAAAAAGCAGTATTAAACCCAAAAATAAACTTTAAAGGTTTAGTTCACCTTTACCAAAAAAAATCTATGCAATTAGGGGTTGCCTGTAGATAAAAACAACTGTGCAACTTCGACCAAAGTTAAAGGGGTTGTAAACCTACATGTTTTTTTACCTTAATGTATGCTATGCTTTAAGGTGAAAAAAACACCTGGCAGTCACCGGCCCCCAGCCCCCCGTTTTATTCACCTGAGCCCTGGAACTTGACCCACGGGGACACACTGTCTCTCTGCCCAGGGTTGTTGGCTCTTGATAGAATAGAGTGAAACTAGCGCAGCCATTGGCTCTCGCTGCTGGGGCCGAGTCCTGCATTCGGCCTCTATGGACGCCGAATGCTGGACTCTGGAGCGCGCCCGCAAGGTAATGCCCGGGGAGAGCTAGGGGGTTATCTGATGTGGGGAGGAGCTGCGAGAGCCGCGGGGGGACCCCAGAAGACCAGGTTCGGGGCCACTCCGTGCAAAACGAGCTGCATAGTGGAGGTATTTTTTTATTTTTTTTTTAAATAACAAACATAACGAACCTTACAATCACTTTAATTAATGTCCTTGCTGTAGGTGTAGGCCATTTACGTACCTCCCAAAGCCAGGCCGAAAAATTCCCAGAGATGGCATCATCCCATCCTGCCTTGTTTCTAGGATGTTGTTGAGACACTCCCAGCTGATTCAAACCCCATTGCATGCCCTCTCTCCCTCCTGTCACAGTCTCTCTGAGCTCTAACCACACATGTGCAGAGGTTTGAGAGCTCGCTCCTGTGATGGTGTGGGTGAGCAGCTGGGAGTGCCTTAGCAATGTTTTATCAACAAGGCAGGGTGGGATGATGCCACCTTTGGGAGTTTTTTGTCAAGACTTCGCAAGGCACTTAAAAGGCCTACACCTATAACCAGGGCAATATCCAACTTTAGTTAATGCTGCACAATTTTTTATATAACAACATCCCTTACTTGTTACATAGTTGGTAAGGTTGAATAAAGACCCCAGTTCATCCAGTGTGGGGTGTGTGTATGTGTATAGATCACCACTATTTCCCATATCTCTGTATATTGCATTCACTAAGATGCCCATCAAAAAGTTTTTTATTTAACGACACCCCCACTGACACTACCAGCTGTGGAAGGGAGTTCCAAATCCTTACCTCCAGTCCCCTTATTAACTTCCCTAGACTCTTTCCTGTTGCAGCACATCCATCCTGAGGACCAGTGACCAGAACTGGATGGCATACACAAAATGTGGCTGAACCAGAGTTTTGTAAAGTGGTATAATTATAGTTTTGTCTCTTGAGTAGTACCCTTTTTAATGCATGCTAATAGCCTGCTAGCTTTGCTTGCTGCAGCTTGGTATTGCATGCTATTGCTGAGCCTGTGATCTACTAGGACCCCCAGGTCCTTTACCATCCTCGATTCCACCAGAGGTTCTCCCCCTGGCAAATAACTTGCATTCATATTTTTAACCCCCAAGTGTATCATTTTACATTTTTCAATATTAAACCTCATTTACCATGAAGTTGCCCACAACTTTGTTTTATCAATGTCTTCTTGGAAAGTCACTATATCTTTTTGTGAGGTAACTACCCTACTTACCTGAATAAGCAGTATTTTGGTAAAGGTGAACTAACCCTTAAATATATTGAAGCTTGCCAATCCTTAAATGTGGTGGCTGCATTCATTTACTTTTTTTCCCCCCTTTATTTTCACTTGGTAATCCAGCCAGTTACACACTTCCTGTCTTTGGGTATCTCATCTATTAAGGAGGAGCAATGAAGTAACTGATGGACTGCAGCATGGTCTAGAGAGAGTGGTGTTAGATGGTGTAGTAGATTTAGATGGTCTTTTTAACCACTTTCACCCCCTTCCTGCCCAGGCCATTTTTCAGATTTTCAGCAATGATACACTTTGAATGACAATTACTCAGTCATGCAACACTATACCCAATTTAATTTTTTATCATTTTTTTGAGACCCAGAGATCTTGCCTTTGGTGGTATTTAATCACCTCTGGGTATTTTACTTTTTGCTATATAAAAAAAAAGACCAAACATTTTGAAAAAAAAAAATTCTTAATGTGTTATAAAATATTGCAAATAAATAATCTTTTTTTCATAAATTTATACCAAAATGTATCCTACATTTTTTTGGTAAACATAACCTAAATCAGTGTTTATTGTATAGTCTGTGAAACTATGGTATGTATATTTGAAACTTGATCAATCCTGATCAGTGTTCTGACTGCCTATCTCATTTCTTGAAGCCCTAAAATGTCAGGACAGTACAAATACCCCCCAAATTTCTCCTTTTTGGAAAGAACAGTTTAAGGTATTTAGTAGGAGGCAGTGTGCATTTTTTTTAAGTTGTAATTTCAATTTTTTGAAAAATGAAATACGTTTTGTAAATTTTTTTTTCTAAAAGTTATCAGTTTACCAAGTTATTTCTCACACACAGCATAGGCTTACTTACAATTACACCTCAAAAATGGAACGTGGGAGCACCCCTGTATCATACCATTGTGGAGGACAAGTAACGGGAGAGTAAGCTATTAATTAAAATAATAGTGAAGGCTTAAATTATATTGGCAATTTCCTGAAGTTTGAGCCCAGGCCAAAGTGCGTAAGACAGGCCTGCAAGGAAGGCCACTCTATAGAATCAAAGGCCCTTGCTCCACCTAAAGAAGCCAAGGTGCATGTCTCTGGAATAAGGATGGTTCCGATGTTCAAGTCGAACATCGGGTGTTCGTTTGTTCGGAGAAGTTCGCCCGCCACAGAACGCCCCATAATGCACTGCTGATTGGCAAAAGCATGCAACTGACCTGAATGCTTTGGCCAATCACAGCGTGATGTGCTGTGAGAGCCATGATTGGCAGGTAGGTTGCTCACTCTGTTGGTTCTCTGGGTGAAAGACTATCGGAATATTCTAACTTTGTGCTATTTTTGTGACATTTACATGTTTAAGTATAAGCTATTTATACATATTTTGCTTATTATTTTTTTCACGCATAATAGTTGCCTTAAGCTCCTGAAGAAGTGCTCGGGCGCAACATGTAGTGCGAGCCAAAATACAGTACTCCATAATTCCACAGTACATCAAGCACTCCTGAACCAATTTTACCGTATAGAATGGTTTTCACTTTCTATGTAGTGCAGTTGTCTAATGTATGAGTGGTAAATACTTTACTATACAGGCAGTATATATTATCTTAAAGCAAATTGTTTGTCTCATTTTTTAAATGATGTAATAAAGACATTTGAATTTTAATATTGTGTACTGGTGTGCCTAAAAGGTCCAAGTTCGATGCTCTAATATCAATCCACCTAACTGTGCTGTGTAAATCTCAAGATTGGTTGGACACAAATATAGATCCCTTGTCAGCCCCCTTACAGCTGTTTCCTCTTTGAATTTATCTATTTGCCTATCTATAAAAATATTACAAAACAAGCACACTGCCAGAAGTTGAATGTTAAACAGTATAGGTTAGGGTCAAAATAGGAAAAATCTTTTCAAACACAAGTAAAGCTGCTATAAAGTTTTAGATTTGTTCAAAACTTTGCAGCTCTCTTCAGAGTGGGGGAAACCCTCAAACTACACTAAAATCACAAAAAGAAAAAGCGCACTAGTTTCATGTATCACCTTTGACATAACCTGTGAAAAACTTCAATAAATACTCAGAAGAGTGTTAAAATAACAGGCATGATCAATGGAAGTACTCCTTCAGCTAATTGCAGCATATACATTCTGACACATTTTGAAGGACAAGCCCTCTTCCTTGGAGCTAACCTATTTGTAGTCATGATTATCCTTAAATAGTCTAAGCTAAATGTAAAGCCATCCATTGCCACACCCTCTGTCCAGTCCTGGGTTGCCTACCATCTATAAATTTGTGGTCAGTTTGTAAAAATCGGGCGATTTACAAACTGTCCGTCAATAACGGACATCAGCTGCCCGTAAAAAATATGGTTGGGCACCGTTCTTAAATCTTAGGGTGTTTACCAGAGGGCTCTCTGGTATTAAATGATCTATAGGTGATGATTTATTTTTTTTAGATCGTTATTCCAAGCATCATTAATGTACCAGTGTTCTTATTGCTATGTATACCTGAGAAATGTATGGGTCCTTGTATGTGACATTTTCTACCATTTATATTTTCTTATTTTTAATAAAAACATTGAAATATAAAATATATAGCCGCAGGCTGAATTCTGAACATGCAAAGTTCTGAAGCCAGGCAGGCTTGTGGGGTTCGGAATCAGATAGGGGTACAGGCGACTGGGCGCACGGTGATGTAATGGTGCTGCTTGGCAGGGAAGCACCTTTTATGAATTACAACAGGGGGAGCCAGGCCAGGACTTGGGAGTGCCGCCGGCTGCTGGGACAGTCCTTTCTTGGTGGAGGAGAAGAGGAGGATAAAGGTGGTGAGGGAATCAAAGCAGAAGAGCGAGCTGCTCAGACTGGACTGTGTCTGGCTGCCCTGCTGTACCTGAGTGAGCAATGGAGGAGCCTGGAGGTCAGTGACAGCTCCCAGCCAGCCAAGCCACAGTCTGTGGGGGGGGGGTCTGTAGGATGCCCCCTTACAATGCAATGGGGAACTCTGTGGACCATAATGTAAAGGGGAACCCTGATGTAAAGGGCAATGCTGCGGGCTCTAATGTAAGGGGGGCTCTGGAGACCATAGACCACCTTACATCACGCCACTTTGCATTAGAGTCTGCAGCATTCCTCCTTACATCATGGCCTGCAACGTTCCCCTTCCCCTACATCAGAGTTTTCATTGTCTCTTTAATTATTTTTTTAATCAACTTTATTCCTTTAATTTTTTTGGTCAACTTTATTGCTATCCCAATGTACGAACAACATCCCTTGTGATAGCACGGGCCATAAAAGGTCTTCTTTATAGAGCGATATGAGGTCTATTAGATCACATTAGACCATAAGTTGTTCGATACTTTTTGGGACTGAGATACTACCTCTCATACCCATCTCATACCAGCCTCCTCTTTTTATTAGACCACAGATCTCTCCTCTGGTCTCCAATGCAGCAGATCAGACACAGATCAGTCTGATCAGCTGCTTCACTGGCTGGTAACGGCCAGGTAAACAAAGAACCAAAACTGTAAGTGACAAAATACTCATCACTTCTGGTTTCTGACGTCACACAGTGAGAGAAGCAATATCAGCTCCTCTCACTGTGTCCCAGGAACCAGATGCCGCCAGTTGAATCTTTAAAGGAAGTGAGACCCCCTTCCGCCACCTGTAAAAGCAATCCATTGATTCCATAGGCACTAAGAATACTTTACATTGAAGGGAACCACCGGTTGAAAAATAATTATATCTTTCAGCTGCAGCAATCGCCGAGATATTACCCTTCCTATCCAGGCAATGTGCAGGTTCTTGGCTGTTGAGTCCAAGATGTTTAAGTAGAAGTTCAGGCAAATCGTAACTATACCTAAACCTGCTCCCATCCCCACTCTAATGCCCTGTACACACGGTCGGATTTTCCGCCGGAAAATGTGCGATCGGAGCTTGTTGTCGGAAATTCTGACCGTGTGTGGGCTCCATCTGACTTTTTCCATTGGATTTTCCGACACACAAAGTTTGAGAGCAGGCTATAAAATTTTCCGACAAAAAAATCAGATCGTGTCAATTCCGACCGTGTGTGGCCAATTTCGACGCACAAAGTGCCACGCATGCTCAGAATAAATTCTGAGACGGAATTGCTCGGTCTGGTAAAATTAGCGTTCGCAATGGATTTAGCACTTTCGTCACGGTGCAATGTTTGAAATTGTTTAATGCAGCGCACTCTCTTCTTCTTTATAATGCGAGAAGAATGAAGTTGTTTTGCTGCTCATATTCACACAGACTTACCACAAACTTCTTTCTTTATTATTTATCGTGATTTCATCACTATATTATGATTTGTCACATCTGACTAAAAAATTTCAAACTTTTTTTTTTGGTTTGTATTTTTTTCAAGCCTGATCTTGTGTTTTTTTGTTTTTTTAACTCCAGAATAGTTTTGGGTGTGTTTTGTGTGTCAAGTTACCACAACACGATTATTATCTTGTATTATTTAATCTCAAGGAGATTGCTTGGTGTTGGTGTCTCTTGTTAATTTCACATTGTATATTTGAAATGTACCTGCCTCCTCACAAACAAACTGTCCTTTTTGAAGAAAAACACACATAGGCGAGTATAATAAATCAAATCACAAATTTATTAAGGGCTCATAACCAAGGAAAGAGGGAGGCAACGCTGGAGAAACAGCAGGAATTGGTGAAGCCTTTGGCCCCAAGGGCACACATCAATTATTTTACTGCAAAATTGGTGGCCTGAGGAGTTCTTATCTAAGGGAGTTTAATCTGGTCCAGAAGTCTAAGAGATCAGGAACAGCAGCAGATGACATGTATGTCCCCAGACTGTGGTCATACAAGAGCCTGCATCTTTTGTCAGACCAGACTGAACCCTGGGCCATCACTCTCTGGTCTTCTTTCCACGCTGTGTCTGTGGTGGTGGAGTTGTGGCAGGAGGAGGAGGAGGAGGATGGTCCAACTCACATAGGTGGGTATTGGGTGTGATTTCGCCCCTCACCCCCTTAGTTAAGGTTTTATAAAGAATGTCCTCACACATGAGGCGTTGGCCCTCCTGCATGTCCTTTAGTTTTGTGGCAGCGATGCAGGCAAAGGCCTCTTCATGAGTGGGGAAGGCTCTCAGGGACGCAGAAGCCTCCTGAATCAGCCTGAGTGCTGAATCCTGCATGTTACTCCCCTTCCTGGGTCTTTTGTTTGGAAGGCGGAGGGGAGGGACCTGCGATTCTGTCAGGCTCCTACTGGGCCCGGGCCTTCTTCTGGCTGCCACTTAGCCCCACCTCCTCCTGGCTGCCACTAACCCCCGCCTCCTCCTGGCTGCCACATTCCATAGCCTCCTCCTGTGTGCTACATTCCACAGACTCCCCCTGGCTGAGGTCTTCCTGTGTATGAAAAAGGGACATAGTTTTAGTTTTTTCTTCATCAATCACACACAATTTTCACCTCCTGACTGTTGCAAATTGAATGTTAAGAAATATAAAAGACTATCATTCTGAGCCCAGCATTTTTCATTCTTGTCCCAATTATCTGTGCCCACTACTGTCTATTGATATGTAAAACACTTTATTAAATCAGCATTTAGTGATCAATAATAAAATCTAGTAAACATAATTCATTTCTTGACCAGAAATCTGTAGAACAATGCTATACCTGACTCCAGCTGGGCTCCTCCACTTCTTCCTGGCTGGAAGACCCAGGTTGGACATCGGAAGCCTCAGCTGGGGTGGAAGATTCCCTGAGAGGGTTGAGAGGGATTCCCTGACTTCAGTCTGGTCTGACAGAAATCGCAGTCTCTCATAGTACCACAGCCTGGGGACATAAACGTCATCTGCTGCAGCTCCTGATCTCTGGGAATCCTGGACCTTCTTGTGCTCCCTTAGATAAGTGCTCCTCAGGCCACCAATTTTGGCTTTTAAATAGGGGATGGTTGCCATGGGGACCACCGGCTTCACCAACTCCAGCAGTTTCTCCAGCGCTGCCTGCCTCTTTTGTTTATTTTTGTATTGGGGGTGTTTGACCTGCTACAGACAGGGCAGCTCCCTGTATTTGTCTATGAACAGGAGGAGGAAGTTGTGGTCATTGAAGCCATCCATTTTATCTACAAGACACAACACAAGACAAACCCTAATGTCAGGCTAAAGTCTCCTAATCTTGTCACAATATAAGCCTCAGTCTAGAAGCAGTATAGGCCCAAGCTTAAATCTTACCTTCGTTATCACGATTGGCACCTCCGATACTCCTTCCTCCGCTCACAGATCGTACGTGCTACGCACGCGTGTTACGCTTTATATACACTGCGCATGCGTGAAACTCCACCCGTCCCTGACGTTTTTTCTAGTCTATTCCCCGCCCCTTCTCATTTGGCGCAGTGGGGAAGAGCACATGGCGGAGAAAGAGCAGGTGCGTGTTAATTACAGCAACGAGGAGGAGGAGGAGAAAAGCCCAGAGCCAGAAACGTCACGATCCTGGAGGAGACGATTTAAGGCCTCAAATATGTCCTTTGGGGAGATGTTGGAGATGGTGGACATCCTGAAGAGGGCCGACTATGACGGGAAGTATGGACCGTACCCCAACACCAATGTCAGAAAGGCCAAGATCATGGCGAAAGTATTCAAGAGTCTGCAGAAGAATTTTGGGTTACGACGATAGAAAGATCAGCTCAGGAAGCGGTGGTCGAACCTCAAATTAAGGGAGCATGAGCAGTACAGAAGGATCAGGAGAGTGCTGCAAAAAAGTAAGTAGTTGTGCTGTGTTCCTATTCTTTATTTTTCTAACGTTCATGCTGCTCCATGTGTTTTTCTTAACTGTTGTACAGTTTAAAATGGCAACTTTCATGTTCATGGGCACATTATTCGTTCATATGAAACATTGTTCATTCGGCATAGAAACACAATGTTTTGGACATATGCATTTGAATACATTTTTGCTAGCCTACTTCTCGTCAAATAATTTTGGTGTATAGATGGGTTGGTAACTAAAATGAAATGCAAACTAGATTCTGTGTAAGGAGAGGACTCTCAGCAGCTGTTTACACATCTGGACACTGGAGCACTAGTGTGGGACACCAGACCACCCTTTTTATTAGAGGGTCCACACAGGTGCTCCAGTGTATACTATAGGGGTGTCTCCATCTGTGAAGCTTGTACTAAACAGGTAAGTATTCAAGCTTGACAAAGGAAAAAAAATATTTCTTCATCTTGCAACTCTGCCAAAACAGACGATTGTACCCCACTTCCAAGCAATGTTTCATATTCCTATTTCTGTCATAAAATATCTGTGTGCTAAGTATACCTATTTTTTTTTTTACATAGGGGAGAAAAGACTCGGAGGACACCACTCATCCGAGGAGACCACAGACCCCCCAGCTCATGAGGAAGTGGAAATCCCCCAAAGTCAACAGGAGGAGGAGGAGGAAGACGTGGTGGAAATTGTCACCACAACAGGTGTCTGCGACCACAGGCACAGGTAAGAGATGGATGCCGGCATATTTATAATACATGGTGTGTTTTTTAAATATATTTTTAGGTGATCGTGATGTTGTGGATGAAGGACATTTCACAAGTGAGAGTGCCCAGATCCTGATCAGGGAGATCATGGGGTGTAATAGGGACTTGGAAAACATCCAGAAAAACATCAATGATGTTAAAAACAAAATGAAGAACATCATTGACGTTTTAGAGAGAGTTTAAAACCCCTCGAAATCCCTAATGTAGTTTGCATTTTTTCCACAAAAAATTGTTGCACCTTTTTTTACCTAGTGTCGAAAAGCCAAATTTTGAAGATGCACACAGTGTGTCAACATGTGCCATCTGCCATCACGGGAGATCAATGTATGCGTTTTGTGGGTGCAACCCCTTCCTCAATAATAAAGTAGCTGAGAGGAAGGGGTTGCACCCACAAAACACGTCCCTTGATCCCCCATGATGGCATCTAGCACATGTTGACATTCGGCAATTTGTGTGCATCTTCAAAATTTGACTTTTCCAGGGGTGACAACCCGTCTGAACGCAATATCAAACACAGTTTATAAATACTCATGTCTGATTAGGGCTGGGGAAAAAAATCGATTGAAATCTTGAATCGAGTTGAGAGATCAAATCGATTCAAAATTTAAGCAAATCGATTTTTTTTAGATCTTTTTTTTCACCGCGCCGGACCTGAGGCGCTGCGGGCATGAGTTTTTAGGCGAGGCCGCGGCTTCGGCCTTGTCCGCGGCTTCGGCCAGATGCCGTGGACTAGGCCGAAGCCGCGGCCTCGCCTAAAAACTCAGGCTGCAGCGCCTCAGGACCGGCGCTGACACCGCGCCGGTCTTGAAGAGCTGCGGGCAAGGAGTTTTTAGGTGAGGCCGCGGCTTCGGCCTAGTCCGCGAGGCCGGACACCGCGGACTAGGCCGAAGCCGCGGCCTCGCCTAAGAGCTCATGCCCACAGCGCCTCAGGACCGGCGCGGTTTCCAAAGAAAAAAAAAAGACTTGATTCGAATCGTGAATCAAGTTTTTTTAAGAGAATCGAAGATTTTTTTTTTAAGAAAATCTCCCAGCCCTATGTCTGATATTGCCTTCAATTTCTAAAAAAGTTGAACTTTGTAAGTTCCAGATTTGTGTATTTCTTGTTGGTTTTAAACATGCCTGTTTTACCTTAAATGGACATTTCTACTTTTATTAATGTGACCCAAAAAATTGTTATACAACAAAGATGTTGGTTTGTTTTAAAAACCTTTAATAAATGCACATGTGATTGTGCTTGTATTAAAAAGATTGTTAATCAAGAATGTGTGGATTCTTCTTTCAATGCTCCAAAAAATTTTTTGTGGTAAAATTGGTGGTTTCTGTGACAATAGGGGTTAGTTCCTAAGGGCAAATCCACTTTGCACTACAAGTGCAGTTTCAGTGCAGTCTCAAGTGCACTTGTAGTGCAAAGTGTCTTTGCCTTTAGTAAATAACACCCAACAATGCTTTCAAATGTAACACAATCATGCCATTTTCAGGACTCCACAAATTTATGTCAGGGTCAGCTAAAAGAAAGACAAGCAGTAAATGTCAGCAAATATATTAGTAGTTAAAAATCGTTTTTTTATTTAAAAAATGTCTCAGATATTGTCTGGCATATTGATGGCCCCCCTACCCGCAAAGTATTCCATTATTTTAGATGGACCTTGCAGGCTCTCAGGGGGGCAAGCCAGGACGGCCAGCTTCAAGCGCTGTCAGGGTTGGTTCATTTACATGAATTCCGGATTCAGGCCCAACTGAGCCAGCATAGTTCACAGTATTTCTCCTTAAAAAGTCGTGGAGAACGCAGCACGCCAGGATGATATGATTGAGTTTATACTCCGCCATATGTTAGGTGTAAAAAATAGGCAGAACCGGCTGGCCATTATTCCAAATGTGTTCTCCACCACTCTTCTGGCTCTGTCCAGCTGGTAATTAAAAACCCTCTGGTCCGGGGTGAGGGTCCTCATAGGGAATGGCCACATAAGATGGTCCCCCAGCGCAAATGCTTCACCTGCAACGAAGATGAATGGGAGTCCTTCCGCATTGTCTTCTGGAGGTGGCAAGTCCAAGTTGCCATTCTGGAGACGCCTGTAGAACTCCGTCTGGGCGATGACTTCACCATCTGACATCCAGCCATTTTTCCCATCGTCCACATACAGGAACTCATAAGTAGCCGACACCACTGCCAACATCACAATACTATTGAACCCCTTGTAGTTGTAATAGTATGACCCAGAGTTGGGTGGTGGGACGATGTGGACGTGTTTCCCATCAATTGCCCCTCCGTAGTTAGGAAAGTCCCACCACTGGGCAAATTGGGAGGCCACAGTCTGCCATTCCTGTGGGTTGGAAGGAAACTGTGGAGTCAAACAAGAAAATAAAATTAATCATTTTGCACATAAACATGGAAAGCAGATTAGACACAAACATTCTTGGCCAACATCAGTATAACATTTCTGAAGGTTCTGAAGAAGTACGCGGAGGCGTACGAAACGTCAACGCAGCCCCTGCAGGGCTTGTCAGCAGGCCTTCAACATGCTTCCTTTTCCAGCAATGTAAAAGGGTTTCCCTGTGATTTGCATACAGCACCATACTTCACAAGCTAATTCCGCATCAGCAATTGAATGCAAAGTTCCTGGTTCCTGGTCTCTTCCTAACCATGTGACCGGTCATGTGATCACACAGTCTGCAGTGTCTACTATTGAGGAGAATGGTGTGCTGTGACTACACACTGAATGTTGCTCTGAACTGACTGTGAGCCGCTCCATGCCAAACAGCAAGACAGCAGAGTCTGAGGACATCCCTAGTACTTGAAAGAGGTGAGAGCCCAATGGGCAGTTTCTCTTTCCCTCCTTACCTGCTTATCAATAGTCTTTGCATCTGTTTGCCATTCACCCTCCTGCATGGATTGACACACTTGAAACTGATGAACTGTGAAAATATCATCCTGGTCTAGATTGGAAAAGAGACTAAGCCCTTTCTTTGGAGTGGTTTGTCCTTTGCTCCTTTTATGCTGCATTGAGGAAATAGTGTTTGTGCACTGGACATACCTAGTAACAGGAACGCTGGTCTTTCCATTTCCAAAACAACTGGTGTAAACACACATTTAGTGCACTGAGGTTGGAAGCTGCTTGTGGAGGATTTCCTTCTAACAGAGGTTTTTTTTAAAAAACCCCACCTAATTCAGCTATGTAAGGTCCTGTCTATGTGGATATATGTGGGTTTTTTTTTTTTTCTCAGTACTGCTTAATCTGATGCACAGTTAATACTAGACCACATAAGACTTGATATCCTATCAGTAGCTTACTCCATGTAATGTTTGGTGCTATACTTTTTTCTTTGGATTCAAATGGACACTTCATGCGTTTTTGGCCTGCAGGCACGCTCTGCAGTTTTATTCATCAAT
This sequence comes from Lithobates clamitans, assembly GCA_037952925.1. Taxonomy (NCBI): domain Eukaryota; kingdom Metazoa; phylum Chordata; class Amphibia; order Anura; family Ranidae; genus Lithobates; species Lithobates clamitans. The sequence goes on from JBBGZY010000135.1 coordinate 5,752,069, forward strand.
GTTGCAGCATGGTTTTTAATTTTGGTTTAGTGTAGTGAGACGGACTGTGTTATTTAGATACATTGTTTATCTTACATATATTTGGAATTTTTTGTATATGTAAATACCCCCACCCCCCCTACCCTTAATAAAGCCTTTTTGCATTTTTGTACCATAAGCCGTAGTTGACCATTCCCCTTTTTTGCTTTCTGGGGACTCCCTTGTCTCCTCTTTCTGTTGTTGATTCAGTATAACATTTATTTTAAGGAGTATTTAAAGACAAAGGTATAAGGTCCACCTATCAGATTCCCCCCCCTCCCCCCTCATGGGCCATTTTGTGAATTTTACGAGTGGGGGGGATGATTTGGACAGGTAACCCTCTCCACTTCATTGAGAGATAAATGCCTAAATAATGTGGATTACTTTGGCCAGCCCCTCCTTACTTACACTATTGGCAGCCCACTGGACAGGTAAGAAGTGTCATAATACAAAGAGATAAATACACACTGTACACATTTGAGCACATTTTTATATTCTGCTATTACCTATCAAGATAATAATAGGATACAAAAACTTCAAACAGTACCATTTAAAAGTATTCAGGCAGGCCCTTGCACTACATGCTTTGGGGAATTCATCCATAAATCTGACCACAAAAGAGGTGGGTATAGTGTTTATGGGTTTGGCAAAGTCGGCAGATAGAGGATTGGTATCAGCTGAGTTAGCAGTTAGGGGGAGGGAGGGTTCCAAATGATTTTGGGACCCAAAAAAAAAAGCCTCTGGCACTCTGCCTGAATTTCAAACACACATCACAATTTTTAACATTTTATGGGGTTTTTAGGGTAAAGCACTACTATGGAGCTGACAAAATACATTGCTAAGTGACTACACAAGGTAACTATAGGTCCAGGAGAGCATGCTGGGGAGGTAAGTGAAGGCAAATATGTATGAAGGACAAAAAATTGTTAAAAATACAGCATGCATGAGGACAAAGGGGACATTAACAGCATATTACAATCATGTTAATTAGGGAATGAGGAAAGAAATACAATATATTATCAAACATTAAATACAATAAAATATGATGTTAAAGGATAAAAATCTTACCTTAATATACTCCTTCTGCAGGACCTGGATGATGGCAGAACAGGTCTCTGGGATAATGATCCCCAGAGTCTGGGAGGAGATGCCTGTCGAGGACTTAAGGTCCTGCAGGCTTCTCCCCGTCGCCAAGTACCGCAGGGTGGCGACTAGCCTCTGCTCCGGAGTGATGGCTTGCCTAATGCAGGTATCCTGCCTGCTGATACAGGGGGTCAGCAAAACCAACAAACGGTGAAATATGGGGTCCGTCATCCGGAAAATTCCTGAAATCATCAGGATTATTCTCACGGATCTCACTGAGCAAATGCATGTGACAGAACTGGTCACGCTGGAGCAACCAATTCTTGGCCCATGAACTCCTCCCCACCCTGTTCATGGACTGGGCTTGTGTCAAGGTAAGGACCCCAACACCAAGCCCCCGCACAGCACGAACTCTACGAGGGGTACGTATATGCAACATGGCTAGAAAACGGTAGGCTGCTCAGAACGAAGTAACAGAACGCACTGAAGAACAGCAAGGCCTGTGAAGAGCAACCTGAAAATCAGTAACGAACGAACAAGAACACAATGACAAGTCAATTGTACTCGCTGCACGCACTGAAGACCAGGTACAAACCCACAAGCACCAACTGAACAGCAGAAAACGATCTGAAAGCCACGAGTCTGAAAAAGCACAAATCGTCTCTCACCAAACTTTTACTAACACGAGATTAGCAAAAGGAGCCCAAAGGGTGTCGCGCTTGGTTCTGAACTGCCCTTTTATAGTCTCGTTGTATGTGGTGTACGTGACCGCGTTCTTGGCGATCGGAAATTCCGACAACTTTTTGATAACTGCTGTGGATTATAAGCTAGCATTGTTGACAGTGTGCCCACCACTCCCCCAACTGCTGTTAGACCATACTGCTCAGTACAAGATGAATAGGTAATTAGTTATGATTGACCCAAGACCAGCGCCATCACTACTCATGCAGTGGGAAGGGACATATCACCATTCACAGATCCATAGTACAGTGTCACTTATGCAGATGGAGGGGGAATGTCAGCAAGGGTGTCAGCATACACAGATTCATAGTGTAGTATCATTCATGCAGGGGGAGGGGAGTGTGTCAGCTAGGGGGGAGGGGACACATCAGAATACACAGATTCATAGTGTAGTATCATTCATGCAGGGGGAGGGGAGTGTGTCAGCTAGGGGGGAGGGGGCACATCAGAATACACAAATCTATAATGCCTGTCCTGTGGACATCTTCCAAAAACATCACATAAATGATTATGATGTTAATGTGCCCGACAGATGCGCTCATGGTACAGACAGCAAAGAGCGGAGTGACTAGGCACTGCTGGAGCTACAGAAAAGTAACTTACAAAATTTGGCTCCCTGCAGGGGTGGAGCTTACAGTCAATAATAATACATTTTACAATGTGCTTTTCTTCACAGTCTTCAATGTTTTGTTTCTCAAGCAAAGAATATTGTTTTTAACCTCTTACCACCTGGAGTCCCTTTAAATAGTTTGGAACGCCTGGGGAAGGATCGATGATCATGTGACCGTCACAGTAGTCACATGATTAGAAGCCGATATCGCTAGCTACTGATCTCAACCCTGGAATGGGGGCTGTCTTTGACAGTTTGGTCTATGTGTTGAGAGCATGCAGTAAGCGTGCTCTTAGCACATAAACATTTGGATGCCCAGCACCACATATGTGCAATATGTGAGCCTTAAAGAGGAGTTCCACCCAGGGGGGCCATTAAAAAAAAAAAAAATTAAAAGTCAGCAGCTACAAATATTGCAGCTGCTGACTTTTAATTGGACACTTACCTGTCCCTGGGTCCAGCGGTGCGGGGGATCGAAGCCCCGCTCGTCCCCCCCCTCCGCTCGTCGGCGCCGGCATTTCAACTGTGGGCGCCAGGCTGTGGCTTCACAGCCTGGCACCCACTGCGCATGCGCGAGCGGCGCCGAGCGCCGTGATTGGCCGCTCAATCACCTGGGACCTGCAATGGGTCCCAGATGATTGACAGGAGGGAGGGAGAAGAGCCGAGCCCTTCCTGTGCCAGGGGGAAGTGATGTCACCAGCCCAGGCAGACGAAGGGGCAGACTACGAGGGACCACCTAGCAACAGGCATTTAGAGGTAAGTAAAAAAAAAAAAAAATATCCAAATGTTTTTTTGTTTTTTTTTTTAGAATTTTTTAGATATGTTTGTTTTTTTGGGTGGAACCCCACTTTAAGGCTAGGTTCACACTATCTTCGACTCACAGCAGGGGTCCGGTGCGTCCCCTTTCACTGTTTCAGGTCCGATTTCAGCCCAAATTTTGGGCTGAAATTGAACCCGAAACAGACCAAAAGATGCACAGGGCTCCTGTACAAATTCGCACCGGAGCCGCAGCGCAGATATGTGAACCGGCTCCATAGAGAGTCGGTCAAAATCTCCTGCTATTACGAATTGGATGTGGGGAACATAGTGTGAACCCAGCCTAAAACCCACCCTTTTTCCATGACACATATGTGTTGGACAGTCGTAAAGGGATTAAACATGAATCACTAGATTAGCAGGAGGTTTGATTCCTAATAAGGCTTCTTCTTTAAGTGATGCTCTTAAAGGTATATATTGATTAAATGTTAATTAGAAAACAATTAAATTATAGGAAAGATTTTCAGATTCCTGCTGCCTTCACATCTTCACCATAGGTCTATAGCTGTCACTAGCTAATAATTAAGAACTTCGAGAAAGCTTTCTCTTTATTTATGCACAAAGAATACGTCATCCCATCAAATTTTGCAATACAATCATACAGGATTTTTTTTTTTATGCAACTTTCTTAGTTAATTAACATGCTCATCTGCAATTGTTTACTGATTTGTTTTCAGTTACAAATAAATCAGCCGAATTGTTTTAATTGCATGAAGATACGGTGCAAGATTTGATTATAGCTGGGGTTTACAAGCATAACACGGTGTACAAAAATCAATTCTGTTCATGTAATGAAGAAAAACAAGTTCTTTTAAAAAGGAAATAAGATTACACATTCAAAGCTCACAACAGTGGAGCAGAAGACACATTAATATAGATGGGGCTTCCTCACTGGGAATATCTTATATCCACATACAAAGTAATACGATTGCATTCCTCCTTTACCAGTTCACTTTTATGTCATCTAGTACCAATGTTAAATAAGTAGTAGTAAAATCTTGATGTAACACAAATACAGTACTTGAGGACGAATGATACAGTACAGTAAAACCTTGGATTGGGAGCATAATTCGTTCCGGAAACATGCTTGTAATCCAAAGCACTTTGTATATCAAAGTGAATATCCCCATAAGAAATAATGGAAGCTCAGATGATTCGTTCCACAAACATTTATTCATAAGTCCTTCAGTTTATAGTCCATATAAGAAGATTATAACAATGTGATAGGTTGTGTAACCATAAAAAGTCCATCCACAAATGGCAGCCTCCACAAGGGGATTAGAAGCAAAATCCAGCAGGAGCTACAGTATATAAAAGAGAAGAGAGGCGCCTCTAAGTGTAGCACACTGGTTACATTTAATGAAGGTACATTTAGCAACCCACATGTTGGATGAATAAAAGAGGCACATCTAAGTATGCAAGCACCTGGGGTAAAGCTGTCCATATAGACCAAACCGATCACCAGAATGCTCTCCATCTAGATACTATTGAAGAACAATATAGAGGTTCCAGGGGGGGAAAGACATAGGTAAGGCTGAACTGATCCCACAAAACTACCAGACCATCCACTACTTCCACCCGAGAATCCCTGTTTCTGGATACAAACGTTTTTTTTGTTGTTGAGCCTAGAGGCCGGGATGTCCACATCCGGCATCTATCACCTGTGACACAGGTCCTGGAACATTTCAGGGTGTAGAGACCATTTCCATGAAATCAGACACTGCCAGATAAGATCCACACATGCAATGTGAATGGCGGACAAGCTAGAGCCTAGACACTAAGCCATGGAGAGCAGAAAAGAACAGTCAAAAGACCTGCTTGACAAGGTAATTAAACTTTACAAAGATGGAAAAGGATATAAAAAGATATCCAAAGCCTTGAATATGCCAGTCAGTACTGTTCAATCATATAATCCATGAAACAGTTGGTTTGTCGTTGGCCTCCATGGTGTAGACTCAGGGCCAGTTCAGTAAAAGTTCTGGTCCTTTAAGCCAGCTAAGTCTCCCCATCACTTTTTTTTTTTGAAAGTATGGTAGGGGAGGTGACAGATGATTGGGTCTATTGTACAATGACTAATGGGTACAGGTTGGAATTCTGATAATTTCTCCCTCAGCATTTTTATGTGTTTGTATGAATTTGCAAAAAAGATCATTGCTGGTTTCAGTCTCGCAATTACATTCTTTCACAATAGAAAGTCATGTCAGTTGAAGAGGTTCCTCTGGGTTCCTCAGGCCTTTGCACAGTCCCAAGGCCAAACTACAAAATTTTGCCAATATTGTATCCCAGGAAACTTGATAGGTTTCTACAGATGCTGAGGTGTGGAATAGTCGGTGCATACAGTGATAGTAATAGTGGTAGAATCAGTGCTGTGAGAAAAAAAAATCTTAAAGTGACAGCGAGGCTGCTAACACAAAGGTAGTATAGCTAACCTCAAAATATAAATCTTAAACAATAGTGTAGCGCCAATCTTAAAACATGTACAGATAATTATGCAATATAAAGCATATAGTGACATATGATTAATACAAAAACACACAAAAATAAAGTGTTGGAAAGTCCAATATTGAAAAAAAATGTAGAAAGCCCCACAGAGTGTGTAGTGAAAAATAAGACCAAGAGAAGCTTGTTCCAGTAACTGCAATACTCACGGATATAAGTTCAAAACAGTGTTCTAATAACCAGTCACCAACATTAAGTGGATTCAATGCTCACCAGAACAAAAGGCTACCATTATAGCAGAATGTCAGCCTGTGTAAGAACAAGATAAGCCAGTGCCCAGATGTCCAATCACCAACAATGTGTGAAGTGAAGTCAGAACTCACCAGAATCAATGGCTACCATTACAGCAGCATGAACACCTAAGTACATATGAAATCCAACAGGGATCAGTGTGGCAACTTGCTCCCAATAGTACCTTCTGGTGATCCAGTTAAGAATAAATAAAGCTCGCCAAGAGTCCACAGGAATGTCTCATAGTTTAGTAAGTTTTTTCACCATACAGGTACAATAGCATAAAAACAAGGCATTGAATACAAAGAACTCACATGTAAACCACTGCTGACCCAAAAACGTGCAGCAGCGTGACGTCAGCACCAGAATATACATCCCAGTGTGTTTCATCAAATAGGATATTATTAATCAAAAAGAGCATACAGTGATAGCCTTGCTCCAGCCGGAGGGCTTTTTGGCGTCAGTATGTTTGTCTCCATGTCCTAATATTTCTTCTTATCAGAAGTTCTTGCGATTTGCAATGGAGGATCGGTATTTTTAGCTTATGGCTCTGCCATTCAGGCTGGTCACAGCCCCTGAATGTTCACAAAAGTGCTGGCTGCAGTTCTGGGGCCTATTAATGGTTTACGGATTACCCATTCTGGGGTATCTGAATGATTGTTGCACAAAGAGCAGTCAGCTAATTGGTTGAGGCAGAATGCGTACTATGGAAAGTTTTGGAAGGTTTCTTAATGTGCAGAAATCAGTACTGGAATCAATGCAGAGTCTGGAGTATCTTGGCCTGATCTTGGACCCTGTCCAGGCGAAGGTGTTTCTGCCTCCAGAAAAATGCTGTTCACAGGTCTGTACTCGGTAATCCCCTATCTCCCTTGATTCACCTCTGTACGATACTGCTGGGAAAGATGGTTGGCAAGTTTGAGGCAACTCCATATCCTCTATTCCATTCCAGGTCGTTGCAGAAGAATATCCTTTTGGAATGGAACAAGAGGATTTAGTCGCTGGGTTGTTGCCGAAATTGGAGACAGGAGAGTTGTTTCTTCTGACTGCTTGGAAAGTGGTGACAACGGATGCCAGTCTGACAGGATGGGGAGATGTTGTCAAGATTTGAGGTCAGGCTTCATTATTCATCCTTTTTGAAAGGTCCTAGCAAGGGTCAGGCAGCTACTAAGTCAACCATTTCAGGGTGGATTCTTCAGCTTATTACTCAAGCCTATGGCTTGAAGGGTAAGGTTCCACCTCTTTCAGGAAAGTGCTCACTCTACCAGAAGCGTTGGAGCCTCTTGGGGCATCCGTTATCAGGTGTCAGTGGCTCAGGTTTGCAAGGCTGCAACCTGGTCTTTGGTACACATCTTTATGTGGTTTTACCAGATATACAATGCTGCCTTTGGCCGCAGTGTGTTGCGGGTTGCAGAGTAGTTCTTTGGGCCTGACAATGGCTGCTCCTTTGGGACATCCCAGGTAGTCATGATTTATAGCCTGCTCTGTGTCCAGTGATGTACAAAAAAGAAAAATGTATTTGTGTGCTTAACTGTAAAATCTTTTTCTACATAGTTCCCTTCCCTCTTTTGGGGTTCATTGTTTGCTACAAAACTGAGGAGCTTCCTGTGTAGGAGGGGTTATGTAGTTTGACTTCCTGTCTGTTCTTCTGCCAGTGTCTATTCACCTATAGGTGGTGCATGACCCAGATAATCATGATTTAAAGCCTGCTCTGTGTCCTGCGGTGTACTCTAAGAAAATGATTTTACAAGTAAAATCAAATTGTTGTGGCTATGGGACCAGAAGTGACAGGAAATCTCCCCAAAGGGAGATATACTATATTACCAAAAGTATTGGGACACCTGCTTTTACACGCACATGAACTTTCATGGAACCCCAGTCTTAGTCTGTATGGTTCAATTTTGAGCTGACCCACCCTTTGCAGCTATACCAGCTTCAGATCTTCTGTGAAGGCTGTCCACAAGGTTTAGGAATGTGTCTATGGGAATGTTTGGCCATTCTTCCAGAAGTGCATTTGTGAGATCAGGCACTAATGTGGAAGGCCTGGCTCGCAGTCTCCACTTTAATTCATCCCAAAGGTGTTCTACCGGGTTGAGGTCAGGACTCTGTGCAGGCCAGTCAAATTCCTCCACCCCAAACTCGCTCATCCATGTCTTTATGGACCTTGCTTTGTGCACTGGTCCAAATCATTTGGTGGAGAAAGGATTATGGTGTGTGGTTGGGCTTGGCCGCTTAGGTCCAGTGAAGGGAACTCTGAAGGTGTCAGCATTCCAAAACATTTTGGACAATTTCATGCTCCAAACGTTATGGGAACAGTTTGGGGATGGCCCCTTCCTGTTCCAACATGACTGTATGCCAGTGCACAAAGCAAGGTCCATAAAGACATGGATAATTGAGTTTGGGGTGGAGTTACTTGACTGGCCTGCACCTCAACCCGACAGAACACCTTTGGGATGAATTAGAGTGGAGACTGCGAGCCAGGCCTTCTCATCCAACATCAATGCCTGACCTCACAAACATTCCTAAAGACACACTCCTAAACCTTGTGGACAACTTTCCTAAAGAGTTGAAGCTGTTATCGCTGCATAGGGTGGGCCAACGCAATATTGACCCCTACAGACTTATGCCCTGTTTACACAGTCGGACTTTCCGACGGAATATGTGCGATCGGGGCTTGTTGTTGGAAATTCCGACCATGTGTGGGCTCCATCGGAATTTCCGACACACAAAGTTTGAGAGCAGGCTATAAAATTTTCCGACAACAAAATCTGTTTGCGTAAATTCCGACCGTTTGTGGACAATTCCGACGCACAAAGTGCCAGGCATGCTCAGAATAAATTAAGAGACGAAAGCTATTGGCTACTGCCCCGTTTATAGTCCCGACGTACGTGTTTTACGTCACCGCGTTCAGAATGATCGGATTTTCCGACAACTTTGTGCGACCGTGTGTATGCAAAACAAGTTTTAGCCAACATCCATCGGAAAAAAATCCATGGATTTTGTTGTCGGAATGTCCAATCTTGTGTACAGGGCATAAGACTGGGATGCCATAAAAGTTCATGTGCATGTAAAGGCAGGTGTCCCAATACTTTTGGCAATATAGTGTATTACTCTCCATTACCCTATCCAGAAGTTTTGTCTTTGCTTCTACCTAAATTAATAATAAAAGATTGACTAATATTTTGAAGGCACCTGGACTGAAAAGCTTTATCAGATATAACTTGACCAGTTCTTGGTTTTTGTTTAGTGCTCATGCCTTAGTAATGCCACTGTGGCTTCAAAAAAGAATTTCTACTTTATTCAATTAATGGAATTTTCTATATACTGTACACTATCCATTAGCTTATCCATATGCCCAAATACATTTCCAACGTTTTTTTACTTTCATCTTTGTCCTGCTAAGATTCCAGTAAATTGATTGAAATAAAAGGATGCCACGAGACATCTTGTCCTAAACATCTCTTTTTTTATTACAATGCAATATTAAAGAGTTGCAATTGAAACTGTCTAAAACAGTGTATTTATGTTAAAAATAGCAGTTCATCATGGCACCTTTCAACACACTGTAAATTTACAAGTTAAGTTAAAACATGTTTAAAGTGGATTCTACAATGTATTGTCAATTTGTTAAAAGATTTCATCATATCAAGCTGATGTGACATCACAAGAAGTCAGGGAGCTAACGCAAAAAGGATTTGCAAAGGATGAAGGAAAATGTATTCCAGGAGCTGCAGGGCAGGATTTAGGAGATCACACGTGGAGCCAGAGCTTTCTTTTTGTAATATGTACCGCCATTCTATAGGGAGAAAGCAGAAGACGCTGAAGACAATCAAACAGGTCATTTAACGGATAAACATTGCACAATAGTGAAAAATACAATGCTGGTTACTTTGTGGAAAGAACAAAACAAAAAGCACAGGTAGCCTTCCAAACAGAAATAAATCCTATTGAAGAAGTTGCCTTACCATGCACACCCTGAAGAGGATGATAGGAAGTGTGGTCTAGGACTTGCAGGTCAGAATAAGGGTGTGGAGTCATTTTGATTTTTTTTCTTTAAAAGGACACTTGAGGATGGTTAAGCAAGCACCTCAATTCAAAATTAGACCAGCTCAAGTCATTAGTATAGTTTGCAGACCCAGTAATCCAAAAGCTCATGGAACCAAGGGCCTTCTGAAGTTGACGAGGGGATCTGTTTCCTGAACTTACAGTGCAGGACACAGGAGATGACATACAGAAACAGGGTTTTCAATTATGATTTCTAGTGCCATTCTACAAACAGTGTTAAAAAAAAAAAAAAAAACTGTACTTCGCACAATAAAATAAGGGCTGGCATGCAAATGTAGCACCCTAATGGATGCAAACACCCCCTCCCTTAATCTCTCAGTGGAGTGGAGAAGGAACTCCCTCTTTACGGGACTTTAATGGCCCAAGTAGTAGTACACAAAGAGTATGTAAAAGGAGTATACAAAATTTATTGAAATATAAACAATTAAAATTGGAACCAATAGGTGGCTATAGACATCTGAATTACATAGATATGGCAAATAACAGAAGAACAAAACTCTAGAGAGGTCCAGGGACTACCGTGATAGGGTCACCACGGCAAGTCACACAGACCAAACCTAACGTGTTTCAGGAAACACCTTCTTCAAGGGTGTGTAGAGCAATTTTGTTTCTATCTTTGCCGACCGGCTCACGCCAATATACGTCTGCAGAAGGGCACGTACAGGCATATTAACGAACCTGTACGTTGCCCATTAAGATGTGGCATTGTCTTGGCGCGCGCCCGCCGCGAGCTCCGTGAGTGTGATCGCGGGTCCTGCAGACTCGATGTCCGCGGGGATACCTGCGATCATATCACAGAGAGGAAGAACGGGGAAATACTGATGTAAACAAGCATTTCCCCATTCTTCCTAGAGACAGGACACTGATCACCGCTCCCTGTGATCGAGAGCGGTGATCAGTGTCGTGTCACACATAGCCCATCCCACACACAGTTAGAATCACTCCCTAGGACACACTTAAACCCTGCAGCGCCCCCTAGTGGTTAACCCATTTCACTGCCAGTCACATTTACACAGTAATCAGTGCATTTTTAATCGCACTGATCGCTGTATAAATGTGAATGGTCCCAAAATAGCGCCAAAAGTGTCCGATCTGTCTGCCATAATGTCGCAGTCACGATAAAAATTGTAGATCGCCCCCATTACTAGTAAAAAAAAATTATTAATAAAAATGCCATTAAATTATTCCCTATTTTGTAGACGCTATAACTTTTGCACAAACCAATCAATAAACGCTTATTGCGATTTTTTTTTTACCAAAAATATGTAGAAGAATACATATCAGCCTAAACTGAGGAAAAGATTTTTTGGGGATATTTATTATAGCCAAAAGTAAAAAATATTGAGTTTTTTTCAAAGTTGTCGCTCTTTTTTTGTTTATAGCGCAAAAAATAAAAGATGCAGAGGTGATCAAATACCACCAAAAGAAAGTTCTATTTGTGGGGAAAAAAAATTTGTTTGGGAGCCACGTGCCAAATCACAAAAAAGCGTTCCGGTCTATGGCCAGCCAAATGGTCCGGGGCTGAAGTGGTTAAAAACAGACAAAAAAATGGTAATAAATAACATGTACAGAAAAACATGTGTATGTACATGTATGCAGATTATACATCCATTAATAGTTATTCAAAAACATATCTGAGTAGGTACAGGTATATGAAGAAAATATAGAGGAACACTTACATGTTGACAAAATAAATGCAAGTACGTGTCACAGCCACAGAGTGATTATGTAAAAAACAGACAGCCATGTCCCAACAACATTCCGATTGGTGCATCTAGGGGCCTCCGAATGGAAAAAGCAGTGAGCAACCAGCGAGACCAGCATAGAGTGAAGCACAGCCACAAGGGGCACACAGGTATTGGAGAGGGCTTCTTATAACACTGAGGAAATCCTGATGCCCTATTTAAACAGAAGAAAGGATGAGTGTATAGAGGAGTATATATATATAGCAAGATACACCAAAGAGTTTTTATATATTTTATTTTGACATATATACAGTGAGTAGGTGTATATATAAATGCATAGGCAGGGACCATAGTAATCTTTCAGTGGATCCCGGTGATTATTCAAATAATAATGTGATAAATAAGATACAATTGAAAAAACTAAAACAAATTGATAGTCCATCAAATGTGCATTTCTAATAAGCAACAGTGAAAACAAAAGTTTATATGTATATAGTTCATATAAACCACTCGAGTGAAAGGTCAAAATTATCTGGAATTCCTGCTGTGTGAAGACAAACGTGCTTGATCCACCACCATGAATAAAGACTGGCCCCTTACCAGAAATTCATGACCCCCCACTACAGAGGGTCAGAAAGAGCTTGTTTATACATAGTGATCCAGATCAAAACCAATGGATTAGAAGCCTTGCACTGGGATGAGACCTCAAAGACCTTGGTGCCGTGATGGAGATATTCACACTGACAGGTAATAGGGCATCAGCCCACAGCAGAGTGGATGTGGCATGAAAAATAGAAAGGCTCCAATAGTGTAAAATCGTTTAACTTTATTAAAATAATCAAAAGTAATGCACTCACATGTTAGTATCCGATAGTAATCGCCTAGAAAAAGTCTGGAGCACCGGCCGGAGGCTCACAGACAACCCGTCCTACTGGCAACCACAGCAGCGATGGGAGGTGACGCGAATATGTCGCTCCGCCCTACGCGGCATTTCATAATAAAGTTACGTCGTCCAGGGGCACGGGCGGTGCGTCGCATCACCTCCCTTCATAGCACAACGACAGCCTGACCAAGCCTCACTCTGAGTTCCACTACATCATTGGACATGCGCAATAGATCTAAGTCCCTGACAGTAGATGGTGCCGAATGCGCAAGTGCAGCCACAGTCAATGGGAATTCAATCAATCACATGAAATTGACAGAGCCTTACTAACTGAAAGTGGACTATGAGATCAGGCATCATAAAAAGGTTCAAAAATCTCAAAATCGTATTAAAGAGTACCATGCAGGCGCTAAGTAAATATACACGTCAGTGTCATTAATATATAATATAAGACTATAAAAACCACGGCTAGTGCCATTGGCTAACAAAGTAAAAATTATTACAAATGTAAAAACATCCAGACTCATAATCGCTCAAATGGCAAAAACAGAGCATGGAAATAGTAAGGTCCGGACCAGGAACAGACCGCAACGAAACCATAGATCTTACAGTCGCGGTAGCTAACCCGGTCCGTGACACGCTGAATAAAGGCCAAGGGGACTCGCTCGTAAAAGGCGGTAGCCCCTCAGTGGTCGTATCAGCAATTACAGACAAATCATTAGTCCAGACCAAAATAAATCATAAAGGAATACAAAAATTGACTGAAAATGACTAAAAAAAGTTAATATCAAAAAAGTGCACAAACTAAGAGCGCATGGACGTTCTCATGCAATTCATTACTGTCCATAAACAGCATGGGCATATCTAAGCCCATGTAAAAGGTCTATTTAAATGTAGTTTCTAATGTGAAATAACTTCGAATCTTTTGTTAAAATGACACCAATGGGGTTAGGGATTGATTTGGTTGAAAAACCTACAGCCTGCATGGTGTATATAAGTGAAGAGTCAAAAAACACAAAAAAAGGGTTATGGGAATCACAGGCTATCCCCACCTCCCCATTATGCTAAAGCTACCTGGGTGGTCCAGATGGATAGGAACTCAGAGCAAAAGGCTCTCACAAAATGTATCTTTAGCAACATGCTTCCATTCAAAATGCAATGATAACCCCTACATAAAGCATTCCAAGGCCCTAGATGAATGAGGCCACTCACACCTATCAGGTTTGGAAGTGGTGGGGAATATCTTATTAATTCTCGTCAAGCATTATTAATAAAGGCATTCACGTCTGTATCGACGTTCATGCCGAATGGTGCATAGCTTCGGAGTCTAAAGATCCAGGACATCTCTTGCTTGGAGATCTCCCTGACCAAAGAACTCCCTCGCCAATGTGGTCTATATTTATCAATGCCCACATATAGTGTGTTAGAGGGGTCCCTTTTATGTACCTGGTCATAATGCCTGGAGACAGGGTGTTTGTCATAACCTCTCCTTATGTTCCCTATATGTTCGTTCAGGCGGACACGCAAAGCCCTTTTGGTCCTCCCCACATACTGAAGCCCGCAAGGGCATTGTAAGAGATAAACTATCCCTTCAGAAGTGCAAGTAATGAAGGGTTCGATCACATATGATCGTAAAGTACTGGTAGATGTAAACGTGGTGATCCGCCTTGCTCTATTGACATTCAAAGAGCAAAGTTGACATTTTCCACATTTATAGTAGCCAGTTAAGTTGTGGAGAAAACACCTGTTTTCCCGTGGGGGGTCTTGAACGGGTGGAGCTATTCTACTCCCAAGGGAGGCCACACCCTTAAAAACTATTCTGGGTCTAGCTGGCAAAATTGTGCCAAGAATTTGGTCACTGCCCAACATATGCCAGTGTTTCTGTATCAATTGTTTGACATTGCGGTGTTGTACCGAATATGTGGTAATAAACGGCACATCATCAGAAACATCTGTCTTGCGTGGGGGTGCATCAGACAAAAGTGAGGATCTGTTTCTGTCTCATGCCATTTTCACGGCCCGGGACAGGGAGACTTGATCGTACCCTTTTTCAATGAACCTATCCATAAGAATGGATGCTTGCTCATCAAAGGTGCTGACATCTGAGCAATTGCATCTAAGACAAAAAAATAGGCCCTGGGGAATAGCCCTGAGCCAAGGTTCGTAATGGCAACTATCTACAGAAATATATGAATTCCTATCGGTCGCCTTAAAATAGGTAGATGTCACAAAGCGGTCATTCACAATCTGGATCTTAAGATCCAGAAAATGCATGGTGTCGCGGCTGTCTTCAAAGTTAAATTTAAATCCTCTGTTGTTATTGTTTAGAGCTGTCATAAAGCTATGTAACTCCGACTCACAGCCATCCCATAGGAGGAGGACGTCGTCGATGTATCTAGCCCACAGGAGCACCTCCGGTCTCCTGGGTGCGTCAACGACGTCCTTCTCCCACTTGGCCATGAAAAGGTTGGCCAGACTCGGGGCGTATTTCGCTCCCATGGCAACCGCTCGGTCTTGGTGGTAGAACAGGTGCTCAAACTAAAAATAGTTGTGACTGGCAGCGTATCTCAACAGTTCCATAATAAAGTTGATCTGTATGGGTGAGTCTGTCATGGGTGAGAGACAATTCCACTGCCTGCAGACCGAGATGATGAGGGATGATAGTGTACAATGAAGACACATCCGCAGTCACCATCCAAAGCCCATTCCTGGGAGTGATATTGGAGAGCAAATTGATCACTTTTTGGTTTCCTTGATATATGATGGTATTTTACGCACCAGGGGTTGCAAGAAATAATCAATATATTTGCCCACCCGGGACGTGATTGAATCTATCCCACTTACAATGGGACGTCCCGAGGGGCAAACTAGATCCTTGTGGATCTTTGGGAGGTAATAGATGACCGGAGTGAGAGGAGGATTGGGAACCAAAAATCATCTCTCCTTGTCATTCAATATACCTCTCCGAAGATCAACGATCAACTCAAGCTCCTTTTTGTATTTGACAAGGGGATCTCTATTCAAAACGGTATAAGTCTCAGTGTCGTCGACTATCCGGTGCATCTCCTTCTGGTAGTCACAACGATCTAAGACTACAATCCCCCCACCCTTGTCGGCTGGTCTAATGACAAGGGATTTGTTGTTATAGAGGGATTCCAATCCAACTTGTAAATCCCTGTGTAATCTCACTTTCCTGACCTTAATCTGTTCCAGGTCTCGTAGCACAACATCCCTAAATACCCGAATCCCTGGTGCCAAAGAGCCAGGGGGATTAAAGAGGGAGGCGTTTGAGAGATTAGAATGTTGATATTCTCCTCCAATCGCATTCTCTGCCCTATTTATAGGGTTAGATAACATATAACGTTTGATATTCAATTTTCTAGTGAACTTGTGCACATCCATATACGTTTGAAACTTGCTCAAACTCCTAGGGGGAGCAAACTTCAAACCTTTATCCAACAGTCTGTTCTCGGAGTCAGAGTCTGCTTGGACAAATTGAAAATGCCAGTTCCTATGTCCTTTTTCTTTTTGAGTGCCTGGGCCCGCCTCCCCCCTCTGACTCCTCTTTTCGTTCTACAGGTCGTTTGGCGGCCCGCAGATCCCTGGGAAAACCCCAGTTCTTCTTTATTATATGTTAAAAAAAAAATCAACTTTCCTATTTTTCTGCAGCCGCATTTATTTTCAAGAGCTGTCAAAAACTCAAAAATATCCATTTTGATTATAGCAAGTTGGGGGGTTATATAATAAAATTGGAGAGTGCAAAATCTGGTGCAACTCTGCACAGAAACCAATCAGCTTCCAGGGTTTATTGATAAAGCTTAATTGAACAAGCTGAAGTTAGAAGCTGATTGGCTACCATGCACAGCTGCACCAAGTTCTGAGTGCACCAGTTTTAGTATATTCCCCCCTTGGAGTCATTGTGTAAACTGTATGGGGTTGATTTACTAAAACTGGAGAGTGCAAAATCTGGTGCGGCTGTGCCTGGTAGCCAGTTTCTAATGTCAGCTTGTTCAATTAAACTTTGACAAAAAATCTGGAAGTTGATTAGTTTCTATGCAGAGCTGCACCAGATTCTGCACTCTCCAGTTTTAGTAAATCAACCCCCATAGTGGGGAAAATACCTATTTGATCCCCTGAAGATTTTGTAGCCGAGATTTTTACAGCCGAGATTGCTACCACATGACCGGCCAGCTTTTGCCTTTCCTCCTTTGACAAATGCAGCGGGCAGGGCTGAGATCCCCCTGCTGATGTCAGTCAGGAGGGGAGGAGGAGAGGATGAGGGAGCTGGCCGGTCATGTGATCGCAATCTCGGCTGTGAAATGAGGTTTTTGCAGCATTAATATTTACAAATCATACACAGAGGGGGACAATACAATAGGAGGCAGTGCTTATGGTGTATACAGGTTAGTGTTATTCAAGCAGAAGGAGGGGGAGGGGCGGCACTGTCACAAGCAGACAGGCAGAGAGGGGAGGGGGAGGAGGACACAGGAGCAGAGAGGAGAGCAGATAGCAGGCTGCGAATGACGGAGGATTGTAAACTTACCACGGTGTCAGGGCTCAGTAGCCATGATAAACCGTGGTCAGTTTACATAGGGGAGGGCAGAAACTGGCAGGATCAGCCAGGTTTTTAAGGTGTTACAGGGGGCCAAATGACACAGGACAAGCACTGTGTCATATATAAAAAATACATATACATTATCTCACAAAAGTGAGTACACCCCTCACATTTTTGTAAATATTTTATTATATCTTTTCATGTGACAACACTGAAGAAATTACACTTTGCTACAATGTAAAGTAGTGAGTGTACAGCTTGTATAACAGTGTAAATTTGCTGTCTCCTCAAAATAACTCAACACACAGCCATTAATGTATAAACCGCTGGCAACAAAAGTTAGTACACCCCTAAGTGAAAATGTCCAAATTGGGCCCAATTAGCCATTTTCCCCCTTCCTAGTGTCATGTGAATCGTTAGTGTTATAAGGTCTCAGGTGTGAATGGGGAGCAGGTTTGGTAAATTTGGTGTTATCACTCTCATTATCTCATACTGGTCACTGGAAGTTCAAAATGGCACCTCATGGCAAAGAACTCTCTGAGGATCTGAAGAAAAGAATTGTTGCTCTACATAAAGATTACCTAGGCTATAAGAAGATTGCCAGGACCCTGAAACTGAGCTGCAGCACAGTGGCCAAGACCATACAGTGGTTTAACAGGACAGGTCCTACTCAGAACAGGCCTCGCCATGGTCGACCAAAGGAGTTGAGTGCACGTGCTCAGCGTCATATTCAGAGGTTGTCTTTGGGAAATAGATGTATGAGTGCTGCAAGCATTGCTGCAGAAGTTGAAGGGGTGGGGGGTCAGCCTGTCAGTGCTCAGACCATATGCCGCACACTGCATCAAATTGGTCTGCATGACTATAGTCCCAGAAGGAAGCCTTTTTTTGAGATGATGCACAAGAAAGCCCACAGTTTGAAGACAAGCAGACTAAGGACATGGGTTACTGGAAACCATTTCCTGTGGGCTGATGAGACCAAGATAAACTTATTTGGTTCAGATGGTGCCAAGCATGTGTAGCGGCAACCAGGTGAGGAGTACAAAGACAAGTGTGTCTTGCCTACACCACCAAGCATGGTGGTGGGAGTGTGCTCCCACCACCATGCCGGCACTGGGGAGCTACAGTTCATTGAGGGAACCATGAATGCCAACATGTACTGTGACATACTGAAGCAGAGCATGATTCCCTCCCTTCGGAGACTGGGCCGCAGGGCAGCATTCCAACATGATAATGACCCCAAACACACCTCCAAGAAGACCACTGCCTTGCTAAAGAAGCTGAGGGTAAAGGTGATGGACTGGCCAAGCATATCTCCATACCTAAATCCTATTGAGAAACTGTCAGATCCTCAGAGAGTTCTTTGCCATGAGGTGCCATGTTGAACTTCCAGTGACCAGTATGAGCGATAACACCAAATTTACCACACCTGCTCCCCATTCACACCTGAGACCTTGTAACACTAATGAGTCACATGACACTGGGAAGGGGGGAAAATGGCTAATTGGGCCCAATTTGAACATTTTTACTTAGGGGTGTACTCACTTTTGTTGCCAGCGGTTTAGACACTAATGGTTGTGTGTTATTTTGAGGGGGCAGCAAATTTACACTGTTATACAAGCTGTACACGCATTACTTTACATTGTAGTAAAGTGTCATTTCTTCAGTGATAAACAAACAAGATATTTGGGGGGCACACCCTAAAATATGCATTAAAGCTGGTGCAGCCATAAGACCATAAAACAGAACAAAATATTACAGCGCACACATGCAAAAAAGACATTTATCTCCTGCAAGGCTATTTAAAACACCTGAACATTTTCAAAAAAATATGGGGATTTGGTCACACCATATTGCTATCTGGTGCTTAAGCCCACTTACTGCGACAAAGTACCCCATAGTTAGTGGGTCCTACGCTATCCAAAGAATGGGAGATCCTTCTTCTCTGAACCATGGGAGACACACTCCTCTATATGGGAGAACTAAAGGACTCCACCTATGACACAGGTGGACACTAATGAGAGGCAATGATGAGGGAGTGGGGTGCTCCTGCCAAAAAGGATTTGGTCAGAATCCATACAATAGACAAACAAGATATTTGGGGGGCACACCCTAAAAGATGCAATAAAGCTGGCGCAGCCATAAGACCATAAAACAGAACAAAATAATACAGCACACACATGGAAAAAAGACATTTACCTCCTGCAAGGCTATTTAAAACACCTGAACATTTTCAAAAAAAATATGGGGATTTGGTCACACCATATTGCTATATGCTATATCTTTAGTGTTGTCACATGAAAAGATAGAATAAAATAATTACAAAAATGTGAGGGGTGTACTCACTTTTGTGAGATACTGTATATACATGGTACTTAACTGAGCCAATTATATGGGTTGCATCAACTTGTATGCCACTGTACTTGAAACCAAGATGGAGGGTCACCGAAATTACACTGGTGTTGATCTCCCACAAGGAACCCACCGCAGGGCCGACAGGCCCAAACCCAGGCGTTTGCACTTGCAAAAGTTCCCGAGCACCGAGATGATCTGAGGTTTACAGGGAGACACTTAAAGGGCACAGGCGAATCTGAGGGGGTCAAAAGAAAATATTGTGTAAACATATACATGGTCCATTGGAGGGAAACATCCAGGGGAAATGGGGGCAAGTATTAGATGGCAAGTAATGCCGCCTACACACGACCGGACTTTTCGACCGGACTGGTCCGACGGACTTTCGACGGACTTCCAATTGACTTTCCGAATGGACGGACTTGCCTACACACGATCACAACAAAGTCCGACGGATTTGCATGTGATGACATACGACCGGACTAAAATAAGGAAGTTGATAGCCAGTAGCCAATAGCTGCCCTAGTGTCGGTTTTCATCCGTCGGACTAGCATACAGACGAGCGGATTTCTCGATAGGAACTGGGTCCGGCGGAGTTCTGATTTAAAGATTTGAAACATGTTCCAAATCTAAAGTCCGTCAGATTTTCGACCGAAAAAGTCAGCTGCAGGTCCGATGAAGCCCACACACGGTCGAATTTTCCGCCAGACTCGGTCCGTCAGACCAGTCCGGTCGAAAAGTCCGCTCGTGTGTACGCGGCATTAGAATACTAAAAGATGTCACATTATTATAAGGGTGGTGGCAGATGGTCAGGGAGACTCGCATGGAGTATCAAGCACCAGTCTTGAATCTACAAAGCCAAATGGAGCAAAGTCAGAAAGGGGAGACCACACAAGGACACAGTATTGCCCAGCATATAGAAGGGTCCATATCAGTGTACATATTGCAAGGAACATAAGGAGTTATTTACGAAAGGCAAATCCACTTTGCACTGCAAGTGCACTTGAAAGTGCACTAAAAGTGCACTTGGAAGTGCAGTCTCTCTAAATCTAAGGGGTAGATCTGAAATGAGTAGAAGCTCTGCTGATTTTATCATCCAATCATGTGCAAGCTTTAATGCTTCTTTTTATTTTCCTTGCATGTCCCCCTCGGACCTACAGCGACTTTCAGTGCACTTTCAAGTGCACTTGCAGTGCAAAGTGAATTTGCCTTTAGTAAATAACCCCCATAGTCCTAAAATGTCTTTACCTTAATGTCGATAGCGGTCCGCATACACCATGTTCAGGCTACACCCCAAACGCTGATCTGTCACTATGGCCATTTTAAAAAGAGTAGGACTTGAGGACTGCTTGTATGTGATTGCAATTGTTTTTACATTGGCAAAACAATACAGAAATCTAATACCTTCATCCCTTTCCCCTGGATGTTTCTCTCCGATGGACCATGTATATGTTTACACAATATTTTCTTCTGGACCCCTCAGATTGGCCTGTGCCCTTTGGGTGTCTCCCTCTAAACTTCAGATTATCTCGGTGCTCCCCAACTCCTGCTCTCTTGGGGGAGCTTTTGCAAGTGCAAACGCCTGGGTTTGGGCCTGTCGGGCCCTGCGGTGGGTTCCTGTTGGGAGATCAACACCAGTGTAATTTCGATGATCCCTCCATCTTGGTTTTAAAGCGTTTGTTAACCCACAAAAAATGGATCCTGTACCTTTAAAGGATGTTGCATGACGCAGTGCTTGTTTGGTGTCATTTGGCCCCCTGTAATACCTAAAAAACCTGGCTGATCCTGCAAGTTTCTGCCCTCCCCTATGTAAACGGTTTATTATGGCTGCTGAGCCCTGACACTGTGGTCAGGTTGCGTGCCTCCATCATCCGCAGCCTGCTATCTGCTCTCCTCTCTGTCCTTTGTCCTCAGTTGTATGAATTTCTTGTACCTACTTACATATTTGCATGATGTTCTGTATGCCTATTAGTGTTTATCCTTTTGTAGTAATTAATATTATATTTTTATACATATACACTAGATATTTGTTCAGTGCCTGTATAGTCCCACCCCCAGAGGGTTTTCTTTTGTCTATCATTTAAAATATGCCATAAAACTATCCCCTATTTTGTAGACGCTATAAATTTTGCGCAAACCAATCAATATACGCTTATTGGGATTTTTTTTACCAAAAATATGTAGAAGAATATATATCAGCCTAAACTGAGGAAAAAAATAGTTTTTATATATATTTTTGGGGGATATTTATTATAGCAAAAAGTAAAAAATACTGCGTTTGTTTCAAAATTGTCGCTCTATTTTTGTTTATAGCGCAAAAAATAAAAAACGCAGAGGTGATCAAATACCACCAAAAGAAAGCTCTATTTGTGGGTAAAAAAAGGACGTCAATTTTGTTTGGGTACAGCATCGCACGACCGCACTATTGTCAATTAAAGCGACGCATTGCCGAATCGCAAAAAACGCTCTGGTCTTTGGGCAGCCAAATGGTCCGGGGCAGAAGTGGTTAAATGGTAAAAAAATCCCCACTGTTAATCAAATTTACATGTAATTCAGTTTTCACACTTGCTGCAATATGTTAAGCAGAGGATTAGAACAATTATACTAACCTTACTTAGAGACTTACAGTAGATGTAACAAACATAATGCTTATAATGTGAGAGCAGTTTTGACATGAAAACCTGTGTCCTGAATTTTTAATTGAAATAAATAAATTGTGCTTTGTCTGTTTTTTATCATGGCTTTTCCTTTAAGATATAAACTGTAAAATCCTATTAAAAAAGCCACAATAACTACATTTGAAATAACAAAATCTGAATAATTAGGCATGTATCACACACCATTTTAAAACATGCACTCCTTTAATATAAGATCTCCAGCTATACAATGTACAATACCACAGTGACCCCCAGTGAGTTATTATAAAAACTGCATGTACAGATAGATAAATATATTAAAAAAAGAATGCTATGAATGGGCATTAGGTATAAAAAACCTGAGCATGAATAATAGCCTTTTAATTACACTTTACAATTTGATCTTCTTGTATGTTCATTCCAACTGAGAACTTAATGAATTTAAAATGGTTTGAGATTTACTAAAACTATTGTAGCAAGTAACAAAATAGTAAGATGAAACATGAAAATACACATAGCAAATAATAAAAGCCTGCTATTCTCCCTGGGATGTGCAGGGCAGTACCTAAATGTAATGAGCTAACACTGGACAATCATCTGAGTCATTCCTCTCCCCACTCAGCAGTCACATGTATACTCGTCCCTTGTATATGTGCAGCTGCAAGGTCGTAAAAGGCCGCTTGTGATTGGCGGTGTGCAGTGACAGTTTCCTGGTGGGACAGCGCATGTGGGTTTGGACTAGGACCCAAACATACCTGAGTTCATTCCTTTAAAATACAAAGGGGTTACAGCACAGAGAGCATAATTATGTGTGCTAATTAAGAAATAATACAGAAACTCCAGACATCTCTGTCCTTTTAATCTCTGTGCTGTAACCACTTGTATTTTGTGTATTTTTTCTAATTTGGCGTTTTTAAGGACATACCTGGCTACGTGCATAGGTTACTAACTTTACCTGTCGGCGCTGTTCACCCTCTAAAGACCTATGTTTTCTCCCATTGTGGCCTCACTGGATTCTGGTCTGTAGCTCACCTCCACCTGTTTGCTTCATATTAGCTCTATATATCCAAACTCTTATAGTGAAATTAAACCTAAAAAATTGCTGGCAGTAAGGATTTTATGGCAGAAGAGGCCCTGTTGGTTTCTTTTGTCACAAGCTCTTCTTCCTGCCTGTCAGAATTGATGTACGCTGTGCCGCTCAGCCGGTTCAGCAGGCTGGTTGTACTGAAGTCGATCTGCGGATCAACTTTAATACAACCAGCCTGTTGGGTTTTTTTCTGTTTGATCACTGCCAGTGGCTATAGCTCCCAGCAGTGATCGTTATATTCTGATGGCTGGGAAACCTCCCGCTGACAGAATACAATTGCTCTGTGGGAGGGATTCCCCCATCAACACTGAGGGTGTTATTTACGAAAGGCAAATCCACTTTGTACCACAAGTGCAAACTACAAGTGCAAAGTGCACTTGAAATTGCATTGAAAGTGCACTTGGAAGTACAGTCGCTGTAAATCTGAGGGGTAGATCTGAAATGAGGGGAAGCTCTGCTGATCTTATCATCCAATCATGTGCAAGCTAAAATGCTGTTTTTTATTTTCCTTGCATGTCCCCCT
Source organism: Lithobates clamitans (assembly GCA_037952925.1). NCBI lineage: Eukaryota > Metazoa > Chordata > Amphibia > Anura > Ranidae > Lithobates > Lithobates clamitans. The sequence goes on from JBBGZY010000135.1 coordinate 5,775,847, forward strand.
CAGATCTACAGTGACTGCACTTCTAAGTGTACTTGCAGTGCAATTAAAAGTGCACTTTGCACTTGTAGTGCAAAGTGGATTTTCCTTTCGTAAATAACCCCCTGAATGTGTTGATGGGGGAATCAAGCTAACCTGTGGTTGAAGAAAAAAAAAAAATCACATAATGTATGGCATTCCTTAGGCACTGCTCTGTGCTGTGATGATGTGACTCCCATGCACATGCTCGGGAGTGACATCCTTGCAGCCTGGTCAACCCATAAAGAAGATCAAAAGAAGATGGTGGCACCCGTGACCAACAGGAGCGCTGACAGCACAGTGCTGAAGGATAAGACTAACATAACATGCTAATATCGTGTGCGTACTAGCATATTATGGCTAAAAGCTTTAAAAAAAATTGGCGGAGGTTTAATTCCACTTAAGAGTATGCAATTTGGCAAGTAAGAATTTGGCAATCTGCAATGTAGTGTAGAGACTGGTCAGAGAAGGATCAGATTCATGTAGTTGGCAAGATTGAACCTGTATTGCAATATATGTGAATGAAGAATCCCTGTTTTTTTTTTAAACAAAGGTTTTGCTATGAATATGTAAGGGGTTAGTATACAGTTACACCTCTTAGTATCTCATATGTTGTGTATTTGGACACATATACAGACATATCTCCATTTGCCGTGCATAGTGCAGGTCAGTGATTAAAAGGGCAAATGCCTGTAGTTGCTGTATATTTCTTTAATCAGAGCAAATGATTATGCTCCCTATGCTGTAACCCCCTTGTATTTTGTAAATATACTGTATACATATGTCAAATGAATTGATGCCCTGTGGTGCCATTTGTTATGAATGGTACCCAAGTGCACCTTTCCAACATATCTGCATCAGGGACATGCGGTGAGGTCAGTGGCTGATGAGGCACTGGATAGTATCAGAGCCAGATACACACAGGTTACATACACCATGAGCGTTAGAGCGAGAGCAGTAATTCTAGCACTAGTCCTCCTCTGTAACTCTAAACATGTAACCTGTAAAAATGTTTAAAGCGTTACCATTTTGGCGCCATTCCATGAGTGTGCGCAATTTTATTGGCGTAATATCCTCTTTTACATTATACAAAAAAATTGGGGTAAATTTAGTGCTTTTTTTTAAATTCCAAAAAAAACACGTTTGAAAAATTGCTGCGCAAATACCGTGTAAAATAAAAAGTTGCAACAACCACCATTTTATTCCCTAGATTGGATAGATTTCCCTAGATTTTCAAAAACTGTACTCAAGCAGCTGGCTTAATGGACAAATTACTGAAGTTTGAAGTTATTCATCACTAATTTCACAGTAAACAGATATATGATAAATTATTTTTTTTTGATTGAAAATGTATACTTTATTTTGCAAGAAAATATACAAAAAACAAATACTTAAACAGGGTACATTCAGTACTGCGACGCAGCGCATAAATACACTACATAACAGTACATTGCCAAGCATATATATATGATATATGATAAATTATTATGTTATAAAATATAGCATAATAATATATGATTTAGCTTGATTAAAACAGTACCTTTTCATCATCAGCAGATTCTCATTCTCCCTTTTAACTGTGTGAGAAAAACATGGGATTATGGGTAAATCTTATACCCATAAACCCCTGCTTTTCCTTGTAGTTAAGAGGGCTGGGCTGGAAGGGAGCATGTGTATTTTAGACACATGCCCCCTTCTATGACACTGCAGTGGGAGGACAGCCTCCACTGCAGCATTTTTATTGGACAGCTTGTTGCAATGGTGCTTTACCATTGGTCCAAGGCTCCAAGCTGTCAATTGAGCTCAGTGCCTCTGACAAGAAGCGAGAGGCACTGTGAGCTCATCCTCTCAGTCTGCTGCAGAGTGTGCCAGCTTGTATTTAAAGTGGCATCTCTGTATGTAGCTTCTGACAGGCTGCACAAGAAGCCATGCATCTCTGGAACTATAGGTGGCAGGAGCCCCAGTGGTGGGGCAGGACTTCAGCTACCTACCCTCCAAAAAAATGTTTTGTTTTGTTTTTATGTTCCTAGCAGGTGAGGCTTTGCCTCACCTGCCTCCCCTGGCTGCAGGTGACTGATCTGCATTACAGCTCATGGCAATGCACCTTAATGCACTACTGTGCATTGGAGTATACCATGCTACAAAAAATCCTGTAGGAGTGATTTTTGTTCTGTTGTGGTGTGTTAAGTTGCCCATTAAAATTAATGAATACGAGTCACAGTAGTGTAGAACTAAATGCACTCCTGTGATCCCCAGGAGAAGTAGGGCCAAAAGGAGTGTTAGCACTACTTCTTTAACTTTAAGATATGTACATACATATTCTCACTCTTATAGGGCGTACACACGGTCGGACTTTGTTCGGACATTCCGACAACAAAATCCTAGGATTTTTTCCGATGGATGTTGGCTCAAACTTGTCTTGCATACACACGGTCACACAAAGTTGTCGGAAAATCCGATCATTTTAAACGCGGTGACGTAAAACATGTACGTCGGGACTATAAACGGGGCAGTGGCCAATAGCTTTCATCTCTTTATTTATTCTGAGCATGCGTGGCACTTTGTCCGTCGGATTTGTGTACACACGATCGGAATTTCCGACAACGGATTTTGTTGTCGGAAAATTTTATCTCCTGCTCTCCAACTTTGTGTGTGGGAAGATCCGATGGAAAATGTCCGATGGAGCCCACACACGGTCGGAATTTCCGACAACACGCTCCGATCGGACATTTTCCATTGGAAAATCCGACCGTGTGTACGGGGCATTAGGCTGGCCATATATTATACAATTTTCTTGTCCAATTTTCCCTTAGATTTTAAACCTAAACACTTTCCATTTGTATGCAATCAGGTAGGCCCTTGCACTACACAGTTAAAGGTAAATCTATGGTAAATTTTAAATTGTATGATGTATGGCCAGCCTTAAACAGCTTGACTATGACAGCAACACTAGTTAAATGCAATCTTGTATTTGCCAGCTCCATATTTAAGACGCACAAACAGTACTGCCTAAAAAATCTACAATATGATGATACTGAGAAGATGATACAAAAGATATTGGATTTAGAAGCGATCCCAAGATAAGATAAGATTTATTTTAATTAAACCACAGTATAAGTGATGCATTTTGCTTTAATTGACCCCTTAAATGATTTGACCTCTAATATATACAAACACAGCAGATGAGAGAATTCATTTGAATGAAATCAGAGGTCTTTAGCAATGTTAGAAACAACAAAGGGTTAACTAAGGAGCGTCTGACAGTTTCAATCACTGTATAAACTGTCCCAATTAGTTCAATCATTTCAAGTAATGCTGCTGAGCTGTCATCCTAATTTAGAAAGTGTGCCCTTACAGCTTTCAAGTACATGATGGATCATAAAGGTATTAATCAACATGGCATGTACACAAATCCACACCACAAACTCCTCATAACAGGTACAACAATATAATAATATGACCGCAAAATTATAACTCTAGTGAAGATCACATCATGCTCCTACTTAATTTAAGTAATCCATGTACAAAGAAAATCTACTTTATTTAAGATTTTATAAAAATGTTGTTGCATGTAAATGACAGAAGATGAAACCAGTGCCCATCTAGGAACAAGTTATGTGCCACTGGGATTTGCAGGGCTCCTCTCAATTCATCCAATGGGATTTTGTGAGCATGTACTATTGTATTTTATCTCTAGAGGTCTATGTTAAATAGAAGAGCCATATGATTTCCTGAGCACTCCCTTTCCCAGGAAGCTCTCATCAGCTGCGATAAAGATTGGACACACTGTAAAGTGGCAGGGCATCAAATGACACTGTTCTGCCAAGAGTTTGCCACTTGGCTCCTTCGGCTTTTCAATCAAAGTTTGTTGAGGCCAGTGGTGCCGACAGGGTCACCCCCAGGTCCAACTTCGTCTGATTCAGCAGGAATCGGATGAAATTTGAGCCGTGTATAACCAGCTTAAAATTAACCCTTACTCAGTTTTTTTCACCTCCTTTCATCTTGGGGGGGGGGGGTAACATTTTTTGAAGACTGCTCTTCCGCCCCCCCCCCCCCCATCTGAAGCCTCAGGACTATATAGAACCCACTGCGCATTTGTGGTGAGAGTTATCTGCTGGCTGCTTGGACCCAGAAAAGACAGCTAGTCTTCTGATGACATCAGAAAAGAGGATGTTGGAGCAGATCCTGCATTGCAAAGCAGAATATTGCTGGATTCCCTTCAACTCAACCCAGCAGAAATGGGATTGAGATCAATAGTAACTCTGGAGGGGATGGAGGTGAAGTTCCTCTTTAGTTTGAAAACGTAAAAAAAAATTCATCTAAACCCAAGAATACTGCAGACGTGCACGCCAGAAATTTTCATTTTTGTTTTGGATGCATTCGTTCATTGAAGAATTTTGTTTCCTCATATTTATGTTGAACTTATTAGTTTTCGGAATTCGTTTTGTATCTTTGGCACCTGTTTCATATATTTGTTGGTCAAGGTGGATTAGAAAAATTTTCCAGTTTTTCTGGAAGATTGATATATATTTGATATATTATCGAATTGATCAGATTCGAATCAGAAGGATCCAATATTTTTAGACAATAGTCCAACCCACCAGAGAAATGACATGAGTTGATTAGACAATAGCGACTGGCATCATGTGCATCCGAATTAAGTAAATTCGGATCCATTTGAAAATTGTATTCATTTCCCCATAGGCCCAAACTACTATCGATGCAATAGATGTGACATAATCCGAATAAAAAGAATGCATTCCTTAATTTCATTATAACTCTTTTTCTGATTCATTAACATTCGTTACAATGTCTATTAGGAGATTTGTACGCATCAGAATCTCCGAAAATTACATTTTTGTCCGAAAAAACAAAACGCACGTCGACCCATGAAAACTTGATCCTACCAGTAACACACTTCCTCTCCTATGGTGACAACACTTACTGCTTGTACTTTATCTATTGCAAAAAGTGTTGTTGCCCTAGGACAGGATCTTTGTTAAAGCGTAACTCCACTTTTGTTGAGCACAAAACATTCCCCTCTGGGTGATCTATGTACATTGCAAGGATTATTATTATTATTCAGGATTTATATAGCGCCAACAGTTTACACAGCGCTTTACAACATGGGGGCAAGACAGTACAGTTACAAAACAAATCAATACAGGAGGAATCAGAGGGCCCTGCTCATTAGAGCTTACAATCTAGATTATAACAACCTTTGTTGCAAATTCCTACCTTTTGTTATTCTGAAGTTATCCATGTGTGTTTGTCTGTGCCTCTGGGCTGAGTGGGTCTAATGGCAGTGGTTTCATAATTAACTGCCAGGTGTGCAGCTGTAGCGCACTAATGAGGAAATCTGCTGGGCCTGCATCCCTTTAGACGTGCTCCTTTTGAAAGTATCTCTCCAAAAATTACATTTTTGTTGCAGGGGATGCCTGAAATCTGACTTGTATCTTAGACAGACTTCTGGGAAAATTGGTGAGCCAATCACACAAGCAGGAAATGATGTTTCTGGGGAGTGGTCAGTACAGACTCGGTGTACAGAACAACTCCATGTAGCCATATTGTAAGGCATTCTCAGAAAATTACAGTGGCTGCAGAATGAAAAGGAAAGGTAATTTTAATAACATTTAATTACAATATTAGGTGTTGCAATTATATGTGCTATATTATTTCTTTATTTGCTATTTTATCCCCCCACAAAAGTGGAGTTACCCTTTAAGTCTGTAGAAGACTTCCACCTATCCTCACCTTCATAAAATAAGAGGTACGGTTTTCTGTAATCCACAAAGAACTAGGAAGAATATTAGCTATCAACAGTATCTTACTGGCAGAGATCAGAAGACGTTATCAGATAAATAGCTTTTTAGCAGGGTCAATAGGTATTTTTGCACTTATATAACAGACTGCTTTCAATAATATATTAAACAAAACAAAAGGAAGCAAATGAAAGAAGTTCACTAATAGAATTTAAATGCACTTTAAATTTGCATTGTCCTGGAAAATCTTCAGCGTACAGCATATCCATTACGGCACTTAAAACAGACAATTTGCAAAGTGCATACAACATTTTCACATTTAAAGCTGTGACAGATCAGACAGTGCATCAAATTAGTAATTAGCATTCATATTTTTGTGACAGGTCTCCTTTAAATATATCAACATTCAACTCGTTCAGCCTTGCTAAGGTCAGTTCAATTATGTCCTTAAATCTCTTAAAGCAAAGCCGTCTGTAGGTATAGCCCACATAGGGTCTGCTCTGTGTTGTAGGTAATAGATGGGAGGTGTGGTAGTTGATTTTGATTATTTCTCCCAGGGCACTCATTTGAGGAACAGTTTTCACAGACAATTCAACAGATTCAAACATAACTCCAGACAAACAGCTTGTAGGAGAACCAATCTCATGATTTACTGTGACTTTTAAGTCCAAATAATAGCAAAGATACAAGGGGTTGTTTATACTGATCTCCAATCGGTAAATCCGATCACAGATTAATTTTCTAAGTGCATTTATCTGTATGCATTAACTGTTAAATAATGGGTTGGGTAAATATTAGCACATGGTGCAATTTAACTTGCCTAGAATGTCCCTGATAAAAGTTCCATGGCTGCTGTAGTTCTCCTGTAATCTTGGCTTTAATCACAACCAAGCCATTAAAATGTATCTATAGCCAAATTTTGCTTTTTTATTTTAGTTTTGGATAGAGTAAGGAATGGTTTTAACCTATCAGGATTTTCTTTTATTTAGGAAGATCTCTCTTTACTCCCTGCACTAGAGACACAAGAGGAAGTGAGAAGAAATCTTTCCAAAATTAAGTGAAATTCACACTTAAACAGATGGATTTTAATTGGTTTCTGTCCCAGTGACAATGACAATCAGGACAAAAAGAAAGTTTGACTTTCACCAGGGGAAACGGGCTACAGTAATAACCTGGTTTTAACCTTTCTTCACTCCGTTAAAAAAAGAGAAACATTCTTGCTAGATATACACTTTGAACATGTTCAAATGTATAAAAAAACAAAAAAAAACATATGGTTCCCCAACCTTCTACCTGGTATGTCCCACAAAGACCTCAGTAGTAGCGCAGACCCCTCTCCCAACTGTGGGTCCCTTGAACAAGGTGTTGTTTACATCCATTATTCAATTGAATACTTGTGCTGATGAGACAACTTCTCAATTCATCTCAATTGTCATTGCGCACATCTGTATCAGTATCTGTACATAGGACGACAATAAGCTGTATACTCCATAGAGTTGGGCATTACGGCCAGAAGAAAGCCATTACTTTCAGCAAAAAACAAAAGGGCACATTTTAAATTTGCGAAAAGGCACGTGGGAGACTCCCAAAATGTATGGAGGAAGGTGCTCTGGTCTGATGAGACTAAAATTTAACTTTTTGGCCATCAAAGAAAACGCTATGTCTAGCGCAAACCCAACACATCACATCACCCAAAGAACACCATCCCCACAGTGAAACATGGTGGTTGCAGCATCATGCTCTGGGGATGTTTTTCAGCAATCGGGACTGGGAAACTGGTCAGAGTTGAGGGAAAGATGGATGGTGCTAAATACAGGGATATTCTTGCGTAAAACCTGTACCACTCTGTGTGTGATTTGAGGCTAGGCCGGAGGTTCACCTTCCAGCAGAACAATGACCCCAAACACATTGCTAAAGCAACACTTGAGTGGTTTAAGGGGAAACATGTAAATGTGTTGGAATGGCCTAGTCAAAGCTCAGACCTCAATCCAATAGAAAATCTGTGGTCAGACTTAAAGATTGCTCCAAGAACTGCTCCAAGTTGAAGGAGCTGGAGCAGTTTTGCAAGGAGGAATGGGCAAAAATCCCAGTGGTAAGATGTGGCAAGCTCATAGAGACTTATCCAAAGCGACTTGGAGCTGTGATAACCGCAAAAGGTGGCTCTACAAAGTATTGACTTTAGGGGGGTGAATAGTTATGCACATTAACTTTTTCTGTTATTTTGTCCTATTTGTTTGCTTCACAATAAAAAAAAAAAAAATCTTCAAAGTTGTGGGCATGTTTTGTAAATTAAATGATGCAAATCCTCAAACAATCCATGTTAATTCCAGGTTGTGAGGCAACAAAACCCAAAAAATGCCAAGGGGGGTGAATACTTTTGCAAGGCACTGTATAAAGGTGGGCGCTCCCTGTGACTGTGCATGCAGCCTTGTGCTGCAATCTATTGGCGTGTTACAAAACAAAACATTTTGATACCATCTCGTAGAAGAGGGGCCCATTCTGCATTTAAGTTCATACTAGGTAAAAGTAGGGAAAGGGAACTCGTATAGGATTTGTGTTAAACAAAACTGAACTTGAAATTTAAAGAAAGTAATGTAGTGAGAGAAATAAGGGGCTGTTCTACATAAGACCCCAGGCTGAATAACACTTAAGAACAACTAGAAAATTGCAACAGAAAGAAGTTCCAAAAGAGTGCAATCAAATAAAGTCACACTGAATATTTTCCCTAACCCAATGCCAAACTTTGAGGTTAGCAGGAGAGATGTTGCTTTAAAAACATATACCAGGGATGCACGGGGCGTGACCGGATGGATTGGAGTGAGAGTGAGGAGTGAGGAGTGAGAGTGTGTGCGTCTTCTCTCGCCCACCCGATGTTTACCGCCGTTTGCACTGCACTGACCCCCGGCTGGGGAAATTAGTTGGCGGCAACGCGAGCCGTGCATCGCGTCTTTATCTTTCTCTTCCTGGCTGGCAGGCGGTGCGTGATGGAGGGAAAGTTGCGGATACCCACGACGCTAATTGGGGGTCGAGACGCGGGGATGATAGGAGTGAACAGCAGGGCATGAGAGAGTAGCACTGAGCTGCAAGGGACTCTGTGCTACCAGGAAACATTTGATGGAGTAGTGTAGACAGTGATTCCTATGCTGAACTCCGTGCTTTGAGCAAGCCACAAGCCCGGTATCTTGCACCTTGGACCGGAGGATATCCCCTGTGAAAAGGACACGTGAGTAAAGGACAGACTCTGGAGCCCTGGACCCTCTAACAGCCAGAAGGTCGCATGAGTAAAGGGGAGAAGTAACATGTTAAATGCTGTCCTAGAGACTGTGTACACCGGGAAAATACAGCTGTAACAGACTAAGGCTAGATCCATAGAGGCTTGGTTGGAATAGTTGTAATAGTCTGTATATGCGTGTGCAACAAGGCTAGGGCTGAGGCTTGCTACATATGCCTGCTATCAATGTACTGGAAGTATTGTTCTATATTGGCTTTAATTTATATATTTAACTCCTGGACTGAAACAAAAAAGGTTAATACCCCACAGACCCTTAGCAACCCACGGTGCCTTGTGCGTGTTTGAGATCGCAGTCACCAACTTTCTGCTGCTTTTTCTTTTTTCTTTTATCCTTTGAGGTTGGCCTGTTGGAGAATACCAACTAAACGCAGATACCCTATTTGGACCCATTGACTCCTGTGATATCAGGCGATATCTGGTACCTTTTTTTTTTCACACCGTTAACCCTGGGGAGGGATATAATATAATATAATAGAAAGGTATCGCTTGACATCATTTTGATTGTGTATGATCCAGCTGGAGGAAAAACTGCATTCAACTTCTAGCACGGTACTGGAGTATATGCCCAGGGCTTGGACGGTCTCCCGTTAACTGGAGAGTACAGGATGCAACACCTACACTCCTCAAAGAAGAAAAACTCTCAGCAAATGGCAGCAGCAGCAAAACTGGAGAAATATGCACATACTTCTGTTCAGACCCCACCAAAGAAGGGGACACAGACTAAAGCACAGCAGGGGGCTCTGTCAGACAGAAAAAGCCAGGGCCAACCTACTGCTACTGCTACGTCGGCCTTGACAACAAAAACACTAAGCAATAAGAGCTCAGAGCCGATTGAACAAAATGTAAATGTAATAACTGATCCTTGCTTATCCCTAGAGAAAGAACCAAAGTTGAAGGACGTATTCTTGGCAGTGAGCGCATGCAAGGGATCACTAAAAGAACTTTGTGATCAAATGAATGGAGTAAAGGAGGATTTGATACTGGTCAGACAGGACCTACAAAAAACAGCAGAAAGAACAACAGCCCTGGAAGGGAGGACAAGTCAGTTAGAAGATTATATAAAACCACTAAAAAAAGAAGTGAAAAGTATGAAAGAACAGATGACCAGAAACGCGTCAGAAATGGATGAGATGGAGAACAGGCTCCGAAGGGACAATGTGAGGCTGGTGGGGTTGCCTGAAAAGAGTGAGGGTCCTAATCCCATAGAGTTCCTGGAAAAATGGCTTGTTGATCTTTTTGGAAGAGAGACATTCTCAATAATGTTCCCTATCGAAAGAGCACATAGAGTCCCCTTCAGGGCTCTGCCAGCAGGAGGACATCCCAGGCCACTTTTGATGAAGTTTCTTAACTATACAGATAAAGTGACATTGCTGCGGAAAGCAAGGGAGGCAGGAAATATTTTTTTTAAGGGTACCAAGATATCATTATACTCTGACTTCTCACCAGAACTTCAGAGACATAGAGCAGAGTTTATACAGACCAAGCATACTTTACAAAAATTTAAGCTGTCCTACGCCCCGGCAAGGCTACGTGTAACTGCGCTGGGGGGAACCCAGATATTTGATTAATTAATTTTGGAAAGTATATCCACTTTTACAGGTTGTGTTGTTTAAAACTATAAAAGGTAATATAAAAGAGATGGGTGCACGGGGACTTCAACACAAAACAATGGGTATTAGAGTAGAGATTAGGTATGAATTAAATAAAAACTTAGTTTTGAATAGGTACCCTCAACAGTTTTTTACATATTTCCCTCCTTTATATGCAAGCTAAATTAGTTAATATAAACTAATTCCAAGCATTTTTTTTTGTTAGATAAGATTATTAAAGTACTTTTGTGGAATACACAGGAACTATCTGAAAAACTGTTGAAGGAAGTCAATTATATAGTATATAAATGTTTTTACATTTAAAACGTTTGGGTCTTTGGCTTTAATGGCAGTTTTTTAGCAATTATTGTTAAAGCAGAGTTCCGCACAAAAATGGAACTTCCGCTTTTCCGGTTCCTCCCCCCCTCCAGTGTCACATTTGGCACCTTTCAGGGGGGAGCAGATACCTGTCTAATACAGGTATTTTGCTCCCACTTCCGGGCATAGATACCCAAGCCATCCGAGGGTGTCTACGCCACTTCCTGTCCCCCCCCCCGCTGTATTCTGGGAGACACATGGGTCTCAGAAAACAGCAGGGACCAGTGGGATAGCGCAGCACAAGACGCGTATGCACAGGAGAGAACCAGGAAGTGAAGCTGCAAGGCTTCACTTCCTGATTCCCTTACTGAGGATGGCGGCGGCAGCACCCGACAGCCGAGGGATAGATCGGCTTCGGGTGCCGACATTGCGGGCGCTCTGGACAGGTAAGTGTCCATATTTTAAAAGTCAGCAGCTGCAGTATTTGTAGCTGCTGACTTAAAAAAAAAAATGGCGGAACTCCACTTTAACTTCAAGAACATAATTTTTCACACTAGGGCTAGACGAGATTTGACTCCAGCTGTTTTCAAGGAGCTGTAGATGAGAATGGCCGATATGTTTTTTGTATTGCTCAATTGATAATAGAATGTACATTGTGGCAAATATTTATATCCCTCTGACATTTAAAATGGATGTTATGCTCAGACTAAATGAATTCCTGCTAGATAAAGAAGAAACGCCGATCCTAGTAGTAGGAGATTTCAATGAGGTCCTAGACAAAAAGCTGGATAGGTTTCCCATACCGATACACTCTGCACACAGCCTGCAGAGAAGTGCCGACTGAGCCAATTTTTAGACGAAGTGGGATTAATGGACATGTGGAGGGCTCGAAATCTGGGAGTCCAGCAATATTCTTGCTATTCAACCTCGCATTCCACTCTCTCCAGGATAGATATGGCCTTGGGAAATGATATAGCGCTGCAGATCACAGAAAAGATTATATATTTGCCAAGAGGGATATCAGATCACTCCCCAATGGTGCTTACATTGAAATTAGGGGGGAAAATAAATCCATATTGGTTTGAATTAATAAAAAAAACAGATGGGGTCTTGCCTAAACTGAGAGAATTTGTAGAATTTAATGAAGGCATGGTGGCGGCTGGGATACTTTGGGATACCCTGAAGGCATATCTTAGAGGTGTCCTAATTCAACAGGTGGCCAAATTTAATAAAGATGCCAGGGTATGGGAGGAAAATATCCAAAGAGAGGTGCTAGGGGCTGAAAATAATTATGTAATAGATCCAACACCCGGGAGGGAAAAAATTTGGTTAGATAAACAACAAGATTATAAGATAGCAATTATGCGGAAAGTTGAGACTAGACGACTTCTCCAGCGGCAGTCTTCCTTTGCAGAGGGCGAAAGCGTAGGAAAGATGTTGGCGCAGCTAGTGAAGTCCAAATCCCCACTATCCACTATCCCTACCATTAGATCCATAGGAGGAGAGATTATATCTAACACTACAAAGATAGTGCAGACATTCAGGGCTTATTATAAAAATCTCTATACAGCCCAGAAGGTGGGAGTAGAGGGCGTAATGGAGGACTTCCTGGGAAACCTGGAAATACCAACCATTACGCAAGAGGAAAGAAATGAGATGGAAACTCCAATAACCCTTGCAGAACTCCAACAGGCAGTAGCTAGTATGGCAAATCAAAAATCCCACGATCCAGATGGGCTCCCGACTGAGGTGTACAAATATTATGGAGGAATACTACTCCCGGAGCTCTTAAAAGCATTGGGGGGAGCAGCCAGGGAGGGAAGACTGCCCACTTCAATGTTAGAAGCAACCATTATAGTTTTACAAAAAAAAGGGAAGGACCCTCTAGAAGTATGCTAAAATTCTGGCCAAGGTCCTGGTAGCTAGGCTGAATAGAATTATCCCAAAATTGATCCATCCAGATCAGGCGGGATTTATAGCTAACAGATCCACAAGCCCGAATATCAGAAGGACATTCCTAAACCTACAGACTCCGACAGAGAACAAGGGATCAAGAGCCATGTTGTCACTGGATGTGACTAAAGCTTTTGACAGCGTGGAGTGGGGATATAATTGGAGGGTGTTGGGGAAATTTGGATTTGGTCCCTCCTTCACCGGCTGGATAAAAATGCTTTATGTCAGGCCCGGTGCCAGGCTTAAAATCAATAACGAACTCTCGGATAAGTTCGAGCTGGAGAGGGGGAAGAGATAGGGGTGCCCATTGTCACCTCTGCTCTTTGCCCTAGCAACGGAACACTTGGCTATCTCTATAAGAACAAGCTCTGAGATAACTGGTTTTCAGAGGAAGACGGAAGATGAAAGAATCGCGTTATACACGGATGATATCCTGCTCTTCCTGGGAGATACGGGACAATCATTGATAAAAGCAATGAGCATAGTGGAGGAATTTGGTAAATTTACAGGTTTGGAGATAAACTGGGAGAAATCTGAGCTTCTACCAGTGGATCCCATTAGTGATTTAACATTACCATGAATGCCCCAGCTGGCGGTAGTGGACACATTGAAATACCTGGGATAGTCCTGACAAAAGACCCTAACCAATTTATAAGTAAAAATCTTATACCATTACTGGCCAAATTTAAACAAAAAATTAACATATGGAAACGGTTTCCATTGTCGGTGGCAGGCAGATGCGGTTTAATAAAAATGATCTGGATGCCACAATTGTACCTATTGCACAACTCTCCAGTTTGGATATGCAAGAAATGGTTCAACAAAATCGAGACCCTTTTCAGGGAGCTAATATGGAAAGGGGGACAAGCTAGGATTCGACTCTGAACGCTTCAGCTCCCAGCAGGGGAAGGAGGTTTGGCATTACCTCATCCCGAGCGTTATTACCTGTCGTCACAGATGCAATATTTAATGTGATACGATATCCCAAATGGAGGCACCCCTAATGGGAGAATAATATTAACTGGCGCTTTACATAATACAATTATTGACGAGCTAGAGGCGGACTCCTTTCGCTATAGGTATCCAACAATAAAAATGATAACTAAAATATGGAAAATAGTCAAAAAACAGATGAGATATAATGGGTTAACTGAATATACCCCCCTTTGGAACAAGAGCAACTTGCAGGAAATCCTCCAGATAGGAAAAGCCAGAGAATGGGAAAAACAAGGCATTAAAAGGCTGAGACAACTGTATGTGGGTAATACTCATAAAAAATTATTGGACGTGAATTTAATATACCGCAATGTACATTTTACACCTACTTGCAGTTGCGGCATGCCCTTGAAGCCAAATTTAGGAAACAACCCTTAGAATGGAATAAAACACCCCTTTTTCAAAGTATACTCCAGGTAGGCTCCACTAAGGGTCTAATATCCGAAATATATGGACAGATAAGCAAAGAAGCCAACACTGGCTGGAAACTCCACAATGAAAGAGAGAGATGGGAAGAGGATAAAGGGGCAATAACACAGGAGCAGTGGAGGAGAATCCTGGAGATGGGACCGATGGTATCAATCTTACCCCCGCAGAAATTATCCCACCTGATGTTGATAAATAGAGCTTACTACACCCCCAAGCGACTGTTTAAGTTTGGCAGAAGATCAGATGACAAATGCTCCAGATGCCAGGGGATTGGCGATCTCCTACATATGGTGTGGAGATGCCCCAAGCTGTTCCGATATTGGGAGGGAGTGCCTAATACCATGAGTGATATATTTGGAATAATACTGGAGAAGGATCCTGTAGTATGCATACTGGGGTATAGGAAGGAACGGGGGAAGAGGAAAAGTACCACAATTGCAATATTAAGATGCTTGTTCCAAGCTAGGAAAATGATTGCAATTAGATGGCGATCGAGGGCACCCCCTAAAGTAAGAGACTGGATTAGGGTAATAAATGAGACCATCTGTAAAGAAAGAGCAGTGTACACAAAAAGAGGTAACCTTAAGGAATTTCATAAGATGTGGAGGCTCTGGCTGGAAAAAATGGGTCCTTTAGTATAGAGTGAAAAATGTATAATAGAGCTGGAGAATAACCAATATAGATAAATCGACAGGAAAATAATATACTAGATAAATTAGATGTAATAAGTTTTCTAATTTTAATAATCTAAATCACGCAAAATGAAAGAAACGGTTGAGAAAATCGATCTTTGCATTCAATCATGAGATTACTTGAAGGGTAATAGGAGGGGTGGAAAAGCGGAAAGGAATTAAAGAGGAGTTCCCATTTTAAAAGCAAAATTAAAAGTCAGCAGCTACAAATACTGCAGCTGCTGACTTTTAATAATCGGACACTTACCTGTCCCACGGTCCAGCGATGCGGGGGGATAGAGGCTCCGCTCGTCTCCCCCTCCGTTCGGCGGCGCCGGCATTGCAACTGTGGGTGTAAGGCGCCGCTCGCGCACGCGCAGTGGGTGCCTGGCTGTGAAGCCACAGCCGGGCATTCACTGCGCATGCGCGAGCGCCGCTGTGCGCCGTGATTGGACGCTCAGTCATCTGGGACCTGTAATGTGTCCCAGATGATTGACAAGCGGGAGGGGGCAGAGCTGAGCCCTTCCTGCGCCGAGGAGAAGTGATGTCACCAGCCCAGGCACTGAAGGAGGCAGACTACGAGGGACCCCCTAGCAACAGCCATTTAGAGGTGAGTAAAAAAAAAAAATTCCAATTTCTTTTTTTTAGGAACATTCATGCTTTTTCTTTTTCGTTGGAACACCACTTTAAGGAGTAATGCTAATTTTACAACATTGGAAACAGGTGAAGCAAGGGGGATAAGGGTGCTCCTTTGCCCCCTTGGTCTTTATCTTTTACTCTACTCTCTCCTAGAATAATGTGTTTTCACTTTTGCTTATTTATTAACCTTATTGTGAAGACAAGATACGAATTATTTGTTTTTTTAACTGAATTGTCAAGCTTTGAATGAAAATTGAATAAGGAATAAATTAAAAAAAAAAACATATACCAGGACATTCTCCATGAAATGGTACTTATTGTCATTTTGGGAAAATAGCATGAGAGCCCTGTGTGTAAATAATAGTGTAGCTACTATCTTAAACCATAATTTTCAGCATTGAGTGGAATTTTCCTTTAAATTAGAAAACTACCCTAGTAAAATAGTATTACTTGAGTTCTATTTTTTGCACTAAAAATCAAACCCCTAGCACTTTTTCTTCACAGTACACCAGGATCAATCATAGTTTCCAGAGTTTACGCAAACACTAACATCTTTTGCTGTTGTCCCAATTTCTGTAAAAATACATCTTAATAACACACATTGACAGTTTCAATGTGAATCACATCATTTCAAATAAACACAACCACGTGGAGTTCGAGGTGCAGATATGTATGGTTCCCAAACCTAAAAGCAACATTCTGCCAAATTGCAATAACACTAGGGACAAATTATTTTAAGTATTAAGGTTTCCTTGACAAAAGTAAGGCTAGACCCAAGCAATATCTGACACTGTCTAATTTTACTGACAAGCACAACTCATGCCAAGACATCTGAATGTGACATGTTTTAGCCTGTCAGGCATTTCCGAAGGACATTTATCTCCTTTATGATTCATGTGCCAAGATGATTGTGTTTGACATACAACATATATCCCTGGGTAGTTTGTGTTTGAACATTGACTTTGATAGCAGCAGATATATGCAGTTTTCTGTTACAAGATTAAATTTTCATCAGTAACATCTGATTCAAAAGATTCTAAAATAAACAGAGGGACAAAGTAAATGGCCCTGAAGAGGACCTGTCATCCGAGTGAAATTAGATTTTATCTATATGCTGAAAAATATGTTTATTTTCAGTTTAATATTTCATCATCTTAACAAAAACTAGGTTGGAAGAATAGATATTTCCTCTCCCAACCCAGTTTTTCTTTGTTCTGGGAATTCAATTAAACATATATAGGTCAAGACGTAAAAGTTAAGCATATTTTCAATGTATATCTGGTTAAAGAATGAGTACTTCAAAAGTTATCAGCAGGCAGGTTCTGCCTTTACAGAATCTGCACGATGTGAATATAGTGCAGACTATTGGGAACATTCATGAACTTCTTCCAATAACTGACTGGCAGGCTTGTCATTTCAAAATTAGCGGTGCTGTCAACACACACCATTGGGAACATAATATCACAGTAACCCTGAACCTGGAGATAAACTACAGAGTATGCTCCATTAAGGACTCAGAAAGGGGGCAGATCTTCTGCTGACCTCTAAATATAGAAGACCAAATGCTTGGTAGTTTCAGGTGTTTTGGGGCAAATAAAGCAGTAGTCATCTTGTGTAAGGTTTAAGGTATTTTGAATGTCTATATGATATGTCATATAACACCTTTCACTCAAGATTTCATGGAGTTCTGCTTTAATAATGATTTACCAAGTGAAAATTTTAGCTCTGAACTACTTGCTTATAGTTGCCTTATATTATTGTACTAAATCACAACTTGTCTTTAGCATAATGCACTATATAAGAATCTTAAAAACTAGATAATAGGTAGATAATATGAATGAATAGAAAAAATAATATAGGAAATAAAAAGCATAAAATTGTAATGTCAAGCTTGGCTAGCACTAGTAGGTAGTAACACTCAATTGTCCTTGTTCTGTAATGTCGAAGATGTTTCATCCAACTGTTTTCCTTAGTTCTAATCAGTGCCTGGGACCTTTCCTCAGTATTTATAGCCGCACAGGAAAATAATCTCACATTATTTCAATAACTGTGGTATCATTAACCTCTTCAGCCCCAGAAGGATTTACCCCCTTCCTGACCAGAGCATTTTTTGCGATACGGCACTGCGTCGCTTTAACTGACAATTGCGCGGTCGTGCGACGTTGCACCCAAACAAAATTGACGTCCTTTTTTTCCCACAAATAGAGCTTTTTTTTGGTGGTATTTGATCACCTCTGCAGTTTTTATTTTTTGCGCTATAACCAAAAAAAGTGACAATTTGGAAAAAAAAGCAATATTTTTTACATTTTGCTATAATAAATATCCCCAAAAAATATATTTAAAAAAACAAATTTCTTTCTCAGTTTAGGCCGATATGTATTCTTCTACATATTTTTGGTAAAAAAAAAAAAAAAAACGCAATAAGCGTATATTGATTGGTTTGCGCAAAAGTTATAGCGTCTACAAAATAGGGGATAGATTTATAGCATTTTTATTAATTTTTTATTAGTAATGGTGGCGTTTTTTATCGTGACTGCAACATTATGGTGGACAATTTTGATACTATTTTGGGACCACTGTCATTTATACAGCGATTAGTGCTATAAAAATGCACTGATTACTGTGTAAATGACACTGGCAGGGAAGGGGTTAAACACTAGGGGGCGATCAAGGGATTAAGTGTGTCCTAGGGAGTGATTCTAACTGTAGGGGGGATTGTCTCACTAGAACATGACAGAGATCACTGCTCCCGATGACAGGGAGCAGTAGAGCTCTGTTTCTAAAGAAAAAATTTGCGCTAGGTGTGCAAACAATAACTAAGTGAATATAACAACCTGTGAAAGAATATCCTGCAGCTAAGCACTATACCTTGATAAGGGCACTACTAAATAGATATAACAAAAAGTGCAGCGCTGGATATATATACAAAACCCAAAATTGGTATTGCTAATGAAGGACAAACAACCTTCATATGTGATCCATAAATAGTGAAAAAAATAAAATAGAATAAACAATAACATAAGTAAGTGCTACACTGTAGTGGTATGTGTGCGTGATTAATACCAATTTTACATCCACATATTTTGAGAAAGTCCAAAATCCAGAAAAAGTGTCCAAAGGAACGATTAAATGTGACTTTTTTTATATATATGGATAAATCAGTGACTGTCACCGTGTTGAACGCCCGTCACCTGGTATAGATTGAAGGCTTACCAGACAGCCTCTGATCAGAGGCATAGAGCTAACAGCTTGGGGTTTTCACTCCACAGCGACTGGAACTTTATCTGGGATGATGGATATAGATCAGCAAGCGATCACCACAGGCCTCCAGACAGGGGTCCAATCAGGAAAAAAGAACTCTCACCGATATGAAGGTATCCAAGAGGAAAGAGAAAACTCCAATAGTATAGAGCGTTTTAACTCTCATTTATTAAAAAACGCCACACTGGCATCCATAAAACACTTTGCCTTGCAAGGAACAAACTCAGCTTTAAAACGAAACTCCGCGCATGCGCCGTCGAGCAGTAGAGCTCTGTCGTGTTGCTAGGCAGAACAGGGAAATGCCTTGTCTACATAGGCATCTCCGCGTTCTGCCGCTCCGTGACACGATCGCGGGCCCCCGGCGGACATCAAGTCACTATGCAGCGATTTAAAGAGGACTTACCTGTACGCCCATTTGCCCAGCCGTGCCATTGTGCCGATGTATATCGTCGCGCGCTAGTTGGCAAGGGGTTAAATATATAAAAGAATATGTTGATTTTCCAAGAATATTACAGGGATATGAAAGATTGTAAAACCAGCCTGTTCTAACTTATAAACTCCAGTCATCATGATGCCATGTTACTTGCTCTAGCTACATGGCTCAAGGGGTGAATTGTCAAGTCTCTAGGGTTAAGAAACCTGAACAGCATTACAGTGGAACCTCGGATTACGAGCATAATCCATTCCAGGAGTATGCTCGTAATCCAAAGTACTCGCATATCAAAGCGAGTTTTCCCATTGAAGTCAATGGAAACAAAAATAATTAGTTCCACATTGACTTCAATGGGATGCAATACCGCATGCGGCCAGAGGCGGGGGCGCCGGAGAGCCTCGGAAATGGCCGAAAAGGCCCGAATACACTTCGGCTGACCTCGGCAAACCTCGGAAAGACTTCCTACCCGAGATTTGCCAAGGTCAGCCGTGCTGTACTCAGGTCTTTCCGCGCATTTCCGAACGTGACGTCCCCCCCACCTCAGGCGGTATTGCACACCGCTTTGGCCTGAATCGTGTTTGTTTTGGGAGACAACACTCGTAAACCGAGTTACGATTTTCAAAAATACAGTGCTTGTATTGCGAAACGCTCGTTACTCGCAATCCGAGGTTCCACTGTATATGTGAATGACAGGTAGCGTCAAAAGACCCCACCCTGATTTTTACAGTTTATTGTAGATAGCTTCTTTCACACCTTTAGCAAACCAGTGTTCTCTCTGTGCCTAATGTGCATTACACATTATTAGAAACAAATGTAGGAAGATTATTGTCTGACCTGCAGAGATGCTATTCTCTGAGCGTCCATGGGTTTGTTAAGCGGTTGTTTAGTCTCTTCAATGTTTATATCTTTTGCATTCCTCGCTAGACTAGACTGCACATACCAGGCTACTTTGCTTTACACAGGAATGGCATGTTTGTTAAATATTCTTCTAATGCCCCTTACACACGATCGGACTTTCCGACAACAAAACCGTGGAATTTTGTTCCAAGGTTGTTGGCTCCAACTTGTCTTGCATACACACGGTCACACAAATGTTGGCCAACAATTACGAACGTAGTGACGTACTAGAGATACTACGTGTTTTTTCAGCTCCTTAGCGCCACCTTTTGGGCTCCTTCTGCTAATTTCGTGTTAGTAGAGGTTTGGTGAGTGTTAATTTGCGCTTTTCTTATTGCGTTTTTCATTTAGCGCTATTATTATTCTTGATTCACTTGAAAAAAAAAGCCTTTGAAAATTAGTTTGCAATAACTCCATCAGTATCACCAGCAAAGCAGCTTTATTATTATCCCATTAAAGAAGAAGAGAATTGTGCGCTGCATTTGGAGATTTCCTAATTTGCCACGTCACAAATGTTAATTCTCCATTATGAACGCTAGTTTACAAGACCGACTGCTTCTGAGCATGCATGAACTTTTGTGCGACGGACTTGTGTACACACGATTGGAAATTCCGATAACAAAGTTTTGTTGGCGGAATATTTGAGAACCTGCTAGCCAACATTTGTTGGCAGAAGGTCAGACAACAAATGATCGATGGAGCCTACACACGGTTAGACTTTCAGCCAACAAGCTCACATCCAACATTTCAGAAAATCCGACCGTGTGTACGCGGCCTAAGAGTTTTCTTGACACTTGAGCCACATATGGGAAGACTATATTACTGTATGTGTTCAGCTTCATTTTTTTTTTTTTTTTGAGACAGCTAACATAAGAATAATACATGCAGCATAACATATGCGTGACAAAGCTTTATTCGAGAAGTGTTTTTTTCAAAGTCAGAAACTTCTAACCCAGAATGATTAGGTAAAACTGAAAGAATTCTACAACGCTGTCATATCAACCATACTGTCAGTGCCGGCGCTTGCCAAAAATTTTTGGGATATTTTCCTGGGAGGGTATTGGGAGAGGAAGAAAGGAGAGGTGAAGAAGGAGAGTGTCTAGGGGTAGGGAGGGAAAAGAAAAGGAGGGGAGGAGGGGAGCCACAGAGGGAGAAGGCTGGGGTAGGGATCATAAGCTTGAGGACTGCAGAAATTGTAAGCATTTTGAGTATAATGTTTGTATTCACTAGCATACGAGAATAGGTCCCAGTGGATCCATTTGGCCTTATGTTCCTCAGTTTTATCTTTGAGGGCGACAGTGATAGCTTACATATGTTGAACCATGTTTTTCTCTGGCAAACCATTGTGATATGGATGGGGGAGATTGCTGTTTCTACATGCTGAGCATGCAGGTCCTTGCAGCGTTCAAGTAGTATATTAGAGTAGTAGCGGGCGGGGTCTGGGATACCCACCCCTATCAGAAGTTTTGGTCATGCTGAGGATGCAGGTCCTTGCAACGTTCAAGTAGTATATTTGAGTAGTAGAGGGCGGGGTCTGGGATACCCACCCCTATCAGAAGTTTTGGTCAGAGAAGAGGGGCTCTCTTGATATGTGGGGGCTTGCCAGATATATTATATGAACAGAGTCCTAACCGCTCAAAAGTAAGTTTTGCAGGATTTAAATTGGTGGAGTTTGTAGGATGTATAACAGGCGGTGAATTATGTTCTTTTGAGTACGTTGCACCTAAAAATGGCCAAGAATTTCCACTTCTCTGTATCCACTATAAAAGTGGATAATAATGTTTGGTAGTTTTGTTTATAGAGATTAAGGTTTGATGGAATTTTGGTTCCCAGGTATTGAATAGCCTGTGTGGCCTATCTTCATGGGAGAATGGAGTTCAGATTGGCAAGAGCAGGAGCTGGGACTGTAAAAGTTTAAAAAGTTTAATACCTACTATCTCACAGTGGCTACGAAGGGTTGATGAGCTCCGTCTAATGGAAGAAATAACCTGTAGAAATAAAGGGCTGACCAGGAAATATATTAAGACAAGGGCAAAATGGTTTGAATTTAAGGAAACTAAACTATATTATGAAATACAGTGGGGGCGGAAAGTATTCCGACCCCCTTACTTTTTTCACTCTTTGTTATATTGCAGCCATTTGCTAAAATCATTTAGGTTCATTTTTTTTCCTCAATAATGTACACACAACACCCCATATTGACAGAAAAACACAGAATTATTGACATTTTTGCAGATTTATTAAAAAGAAAAACTGAAATATCACATGGTTCTAAGTATTCAGACACTTTCCTATGACACTCATATTTAACTCAGGTGCTGTCCATTTCTTCTGATCATCCTTGAGATGGTTCTACACCTTCATTTGAGTCCAGCTGTGTTTGATTATACTGATTGGACTTGATTAGGAAACCCACACACCTGTCTATATAGGACCTTACAGCTCACAGTGCATGTCAGAGCAAATGAGAATCATGAGGTCAAAGGAACTGCCTGAAGAGCTCAGAGACAGAATTGTGGCAAGGCACAGATCTGGCCAAGGTTACAAAAAAAATTTCTGCTGCACTTAAGGTTCCTAAGAGCACAGTGGCCTCCATAATCCTTAAATGAAAGACGTTTGGGATGACCAGAACCCTTCCTAGAGCTGGCGGTCCAGCCAAACTGAGCTATCGGGGGAGAAGAGCCATGGTGAGAGAGGTAAAGAAGAACCCCAAAGATCACTGTGGCTGAGCTCCAGAGATGCAGTCTAGAGATGGGAGAAAGTTGTAGAAAGTCAACCATCACTGCGGCCCTCCACCAGTCGGGGCTTTATGGCAGAGTGGCCCGACGGAAGCCTCTCCTCAGAGGCCTGCAAGACACATGAAAGCCTGCATGGAGTTTGATAAAAAAAACACCTGAAGGACTCCAAGATGGTGAGAAATAAGATTCTCTGGTCTGATGAGACCAAGATAGAACTTTTTGGCCTTAATTCTAAGCGGTATGTGTGGAGAAAACCAGAAACCCAATTGAGCATCTCTGGAGAGACCTATAAATGGCTGTCCACCAACGTTTACCATCCAACCTGACAGAACTGGAGAGGATCTGCAAGGAGGAATGGTAGAGGATCCCCAAATCCAGGTGTGAAAAACTTGTTGCATCTTTCCCAAAAAGACTCATGGCTGTATTAGATCAAAAGGGTGCTTCTACTAAATACTGAGCAAAGGGTCTGAATACTTTAGGACCATGTGATATTTCTGTTTTTCTTTTTTAATAAATCTGCAAAAATGTCAACAATTCTGTGTTTTTCTGTCAATATGGGGTGCTGTGTGTACATTAATGAGGAAAAAAAATGAACCTAAATGATTTTAGCAAATGGCTGCAATATAACAAAGAGTGAAAAATTTAAGGTGGTCTGAATACTTCCCGTCCCCACTGTAATATCAGACCCTGATGGTAAATCAGATTATGACTTATTAATTAACCTTATAGTTTTTGTACCTCCCCGATAGTTCATACTTTTGTCCTAGGTCCCCCCCAACCTTCCCCTTCTTTTACTTTCCTTTTTTAATTTTTTTTTCCTATTTCCCTCTTTTTTTCTCTCTTTTTCCTTTTGTGTGGTTCACGCCCCTCCCCTCTATTTCACTATTGGAGGGGAGAGGACGGGAACTGATAAGATAAATTGCATTATATATGTTTCAAGATAATATTTGGAAAAGCTGAAAATAATAATAAAAAGAAAGAAAAAATCAGGAGATAGGATCGATCTCTTGTCGACAGATTCGGTAAGTTGTTGAGATGACCGGGACGCAGCAGGAGGGGGGGGGCACCTCTCCCGCTGCCGATAAAAGTGATCTTGCAGCAAATTCGCCGCAGAGACCACTATTAACTTAAAGCGGATCACCCGCTGTTGAAAAAAATACCAGGGTTATGGAGGCTATCTGCTGCCATAACAACAGTGTTTAAACGCCAGAGGAACGACGTATATCAACGGCGGGCGGTCCGGAAGTGGTTAAATGAGAAAAAAATGTAAAAAATAAAATAGTAATAATATATGAATAAATAATTTAAAATAAATACACAAATAACTAAAAATCATCATAAATAAGTAAAATAAATGAATATGTAATAATAAATTAAATAATAATTAAACTCTAACTTTAAAAAATATTAAATTATTATTGTTATTATTAGTATTATTAATAATACTAATAATAAAATAACAATAAACACAGAAACTCAAAAAAAATATTATTAATAATTATAATTTATTTATTTGTGTTAGGGTTAGTTATGTATTATTATTTTTTATTAA
The DNA here is from genome assembly GCA_037952925.1 of Lithobates clamitans. Lineage (NCBI taxonomy): Eukaryota > Metazoa > Chordata > Amphibia > Anura > Ranidae > Lithobates > Lithobates clamitans. The sequence goes on from JBBGZY010000135.1 coordinate 5,800,392, forward strand.
GGGGCAGGGGTTAAAGTAAAAGGTTATTTATTTATTGTTACTTAGTATTAATTTTTATTTGTGTATTTTACATTTATTTATTATAATAAATAAAATAATTATAAATAACCCTAAGCATAGAGTGTGCATGGGACCAAATCCTGTCCTGAAAATAGCTATATGCAGAGTTCTCCCATACACCCCTCAGGCTGATCAGTGGCATGCCGAGCTGAGCAGAACGCAAGGCACCTGTCCCCTATCTTGTCACGTGCTCACGTAAACCTAGAACAATTCTATAGCATTTAGCCCCGATGTGCACAAGTCACCTCCGTCCAACCACAAAGCCGTGACCAGCCCTACAAGAAAAGCCGTGCTCTCGCCACTGACAGAGCCACAACTGCCTACAACACGCATGTCCATTCATTTGCTTTCGGTTCCATGCGCCCCGCCCCCATCTACTTCTACCAATCCTATCCTGTGGTCAGGAGTGGACGCTAGGCCGCTTCCCACTTTTAGACCAATCGGACAATTTCTCATTTGGAAGGGGAGGGGCAGTCTTGTGCTGGGTGGTTGGCAACGTGTGCTCGCTGTGACTTGCCAACCAAGATGGCGGTGGAGGAGCTGTGTGCGCTGGAGAAATGTCTGGGATTAAAGGCAGGAAAGTACAGCAGCCGCGCTCAGGGGGACAGGCAGGTAATGTGAGGGGGACACGTGTGTCACAATTTCTAAGCTGAATAGCACGTAGGTCGGCGTGCTGTGTTTGGTTACTGTGCACATTGACTGAACGGCTCCCTTTATATGGAGTTGTGTGTTGCGGAGAGGTTCTATGTAATGTAGATCAGTTATAATAAGTACCTTACTATGGCTAGTTGTCTTTCTATAGGACAACTGCTGCACTATGAATAGTACCGGTGTTTCATCAGAATGTGTAACGGAAGTGACGTTCCCTCGCCGCCATCTTGCTACACCACGCACTCCTCAATAGTAAGCATACACTGAGAAGGGGAAAGCGGACATCTTGTTACACCCACCAAAGTTTTGCATTTTACACTTATTTTTAACAGTAAAGTCAGTTTATATAGTGAAATACAGTACTTAGAACTCTGGTTAGATACTGAATTTTAAAAGCAGCGAACTTCTGTCAGATTAGCAAACCTATGAGATGAGCAGGCTTGCCGCTGCTTTTAAAATTCAACATCTAACCAGTCAGACTGAATTCTAAGTATTGTGTTTCACTATATAAACTCGCTTTACTGTTAAAAATAAGTGTATAGTGCAAAACTCCGGTGGGTGAAACAAGATGTCCGCTTTCCCCCTTTAGTGTATTTTTACTATGGAGGAGTGCGGGGTGTAGCAAGATGGCGGCGACGGAACGTCACTTCCTTTGCACATTCTGACGGGTCGCCAAATCTGATGAAACAGCGGCTTGGTGTGCTGCTGATGCAATGAGGAGAGCTCTGATCCTGGACTGGATGGCCATATCTTTCATATGCAGTGTCATCATCAGCTGAACAATTCCCTGTCACGTTAAAGAAATCACACTGTCTTATGGGTGCTTCAAAGCTTATGTCTGGGATCTGTCCTTCTCCGTATTTACAATTGCTAACTAAACCCATTGAATTTAAGGGGAATTCCAACCTGGCCACACATGTTCTGTTTCCTTCTTTTTTTTTTTTTTTTTTTTTTAGATTCAACCAGCAAGCTAAATGAAAACCCTGAACCATTTTCGCCAGCCACACATTCGAGGCAGATGGGGGAATTCTCTCCACTGCATTATAGTGTTGTGACAGCAAGAAAACACTATCCTGGCGCCCCCCCCAACCACGCTGTCAGAATACACAAACCAGAGCTGCAGCCATTGCCTGCGGCTTCTGTTCAGCTGCAGCGGCCACACGTGGTTCAAAACTAGATAAATATGTTTTCACCAAGACAGAATATTGTAGGTAGTTGCTACATCCCCGTATATAGAAAAAAAAAGAATACCCCCTAAAATGGCACTTTAAATGGCAACAACTCTACTACAAAAGGTTGAATAAAATCCAAGTAACTGTCCAGTTTTTTTTAGGTTGAACGAAAAGAAACCTTATGATGTGTACTAGGCTTAACACTAAAGCCGCGTACACACGGTCGGACTTTTCATCTACAAAAGTCCGACAGCCGTCTGACAGACTTTCGGCGGACTTGCCGCGGACTTGTTGCAGACTTTCTAACGAACGGACTTGCCTACACACGACCACACAAAAGTCCGACGGATTCGTACGTGATGACGTACACCGGACTAAAATAAGGAAGTTGATAGCCAGTAGCCAATAGCTGCCCTAGCGTGGCTTTTTGTCCGTCGGACTAGCACACAGACGAGCGGATTTCGGGGTCCGTCGTAGTTACGACGTAAAGATTTGAAGCATGTTTCAAATCTAAAGTACGTCGGATTTGAGGCTAAAAAAGTACGTTGAAAGTCCGGAGAAGCCCACACACGATCGGATTACCAGCCAGCTTTAGTCCGTCAGCGTCCGTTGGACTTTTGTAGCTGAAAAGTCCGACCGTGTGTACGCGGCTTAAGGCTCGGTTCACACATGTCTGGTACGAACTGTATGTCAGTTTTCACTGCAAATAAAAAAAAAAGGCATGTATTCAGGGGTTCATGTGCATTTTTGATGCGAATTAGCAAGGCTCAGGACCTGCTTTTTGTCACAGCTTCGTTTACAGTGCTGGCCAATACATAGGAGGCGAGCAGTCCATGCTTAAATCCTGAACACGTGCGATTCAGAAGATTCACCTGAACCGCAACACAGTGCTCAGAAAACACAGAGGACTCTTTTTAAATTTTACACTGAGGATGCACCGCATATATGTGAACAGCTTTAATGGAAATCATTGTTATGACACAACGTTCTGCAAATCTGATGTTCAAAATGCATCCAATTTGCATATATTTTAACTGAGCCTAACTAGTCCAAAAAATGTTCCCTCCCCCCTCCTGCTGCCTAACCTGTGTGTGTGTGTGTGTGTACTTTCCTATTTTTAATAAGGTCAGGTGATACTGCAGCTCTGTCTCCCCATGTCAATGAGCTTTGGCTGCAGGGGAGAGGAGGGAGCATTGACAACAGAAGTCTTTGAGTGACAGCTCCACACCCAAAATTCCAAGCCATTGCTGAGCACTCCTTCCTCCTCCCTGCTGCTGACTAACATAGGGATTCGGTGACTGGAGTGGACTAAAAATAAGTACGTATTCAGATTTTTTTTTTTGTACACAGATTAGGCAGGATAGGTAGAAGGAGGGGGGAGGTAACATTTTTAAGACTAGTTAGTGTTAGGCTGGAATTCTCATTTTAATGGTTTTCCAAAGTAGTAGCATTCAAAGTAGAGCTGCACGATTAATCGTTAAGAATCTAAATCGCAATCTTTTGCCTTTCCCGATCTTCAAAACAGCATGTCACCATTCTTTCTAACAAGTGCAGAGTTCTCACAGCTGGGAAAAAATAAAAAAAAATCCAGGCAGCCTGTTTAATCACAACACAGGAATCAGTAGAAACAAAGTGTCTTTTCGTTCTTTCATCAAAGGAAAGAACTCCAGCATGTAAATGAAGGAAGTTTAACCATTTAAAGACCAAACCTTTTCTGACACTTGTTGCTTACAAGTAAAAATCATAATTTTGTGCTAGAAAATTACTTGGAACACCCAAATATATTATATTTTAGCAGCGACCCTAGAGAATAAAATGGTGATTGTTGCAATATTTTATGTCACACCGTATTTGCGCAGCAGTCTTTCAAACGCAATTTAAAAAAAAAAAATACACTTTTTAATGAATAAAAAAATAAACTAAACAGTAATGTTATCCCAATTTTTTTGTATAATGTGAAAGAAGATGTTACACCGCAAGAATTGTGAGAGAATAGTGCTCTTTATTCTAAGCAAAAAAATTGTATTTCTCATTTTAGCCCAAATCGTGCAGCTCTAATTCAAAGCATGACATGAATGATGGCTGTCACAGTTGCTTGTCCACTTAACTGAACTGTCAAGCCATCAAATGGCTGGTGTCATCACGTGGCTACAGAATATCAAACAGAGGCTAAGATGGCAGAATGAAAAAAATAATTATATATAAATACCAGTGATGCCATCAAATAGCATCCAATAATCTTGCTGAACTTGGATTCAGACCAAATCCCTGCTGCCCAATCAACTGTGGCCAGGGCATTCCCTGCCCCCACAGCTGCAAAGCAGAAAGGTGTGGGGATGCTTGTGACATCATTTGACCTAACATAGCCGTGTGACCATATTATATCAATGTCACAAGCGTCCCTGCCCCTTTGTGTACATGCAGCTGCGGTGTGGGGAATGCCCTAGCCTCAGTTGATGGGGCGAGAGTGTCCGCTTTCCTTTCAGTTTTAGTCCAAACCAGAGCTCATCCCTATTCAGGTTTCTGGTAGAAGGATGTGTGATCTCACAGAGAACTACAGAGGGGTTTTGAGGAGACTGGTCCATGTGCTGCACATAGATCTGATGCAGTTGCCTGGTCCCCAGCTTGGACGTGAACATAAATGTGCATCACTCATAGCTGAGGGGACAAGTGGGAAGGTGTTAATTGCTGTAGTGGTCAGCGTTATTATGGTGATAGCCACAGTCTTCGGGGCCTGTGCCGAGCAGCTGCCCCACTGCACGCTGACCACAGAGGGTCACTCTGATTTGAAGAGGTGGAGATTGAAACATCACTGATTTGACTGTCCACATCGTCCAATCTGAGAACACTTTGTATTCATTGAAAAAATACAAGACGTTCTATGACTAGCAGCAGTGCCAAGCATGTGACCCTCGGCTCACCCTGCCATCCTTGTCCCTCACTGGAGCCTCTTCTAGGAGTGAAGATGAGTAATCCCGTTCTGCAGTCTATGCTTTTGCTAATCGGTCCCCTTATGGTGACACTATCATGACATGCATCCTTCTGGATCCTGAGAGGATTTCACAGGTGGATATCAAATAGGCAGATTCCATGTCTTTCAGGCAGTGACGTGGACATCTGTAGAATCTGCAGCTAGGAAAAGACCACAGATTTAAATTGGGGCCTGTGTTGATGGTATTGGTTTGAGACACTTGTGGGATTATTCACAATTCATTAACATATACATTTTACCTGCAGTTGACCACCTTCTGATGTCAAAAAACCTGGAGTGGGGTCTTAAGACCAAGAAAATCTAATTTATATTCGAATAAATAAAAACAATTAACTTTTTTTTTTTTTCTCAGATTCCTGTGCTTCAAGCCAATAAAGGTCCCAGCTTGGTGGGCCTTGCCACTATCGCTTCTCATTTAGCTACGGAGGCCAAAAAAGATGAACTTCTTGGTGTTTCAACAGAAGAAAAGGCAATTGTACAACAGTGGCTGGAATATAGAATTACACGTATAGACAAATTATCTTCCAAAGAAGATGTTCGCTCCATTCTAAAGGTTGGTGTGATGACTTTTATGCAGTGCAGATATGATGAGGCCATACTTTTTTGGAAGCCCTGTTTCAAGTGGACCTGCAATACACATAACATTTTTGAATCATTCTCAAGCTAGATATACATTGGACCAGTTCTATTACTATATTCGTATCGGTTGAAAATATATGGTTATGCTGCACATGTAGGCAGATTTGTCCTTTGTATAATATTCCCATAAAAGATGTGTGACTTACTTTGGGGTTAAGAATGCATGAGCTATCGCTTTGACAGCTTTTTTTGTTGTAGTAATCAAAATTACGAAGTGGTTGGCTCCTAAAAGAGGAGCTGATCTTTATAATAAAATAAAGACAGTCCTATTCAACAACAGCCCACCTTGCCATAATGTTTATTATTGGTTTAGACAATAAAAATCAAAGGCTGATATTTGGTAACTCTTGATGGCTTGCCCAAGTTCAAAGCTGCCATGACACCACAGTAGTGTGTGAACAAAAAAAAAACACATGTCACTTTTGCAGTACCGTCCATTTGTTAACCACATCAATACAGGGCATGTTTACCCCCTTCCTGCCTAGGCCAATTTTCAGCTTTGTGTTGTACCCAAACTAAATTTTTTTTTTTTTTTTTTTTTTTTTTTTTTTATAATTTTGTTCACAGAAATAGAGCTTTCTTTTGGGGGGTATTCACCACTGGGTTTTTAGTTTTGTGCTATAAACAAAAGAACAAAAATTTTGCAAATAAATCATTGTTCTTCATAGTTTTAGGCCAGAATGTATTCTGCCAAATTTCTTTGGTGACTAAATCGCATGACAAGTTGCACCCAATTTTTGGCAATGAAATCATTCAAATTGTTGCAACTCAAGATGCAGCGATTTTGAAAGGTTCCAGCGCTACTTTTCTGCAATTTTATGGCACTTGCATTGACTTCTGTTAAATTAAGTCGCAAGCCGCAATGAAATCAGAGATTCTTGATTTGAAAGCCGCACTGGTGTGAACCAAGATTAAATAAAGGACTGCCTTAAACCAACACACCAGAACAGAAAGATGTTAAAGGGCCCTTAGGACCCCTTCAGATTTGGAGGTTGTGGCAATGTACAGTTAAATGCATGTTAACCTAAATCATGACAATGTGCATACTCCAATGTGTTGGGTTAGCGTTTCTTTTTAATTCGCACACTCACAATGTATCAAACAGGAATGGGCAACACACTTGTTTGTAGTGTGCCACATTAGAAAGCATGGGTCATTTCCAAATTTTGTCAGCGTTGTGGTGTGCTGAAAGCCTGGTCAAAATGAATCATTTATCTTTTACAGCACACGTTAAAATGTGAATGGGCCTTACTATTTGCCTGTCCTTGCATCAGCCAAATTTGTTGTGCTTCTCACTGGGAGCCCTGCAACCATCCCGGCATTCTTTTGGTTGGGTAGCTTCTGCGCATGCATAGAAAATTCCTCCCCCCCCCCTTTTATAAAAGTACAGTTCTTCTTTCATTTGAACTCTATATCTCATTACTTCTAGCTACATGTCAGCATTTGCAGGATAATTCCACTTCAAACTGTGGCACCAGCACCATGTGCACTTCTCATAGATTAGTTGGTTATCTGGGCTCTTTTTATTAGGAAAAATTCAGCAAAAGACAGCCATTAGTACATGTACAAGTCACAGATTTTCCAAGCATACGTGAAATGGTATACGGTAGTCGGGTAAGATCTACAATCCATGTATACATAGCGTCTCCTCAATATAAACTGGGCGGGCTCAATTTTTAAAATTTGTTACTGTATCCATCTACAGTAAAAGCTGGACAAATAAAGTGGTCATACAAATACATCTTTTTCCAGTTTGCTCTCATTTTTCACTGACAGGCTAGAAAGCCTGTTGTATTTCTAGTAGATTCATCAGCAGCGGAACCCCAAGATTTACCCCCTTCATGACCAGGGCATTTTTTACTATTCAGCACTGTGCTACTTTAACTGGCAATTGCTCATTATGCTAATACTGTATGCATATTACATTTTTAGTATTTTTTTTCACACAAATAGAGCTTTCTTTTGGTGGTATATAATCACCACTGGGTCTTTTTGTTTGTGTTTTGTTTGTTTTTTTTAGTTTTTTTGCTATATAAAGAAGAAAAGAAAACCTGAACATGTTGAAAAAAAGAAAACCTTTTTCTTTCCGTTAGTCTACAAACTAGTGTGTGTGTGTGTGTGTGTATGTATAATATATATTTATTCAAAAATCTGTACTGATGGATTATCTCATTTCATGAGCCCCTAACATGCGAAGACAGTGCAAATACTGCCCCCCGTGACCCCTTTTTGGAAAGTAGACCGTCGAAGGTATTTAGTAAGAGGCATGGCAAGTTTTTTTGAAATTGTAATTTTTTTTTGGAAAATTAAATTTTGAATAAAATTTGTTTTTAGTTTTGTGTCACCAGTGCAATACAGTTTCATCATATGACTGGGGTGGCGGTGATCAGGGATGCTGAACTTTCTTCTTCTTCTTCTTCTTCTTCTCCTCCTCTTCCTCTTCCTCTTCCTCTTCCTCTTCCTCTTCCTCTTCCTCTTCCTCTTCCTCTTCCTCTTCCTCTTCCTCTATCAGGAATGGCTTTTATTCATGACAACTGGATTACTATTGTGATCTGTGATTGGCTACAGCTAATCATATGGTACAGGGTGCTGTGATTTACCCAAATGCCACATGATAGCTATGGGCCAATCACAGCATTGCAATTCTAATTCAAAACCGTGACTGTTTTGACATTCTAATCATGTGATTGCTATGGTTAGTCATAGCAATCATATGATTCAGCGACCAGGTACCAATCGCCGTGATCGGACACAGCAGTCACGGAATCGCGCCGCTGCATCCCCAGGGGTGAGGCAGTATATTTACAGTGAGCGGTTCAGCAAGTGGTTAACCACTCCCCGCCCGGCCTATAGCAGAATGACAGCCAGGAAGTGGTTCTGTTATCCTGACTGGGTGTCATATGATGTCCAGCAGGATAACATGCCGGCGCGCGCCCGGCGATCGCGGCATGTCAGTCTGACATCCTGCATCTCCAATCATGATAAGAAGCCTCTGTCAGAGGCTTCTTACCACGTGATCAGCTGTGACCAATCACAGCTGATCACAGCATGAACCAGGAAGTGCCGGTAAAAGGCATTCCTCAGTTCGTGCTGACAGGGAGAGCCGCCGATCGGAGGGGAGGGGGGTCTGTGCTGATAATCAGCACATTGATTATCATCAAAGCCCCCTCAGATGTGCAAAAAAACACTACTAATCAGTGCCCAGCATTCCCCCAATAAAAAAGCCTTGCAGTGCTCAGCAGTAGCACATCAGTACCTCATCAGTGCCCATCAGTGCTGCATTTCAGTGCCGCCTATCAGTGCCCATCAATTCTACTTATCAGTGCCACCTCATTAGTGCCCATCAGTGAAGGGGAAAACAAAATTTTATGACAAAAACTTAAAAAAAACTTTTTTTTTTTTCAAAAATATTGGTATTTTTTTTTTAGTTTTAAAAAATAAAAACCCCAGAGGTGATCAAATACCACCAAAAGAAAGCTTTATTTGTGGGAAGAAAATGATAAAAAATTGTATTTGGGTACAGTGTAGCATGACCGCGCAATTGTCATTCAAAGTGTGACAGCGCTGAAAATTGTCTTGGGCAGGAAGGGGTGAAAGTGCCCAGTATTGAAGTGGTCAAATATGAGTGATTCTAAGCAGACCTGATGATTCAGCACACCCCTAAACCGCCTTATTTGATTTATTGTGATCATTTTGCTCATTTCTGTTTTTGTCAGGATACAGCATTTACAAGTTTAATAGAGCTGCTTATTGCTACCAGTGAATCGTTGTATTTTCTAAGTTGGTCAGTCTGTGTAATTCCTTGCCTAATAAAACTAAACAAATCTAGAAGCTATGACGTGACTGGGAGAGCTATGTGAAAGGCAAAACATTTGGTTATTCTAGTAATAAGCTGAAGGGTATTCACATATGTCAGATCACTTTTAACTGGTACTAATTTGAATGCATTTTAGTAAATGCTCTTGGCCACATCTTCCCGTAGTTAACGAGAGAGAAAAATGCAAAGCTGTTAGGCTATTGGGCAAATTGTACATTTTAAAATGGAAACAAAACAAGGAACTGTCACCTCCTGTGTATTTTCTAAATAGACAACTTAAATGGTTGCTGAGTACTATTATTGTATTGTGTTGTAAAATTAATGTAGCTCAATCATCGAGCAGTGTGTCCTAATGTATTTATACTACAGTAATGCTTGTTCATAACAGATGATCGACTAATAGTTGATTACAATAGGGGTAGGGTAAAGCCAACTCTTTACATAAAGCTAACCCCACATGTTACAATCTGACTGTACAATTTCTTTGATCTCCCAACAACTATGTATTCTAAGCTCTGGTCTGATTGGAAAGTTTAGTTGGGTCCCCATATTATGTAGTTTTGCTAGATCATATGGAGATTGTACAGTCAAATTGTAACCTGTATGGTGAACTTTAGGCTCACCACACACGTTAAAATCTGGCCATACAGTATCTGTGCAATGAACTTTAGATCTACCAAAACTAAGTAATATGACCAGTAAACCTATATACAATTAGTCAGGCCCTTGCACTAAATACTTGTTGATAGATCTAAGGAGATTGTTCATCTAATAGAGATGATATAATCAGATTGTAGCATGTGTGATGAGCTTTAGATTGTCTTGTGGAGTCTCTGGCCACTCTACAGGAGTCCCAAATGATGTAATTTGACTATGCTCAGGGGCCTACACATTCACTTTAAAATCATGTTGAGTCAATACTTAGAACCACTGACTCGAACATTTATGCAGATGTTCTGACTTTTTTGTTCTGAGTACTTGTCACTGCCTAATAAACTATTGAAGCCAGTGGGTTAGCTTAAAGGCTAAGTTTACCTCTTGAATAAATTTAGGACACTAACAAACACAATCTCTGATTCCCCCACACAGGCGCGCAGTACACCTCGCCCACAATTCACAATACACTACACTGTGCATTTTTACTACCCCAGTGTCCCTGTCTCTATTCAGTCAAGGGGAGTGCTTCGTAAAACATTTTGTCAGTAGAGGTCACTGTCTGGCTTTGCAGACACTTTTTTTTTTTTTTTTTTTTTTTTTTTTTTTTTTGTGGCTCATTTTACATGTGATGCCATTTGTCTCTTTGGTATATTCACTTGGCGGAACCACCCTAAAAATCCAACAAAGCAGTATCAAAAGAAACTGCAATAAAATGCAGCAAGCATAATGAAAAAAAAAAACACAAGTTTTACATGAGCTGAACACTAGTCAATGTGTATTGCTTACTGTTATAGTTTTCTGGTAATCAAGATTCATCCTGCTCCTTTTTTTATTTTTTTTATTTAGGATCTTAACCTGTATTTGGAGGACAAAGTATACATGGCTGGAAATAAAATAACATTGGCAGATATCTTAATTTATTATGGGCTTCATCCAATTATAGTAAGTATAAAAGATATATATAAAATAGACTTAATATATATAGGTAAATTTATATGAATATACGGCTGGGCATATTTAAAGAATCTGTGTACCAAAAACCAGCTATGAGAGTTTTGTGTGTGGGTTTTGGGTTTGTTTGTTTTTCTTGTTAGGCAGATTGGATTCAGCTGCTGCGCTTTGGTCCTGTAGAGATGCAGCAATTATCTGGATCAGTCCCTTCGGACTTATTTTCTCAGAGGTGCTGTACCCAGACCCCAGAGAGATGAAAGGGGAATGGCCTTTAAACTACTGTGTGCACTGGAACCGCTGAATGCACTCGCCTTGGCAAGTCATTGCATTAGTTAGCTGGCAGAGTGCTATACAGTTCTAGGCCTGTGGTCTGCTGTAGTGGAGTCCAGTCCCTGCAGGGTGGCCTTACCAAGGTGAGGCAGAGATTGAACCATTTTTCTGCTCTGCAACATTTTCTACGTGAGAGTATTCTACTTTAACACTGCTGCTTAGTGCCCTCCCTTAGGCTGTATGAAATGACATCACAGCTTCTAGCTCTGTGGGCACAATCTTTGTTCTGCATTGGTCAACCTGGATGCAACCTATGCAGTTCCCATATTATTCAGTACAGGCTGCCTTGGGACCTCAGGCCTCCAGGTGGTGGGATACCAGGGACTATACATCAATCATCATGGTGGTCAGGTCACGCTCAAGGAAGCATAGCTTATTCTGACCTGATCAGAGCTTCATGCGTTGGTCCTGTCTCCAGGCATGGAAAATTGGCAAGCGGATCTCCTAAGCCATGAACATCTGGAACCTGGAAGAGTGGCCTTTCCACCCAGAAATTTTCCAGTCACTCTGTCTCCAGTGGATGCCAAAAGTAAATTTTCTGGCATCCAGATTCAACGATATACAGGACAGATGTATGCCCAGGACCAGAAATCCTCTGGCTTTTGGTGGATGCTTTCATGACTTTGTGGGATCAGTTCGACCTGATTCATGCATTTTCCCTTTCCTAAACTCTTGCCTCACCTTGGCCCAGATGAGCATGATACTTGGACATAGTCAGACTGCTAGCAGACTGTCCGTTGGCCCTACTGGATGACCCTTACCTTCTTTCTCAGGGACCTTTTTCCCCCACCTGACTCCCCCCTCCATAACATTCTTCCGCTGCCCATTCATCACCCAAAATGGCATATTCCATCCCCCTTGGGTACTATACATCTATGAATTACTTGATCACATTTCACCTTTTATCCGGCAACCTGTATTAACCTCCATCACCTCAATTTTTATCCCATCACAACTAACCTCTCCCTACCGTTCTCCATATTTCACTCAGTCACAGCCACATTCTACCCTAATCACTGCTCATTGCAAGGGTTCATTCATTCATCTTAAAAACATCTTACTCTTGTTTTGACAACCTTTATTAACCCCCTTCTAACCCAACACATCTCTCCAGTAACCTCAAAAACTATGCTTTGCATCCATTAACCCTCTGGCCTGTTCTGACGTGCACACTTTTGTAAACATAGCAAGATGCTGAGCTCAGAGCCTGGGCCAGTCGCTCACACCCTTCCTAGCCTGGCGCTCCAATAAGGGGCAGAGCAGAGAGCCAGTGACTTGACAGTCGCAGCTTTCCGCTCAGAGCAGAGGGGAGAACTGAGGGATCAGCAGTGTGTGATCACTCAGTGCAGAGGTGGCAGGGGACAGATGTCGGAACTATGTGTGTGTGTATGTATGTATGTGTATATATATATATATATATATGTGTATATATATATATATATATGTATATATATATATATGTATATATATATATACACATACTATAGGTTCACCATTAGTAACTTCTTAGAAAATCCCTCTATGCAATTCCAGATCCCATAAATAGAACATACCAGCAGTTTCTATTGAACCGGCTGATGCCGCCCATGTGTACGGTCCTTAACTCTTATATACCTGCAGGGGAAGGCGTAAGGGGACTATTTGAGTGATAATTCTGAGTCTGCTGAGATCATGTCCAAGATAGTAGAGCCCACCAGCAGTCTCAAGGCTTTTGGATGCCCAACCGGGGAGAGTTTAACAAGTAAATAACGGGCATAAAATGGTTTAAATGTGCATATAATCTTATGGGAAAATTGTTCAAATAAATGGTCTGGTGACCGTTTTTGAAACTGCACAGGGAGCAGCTGTTTGTCCCAATGCTGTTTTAAAATGGCACCCAGACTCAGCGGTTCTCTCTAGTCCAAGCTGTTTGTAAATTGCCAGCTGTTAGTAAGATCAGGAGCTTATACAGGTCACACGGTAGGAGCACGCTGTAGAAGAAAATGTAACTATAATGGTTGCAGCTTTTACTGGACAGCAAAGATATTACAACCCGAATTCCAAAAAATTTGGAACGCTGCGAAAAATGTAATAAAAACAGAATGCAGTGATTTACTAGTCTCAGGAAGCAAGACTTTTCAAAATTGTTGTCCAGCATTCTCCTTTGGTCCTAGGACAGGAATATTGCTGCTGTCAGGATCACCAGCTATAAAGGGAGGGGGAGAGGAAATGAGCCTAAAAGAAGAAAAAAAATACTGCAAACACCTAAAGACCTGTAAGATGCAAAATATAACATTTATTTTTGCCTTGTATATAAATATGCTTTAACCTTTTTTATTTGATTTCTTCCTAGGCTGACCTTTCGGTTCAAGAAAAGGAGACTTGCATTAATGTATCTCGTTGGTTCAGTCATATCCAGCACTACCCTGGCATTCGGCAGCATCTCCCAAGTTTGGTGTTCATTAAAAACAGAATCTATACGAATATCCATTAGCGGATGGGGCAGCTTCCACTGGCATTCCCATCTAGTACCAATTTAATACACATGCTTCCTCTTCAGGCTTGAACATTTACTTTACTTCAGGTGGTTGGCGCATCTAATATGAAGCATTCACAAATCCCAGAACATAGTTTTGTTATTTATTTTAATAATTGAAACTTTTGATAGTTAACTTCTGTTTTAAGTTTTGCATTTCTATCCCAGCTTTCTTAAGCCCTGGTTCACACCAGTGCGGTTTTGAAATCGCACTACTTCAGCGCAATTCCGGAGCCACAGATCAGTGTGATTTGCACCTCAGATTTCATTGCAGCTTGCGAGTCGCAATGAAATCGGGGGGAAAAAAAAAAGTAGTGCAGGAACTTTTTTCAAAGTCGCTGCGACATAAGTCGTGGCAATGTGAACGGTTCCATTGCCAGCAATAGGGTGCGACTTGTCATTCGTTTTGGAACTGTTGAATCGCATGACAAATCGCATCGTCTGAATGAGGGCTAAAATGAAGAATATGTTAAACATTTTTTTTTCTCTCCTTTCCTGTGTTTTTATAATACTGTGCCAAAAGAGCGGGACAGCTTGCTACTCTAATATTTATCAAAAACACGTTTTAAATCTACTTTTTGTCTTGGCAGGTATAATATCTAAACCCAGAATTTAGGAACAAATGGAAATTTTATGCTTAATAAATTTTCATTTCAGTCTGTGTGTGTGTGTCTGTGTTTTTTATATGCATTTTGTCTCCTTTATATGTTGAGTTGTAGGCAGCCAACGTGTGAACAGATGACATTGCATGCAAACGTGAAAATCTGGTCTTGGCAACAAGATATACAAAATCTGCCCTTTTCCTAGAATACGCTTTACTTGCAGCACCAGATCATTGTTTGTATTAACACCGTACTCATAACGCATTAAGAAATGCCCTACCCTCAGGCCCAACTGCCATTAAAGTGGTTGTAAAGGCTGTTTACCTTCATGCATTCTGTGTGCAGCAGCCCCCCCCATACTTACCTGAGGCCAACCTTCCTCCAGTGCTGTGCACAGGAGCCTTGGCTCTCCTGGGTCTCTCCCTCACAGCCAGTAAGCCAACGAGGAGAGGGCAGGGTAGGGCTGAGCCTTGCTCTGTGTGTGAATGGACATGCACAGAAGTGTCTCAGGAGCCCCTGTAGCAAGCTGCTTGCTAAGGGGGCACTTGGCAGGGGGGAGTGGTGAGTGCCAGCTGGGGACCAGAGAAAAGGAGGATTGGGGCTGCTCTGCAAAACCATTGCACAGAGCAGGTAAGTATAACAGGTTTGTTATTAAAGGCAGTATATATATATATGTGTGTGTGTGTGTGTGTGTGTGTGTGTGTGTGTGTATAATTATTTATTTTTTTATTTTAAAAAAAAAATCACTTTAACTTTGCTCCAGTATAATGTTTTTTCATATCTTGCCTAAGTTATCCTGTTGGCCATAATGAGCGAATGATGAACCTGGACATAAACATAGAATGTCTAAGCTTCATTCACACTTTGGCAGTTTGAATTGTGGGCAGATTTGCCATGATTTCAAAATGCCCAGGTCTGAATGACAAATCACAGAATGCACATTTGTGATGCCATTCATTTGAATAGCACCTAAAATCACGGTGCGGATCTGCTGCAATTGCAGCGCAATTTATTGCGTCAGAACCATTCAAATGAATGATATCTCAAATGCGCGTTCTCCAATTTATCATTTACACCTGCACGCTTTGAAATTGCAGGCAGAATCGGGGCAAACTTGCCTGCGATTCAAAACACTGAGGTGTGAATGCAGCTGTAAACCCTCTCCTATACCCAGTGCAGTGAATTGCCTCAGATCATACACAGAGATGAAACAAATCTCCCTACATAAGTTTTACATGTATATCTGCAGTCTTTCCCTTTCTACATTCTTTAGAAAGAATAAAACAATAAAACTCTGCGCTTACTCAACCCAATAGCAGCTCACACAACAAAAAAGGATATTTGTTAAGGTAACAAGTGCATATAAAGTGTAGCGCTAATTATATCAGATGAGCAAATAGTTGTAACATTGCATACACCAAAAACAGAAAGGGAGAAAAAAATGTACATATATCTCTAACGTTACACAACAGTCTGTATTGAAATCCCTGATGGTCCTCAAATATCTGTTGAGTGTGAAAAAAAGTTCATAGTCCAATATTTTGAATAAAGTGATTCTGTCCACCACGTGAGTAGCTAGTATAAAGGAACGTGAATGTGATGGGCCCTCCACACAGAAACAGTGCAGGCTTACCAAAAGGGTTAGACTCATACGAATGTATGCTCAATGAGTCAACAAGGCTTGTATTACCAACAGGCAATAAAGGAGGATCTTTAGACCAGATGGCGGTGGAATCCAAATCACATCCAGAACTCTAAAGAGACTCTTCTAAATGGTGGCTCGACTCAAAAGAATAGCCCATAAGGATTAGAAAAAGGGGCCACATAGCATAATTCCGTTTTGTACAGCAAATTTATAAAAAACTAACATTTTTCGTGGTAAAAAAGCGCTTGGTATACAATTATGGCAGGCAGTGGAGTCACCCGATGCGTTTCGTCTCACTAGACTTCCTCTGGGGTACTCAACCACTGCTGCCATACTCTCTTATAAAGGTACTGTGACCCCCTTGATGAGAATCCAGCTCGTGCCCATTATTCTGATGCACTTCTGGGTACGGCCAAGATGGCGGACCCGCGTGCATTTCCAGCCTCTTTATTATTTATTAATATGCGTTCCAGCACCAGTTTCCAGTTTCTTTAGATATACTTAAGCACTTTTCTTTTTAATGCCCTCACATTGGGGAAACACAAGAACATCACTTCTTATATATGGAGTGCTTTGGGGGGCAGCCCCTGTCCACTACTGTTTAAAACTGCCCACACATTGACATAGCGTTGTGTGTTGATATGACAACACGTTATTTCATCTCCAGGGGCGTGTTGTTACGCCAGGCTAATGGTGACATCACGCTTGGCCATTCACCACACAGAGGCATGACACGCACGTGATGGACAGTGGCCCTGTGTTTGCGCTCCATGCTCGGGAGGCGCGCGGCTGATCCTGACGTTGCAAACGTCACTCGGATTACGTCGTCCTCTTACGCAAAGCCCGTCGTCTCATACCTAACATGCTGAACCCGGAACTTACTACCCTCAGTGACGGACTTCCCCCCTCTCTCTCTTTTTATATTTTTCTTTGTATTCTTCTTTAGATTCATTCTTTTATAAGGGGTATTTAACAAAGAGTACACGCACAACGTGGGAAAACAATACATATATTATAATTTACTATTAATAATAGGGTGCTGGAATGCATATTAATAAACAATAAAGAGGCTTGAAACGCACGCGGATCCGCCATCTTGGCCGTACCCGGAAGTGCATCAGAATAATGGGCACGAACTGGATTCTCATCAAGGGGGTCACAGTACCTTTTAAAAGAGAGTATGGCAGCAGTGGTTGAGTACCCCAGATGAAGTCTAGTGAGATGAAACGCGTCGGGTGACTCCACTGCCTGCCATAATTTTATACCAAGCGCTTTTTTACCACGAAAAATGTAAGTGTTTTATCTTTTAATAAATTTGCTGTACAAAACGGAATTATGCTATGTGGCCCCTTTTTCTATTCCTTATGGGCTATTCTTCTGAGACGAGCCACCATTTAGAAGAGTCCCTTTAGAGTTCTGGATGTGATTTGGATTCCACCGCCATCTGGTCTAAAGATCCTCCTTTATTGCCTGTTGGTAATACAAGCCTTGTTGACTCATTGAGCATACGTTCGTATGAGTCCAACCCTTTCGGTAAGCCTGCACTGCTTCTGTGTGGAGGGCCCAACACATTCACGTTCCTTTATACTAGCTACTCACGTGGTGAACAGAATCACTTTATTCAAAATATTGGACTATGAACTTTTTTTCACACTCAACAGATATTTGAAGACCATCAGGGATTTCAATACAGACTGTTGTGTAACGTTAGAGATATATGTACATTTTTCCTACCTTTCTGATTTTGGTGTATGCAATGTTACAACTATTTGCTCATCTGATATAATTAGCGCTACACTTTATATGCACTTGTTACATTCTTTAGAAAGTGCACATTGTGTTAGAAATCATGTTTCCTCATTCTGGTCATACACTGTGAGTTGGTTGGAGGAAAGGTACACCCCCACCCCTCCCTCCACATAGGCAGAGGAACAAAGGAACTTGCAGAGCTGTACTGTGAATAGACAAGCTCTCTGCCTATCTATCTCTAAGCACCCTATACCTGACACAATTTTCCAGGTGCTGTTATCTCATGTGTTGGAGAACTTGTCAGTAGTTATGCTGATAACAGAGGAACGGAGCAGCAGGAAGGTACGGCACTCAGAGCTTTGGAGAGAGATAAGTAAACACTACAGATATGTGAACAGGCCAAATTTCATGAATTGGGTTTACAACCACTTTAACCACTTAAAGGTCAGGCCTTTTTCTGACATTTGTTGTTTACAAGTAAAAATCTGTATTTTTTGCTAGAAACTTACTTAGACCCCCCAAACATTATAGATTTTTTTTTTTTTTTTATAAAGCAGAGACCCTAGAAAATAAAATGGCAGTCAATGAATTAAAAAAAAAACCTAAACAATAATGTTAGCGCACTTTTTTTTCCTAATGTGAAAGATGATGTTACGCCGAGTAAATAGATACCTAACATGTCATGTTTTAAAATTGCGTAATGTGGACTGACGACAAACTACAGTACCTAAAAAAATCTCTATAGGCGACATGTTAAACATTTTACAGGTTACCTGTTTAGAATTAGAGGAGGTCTTGTGCTAGAACTATTGCTCTCGCTCAAACGATCGTGGCAATATCTCACGTGTGGTTTGAACACAGCCTACATATGTGTGCGTGACTTGTACAATTTTTGCACTTGTACATTGTAAACATCCACAAACAAGGCCAAGGTTGTTAGCCTTCCAATGCTTCTTACTGTGATAGCCAGCTATAGATGGGAGAAAGTGGTGTCTTTTCTTGTATCACAATGCAAACATCCCCTGTAATAGAAATAAGGATGACAGGTCCTCTTTATGGAGAGATCTGGGGTCAAAAATTTTTTTTGCTTAAAATATTTTTACGTCCATAGAGCCGATCAAAGGAATCTACTCTTTAATCGCCTATGGGAACAGCCCATCACAGCGTCGGATTATTTTGTAGGCAAACCGGCAGAAAAGGTAAGCCTGAGAAATGCTAGCGAGTAGCGGGAGGGGACAACCATGAGCCGCTCGGAACATTTAGAAAAAAAAGATACAGAGGTTATGGCTGATATCTTAAACCATAATCCTAGTAAACCACTTGCAGTGTGTGTCTATCTATCTAGAGACACACACACACGTATTGGGGTCAGCAAGTGGTTACAGTGCATTATTTCAGAGGCATAAATATTGTACAGTGGCTGGGCAGCATGCAAGCAGCTTGGTAAGCCTGCAATTTTAAGAGGAAGAGACAAAACCGGTTTCATCCCAAAATAAGCATTAGTGTGTATTTTAGGCACAGTTGCCAGAAATTATGTACAGTGGCTGGACAGTATGTAAACAGCTTGGTAAGGTTGGAGAGACAAGGCAGGTTTTACTTTGAAATAAACAGAGTATATTATTTAAAAGATAATAGCCACATATATTGTATAGTGGCTGGACAGTATGTAAGCAGTTTGGTTAGGCCACATTGTAACAGGGAGAGACAGAGCCAGTTTTACTCTACAATAAGCATAAGGGTATTATTTCATGGACAATAGCTAAAGATATTGTACAGTGGTTGGACATTAACCACTTGCCGACCGCCTCACGCCTATATACGTGAGCAGAGCGGCACGGGCAGGCAAAATCACGTACCTGAAATGTGATTGCCTTCCCGCGGGTGGGGGGTCCGATCGGACCCCCCCCCGGTGCCAGCTGCGGTCGGCATTTGGCTGGGAGCATTGAGAGACGAGGGGGAGGCCATCCGATCGTGGCCCCCCCCTCGCGATCGCTCCCAGCCAATGAGAAACATCCCCTGCCTCTGTATAGTACACAGAGGCAGAGGATGTGATGTCATCTCTCCTCGGCTGGCCAGTTTCCGTTCCAGCGCCGAGGAGAGATGACATGTAAGTGCACCAAACACACACACACAGTAGAACATGCCAGGCATACATTACACCCCCGATCGCCCCCCCCCCTGTCACAAACTGACACCAAGCAGGTTTTTTTTTTTTTCCTGATTACTGCATAGTGTCAGTTTGTGACAGTTAGCAGTGGTAGGACAGTGAGTATTACCCCCCTGTAGGTCTAGGGTACCCCCCTTACCCCCCCTAATAAAGTTTTAACCCCTTGATCACCCCCCTCACCAGTGTCGCTAAGCGATCATTTTTCTGATCGCTGTATTAGTGTCGCTGGTGACGCTAGTTAGGGACGTAAATATTTAGGTTCGCCGTCAGTGTTTTATAGCGACAGGGACCCCCATATACTACCTAATAAATGTTTTAACCCCTTGATTGCCCCCTAGTTAACCCTTTCACCACTGATCACCGTATAACCGTTACGGGTGACGCTGGTTAGTTCGTTTATTTTTTATAGTGTCAGGGCACCCGCCGTTTATTACCGAATAAAGGTTTAGCCCCCTGTAGGTCTAGGGTACCCCCCTTACCCCCCCTAATAAAGTTTTAACCCCTTGATCACCCCCTGTCGCCAGTGTCGCTAAGCGATCATTTTTCTGATCGCTGTATTAGTGTCGCTGGTGACGCTAGTTAGGGACGTAAATATTTAGGTTCGCCGTCAGTGTTTTATAGCGACAGGGACCCCCATATACTATCTAATAAATGTTTTAACCCCTTGATGGCCCCCTAGTTAACCCTTTCACCACTGATCACCGTATAACCGTTACGGGTGACGCTGGTTAGTTCGTTTATTTTTTATAGTGTCAGGGCACCCGCCGTTTATTACCGAAAAAAGGTTTAGCCCCCTGATCACCCGGCGGTGATATGCGTCGCCCTAGGCAGCGTCAGATTAGCGCCAGTACCGCGAACACCCACGCACGCACCGTACACGCACCGTACACCTCCCTTAGTGGTATAGTATCTGAACGCATCAATATCTGATCCGATCAGATCTATACTAGTGTCCCCAGCAGTTTAGGGTTCCCAAAAACGCAGTGTTAGCGGGATCAGCCCAGATACCTGCTAGCACCTGCGTTTTGCCCCTCCGCCCGGCCCAGCCCAAGTGCAGTATCGATCGATCACTGTCACTTTTTTTTGTAGCGTTTTGGTGAACTGGCAAGCACCATCGGTCTAGTACACCCCGGTCGTAGTCAAACCAGCACTGCAGTAACACTTGGTGACGTGGCGAGTCCCATAAGTGCAGTTCAAGCTGGTGAGGTGGCAAGCACAAGTAGTGTCCCGCTGCCACCAAAAAGACAAACACAGGCCCGTCGTGCCCATAGTGCCCTTCCTGCTGCATTCGCCAATCCTAATTGGGAACCCACCGCTTCTGCAGCGCCCGTACTTCCCCCATTCACATCCCCAACCAAATGCAGTCGGCTGCATGAGAGGCATTTATATATCCTCCCAAGTACCCCTACACAACGAACCCCCCCAAAAAAGATGTTGTGTCTGCAGCAAGCGCGGATATAGGCGTGACACCCGCTATTATTGTCCCTCCTGTCCTGACAATCCTGGTCTTTGCATTGGTGAATGTTTTGAACGCTACCATTCACTAGTTGAGTATTAGCGTAGGGTACAGCATTGCACAGACTAGGCACACTTTCACAGGGTCTCCCAAGATGCCATCGCATTTTGAGAGACCCGAACCTGGAACCGGTTACAGTTATAAAAGTTAAAGTTACAAAAAAAAAGTGTAAAAAAAAAAAAAAACACAAACAAAAATAAAAAAAAATAGTTGTCGTTTTATTGTTCTCTCTCTCTCTATTCTCTCTCTATTGTTCTGCTCTTTTTTACTGTATTCTATTCTGCAATGTTTTATTGTTATTATGTTTTATCATGTTTGCTTTTCAGGTATGCAATTTTTTATACTTTACCGTTTACTGTGCTTTATTGTTAACCATTTTTTTGTCTTCAGGTACGCCATTCACGACTTTGAGTGGTTATACCAGAATGATGCCTGCAGGTTTAGGTATCATCTTGGTATCATTCTTTTAAGCCAGCGGTCGGCTTTCATGTAAAAGCAATCCTAGCGGCTAATTAGCCTCTAGACTGCTTTTACAAGCAGTGGGAGGGAATGCCCCCCCCCCCACCGTCTTCCGTGTTTTTCTCTGGCTCTCCTGTCTCAACAGGGAACCTGAGAATGCAGCCGGTGATTCAGCCAGCTGACCATAGAGCTGATCAGAGACCAGAGTGGCTCCAAACATCTCTATGGCCTAAGAAACCGGAAGCTACGAGCATTTTATGACTTAGATTTCGCCGGATGTAAACAGCGCCATTGGGAAATTGGGGAAGCATTTTATCACACCGATCTTGGTGTGGTCAGATGCTTTGAGGGCAGAGGAGAGATCTAGGGTCTAATAGACCCCAATTTTTTCAAAAAAGAGTACCTGTCACTACCTATTGCTATCATAGGGGATATTTACATTCCCTGAGATAACAATAAAAATGATTTAAAAAAAAAAAAAATGAAAGGAACAGTTTAAAAATAAGATAAAAAAGCAAAAAAATAATAAAGAAAAAAAAAAATAAATAAAAAGCACCCCTGTCCCCCCTGCTCTCGCGCTAAGGCGAACGCAAGCGGCGGTCTGGCGTCAAATGTAAACAGCAATTGCACCATGCATGTGAGGTATCACCGCGAAGGTCAGATCGAGGGCAGTAATTTTAGCAGTAGACCTCCTCTGTAAATCTAAAGTGGTAACCTGTAAAGGCTTTTAAAAATGTATTAATTTTGTTGCCACTGCACGTTTGTGCGCAATTTTAAAGCATGTCATGTTTGGTATCCATGTACTCGGCCTAAGATCATCTTTTTTATTTCATCAAACATTTGGGCAATATAGTGTGTTTTAGTGCATTAAAATTTAAAAAAGTGTGTTTTTTCCCCAAAAAATGCGTTTGAAAATCGCTGCGCAAATACTGTGTGAAAAAAAAAAAATGAAACACCCACCATTTTAATCTGTAGGGCATTTGCTTTAAAATAATATATAATGTTTGGGGGTTCAAAGTAATTTTCTTGCAAAAAAAAATAATTTTTTCATGTAATCAAAAAGTGTCAGAAAGGGCTTTGTCTTCAAGTGGTTAGAAGAGTGGGTGATGTGTGACATAAGCTTCTAAATGTTGTGCATAAAATGCCAGGACAGTTCAAACCCCCCCCCCCAAATGACCCCATTTTGGAAAGTAGACACCCCAAGCTATTTGCTGAGAGGCATGTCGAGTCCATGGAATATTTTATATTGTGACACAAGTAGCGGGAAAGAGACAAATTTTTTTTTTTTTTTGCACAAAGTTGTCACTAAATGTTATATTGTTCAAACATGCCATGGGAATATGTGAAATTACACCCCAAAATAAATTCTGTTGCTTCTCCTGAGTACGGGGATACCACATGTGTGGGACTTTTTGGGAGCCTAGCCGCGCACGGGACCCCGAAAACCAAGCACCGCCTTCAGGCTTTCTAAGGCCGTAAATTTTTGATTTCACTCTTCACTGCCTATCACAGTTTCGGAGGCCATGGAATGCCCAGGTGGCACAAACCCCCCCCCCCCCCCCAAATGACCCCATTTTGGAAAGTATACACCCCAAGCTATTTGCTGAGAGGTATAGTGAGTATTTTGCAGAACTCACTTTTTGTCACAAAGTTTTGAAAATTGAAAAAAGAAAAAAAAAAAAATTTTTTCTGGTCTTTCTTCATTTTCAAAAACAAATGAGAGCTGCAAAATACTCACCATGCCTCTCAGCAAATAGCTTGGGGTGTCTACTTTCCAAAATGGGGTCATTTGGGGGGGGTTTGTGCCATCTTGGCATTTTATGGCCTTCAAAACTGTGATAGGTAGTGAGGAGTAAAATCAAAAATGTATGCCCTTAGAAATCCTGAAGGTGGTGCTGGGTTTTCGGGGCCCCGTACGCGGCTAGGCTCCCAAAAAGTGCCACACATGTGGTATCCCCATACTCAGGAGAAGCAGCTGAATGTATTTTGGGGTGCAATTCCACATATGCCCATGGCCTGTGTGAGCAATATATCATTTAGTGACAACTTTTTGTAAATTTTTTTTTTTTTTTGTCATTATTCAATCACTTGGGACAAAAAAAATAAATATTCAAAGGGCTCAACATGCCTCTCAGCAATTTCCTTGGGGTGTCTACTTTCCAAAATGGGGTCATTTGGGGGGGTTTTGTACTGCCCTGCCATTTTAGCACCTCAAGAAATGACATAGGCAGTCATAAACTAAAAGCTGTGTAAATTCCAGAAAATGTACCCTAGTTTGTAGACGCTATAACTTTTGCGCAAACCAATAAATATACGCTTATTGACATTTTTTTTACCAAAGACATGTGGCCGAATACATTTTGGCCTAAATGTATGACTAAAATTTAGTTTATTGGATTTTTTTTATAACAAAAAGTAGAAAATATCATTTTTTTTCAAAATTTTCAGTCTTTTTCCGTTTATAGCGCAAAAAATAAAAACGGCAGAGGTGATCAAATACCATCAAAAGAAAGCTCTATTTGTGGGAAGAAAATGACGCAAATTTCGTTTGGGTAGAGCATTGCATGACCGCGCAATTAGCAGTTAAAGCGACGCAGTGCCGAATTGTAAAAATTGCTCTGGTCAGGAAGGGGGTAAATCCTTCCGGGGCTGAAGTGGTTAAAGGGTTAGTTCACTTTTACAAAAAAAAAAAAAAGGTATGCAGGTAAGGGGTTTCTATAGGTAAATACAAACTGTACAAATATAACTAAAGTTGTATAATGCTCTTGCTGTAAGTCATTTTATGTGCCTCCAGAAGCCGGGTCAAAAAACTTCCAGAGATGGCAATATCACATCCTTTCTTGCTGCTATGATCTTACTAAGGAAATCCCAGCCGTTACCACTCATCACAGGAGCAAGCTATCAAACCCCTGCACATCTGTGATCCACTATCTCCTCTGTCACAGCATCACTAAGCTCAGAGATACTGCAACAGGATAGAGGAGAGCTTGTGTTGGGGTAGGAGTCAGTCAGGAGTGTTTTAGCAATGTCCTAGCAACAAGGCAGGATTGGATATCGCCATCCCTGGGAGTTTTTTGACCAGGCTTTGGGAGGTATGTAAATGGCCTACACCAATTAGCACTTTGGTCTTATCAATGTTGCATAGTTTGTTTTTACCTACAGGTGCCTGTTACCCGCATAGCTAGTTTTTTTGTAAAGGAAAAACTAACCATTTAAGGCTGGATTCACACCTATGCATTTTTAGTGCATTTTGCAGATTTGCACTACAGCCCATTTAAGATGGTTTCCTATAGAACACATTCTGTAGAGCAAAAAGCACTAAAAATGCACAGGTGTAAATCTAGCCTTAGTAAGCAGCTTACCAAGACTGCAGGGTAAGAGGGAGAGACAAGGCAGGTCATAGCATGAAATAAACAGTGTATTATTTCAAAGACAGTCTCCACAAATCTTGTACAGTGGCTGGACAGAATATAAATGGCTTAGTTAGGCTGCACTATATAAAAGAGAGACAGGACAAGTTTTTTTTCTTGAAATAAACATTGGTATGTATTAGCTATAAGAAAATAGACAAATATTTTTGAGTGTCGGATCACCGGTATCGGCCTAAAACTTACAAAATGTACCCAGCACCAAACAGAAATTTGTTATTTTGAAGCTCGGCTACTGAGAAATTGTGTGGCATCTATACAGTGCCAGAGCATTGGAATAACCTACAATCCTGAAGAGACAGAGCATGAATTACCCTGTAGCACTAGAAATTTGGCAGAGGAAGGTCGGGCTTGCAGAAACATTGTGTGGTGTGATGACATGGCAGTTCCCAAGCATTGGAATAAGCAGCTAACATTGAGCATAACATAAAATATGATTTACTCTGCAGTAAACAGAAATTTGGGAGAATATGTGTGGCACTTTTATAGTCCAGAAGCACTGAAATAGGTTGCACATTCCGAGACACAATGCAGGATTTATCTTGCAGCAAACATTACAGTTTTGTCGTTGATATCCACCAGAATAAATATTGTTTGTGGCAGCTATGTACCACCACACCAAGGGGATAGGCCCCAAACTTAAAGGCTTTTAGTTCTTTCAAGGATGGGAGGCATGTTGGTCATGTCTATTGCCACCAATTAGAAAATGCAGCCAAAAGGTTGTCCCTTCAAAATGTGCCAGGATTCTGCACCCATCCTTAAATGAGCCACTGCCATGATGACAAGATCTCATACCTTAAAGTAAAACTAAAAGCAAACTTTCTTTGTTTTGTACAGTGTAGGGCAAATACAGAGTTTGAATCTCTTTAATGAGGGCACAGATGGCAATAGAAATCTCACAGATGTTCTAATTCCTCCCTACTCTAATCTAATAATTTAGTTGTACTTTAATCACACAGATAATCATTGATGGTACATTGCTGCTAGTACAGCATATTCAACATTGCCAACATTGAGTTCCAGTGCATGTCATAGATCAGGCAGTTGGCAGATACCTTGTGTTGACAAATAGCATTTCTGCCGGGTGAACATTGGCAGGGTGTGACCACCTAAGGTGGCCTCAAACTCTTTTGACCTGAGGGGTACTTAACCAGGAACTGCTGCACCACCAGGTTGGGACAGATAATTCCAATGAGGTTGAGGCCAGTGAGGAGGAGGGTATAGGTGACTGTGCTGTTACCAATGTACAAGACACAGCTTCAGTGGCCCAAGATGAAGGAGATGCCCTGTCCTGCATCCTTTACAGTTGCCATCAAATTGGCCCTACCCATACTTGCTGGACCACGATTTTGTGGTTATGTGGTCTCTACCACTGACAGCATGGTCCAGCAACACAGACACATCACCTTCCAAATGCTAATGGAGGGCAGGAATTGCCTTCTGGGCAAAAAAGCTGCTCAGGATCTGCCCCTGTGGTGATTCACAAGCTATAAACACATGTAAGGGTGATAATTCCACAAGCCGGGAATGGGAGCAGCTGCAAAGCCAGCAGTTTTGTCATGCTGGCATTGAGATGGTAGGCATGGGAGTGATTTGAGAATATTTTTTTCTTTCTTTTCTGCAGCAGCAAAAGGGACTCCTGGTAAAGGTTGCTGCTGGAGACCGTGAAGTGGGCGTTTTGGGCTTTATGATGAAATTTAAAGTGATACTAAAGCTAAAAACTTCTTTTTACCTTAACTACTTCTTGCCCGCGTTATAGCCGAAAGATGGCTACAGCGCGGGCCTTAATTGCCAGGACTCGACTGATCATAGATCAGAGTATGGGGTCGATCCCGGCCCCTTACCATGTGATCAGCTGTCAGCCAATGATGGCTGATCACGTGATGTAAACAGAAGATAAAAGCCGATCTCCGGCTTCTGTCAGAGGGACATCGGTCCCTCACACAGAGAGTCGCAGCTGTATTTTCTGTGCCAGTGCCCACCATGCCACCTACCAGTGCCACCCATCAATGCCCACCAGTGCTGCCAATCAATGCTCATCAGTGTTTCATAATCAGTGCTGCCTATGAGTGTCACCTATCAGTGATCATAAGTGCCATCTATCAGAGCCCTTCAGTGCCACCTATCAGAGCTCTTCAGTGCCACCTATTAGTGCTGCCTTATCAGTACAGCCTAAAAGTGCCCATCAGTGCAGCCTCATCAGCGCACATCAGTGAAGGAGAAAAATTACCTGTTTTTAAAATGTAACTATGAAACAGTTTTTTGTTTTTTGTTCAAAATTTTCGGTCCTTTTTGGTTTTATTTAGCAAAAAATAAAAAAACCCAGCAGCAATTCAATACCACCAAAAGAAAGCTCTATTTGTGTGAAAAATGTATAAAAATGTAATTTGGGTACAGTGTTGCGTAACCACGCAATTGTCATTCAAAGAGTGACAGCGCTGAAAGCTGAAAATTGGTCTGGGCAGGAAGGGGGTTTAAGTGCCCAGTAAGCAAGTGGTTAAAGTAGAACTATAGGGATTTTTTTTTTCATTTTGGATAGAGTAAGGGAGGGTCATAACCCCTGTCATATTTTCTTTCGCCATCTGTGTCCCATTGCAGAGGTTTTCCTTCACTTCCTGTCCCAAACAGGAAGTAAGAGGAAAAATAGTAAACAGGACAAATAGAGTAGGTGAGTCTCCCTAACAGTGGCACAGACAGCAAAAAAATCTGACGTTTCTAATCCCTCCACATTCTATCCAAAACTTAAAAAAAAGTTTTGCCTTTAGTTATACTTTAACCTCTTGCCTACTGGGCACTTTCACACTATTCCTGCCCAGGCCAATTTTCAGCTGTCTGTGCTGTCGATTTTTGAATGACAATTGCGTGGTCATGCAACACTGCACCCATATAACATTTTTATTAGTTTTTTTTTTTTAGACAGAGCTTTCTTTTGGTGGTATTTAATCACCACTGGGTTTTTTTTTTTTTTTTGCTAAACAAATGAAAAAAGACCGAAAATGTTAAAATAAAAAGTTTTCGTTATAAAATTTTGTAAGTAATTTTTCTTATTCACTGATGTGCAATGATAGGCTGCACTAATGAGGCAGTACTGATGAGGCAGAACTGATAGGCTGCACTGATGGACACTGATGGGGCTGCACGGATAATCAGGGCGCTGATGATCAGTGCCCTGATTATCAGTGTAAAGGTCCCTTGTCATGGAATAGCCAGTTATCGGCTTTCCTTTTCTCACAGAGTGATAGCACTGAGGAAAGGAAAAGCCGATAACCGGCATTTGTTTACATGTGATCAGCTGTGATTGGACACAGCTGATCACATGGTAAAGGACTGCCGTGATTGGACCGTTACCTTGAAGGACACAATGATCACAGAGCATGCCTAATGCATGCCCCAAGAGCACGCAGAGGGATGGGGTTCTGGGAGGATATCAACAGACACCCTCACAGAAATGGACAACCGCACTGTAGCCATCTTTTGGCTATAGCACGGTCGGCAAGTGGTTAATGCATTCAATTAATGCAGCGAGGGGGACGTGGGCTAAGTTCATAGACACACAGCTCGGGAGTGAGTGGATACTGTGTGTCCCCATAGCAAATGGCTTACTTAGGGGAAACACTAAGAAGAGGAGGAGCCAAGATCGTCGCCAGGGGGACCCGAGAAGAAGAGGATTGGGGCTGCTCTGTGCAATACCACTGAACAGAGCAGATGAGTATAACATGTTTTTTTATTTTAATTAAAAAATAAATTTGTATTTATTTTCTTTTTTTTTACAAAATGGGTGCTTTATTGCGGTCTACAGCAATACGGTATAACAAAGCACAATGATATGGTCCAATTCAGTGCACAGTCGAAGGGATGTACACATCGAGTATGTAAAGTGCTATCAATTAAGACAGTAAAAGCCAAATAAATAAATACAACAGACTGAGCATAATAAAACAAGGAAAGTCCACATACTAGTTAACAGAAAAGAGGACCTCCTTCACACAAAAGCAGGTCATCATATACCCAACGGCATGGTGTGGTGGAAGGGGGATAGGGTAGGAAAAAATGGGGAGAGGAAAGAGAAGGGATGCAAGGAAGGGAAGGGGCCACAGAAGGACAAGAGGAGCAAGCAGGAGAGGGAGAGAAAGGGGCAAAAAGGATGGGCATTCCAGGTACAACTCCTAATTCTTAATAAAAAAAAAGGATATTGCGTAAGGATTTTCAAGGTCCAGGGGGACCATACCTTTTCAAACCACCAGGGGTATCCCCTATTGATATACGTTAACTTTTATAGAGGAAGAGCTGCGTTCATCATAGTCTCTCACGAGGCCACCTCAGGTAGCATCGAGGATGACCATTTCATCAGAATTTCTTTTTTGGCATAGTAAAGAAGATAAGATATTAATAGTTTAGCATGTTGAGGCCATTGTTCATCATCCTGGATCCCCAGTAGTGCTAGGGACAGAGAAAGGAGGAGAGGGTCAATTGTAATCTAAGATGTATTTCCTCAAAGGCAGCAGCCCAATATGACACAATAGAAGGGTACTCTTCCAGAACATATGTAAATAGGACCCAGGGTGGAGTCTACATGGGGGACAGAGATGGTCCTGATCCAGGAACATTCTATGCATGGAGTGAAGTATATGCAGTGAAGGAATTTAACTTGAATTAATTTATCTTTAGAGGAGACAATGAGTTTAGGACCTTGCTCCAAACAGTCCTTCCAATCTTCTTCATCCAAGGATGAAATATCCCCCTTCCAATACTCCCACAGTTTTTTTAACTTAAGCAAATTGAGACTACCACCATACAGGGTCAGGAGAGGTTTATCCATCTCACCAGGGGCCAACAATTGCTCAATGGAATCAGCCTGGAGGCAGGGCGACTGCAGAAACTGGGACCTGACAGCATGCTTTAGCTGAAAATAGCAGAACATGATCCAGCCTGGCAAATGAAACACCTAAAACAGTTGTGAAAAGGAGAGCACAGTACCCAAAGGCAAAATATCTCCTAGGGTCTTAACTCCATATCGTGCCCACACCTGGGGATCCGGGACAGTATAAAGGTGAGGAAGAGTAGGGTTACCCCAGGGGGGTTGAGCAGACAGCAATTGATTAGGGCGTATAAATCTCCATGTTGCAGCCTTCCACACCCACCAAGTGACACGCGTCAGACCTGGAACAATTTAATAAGCCCGTGGACCCCAATATATAAGGTTACCTAGGTCTGACAGGAAACCCAGAAAAAACGCCTATAAGAATATAGCAGCATTGGATCTGGAATCCTAAAACCACCAATAGGCGGACACCAAAACCGCTGCCCAAAAATATGCATGAAAATTGGGTAACGCTAGTCTCCCCCCAACCGTGGTGGAAGAAAGAGTGTAGCTTTAGCCAGATGAGGGAGTGCCCCATTCCAGATGAAGAGCCCACACAACAATCTTTTTCTTTAAAAAAGGAAGTAGGAATCTAAATCGGACAGTTTCTAAATATATAATTAATGTCAGGGAGGAGCATATTTTAACTAAAATTTATCCATCTGATTCAGTGGGAGCCCAGACCACGAAGAACACCTCGCCCTGAGCAGGGACAGTAGAGGGAGAAGGTTGCGATCTAAGTAGGCTGAACTGTTTCTCGTCATCTGAACCCCCGATACCTAAATTCATCCATCCAGTTTAGCTGGAACCCCAAACTCACCGCCCGGTCAAGAATAGGAAATAGAATTGATTTGGCCTAGTTGATCCAAATGCCAGAAAAGGAGTCAAAGGCATCAAAGATCCGTAGGGCTGCAAGGAGTGACGGGTCTGAATCATTAAGATAGAGTAGGGCATCACCTGCATACAAGGAAAGTATCTCTTCCAACGTCCCCACCCGCAAACCCCCAAACATCGGAAGAATCCCTGATCAATATTGCCAGGGGCTCCAAGGCCAGGACAAACAAAGTAAGGGAAAGGGGACACCCCTGCTGCGTGCCCTAATAGAGGGGAAATGACTCAGAAAGCCAATCGTTAGTAAGGACCTGTGCCCTGGGAGACCTATAGAGTAGTTGAATCCAATGCAGAAATTTAGGACCTGTCAGGGCTGGGCTCAGCCCTCCCTTCTCAGTGCTCAGGTTGCTCAGTTGTCAGTTAATTGCCAGCACTCATTGTTCCACAGTGGCTCACCTGGTGATCATTTCCTGCTCGTCATCCAGCTTCTTCTGGCTATTTAAACTGCCTGGTTCATTCCTTCTGTGTCTTCACATTGGTCAAACATATCTAGAGACTCTCTGCTGTGTTCCTGTGGAAGGCTTGCCTGGCTAACATCCCTTCTGGTTCCTGATCCTGTCTGCTGCCTCCGACTATGCTGATCTCTGACTTCCTAATTTACTGGCTTGTTTTGACTACCCGCTTTGGCTTTGTTTTGACTAGTTTACTGATTTGTACCATTTTTACCATTATATTAAAAGGTGTGATTTTTACTGCATTTTCTGTCTCTGTCTGATTCATGGTTCCCAATAGGACCGAAACCATACCGGTGCATAAGTCCCCTTCAATTGACCCATTCAACTGAGTCAAATGCCTTTTCAGCATCCAGGGAGGCGATGACTCTAGTGCCAGGGTTATCATGTGGCATAGAAAGTTTTAGAAAAAGGCGGTGCATATTAATATTGGTTCCCTTACCTGGCATGAATCCCATTTGATCAACATGGATCAATTCCTCAATCACGGTTGAGAGACGGCTCGCCAAGATCTTTGCCAAGATTTTTGTGTCAACGTTTAGTAGGGAAATTGGTCGGTAAGAGGCGCACTCCTGCAGGTCCTTACCGTTTTGGGAACCAACACAATCATAGCCTCCTCAAGGGATTCTGGAAGGGATTCGAGAGAGGATGATTCAGGGAAAAGAGCTGTGAGCTTAGGAGCTAGTATCTCTACAAATTGGGAGTAAAACTCAGTCGGGAGACCATCAGCCCCAGGAGTTTTGCCCCCCTGCAGTCACCCAATCGCTACCTGAACCTCCTCCAGGGAAATATCAGCCTCCAAATGCTCCCAGTCTGCTGTAGCTGAAGTGGGGAGGGTGATATTATCCAGGAAGGTAAGTAGGTCAGTCTGGGTAAAGGTAACTTTGGACATACAGTATATAGATCCTGAAAGAGGTTCAGAAAACAGCTGTTAATAAGATCCGGAGCATGAAGTAGGTGGCGCTCAGTGTCCCTAATACTGGCTATGTGCGTCAATGGGGTTTTCGCCTTTCGCCAACCAGGCCAGCAAGTGGCCATTTTTGTCACCATACTCAAAAGCCCCTAGCTGGGAGTACAATAGGGCTTTTTTAGTTTGTTTCACTCTATGAATAGAGACAAAACATATTCAGCCTCCAGTCTAGTAGCCTCAGCCTCCTTTTGCAGTACAGCAATACATGAGATATATTCACCCCTGACCCATGCTTTGAAAGAGTCCCAGAGCACTAAAGGGATGCTGAGTCTCCATTCACAACCCAATATTTACAGAGGGATTCAGTAAGTGGTGCTTGTAAATGATCGTCCATTGACCAAAATCCAGAGAGATGCCACAATCTAGAACCCAGAGGGCTAGACAGTAGAATGGTTAGACAAAGTGGGGCATGATCAGACACTCCACCTGGAAATATACGTGCCTCTGTAACTCAACGAGGGGCAGAGGAGGATGCAAAAGCCAGGTCTATCCTCGATAGGGTCTTAAAGGTGGCTAAGTGACATGTAAATTCTTTTGTGATCGGGTGAAGTCCGCTCTCTGCTGACGTCACAGAAATTAGTCAAGGCATCGGACCGATGCTGCATTCACCTAGGTGAGTATGATGGGGGAAAAAACCCCAAACCCATACTTCTCTTTTAAAGTCTCCCAAAGGCAAAATAGCATCTGTATCATATACTAGTGCCAGTTGCATAATTGTGTTCAGAACCTGAAACAAAGGTGGGGGGTAAATAGAGACTTACAATGACCACATTCTTATCATATACACAAGCATGTAAAATAGTGCATCTCCCATCAGGATCCGTACATACGTCTATTACCTGAAATGGCAAAGACTTCCGAATTAGGATACTGATACAACGTGCATAGTTGGAGTAGGTCGCATGATAATGCGTTCCAACCCAGGGTCGCCTAAGACCACCAAGTTTGGAACGCTGAAGGTGGGTTTCCTGTAGTATACAAATGTATATGCGGGCTATACTTTTGAAGAAACTTAAATACTAAGGACTGCTTAACTGCCTAATTAGCATTCCAGGAGACTACGACAATTTGGGGCATAGAGAACTAGGCAAGTAGAAGGTAGAAGAAACTGAAATAAGAAAATTGTCTTTAGTAACACTTTAAGCTTTTGCTTGACCCCCCCATGATGACCCCCTTCCCTACTTAACCTGGTAAATTCTTGGCCTCAGAAACTCTTTATGAAATTTTCCTGCCTGTCACTAGAGGCCATAGATGTTGCAGAAAATGCAGCAGAAGAATCTTGTGATATTGAGGGAAGAGGCGGGGAGTGGAGATGTGGAAAGCACTGTTGAACGAGGAGGAGTTTGGGCCTTTTTTACTGCCAACTGATGGCCTGCCACCTCATCATGCACATATTAAAAGCATCATGGGCCTGGTACTGAGGCCTTAATTTTTTTAAATAATTTTTTACATTTTAAATAATTTTTACATTTTAATTATTTACTTACATTTTTTTAGGATGCTTTTTTTTGAGGGGGGGGGGGGGGGCAGTGGACATTGTCAGTAGAACAGTGGACAGTGTCAGTAGTTTTTTATTTTCAGGATTATTTTTGCACTACTTTTTTTTTAACAGCCCTGTTGTGGGGCTTTGGTGAAATATCACACCCCTGAAGTCTCACTTTTGGGACAGAGAAAGCAACACATTGCCGAGTACCTTTCTCTGTAGCCTCAGCTTCACTGCAGATGAATTAACAGGAGACAGAGGCTCCTGTCCATTCATAAACTGAAGTATTGTAAACACAGTTTACTATGCTTCAGTTATGAATGAACATTGTCAGTGATTGGTACTGATCACTGATTCTGTTCATTCGGACAAGGAAGGGGCCAGTAAATTACATATTTACTGTTCCCTTCTCCGCTCCCCATCATGACACATCCAACCCCCCAGCAGCCAGTGGGAGAGGAGAGAAGCTGGCAGCGCTGCAGGGGGATTGGGGGGGGGCGGGGAGCACAGGGGGCCCAGAGAGCAGGGGAACTGGAGAGGAGAAGAAGCGGCTTTCAGCTGCTTCATGGGAAGCTGTACAGGAAGATCAGTGCTTGTAACTACCCCCCACTGCACTGATCACCCCCGACTGTCAATCCAGGAGGGCCCCCTACTGCCTCTCATGGGGTCCCCTACTGCCTCTCATGGGGTCTCCTACTGCTCCCAGGCCCGAGTGCCTGAATGGTCTGTCCACCTCTGCTGAGCCTATATTAAGGTAGGGGCTTGAAGCTACAGCTCCAATAGCCCCTATATTAAGCTGGCCCTGCCCCTTCTCATCGCTGGAGCTTACTTGGTAGTAAGCACCAGCTGCAGGAACAATACTGCCTCTTGCTGCTTCCTGCCTGATGTCCCTCCTTATGTTCTCTTTATGTCCCTCCTTATGTTTCTTATCCTCAATATCTGAAAAGAGGAACTCTAGCACATGATCAAGATCATTCTCCTGCAGCAAGCAACTAAGTGTATGATAAAATATTACCACTGACTCCTTATTGTTAGTTTTCAGAGCTATAGCAGGATTATCAGAGGAGGAAGAAGCTGGTGCATCAGCACGAGTTGCAGGCAACTGGCTGCTGTGCACCTGGCACAACTATGTACAGGTTGGGTTTGCTTCAAATCTCATAACTGTTACATCACATAGCAGTATTCCTCTCAGATTCAGAGACTGAAATTAAATTGTAAGTAAACCACATGGAGGTTAATTTTCTGAAAGAGTAGAGGCTGTTCACTTAGCAAAGTTTGCTTAGTGAATAAAGTGAAGCATGTGAAGTCCAAATTATTAACCAATACAAGGCTTTCGCTTGCATATGATTGATGAAAACAGCTTTACCTCATTCACTAAGGTAAGTGAATATTTTACAAAGTAAAAATAAGTAAATAGTTGAAACTCTCTATCCCTTTAGAAAATCAATCCCATTGCTTCTCCTATCTATGGATATAAACAGGCAACACCAGAAACCTCCAGGAAAACAGAGTTGGATTTAAAAAAAAAGTGTCAGTGGAAGAAATATTACACCAGGGTTTGTGGTCACTGAGATTAAAAATGCCCCTAGCATCAGTAGATTGTCAGTGCATGATGCTCCAGGGTCAGTGGTAGTAAACTATACCCTGTGGCCAATGGTCAATAAGAGTAATTAAGGCCCAGTGGCTCTGGTGTCAGTGAAAGTAGAACTAGTGCCCCGTTTTTGGTGTCAGGTCTAGGGGCTGGTAAACAGTAAGCGGTGGGACACATTTGGCCCACGGGCCAGTTTGGAGACCACTGGTGTCTGGTGTACCCTGTGGTCTCTTGGTTTTATGGTCTCTGTAGAGTAGTGAAGGAAATTTGAGAAAAATGTACTGAGATTTCTATGTAGGCTGCCATTGCTGACCACTTCTGAAAATGCTCGTTGTCTAGCCATTATAGTTATCTTCTGGCTACAATGCTTTACTGACCTGGAACAAGCATACAGATCAGAAGCTGTACTGAAACAGAACCTTACCTACTGCATGCCTGTTCTGGCTCTGTTACACTAAAAGTATTGAAGCCAGAGATAGCCAGGCATTTACAGAATGCAGTACACAAGAAACTTGTTTCTGGTAAGGCAAGCCCTGAATAGGAGAAGGAGAAATGCATTGCAGGTGGTTGCAGAGTGTTTGCATCACTTCCCCATTTACATTGTAACATTCAGTGAACTTTGCTGTCTATTGCAGCTTAAGGGGGGCAGTCAGGGCCGGATTTCCCACAAGGCCAACAAGGCCAGGCCTCGGGGCGGCAGTAGTGCAGGGGCGGCGCCGCTGCACTAACATCATTCGGAGCTCTGTATGAGCAGGGCGGGGATGAGGACAAACAAGCTGTTCTGACTAGAAAGGAGAGCAGGGGGTGGAGTCTGTGGGCAGCTGCAGGAGGAGCGTCTTCCCCCCCCAGGCAGCAAGACTTGTATGGAGTGGAGATTAATAACTAATCCCCTCTAACTCAGGCGCTCCACAGCCTCTGGCATCCTGTCACAGTGATATAATGAGAGAGTGGAAAGCCAGCTAGCTTGTGCAGGAGTCGGGCTGTGTTCGGTCTCCACTGTCTTCCTAACCCCTCCCTCACTGCACTGCTTGTCCAATCCAATACTCTGCCTCCCATTTGTGCCCGCCCACACTCCAGCCACATGCATGCAATGCACTGTACTGTGCTGTGAGGGGAGTTCTGTTATTTTCTTTCAAAGGACCGGGAAGAGATTGAAGTCTCCTCTTCCGAAGAACATGATATGGAAGTGCCAGGTTCGCAGGAAAGATTGTTGGTACAGTCTCTCACTGAATTGGCCCGCTCCACATTTTTACTGCCAATAACGCAGTCAGTCAATGAGCCCACTTCTGGTTTGGATTCACTAAAGCCTCCCCAATCTATTAATTGTTTTTCTAACCATTCATTGTTAAGGAAGCTAATGTATTCTGAGTGGGAGCACCCAGATAAACAGTTTTTTCCTCTGAAAAAGTTTTCAATATTTTATCCTATGGAGGAAGAGTTTTATAAGAAATGGGGAATTCCAGCAATTGACGCTGCTATATCTTCTGTAAATATAAACCTGACTTGTCCAGTAGACAATGCTCATATGCTAAAGGATCCAATGGATAAGAAGTTGGAGTTCCTTTTTAAAAACTATATTTCGCTAGCAGGTTCAGTTGTCCAACCTGCACTGGCAGCGATTGGTGTATCTCAGTCCTTAAAGGACCAGTTTATAGAGGTACTCAAAGTTACTTCAAGCCACAGTCCACAAGCACACATATTTTTTAAGGTACACCCTAGCCAAAGCTAAACCTTGAAATGCATTCAGGAAACACAGCCTGTCTTCTCTGTTAGCGGTAAATGCTCAAATAAGTGCACAGAATGTCATCTAGATTTTTAGTGATAACTGTAAAAAAAATGCCACCTAAGTGTTAATTTGTGTCCTTACCAACCCATGCTGATCATATCTTAGTATCATGACAAGTTTTTTTTTTTTTTTAGCTTTACTAGTTCTGCTACATTACATAAAAATCACATTTACAGTGGGTATAGAAAAGATTCACCCCCCTTTAAAATAATCACATTTTGTTGCTTCGCAGTGCAACTTAAAACATCCAAGTGAAAGATACAACACCAACAGGTCAGACAAAAAAATTAAAAACAGAATCAATGAGTTGAAAAAAAAATCAGCCCCCACCACCCTCTTAAAAGTGACTTATAAACTCAATCAGATGTAGCTAATAACCTTCTCAATGGCACACAGAGACATTTGACTTTTAACTGTGATCAGCTGTGGTCATTTTGATTAGCTAAGCATGAAAAGAGCTTTACTGGAGCATTTCAGTCCCTGATAGTGCAACTAAAGCAAAAAATCATTTATGTGTGGCAAGGCACTGTCACTGGGATCTCCGGGATAAAGTTGTAGACATGCACAAGTCAGGAGATGGATACAAAAAAAATCAAAGGCTTTATCAATGCCTAGAAGCAAACTGAAGTCTATTATCGAGAATTGGAAGGTATTTGGTACAACACAGACCTTCCCTGGATCAGAACATCGCTCCAAACTGGATGAAAGAGCCAGGAGGAAACTGGTCAGAGAGGTTACCAAGAGGCCTACAGCAACTCTGAAACCGTTGAAGGAGTTTATGATTTAGAGTGGTCATTGTGTGCAAGTGACAACAATATCACAAATTCTCCACAAATGTGGCTTGTATGGGAGGGTTGCAAGAAAAAAGTCACTCCTCAAGAAAGGCCACATGCAGTCACGACTGAGCTTTGCTAAAACACACCTTGAAGATTCTGAGGTCACATAAGAAAAGGTGTTATGGTCAGATGAGACTAAAATGTAATTATTTAGCCTCAACACCATATTATATATCTGGCAGAAGTACAATACAGCTCACCTTCCAAATAACACCATTCCTACAGTAAAGCATGGAAGTGGTAATATCCTGTTATGGGAGTGTTTCTCTGAAGCAGGGACTGGAGCACTTGTCAGGATAGAAGAAAAATGGATGTCGCAAAATAACATCAAATTCTTGAGGAAAATCTGCTGCCCTCTGCCAGAAAGTCGTTAATGGGAAGAAGGTTTATCTTCCAACATGACAATGACCTAAAACACACAGAAAAAATTACCACACAGTGGTTGAAGGAGAAAAAGGTGAATGTCCTTGCATGGCCTAGTCAGAGCCCAGACTTAAACCCCACTGAAAATCAGTGGAATGACTTGAAGACTGCAGTCCACAAATTGCCACCATCAAATTTAACTGAACTTGAGCAGTTCTGCAAAGAAAAGTGGGCAAATATTGCAAAGTCTAGAGGTGAAAAGTTAGTAGAGACACACCCCAACAGACTAAAGGCTGTATTTAAAGCAAAAGGTGGTTCAACAAAATACTGATATAAGGGAGGGTGATCCTTTTTCCAACTCAGTGATTCTGTTTTTTTTTTATTTTTTTATTTTTTTCTGACATATTGGTGTTCTGTCTTTCACTTGGATGTTATAAGTTGCATTGAGTAAATACAGCTGGATAAAACAAAAATTGTGCCTGTCTTCATTTCAGGCTGCAAAGCAACAAAATATGTTTTTCTTTCTATAACCACTGTATGTGATATCATTTTAAGCAGACTTTGCCAGTTACATTACTTAAAGGTTGCACAGAGAAAATTATTGGTGAATGCATTTCATTTGGATTTTTAGCTATTATCACTGTATTCTATGTATCAATATCTGCTAAAAAAATAAAGTCCTATCTGTCCCCAGAAAAGCTATGTATAATGTTAGACTAATCCACAAAAGGCTACATCACACTATTGTGCT
Organism: Lithobates clamitans; assembly: GCA_037952925.1. Classification (NCBI taxonomy): domain Eukaryota; kingdom Metazoa; phylum Chordata; class Amphibia; order Anura; family Ranidae; genus Lithobates; species Lithobates clamitans. The sequence goes on from JBBGZY010000135.1 coordinate 5,839,726, forward strand.
GTGATGAGCAGTAAGATGTGCATTTTTTTGGCAACTGTGTCCCCTTAAAAAGAATTACCTTCATAGTCTCACCCTTAGACACAACAGGAAGTAAGGAAAAAATCTCACCAAAATAAGGAAAATTCCCTTTTAAAAAATGATCACCAGAATAACTGTTGGAAGATCTCCCCTTGTCGCCCTAGGGACTGTGTTCCCACCATCTGCTGATTGATGCACTGATTGCACTATATTGAAGAGTCTACCTGTTTTATTGATGATTATTCAACTTTCTCTTGTACCGAGGTTAGGGCCTCTGCACAGGCTCTCTTGAAAGCATTTTTATTTTATGTATGTGTATTCCTCCTATGCCTCTTTAAAAAAAAAAAAAAACAGTAAAAGAAAAACCTGACAGAGGTTCCAAACCTTCCTTCCTCTGACAACGAAAGAAGAGTTGTGGCTTTAAATATACTTGAATCTATGCTGGCACATATTAAACATCTTTGTTAACTTTTCTAGTCTTTGTTCAGAAGTGTTTGGCCAAACTTTTTTTATTCCTTTTGCAAACCATATTTTTAACATTTCTAGTTATTAGACAGTCTGACTGCTTTGATACAAAGCTCTAAATTCCAGCACATACAGGGGAACAGTTCTATATATCCGCTGTTCTTAATGCTTTTCTTGATTTATTAAAACTGAGTTACACCTGTCTTGAGGCAGAAGATAGGTTTTATAACAAAAGCGATAAGGCGAATGTATGACCATATATCTGTGTGTTGCAAGGAGCCTTTGGATAGACAGGTAACTTCTTTTTCTTTTCTCACTGGTCAAATTTATTACACCAACCTATTGCAATTAAACCCCTGCTTTGGGTTATACAGAGCCATAAAACAGATTAGATTAAGAATGTCTATCAAAGTATTGCTGTTGCCCGTGGTCCTTAGGGCTTGGCCGTTGTGTGTTCTCCAGACTTGATGTAAAACAACCAGGTGCGAAAATATTGGTATCTCTGAACAGACTTTATTGTCGGAATACTTTACTTTTCTGTCTTTACGCCGTGGCTATTTAGGATAATCTTTATCTATTAATTTTCCCCTGCTTTATAGGAGGGACTCAATCGCTGCATCATTTCCAGCCTTATAAGCTAATTTGACAGCTCATTGGTGATGTCTCTTCCACTTCAAAAAGGCATCCCCCCTGGGGCTAGCCAGCTGTATTGTGGAGTCCACAGATTTGGCTTGCTGTTCCTGCTGGGTGTCATCTGTCTTCTTAGACTTGCACTAGATAATTTTTGTCTTCCCTGACATCATCTGCCTGAGCAGTTTTTGCCTGCCAGGCCTGTCTGTCCAGGTTGAGCATCAAACACAGTAGCCATACGGATAATCGGAAAAGGCACCATTCCAAACACAGAAGCCTAGGGCTGGCTTTGACCAAGATCAACATTACATCCCAACAACTTCTAGCTATCGTGAATGCTGCAGCCCCGATCTTGTCACAAATGCAGCCCATGGGGCATATTTTGCTCATACAACTTCCATCCCCTTCCTCCCCCCTCTTATTTATTGTAATAACTGTCAGCCTAATCTCCCATTGCCAAGTAGAGGATGCCTCAACAGGTTTGGGTCTCCCTGCCTGTTGCTGGCATTTCACTTGGATTATCGCCAGTTGGATGCAGTGGTGTTTTAGTGGATTACTATTGGTAGGCAGCCTGTGGGAAAATAATATGGTTCGGTACAAAAGCATAGTAAATATTGATAGCACGTGGCACTGTGAGGCTCTTTGTTTGAGCCATTGCATGTACAAGTGACAAACAATGTTCACTGTACCATCACAGGGTAATACACAACTGAGGGCATATGTTCATGGCAATACAATGCATTTTAACATGGTGACTTCATAATGCGCAACTAGGGGGGTTTGCTTACTCTAGAAATACTGTATATCTAGTACTAAAAAAGTATTATTTTGCTAAAGAAAAATAAACAGGTGTTAATTAACCCATTGCATTTTAAAGGAAAATTCCCATTTATAACACTCTTTTATTAAAAGAAGACAAAAGTCACACTACCATATTATAATATATAGGTTAACCCATCTCCAAGCAAGATTAACCTCCCTCCCATTTCCTTTTACTCATTCAGCTGTTTTTTTTTTCTTACCTTGCATTGCAAGTTTTACTCACCTGGGTCACTCTCTAGAGCCAATTCCTGGGGGCTGGTAATCAAACACTGCAGTAATGGTAATGCTTGCCAGCCCCCAAAGGTCCTCTTACAATGATGTGAACACAAATGCCCTGTACACACGGGAACAAAGGTCCGACAGTCTTTCGGACAGACTTTCAACGGACTTTTGACGGACTTCCGACTGACTTTTTAACGAACGGACTTGCCTACACACGATCACACCAAAGTCCGACGGATTCATACGTGATGATGTACACCGGACTAAAATAAGGAAGTTGATAATAGCCAATAGCTGCCCTAGCGTCGGTTTTTCGTCCGTCGGACTAGCATACAGACGAGCGGATTTTTCGACCGGACTCGAGTCTGTCGGACAAATTTGAAACATGTTCCAAATCTAAAGTCCGTTAGATTTTCGACCGAAAAAGTCCGCTGCAGGTCCGATGAAGCCCACACAGAGTCGGATTGTCCGCCGGATTCGGTCCGTTGGACCAGTCCGGTCGAAAAGTCCACTCGTGTGTACGCGGTATAAGACTTCTTTTCTGGTTTCTGAGAGGGTCCCACCACTGGACATCCATCAGTAAATGTCCACACCACGCATGCACTGATATAGACATCTACAGAAGGACCCATCCTCTTATAAACAAAAAAAGAGAGAAGACTCGGACCTGCAACGTCCCAAGACCATGGATTCAGGTGAGTAATAGGGGCATTTACATAGATTTTTTTTTCTATGCCAACGATTAGTTGGGGGAGGGGGGGGTGTTGACATCAGTTTTTACACAGGTGTCAAACTTGCGGCCCTCCAGCTGTTTGCAGAACTACAAGTCCCATCATGCCTCTGCCTGTGGGAGTCATGTTTGTAACTGTCAGCCTTGCAATGCCTCATGCAACAGTCAGGAAGACCGCCAGTTTGACACCTGTGGTTAAAGTAAAGCAAGCTATACCTAGCATGTCAACAGCATTGCAAAAGCCTAAATGAATGGTTTTCACATCCTAACAATAAGGTAGCATGTGCGGGTTTCTAACTGGGATTTTTACAGCCAGGCTTCTGGGGGTCCAAAATGGCCTACAGATATGACAATATAAGAATGAACATTTTACAAAGCTGCACAAATTTGTATTATCTACTGAGGCTCCTTAACTGCATAGGCTGTTTTCTGGAAAAATTTAACTTTGCATTTAAATGGTTTGTTTCAACCATTTATCTGCCACTATTGCTTGACAACTTGGTCTGTTAAAGTGGAACTAGTGGGCAGTGGTGTAGTGGATAGCACTTTCACCTAGCAGCAAAAGGGTCGCTGGTTTGAATTCCGACCGCGACACCATCTACCTGGAGTTTGCATGTTCTCCCTGAGCCTGCGTGGGTTTCCTCCGGGTACTCCGGTTTACTCCCACACTCTAAAGACTTGCTGGTTGGTTAATCGGATCCTGTCTAAATTGGCCTTAGTATGTATGAATGTGTGTTAGTGCTGCATAAATTGACAGTGCTATATAAGTACCTGAAATAAATAAATGCTCACCTTTCCAATGGTCCCTCACCTGACCCAGCACCTTCTCCTGTGTGCCAGTTTTTGCCCACCTTCCTTGGCTGGCATGGGATGACATCACTCCTGCGCATGTTCGGGAGGCTGTCATTCCAGCACACAGACCGGCCTGGAGCTGTAAGCTGAGCTGCACAGCTCAGTTTATAACGCCGGAGAAGACAGCAAACAGGCAGGTAGGGGCACTTTATTGCAGAAGAGAACTTTAGTTCCACTTTAAAGAAAGTTGAAAACTAACAACCTTACTGGCAGGATCAGCAGGTGAAATTAAAAAGAAGCCTAAACAAAACAAAAACAAAAACAAATGCAGCTGCCACAAAAATAGGGAAGCTGCCCCCTTACCACCTATATATGTTGGGATAGGCTATATTCCTTTTGATATACCTTGTGACTTTGTATCTCCTGGATGTAAAGTTCCACTGTGTGAAATTACTGCTGATACATACAGGATATGTATGGTATTAGTCTCTAATAAGTTTTTACATGTTTAAATAATAAAAAGCATCTTAAAAAAACGAATAGGTAAGCTGCAATATAGTACATTTTTGTTTTTGGGTTTAGACTGTAATAAACATAAAAAATAACATCCTTTTCTTTACTCCGACTATGATGCCTTAAAAAGCTGGCTGTCATTTTTCCACTTATCCTCCCTTTGCATTTATTGTTTATATATATATATATATATATATATATATATATATATATATATATATTATAAAATTTCCCTCTACAATAATTGGCATAACAAGCAAAATACCATGCTCCTGTTGTGACATTGTGCTCATGTCCGAACCTAGCTCCTTCTCTTTTTCTTCTCCCCTTTTCCTCTCTTGCATTCTCTTTGCTTGTTCTCTTATATTTCATTATATCTCACCTTATCCCTTCTCATATCTCCTTTGTCTGTTCATATATGAAAAATTGTGAGGTTTAATTATGACCTATAGCACAAACACTTTGTATTCCGCACTATGGCAACATACGTTTATCTTTACCAGTCATTTGGCTCTTTTTGACATGATTCATGTTGCTTTGCCCTCCTTATGACTGTTTTCATATGTATTGCCATCTTGATATGTACTTTGATATATCATATCACTTATGGCTATGTAAGCCGCCTATCTTATGTTCAATTTGCTGTTTTTTTCTCCTTCAGCAAAGATACATTCAACTTTTATAATGGAAGTTCACCACATGATGGTCCACTTGTGAACTTAAGTGCACTGGGATAGCACCATACCATAAGGCAACAGTCTGAATAGGTCTTTAAACATGGAAAACCGAGCATCAAAGACCATTTTGCCCAACCTGCTGCCCCTTTGTACTTATGTGCAGCCTTTATTGTGCAGGCCACAGGTAGTAGTCAGTCCTTTTTGCTTACTCAGGATAGTGAGGAAAACTATGCTTTATACTGTCTTATTTTTTCAGTGCTGCTCATTGCCTTTTATCTTTTTATGTATTTTTTTTTCTCTGAACTTCTATAATGGATATTGGTGAGAATAATATTAAATGTGGCGCTAGTAATGTTTAAAGTGGGGTTCCACCCAAAAAAACAAAAATACATGAAAAATCCTAAAAAACAAAAACAAAAAAAATTTGGATATTTTTTTTTTTAACTTACCTCTAAATGCCTGTTGCTTGGGGGTCCCTCGTAGTCTGCCCCTTCCAGTGCCTGGGCTGGTGACATCACTTCCCCCTCGGCACAGGAAGGGCTCCGCTCTGCTCCCTCCCTCCTGTCAATCATCTGGGACCCATTACAGGTCCCAGGTGACTGAGCGGCCAATCACGGCGCGCGGCGTCACTCGCGCATGCGCAGTGGGTGCCAGGCTGTGAAGCCACAGCCCGGCGTCCACAGTTGCAATGCCGGCGCCACTGAATGGAGTGGGAGACGAGCGGGGCTTCGATCCCCCGCATCGCTGGACCCAGGGACAGGTAAGTGTCCAATTAAAATTCAGCAGCTGCAGTATTTGTAGCTGCTGACTTTTAATTTTTTTTTTTTTTTTTTACTGGACCCCCTGGGTGGAACTCCGCTTTAAGGGGACATTGGGAAGCTTTCAACAATATTTTCTCAGTCCTCTATAAGCAAATTTTTATTAGTTAAAATTAGGGATGCACCAATGCCGATACCAAGCTTTTGCACTAGTACTCGCACAAATGCCCCCTGACACTGAAAACGATACTTTGTGGTGCAATTTGCAACAATACAAAATGAATTGGCGCAAATCACACTGCAAAGAATCGCATACAATTTGAACAGGAATGTGGTGTGATTCCTATCCGAAATCGCATGCTATTTCCCCCACTTCTCCTGTGTGTGTGTGTGTGTGTGTGTGTATGTGTGTGTGTGTGTGTGTGTGTGTGTGTAGAAAGGGATTAAAGCACCATCTAGTGGGCTATTTAAAAAATGTTAGAACTCACAGTACATATCTGGCCACATGCAAAATAATCTGCATAGGTGTGCTGATCCACCGATCAAATCAGGGCTGCTGGAGGTGCTCACAGGGCTGGAGGAGATGTACAGGCGGTCCGTCCCCAAGCTGACATCACTTCCGCCCTATACCCACGGTGTCCCTTCAGCCCTGTGAGCACATCCAGCGGCCCTGATTTGCTACAATTAGTGGACAACACCAGTGTAGATTATTTTGCATGTGGCCAGATATGTACTCTGTGTTCTAACATTTTTTTTAAACTGCCCACTTGATGGCGCTTCAATCCCTTTCTATACACACATACACAGGAGCAGTGGGGGAAATTGCATGTGATTCAGACAGGAATCGATCTGCAGTCCTGTTCAAATCACATGTGATTCTTTGCAGTGCAATTTGCGCTACTTCTTTTTGTCAGTACTTGGTATCGGTGAGTACTTGGCTGATAGTATTGGTACTCATCGATAAAAAACGATATGGTGTATACCAGGGCTCGACAAACCCCGGGCGCCAGGTCGCATTTGTGACTAGAATTAGCGACCTGGCGCCTGGGGCGGCACAGCTGGGGTATCCTGTGTCCGTTCGACACCCCCCCCCCGCCCCGATCGCGCTGGGCCGCGCCGGTAATTGAGGCCCCGGCTTTGCGGCCTACTGCAGTCCTATGGTTCCTGGTTCCTTCTGCAATCGGGCGCCCTCTGGTGGTGGCCGTTGGTATGACAAGACATCCACCAATGCTAATGGAGCAGCTTTCCCTACCCGTTTTCACTGCCTGCTCATCTCCTTCCCTTTACTTAGAACCCCCAAACATTATATATATTTTTTATTCTAACACCCTAGAGAATAAAATGGCGGTCATTGCAATACTTTCTGTCACACCGTATTTGCGCAGCGGACTTACAAGCGCACTTTCTTGGGAAAAAATACTTTTTTTAATTAAAAAATAAAACAGTAAAGTTAGCCCAATTTTTTTATATTTTGAAAGATGATGTTACGCCGAGTAAATTGATTCCCAACATGTCACGCTTCAAAATTTCATCCGCTCGTGGAATGGCGACAAACTTTTACCCTTTAAAATCTCCATAGTTTAAAAAATTCTACATGTTGCATGTTTTGAGTTACAAAGGAGGTCTAGGACTAGAATTATTGCTCTCGCTCTAACGATCGTGGCGATACCTCACGTGTGGTTTGAACACCGCTTTCCTATGCGGGTGCTACTCACATATGCGTTCGCTTCTGCTCGGCGGGACGGGGCGCATTTAAAAAAATTATTATTTTTTCTTATATATTTTACTTTTTTATTTTTTATTTTTACACTGTTTTAAAAAAAAAATACAAATTGTGTCACTTTTATTTCTATTACAAGGGATGGGGCACATTTAAATTTTTTTTTTTTCTTATTTATTTTAACTTTTATTTTTTCACTGTTCTTTTAAAAAAAAAAAAAAAAAAAAAGTCACTTTTATTCCTATTAGAAGGAATGTAAAAATCCCTTGTAATAGAAAAAAAGCATGACAGGTCCTCTTAAATATGACATCTGGGGTCAAAAAGACCTCAGATCTCATATTTACACTAAAATGCATTAAAAAAAAAAATTGTCATTTGGAAAAAAAAAAAAAAATGTCCCTTCAAGAGCTATGGGTGGAAGTGATGATTTGATGTCGCTTCCGCCCTGCAATGACTTGGAGATGGGCGGGGGGGCCATCTTCCTCACACTTGTCTCCATGTCAGGCCAGGGACAGATCCGGATCGCCTCCGCCGTTACCGACGGCCACGGTAAGCGGTGAAGGGCACCGGAGAGCGGCGGTAGGGGGGGCCCTCTCCTGCCGCCGATAAAAGAGATCTCGCTGCTAATCTGCAGAGACCACTTTTATCTGAAAGAGAACCGCCGGCTCTTGAAGAAGATACCGGGGTTATGGTAGCTAGCTGCTACCATAACAACGGTATTTCTCTTCAAAGACAGGACGTATATAGTCGTCCTGCGGGAAGGAAGTGGTTAATTAAAATGAATGTATTATTTGTCATCTCCCTGCTTGGCCCCTTTCACACGGGCTGTCTGATCAGGTTCGCCTGTCAGTTTTTCAGGCGGACCTGATTGGATCCTTAGCGAGAATATGGTGGTCTTGTGTACCTGCATGGCAGGAAATAAAAGCAGTCACATTTGTTCTAGTCGTCTCTGTGTAAATTTAAGATTGGTTAATTTTTATATTGAAAATAAAGCTTTGTCGGTCGTTTAAAAAAAAAAAAAAAAACCTGGCTCCTAACTTTTTTAGCTGGCTCCTAGATTCCAAGCAAATTTGTCAAGCCCTGGTGTATACCTAGTTAAAATATAACTAAGGACAAAAGTTGTTTTTTTTAGTTTTGGATACAGTGGAGAGGGATTAGAATACTTGTCAGGTCTTTTTTCCTGTATGAATACAAACAGTGCAGCGCTAGAACCAAAGTATAATTATATTTGCAAAAAACATATGTGAATTTCACTAAAAACTGTCCAAAATTGCTGTTACAAAAAGCACTCAGAGTGAAAAAAGTCCCTCTAGCTGTGAAAGTGATAAAGGTAGGATAGGATGGGTGTCACCGATCAAAATAAACACACCGTGCTTACCAAAAGGCGTGTAACCCCCTAATAAGAGTATTTAACTGTGCTCAATTACAGAATCCAGGCCAATGGATCCCGCACTCGTCACTGGACAAATGCCATAGAGATGATCAGTTTAAAACAGGAAATACAGCTCACTGAATATACTCCCCCCAGGGGGTTTTCAGAATCACCAGACATGAAATAAAGGAATAATCCACATGACATAATTAACGTTTGGACTATTTATTGATAGAGTCCAAGAGTAACACTCATATTTAGTAGGTTTAAAACAAGCATGTAGTAAAAAGGTTGTGTTCCAGGAAGCAAGATGGCCGACCGTCAATAATGCATGCGTGGTAGCGTGTCTCGGTCCTACGCGTTTCTTCATACGTGACATCATCAGGGGTACGCACACACACTCATACCATGCAAATACATACCTCAGTGAACCCGGGAGGATCCATATGATTGGTCCCACAATTAACAGGAAGGGAGGTCCCCATCACTCAAGCAACTGGTATTAATTATTAGCGTCACCTCAGCTGCATTGGACGAGCTGTTGCCAGCCCCATCCTGTGGGCAACCATCACCAAATCAACTCATCTTTTCCACAGCGTGATATTAGTTCTAATAGTTAACCTATTAATCACGCCATCTAGTGGGCAATCAACAGTTTACATTTTCTCAACTTTAAAAACCCACATACAACCAAAGGCAGAGAACCAGCTTCTACCCTGGATTATATGTAGGACATCCTCCCGAGGTAAAAAACATCAAAACACAATAATAATACCCAAATATAAATATGAGTATACATAAAATAAATACAATTGTACATATGCATTTTACACCAGGTAGGACTCCATTCCCCCCCGTTAACATATAAAAGGCCTTCAGGCCCAACTAAACTTTAAACATTTCAACCTCCCAGTCCAATTTTAGCTCCCCATAGAAGGTATAGGTTATGTAAGATTCAACACATCCCTATATGCTAGAACCAAATATAAAATATGTTCCCCTTACCATCATTAAAAAACAGAAAATGCTCCTAGGCTAACATTCAATATTAATGACTGAAGAAAGGGTTCAGAAGTACCTAAATATATATATATTGAAATCACACTACACAAGTAACCAAATATGGAAACATCAACTATTTATCAGCTATTTATATAAGAGTTGATATCCCATTCTAGGTTAAGGCCCATAGGGGAATATGACTTTAACCGATATATCCAACTTGTTTTTGCCTTCGAGATCGACCTCTTAGGGTCCCCACCCTCCAATGTAGGATATATTTCTCAAGGGCTATAAAAATTGTACCCAGTGGATTTTTACTATGTTTAAGGGCATAGTGCTTAGACACACTATGTCCAGGGAAGCCCTTTATAATAATTTAAATATGTTCCCCTAACCCAATGCCCAAGGTCCGTGTGGTCCGGCCCACATAATCAAGGCCACTAGGGCACCTGATAATGTATACCACATGTTGTGTAGAGCAGGTAATGAAAGATTGTATGCCATAGGATTTCCCAGAACATGCAGAATTGAAAATAGTCACCTTCCAACCTGTCAAAGCATTTTCCACAGAAGTAGTAACCCTTCATCTCGGCAAAATTGAGGCCTTTAGAGTGGATCAGTTACATTTGGCGCCACCCTGTTCCTCAAACAGATAGTACCCCTAAAAATAACCATGTGGTTATTTGGTGAAAGTGGACCCAAAATGTAATCATTCATCAGGACCGACCAGTGTTTCTTAAAAATGCCCCTGATAATGTGATGTTGACAGGAGTTTGATGTAAAAATCACGTGTTTCCTTATTGGGACAGGTATTATTGGAGATAAGGTGATTTCTATCACGATCTCCCACTTCCCGAATAATCCTATCCAATGACCCTCCATCGTATCCTTTATCAATAAATCTGGACTTTAAGATCCTAGATTCCTTAAGATAATCCTCTTTATGAGTACAATTTCGCCTAAGGTGCAAAAAGTGTCCCTTAGGTATCGCTGACATCCAGGATGGATGATGGCATGAATCCATTGGGATGTAGTCATTCCTATGTGTTATTTAAAAAAAGTAGATGTCACAATTTTACCCTCTACAATGGAGATTTTTAAATGCATAAAAAGAATTTCATTAGAGCTAATTTCATGGCTGAGTTGAATACCTCTGCTGTTATCTAATGATTTAGATACAGTTGTGCTCATAAGTTTACATATCCTGGCAAAATTTATGATTTCTTGGCCATTGTTCAGAGAACATGAATGATAACAAAAATACTTTTCTTTCACTCATGGTTAGTGTTTGGCTGAAGCCGTTTATTATCAATCAACTGTGTTTACTCTTTTTAAATCATATTGAAAACAGAAACTACCCAAATGACCCTGATCTAAAGTTTACATACCCTGGTAGTTGAAAGGGATATAAAACATGAAAGGGATATAAAAAGATATCCAAGGAATTGAGACTGCCAATCAGCAGTGTTCAAACTCTAATCAAGAAGTGGAAAATGAGGGGTTCTGTTGAAACCAAACCACGGTCAGGTAGATCAACTAAAATTTCAGCCACAACTGCCAGGAAAATTGTTCGGGATGCAAAGAAAAACCCACAAATAACTTCATGTGAAATACAGGACTCTCTGAAAACATGTGGTGTGGCTGTTTCAAGATGCACAATAAGGAGGTACTTGCAGAAAGATGGGCTGCATGGTCAAGTCGCCAGAAGAAAGCCATTACTATGAAAATGCCACAAAGTATCCTGTTTACAATATGCCAAACAGCACAGAGACAAGCCTCAAACCTTCTGGCACGAAGTCATTTGGAGTCATTTGGAGTGATAAGACCAAAATGTAGCTTTTTGGCCACAACCATAAACGCTACATTTGGAAAGGAGTCAACAAGGCCTATGAAAAAAGGTACACCATTCCTACTGTGAAACACGGAGGTGGATTGCTCATGTTTTGGGGATGTGTAAGCTACAAAGGCACAGGAAATTTGGTCAAAAGTGATGGCAAGATAAATGCAGTATGCTATCAAAAAATACTGGAGGAACACTTGCATTCGTCAGCCAAGAAGCTACGCATGGGACGTACTCGGACAAGGCAAAGTCAACCTGTCATTGGCTTCAGCAGAACAAAGTGAAGGTTCTGGTGTGGCCATCTCAGTCTCCTGACCTCAATATCATTGAGCCACTCTGGGGAGATCTTAAACGTGCAGTTAATGCAAGACAGCCCAATAATTTACAGGAACTGGAGGTTTTTTGCCAGGAGGAATGGTCATCTTTACCATCTGAGAAGATAAAGAGCCTCATCCACAAATACCACAAAAGACTTCAAGCTGTCATTGCTGTTAAAGGGGGCAATACACAGTATTAAGAACTGGGGTATGTAAACTTTTGATCAGGGTCATTTGGGTAGTTTCTGTTGTCATTATGATTTAAAAAGAGTAAACACAGTTGATTGATAATAACTGGCTTCAGCCAAACACTAACCATGAGTGAAAGAAATGTTTTTGTGTTTTGTGTCATTCATATTCTCTGAAAAATGGCCAAGAAATCATAAATTCTGCCAGGGTATGTAAACTTATGAGCACAACACAATGAAACAGCAGAGGATTCATCCCCCGCCCATATAAACAAAATATCATCAATAAACCATTTCCACATGATGAGTCCTAGTCTGCGTTCCTTCAAGACCACATCCTCCTCTCACTTAGCCTTGAAGAGATTGGCCATACTGGATGCAAACTTAGCCCTTATGACCACTTCCTTCTTTTGCAAATAATAGCATCCCTGGCTCCAGAAATAATTGTGGGTAATAGAAAAACGGAGGGGATACAATATAAATTTACTTTGAATTCTAGGGATTGTGTCGTTTTGATTCAAAAAATTTTCTACCGCCTCTAACCCTAACTCATGGGAAATTACAGTATACAGAGATGCCACTCAGCTATGAAAAGCAGATAATTAGATCTCCATTGTACACATTAATTACATGCTTAAGAAAAAGGAGTACCCATCATGTGTGGTTAAAGATAGAAATTAATGTACTTTCCATCAGGAGCTGTAATGGAATCAATGCCGATGATGATGGGTCGTCCCAGGGGATTCTCAAGACTCTTATGAATCTTAGGTAAACAGTACATAGTTGGTAACCTAGGTGCTAAAGGTATCAATAATTCCTTCTCTTTCTTGTTCAGGATTCCTAGACTAAAACCCTCATCAATTAGTGACCTAAGTTCTCTTTTGTATTTATGCACAGGATCCATTTGTAGAGGTGAATATGTTTCAGTATTAGCCAGAGTCCTGGCCACTTAATTTTTATATGACTACTTATCCAGCACTATAATAATCCCCCCCTTGTCGGCCGGTCGGATTATAATATACTTTCTGGCACACAACTTCTCAAGACCTATCTTTACATCCTTTGCAGGAAAAACTTTTTAAAATTCATTGAGTCCAGGTCTTTAAGCACCAAATCCCTGAACACCAAAACATTAGGGGCCGTGCTACCTAGAGGATTAAATAACGAAGCATTGGGTAAATTAGAATGTACAATCTCTGAGGAGGCCATGGTTTGGTTCTTTACAGGATTGGAAATAAGGTACTTCTTAATGTTAAGTTTACGGATATATTTCTGCACATCAATAAATGTTTGAAATTTACTGATGTTACATGGAGGTACAAATTTGAGGCCTTTATTTAAAGTGGCTTCTTCCTCTTTTGTAAGTGTTTTACCACTAATGTTAATGATGCCACTTTCCACTAAACTCGCCTTCTTAACCTACTAAATGTGAGTGTTACTCTTGTTTTTTACCGATAAATAGTCCAAACGTTATTATGCCATGTGTAATATTCCTTTATTTCATCCTATCCTTCCTTTATCAGTTTCATGGCTGGAGTGACTTTTTTCACTCTGAGTGCTTTATCAACAGCAATTTTGGACACTTTTTAGTGAAATTCACATACTGTATGTTTTTTGCAAATAGAATTATACTTCGGTTCTAGCGCTGCACTGTTTGTAGTCAAATATTATGTCAGGAGTATGGACTTTGTGCACAGCTGCTGTTTTCTATTTGATTTTCATTTGATTTTATTTTCATTTATTCACCATTATAATTTTATGTATAGGTCTTTATTCCTATCTGTGTCTCTGTTAGGGAGACTCACCCAATCTAATTTGTCCAGTTTACCATTTGCACTGAAAGATTAGGTTATCACCAGAACAGAAAAACAGGGGAAATCTTCCAATCAGGACACTAGTCCTGGGACCCTGGTAACAACTAAAGCTGCGTACACACGAGCTGAATGTCCGACAGAAAAAGTCAGACGGAAGCTTTTCATTGTATATTCCTATCGTGTGTGTGCCTCATCGGACTTTCTTTTTCGAAAATTCTGACAAACCTAGAAATAGAACATGTTCTAAATATTTCTGATGAAACCAATTCCTATCAGGAAAACCGCTTGTCTGTATGCTGTTCAGACGGACCAAAAACGACGCATGCTCTAAAGCAAGTACGAGACGGAAGCCATTGGCTACTGGCTATTGAACTTCCATTTTCTAGTACCGTTGTACGTGCTGTACGTCACCGCGTTCTGGATGGTCGGACTTTGGTTTGACCATGTGTAGGCAAGACCGCTTGAATGGAATTCCGTCGGAGTTCCGTCGGAGAAACCTTCGGAGATTACTCCGACGGCAAAACCGGTCATGTGTACGCGGCATAAGAGTTTTCTCCCTTTAGAGGGATTTCCTCTCACTTCCTTTTTTGGCTGTGGGACAGGAAGTAAAGGTAAAGGTAAACCTCCCTAATCGGACACAGATAGCAGATAAAGACCGATAGGTGTTATTATTATTATTATTATTTTTTTTATAGGTTCTGCTTTTATTCTACTTTATACTTTATAAGGCTTTATACATACCTACAGTGCTGTTCCCCTGAAACAGCCAGCTAAAATCTGTTTAGGGTAGATGTAACCTTTCAAATATTTTAAGTGGTATGACACCAGTGAATTTAAAGCTTATCAAATTCTTTAATGCCAATGTAAAGTATATGCTATCCTCCTTTGCAAAATGTAAACAGATGTTTCGTTTTAAGTTCTAATGCAGTCACAATGCATAAGTAATTAGAATATAGAGTTCACACAGAAAGTTGCTTCAAGGACAAGAAAATCTGTTTATCGTCTTATATTTTCATGATTGTCCTGAGATTGATTTTATATGTATCTGAAAATGAACGTCAGTTTTCCTTGCTTTCTAGGAAAGGCAGTGGCCTAATACCGTTCAAATTCATTAGCTAAACATAATAGGTTATGTATTTGTACACAGGTCTAAATAAGGAAATATTATTTCCTATCTTACTCTAGGCTAATATTTAAGCCCATGACTGCCAGATACTTTAAAGCAGTTGTACAACCTATGCTCATTGGGTTATTGTATACTGTATAAGCATAATTACAGAATGCCTAGGGACATGTAGAACAGGATTGAGTATAAACCATATTGCATGCAGGAATGCAGAAAAGAAGGCTCATATCATGTATAGGATTTTTTAGTACTAACATTCTTTTACTAGATCTTTGTAGCTCTGGAATGTGACAAGCATCACCAGAAGAGTAATAACACATACACGTGTATAGATATGGATGTTTGTTACCTTATTGGGAACTTGTGCTTTGCCCTAATTGACAATTAGGCTTCATGCACATTGGAAGTTTTTGCTATCTCTCCTAGACGCCTTTCCTCTAGCCGTTTCCGGACCGCCCACCGCATACAGTTGTGCTCATAAGTTTACATATCCTGGCAGAATTTATGATTTCTTGGCCATTGTTCAGAGAACATGAACGATAACAAAAAAACTTTTCTTTCACTCATGGTTAGTGTTTGGCTGAAGCCATTTATTATCAATCAACTGTGTTTACTATGTTTAAATCATATTGTAAACAGAAACTACCAAAATGACCCTGATCTAAAGTTTACATACCCTGGTGATTTTGGCCTGATAACATGCACACAAGTTGACACAAAGGGGTTTGAATTGCTATTAAAGGTAACCATCCTCACCTGTGATCTGTTTGCTTGTAATTAGTGTGTGTGTATAAAAGGTCAATGGGTTTCTGGACTCCTGACAGACCCATGCATCTTTCATCCAGTGCTGCACTGACGTTTCTGGATTTTGAGTCATGGGGAAAGCAAAAGAATTGTCAAAGGATCTGCGGGAAAAGGTAGTTGAACTGTATAAAACATGAAAGGGATAAAGAAAGATATCCAAGGAATTGAGAATGCCAATCAGCAGTGTTCAAACTCTAATGAAGAAGTGGAAAATGAGGGGTTCTGTTGAAACCAAACCACGGTCAGGTAGACCAACTAGAATTTCAGCCACAACTGCCAGGAAAATTGTTCGCGGTGCAAAGAAAAACCCACAAATAACTTCATGTGAAATACAGGACTGTCTGAAAACATGTGGTGTGGCTGTTTCAAGATGCACGATAAGGAGGTACTTGCAGAAAGATGGGCTGCATGGTCGAGTCGCCAGAAGAAAGCCATTATTACGCAAATGCCACAAAGTATCCTGCTTACAATATGCCAAACAGCACAGAGACAAGCCTCAAACCTTCTGGCACAAAGTCATTTGGAGTGATGAGACCAAAATTTTGCTTTTGGGCCACAACCATAAATGCTACATATGGAGAGGAGTCAACAAGGCCTATGATGAAAGGTACGAAGGTGGATCACTGATGTTTTGGGGATGTGTGAGCTACAAAGGCACAGGAAATTTGGTCAAAATTGATGGCAAGATAAATGCAGTATGTTATCAAAAAATACTGGTGGAACATTTGC
The DNA here is from genome assembly GCA_037952925.1 of Lithobates clamitans. Taxonomy (NCBI): domain Eukaryota; kingdom Metazoa; phylum Chordata; class Amphibia; order Anura; family Ranidae; genus Lithobates; species Lithobates clamitans. The sequence continues at coordinate 5,856,265 of JBBGZY010000135.1, forward strand.
AATCATCAGCCAGGAAGCTACGCATGGGACGTACTCGGACATTCCAACATGACAATGATCCAAAACACAAGGCAAAGTCAACCTGTCATTGGCTACAGGAGAATAAAGTGAAGGTTCTGGGGTGGCCATCTCAGTCTCCTGACCTCAATATCATTGAGCCACTCTGGGGAGATCTCAAATGTGCAGTTCATGCAAGACAGCCCAAGAATTTACAGGAACTGGAGGTTTTTTTTCCATGAGGAATGGGCAGCTTTACCATCTGAGAAGATAAAGAGCCTCATCCAAAAATACCACAAAAGACTTCAAGCTGTCATTGCTGTTAAAGGGGGAAATACACAGTATTAAGAACTGGGGTATGTAAACTTTTGATCAGGGTCATTTGGGTAGTTTCTGTTGTCATTATGGATTTAAAAAGAATAAACACAGTTGATTGATAATAAATGGCTTCAGCCAAACACTAACCATGAGTGAAAGAAACGTTTTTGTGTTATCATTCATATTCTTTGAAAAATGGCCAAGAAATCATAAATTCTGCCAGGGTATGTAAACTTTTGAGCACAACTGTATATACTGCAGCAGGGTGGTCCGGCTGTGCAAAATCACGTACCTGTACGTAATTTTGTACACGAGATCTGGAGCGCGCGTGTTACAGTCGTTCCGAGGAGAGGAAGAACGGCGGTCTGCCTATGTAAACAAGGCAGATTGCCATTCTGTGAGGGAGGAAAATAGAGATCTTGTATTTATGCTAAGCAAAAATACGGATCTCTTTTTTCCTCTAGTGCATCCATTCCTCCCACAGTTAGAAAGCACTCCCTAGGAGCACACTTAACCCTTTGATCGCCCCTGATGTTAACCCCTTTCCTGCCAGTGTCATTTATACAGTGACAGTGATTTTTTTTAGCACTGATCACTGTATTGGTGTCACTGGTCCGCAAAAAGTGTCCCTTAGTTTCAGATTTGTCTGCCGCAATGTCGCAGTCCCGCTGAAAATCGCTGATCGCCACCATTAATAATAAAAACAATAACAGAAAGTCGATAAATATAACCCATAGTTTGTAGGCGCTATAACTTTTGCGCAAACCAATCAATATACGCTTATTGTGATTTTTTTTACCAAAAATATGTAGCAGAATACATATTGGCCTAAATTGATGAAGAAATTTAATTGTTTTCATTTTTTTATTGGATGTGTTTTATAGCAGAAAGTAAAAAATATTGGTTCACCAAAAGAAAGCTCTATTTGTGGGGAAAAAAAGGACATCATTTGGGTACAGCGTCGCATGACCACACAATTGTCAGTTAAAGCAACAGTGCCGTATCGCAAAAAATGGCCTGGTCAGGAAGGGGGTAAAACCTTCTTGGGCTGAAGTGGCTAGACAATGGTGTACTGGCAGAAAAAAATGCTTACCACTTGTAAATGCATGTAATGCGTTTAAGTGCGTTTAGGAGCATCAAGTGATTGGGTGTTAATTAATTTCATTGGCTAGAATAATCATTTATTCTGAAAGAAAGAAGAAAAAGAAATATTTATGAAGACTCTTAGGATGTATCACATCATTTTGGTCTAGGCCAGAAACCAGAAAGCAACTGAAGAAATATAAAAATAGGTTAAAACAGGTAGCTATAATATACCCTCTTATTTTTTTTTTACTAAGGCTAGCAGCACAAGAATTAAAATAATTAATGGTGATTGAGAGAATTTTATTCCGCTTGATGCATGCTCAAAAACTATTTTAGTATAATAAAAAAATAAGTTACCTCAAATGAAGTATGCCCCATCTCTGGATTCTCTAGCGTTTGTTATTAAAGTGATATCAATATATATATATATATATATATATATATATATATATATATATATATATATATATATATACATATATATACATATATATATATATATATATATATATACATATATATATATATATATATATATATATATATACATATATATATATATATATATATATATACATATATATATATATATATACATATACATATTATATATACATATACATATATATATATATATATATATATATATATATATATATATATATTTATTTATTTAAATAATAAACATATCATACTTACAGTACCTGTTCTGTGCGATGGTTCCAGGCTCAAACCACTCCCCCTCTTCTTCTCAGCTCCCCCGCCAGAGCTCCTGATTCCTCCCCCTTGACTAGTGCCCCCAATAGCAAGCTGCTTGCTATGGGGGCACTGGTTCCTGCTCGCTCCATAAGACACATACAGCCTCATCTCAGTCCCGCCCCCTGCTCTCTCCTCATTGGCTCACTGGCTGTGATTGACAGCAGTGGGAGCCAATGGCTCCTGCTGTTGTGTCAGCCAATCAGGAGAGAGAGACCTGGGACACCTGAGACTCCTGTGAACATCGCTGGATAGAGAGGGAGCTCAGGTAAGTATTAGGGGGGCCTGTGGGGGGAGCAACACAAAGATGTTTTTTACCTTTATGCATAGAATGCATGAAGGTAAAAACCCTTCAGCCTCTGAAACCACTTTAATTTTATTCAGCCATTTCGCCATACATTAGTAGTATTTCATTTGAAGTATATCATTTTAAGAACATTCATTCAATTTTCTAACCTTTAATGGGATTGACACGTGGAGGATATGGGTGTGTAGTGCACACTGGTGATCACACACTTTCATTTTCCGGGTGTCAGTCTGTGCCTCATGTACCTTCGTTTTTTGCATCTGCGTGACGTCATCGTGGCGTTACGCCACACGCCGCGTTTTGGCGCCAACGGGGGGGGGGATATTTAAACCCGCCATGGTGTCAGCCATGCTGGGAATCTCTGGGAGCTCAGGAGTGAAGGTGATGAGTTTGCAGGTAACTTTCAAGTCATTAGGATACTAATCCCCTTATTTCATGTTTAAGTTTAGAAGCCAGCTTACCCTCTTCCCTTTGTGCTTTACAGATAGGCATAGGCTTGATGCCTTATTACCTGGTCATCGGCTGTGTCTGCCACTCACAGCCTCATGTGCCCCCACTGCCTTTTGGTTTTGTGTGACCATTGGATGGCGGGGGTCTTCTACAACGGGGGACACAGGTATCAACCAAGTATTTCCTAGATAAATGTAATCTTTAGACACATCAGTACCAATTAGAGCATCATGTATCTGCTTCGTCTGCTTGAGCTCCCAGTATACTTTTTTCAATCTTTCAGAGTTGGAGGTGAGTACGGTTCATGCTTCTGGGGCCTGTTTTGAATGCGTGCTTCCCTCGGTTATAACTCACAAATATAAAGTATTTGTTATATGTTACAGGCATTATTGTGTGATTCTGAATATTAGCTACATCCCTCCCTACGGGAGATCTGGCTACGTTTGGACTGGAGTGGGGCAGGGAGCTGCGAGGCTGACCGGAAGAATTTCCATTTGAATACATACTCTTATGCCCCATTTGAGGTACGGGAGGTCTTTTCATTTGGTATTTTTTTTTCATTTATGATCTATAGCCATGTGTGTGTTGGTTTTTTTATAATAATCTATAAAGATGTTATATATAAACAGCAATTTTCTCTTCTCTTTTATATACACCTAAAGCTGAGTAATATGCACTCTTCTATACTTGTTAAATAAACTGTTACATCCCTTTCCTGATGAAGCCACACCAGCGAAACATGTCGAAATGTGTGGACGTAAGATCTATGTGTATGTGATTACAGTTTCTCACTGTCAAAGATAGGCGTATGTGTATGTACCTATGACTCTGATTTGTACTGTATTCCTCACTTTTTATCAGTTTTTAGTAATAAATGAATTATTTTTTTAGATTTGAATTTTGTTTTCATATTAAATGTACCTTAAAGTCTCATATCCTCCCTGTGTCAATCTTATATAATTCAGGGATGTTGGTACCATATCACGTTGAAGTAGTTTGGAGCTGACCATATTTCTGACTCTAAACTTTAATGGGGTCAATTGTTTTCAACTAGAGTGACCAGAAAATTTGAAGGAGTGGGATAGCATTTTTTTCTCAAACAAATGACTAACAGTGAATGTAGTTTTTATTCAAGTCCATTCATTCCTAAATCAAATGTGAAAAGCAAGCACAATTCTGAATTCTTTTGAACAGCATTTGTCATTGAATGTACTGAGAATTTCTGTACGATTGTTTCAAAATCTACTAATGTATGCTCAGCTTTAACCTTACCTAATAAACATGGAGAAAATATAAATAAAGGCATGTGGTGTAAAAAAAGGGATTCCGTTACTGAGTAGATGTGGAGAAAATGTAAAGTTGAAAGGAAAATAAATTCATAAACAGAGTATGGCCAAATTCACACAGGTATACTAAATGTGGAAATTTAACCTAAAAAAATAAAAATGCGGACAGGCAGGATTTTTAATGCAGAAAAGAAGAGAGTTATTATGTATTGTCTGCAGGGCTTTTTTTCAGGGGGAACTTGGTGGAACCTGATCAGTTCCACCACTTCTGGCTCAAACCCTTGGGGGGCTGCTTACCACAATCACTTGTAAACACAGAAGTCTGGTTTCTGTGTTTACAAGTGACAGTTCTGCACTCTGTGTGTAACCCCCATGAACTCTGCGCTCTGTATGTAATGTAATCCTGATATTTAATGCCCCTTTAAGACCCTCCTACTGTTTGTGAAATATGACCACACCCACTATTTGATGTGATTTCAAGGGTGTGTGTAGGGGGAGGGGTTTTGGGGGGTTGTGGTTGAGTTCCAGCACCTATTGTTTGAGGAAAAAAAGCCCTGCTTGTCTGCATTAAAGTTACTTATCTTTCTGTCCAAGCTGTATACTGAGCTGCACACACACGGATTAATGTCGAATTATGGCACTGCCAAGATGACTAAACTCCCATGCATGTGCCAGAGTGATGCCACCTTGGGCCCGCCCACTGGAAATGCCTGGGGATAGAGACCCAGTAGCTGCTGGGCTGAAGATGACAGCGGCCGGCGGGGAGCTCTGGGGCATCGCAGTGCTGTTGAGCAGGTGAGTATAACTTAACGACTTTAGCTCTGGAAGACTTTAACACCTTCATGACCAGGCCATTTTTTGCTATTTAGCGCTGCGCTACTTTACCTGAAAATTGCGTGGTCATGCAATGCTGGACCCAAATTTATATACATTTTTTCCCCACAAATAGAGCTTTCTTTTGGTGGTATTTGATCGCCACTTTTTTTTTAATTATATAAAAAGATTGAACATTTTGAAAAAAAAACAAAAAACAATGTTTTTTACATTCTGATTATAAACATATCCAATAAAAAATTTAAAGAATCGAATTTCTTCATAAATTTAGGACAAAATGTATTCTGCTAGATGTCTTAGGTAAAAAAAATTCCAATAAGTGTATATTGATTGGTTTGCTTGAAAGTTATAGTGTCTACAAACGATGGAATACAGTGCCTTGAAAAAGTATTCATACCCCTTGACATTTTCCACATTTTGTCACGTTAAAACCAAAAATATAAATGTAGTCTATTGGGATTTTATGTGATAGACCAACACAAAGTGGCACATAATTGTGAAGTGGAAGGGAAATGGTAAATGGTTTTCAATTTTTTTTTCCACAAATAAATATGTGAAAAGTCTGGCGTGCGTTTGTATTCAGCCCCCTTTACTCTGATACCTTTAACTAAAATCTAGTGGAACCAATTGCCTTCAGAAGTTGCCTAATTAGTAAACAGAGTCCACCTGTGTGTAATTTAATTTTGGTATAAATACTGTTCTGTGAAGCCCTCAGAGGCTTGTTTGGAGAACCTTAGTTAATAAACAGCGTTATGGAGGCCAAGGAACACACCGAATAGGTCAGGGATAAAGTTGTGGAGAAGTTTAAAGCAGGGTTAGGTTATAAAAAAATATCCCAAGCTGTGAACATCTCACAGAGCACTGTTTAATCCTTCATCTGAAAATGGAAAGAGTATGGCACAACTGCAAATCTACCAAGACATGGCTGTCCACCTAAACTGACAGGCCTGGCAAGGAGAGCATTCATCAGAGAAGCAGCCAAGAGGCCCATGGTAACTCTGGAGGAGCTGCAGAGATCCACAGCTCAGGTGGGAGAATCTATCCACAGGACAACTATTAGTCGTAGGCTCTACAAATCTGGACTTGGCACTATGGAACAGTGGCAAGGAGAAAGCCATTGTTGAAAGAAAGCCATAAGAAGTCCCATTTGCATATGCAAGAAGCTATGTGGGGGACACAGCAAACATGTGGAAGAAGGTGCTCTGGTCAGATGAGACCAAAATTGAACTTTTTAGCCTAAAAGCAAAACGCTATGTGTGGAAAACTAACACTGCACATCACCCTGAACACTCCACCCCCACTGTGAAACATGGTGGTGGCAGCATCATGTTGTGGGGATGCATTTCTTTAGCAGGGACAGGGAAACTGGCCAGAGCTGATGGGAAGATGGATGGAGCCAAATACAGGGCAATATTAGAAGAAAACCTGTTCGAGTCTGCAAAAGACTTGGGACTGGGGCAGAGGTTCACCTTCCAGCAGGACAACAACCCTAAACATACAGCCAGAGCCACAATGGAATGGTTTAGATCAAAGCATATTCATGCTTTAGAATGGTCCAGTCAAAGTCCAGACCTAAATCCAATTGAGAATCTGTGGCAAGACTTGAAAATTGCTGTTCACAGACGCTCTCCATCCAATCTGACAGAGCTTTAGCTATTTTGCAAAGAAGAATGGGAAAAAATTACATTCTCTGGATGTGCAAAGCTGGTAGAGACATAGCAAAAAGACTTACAGCCGTAATTGTAGCGAAAGGTGGTTGTACAAAGTATTGACTCAGGGGGGCGGAATAGAAATGCACGCCACACTTTTCACATATTTATTTGTAAAAAAATTTGAAAACCATTTATCATTTTCCTTCCACTTCACAATTATGTGCCACTTTGTGTTGGTCTATCACATAAAATCCCAATAAAATGCATTTAAGTTTTTGGTTGTAACATGACAAAATGTGAAAAATTTCAAGAGGTATGAATACTTTTTCAAGGCACTGTAAATACTGGAATTTTTATTTCATTTATTTTTATACTAGTAATGGTGGGGATCAGTGACTTATAATGGGACTGGGCAGCGGGCAATCTAACACTAACTGACACCTTGTGGGAACTGACTAACTGACATCACTAGTGACACCGATACAATGATCAGTGCTAATAATATACACTGTCACTGTACTAATGACACTGACTGGGAAGGGGTTAACATCTAGGGTGATCAAGGGGTTATGAATGGACTGCTGCACAGTGATGTATGGAACACCTGTGTATCCTGTGTGGGCAGACATGGAGAGTAAATGTTGCCTGCCTGTGTGAACGAGGCCTTAATGTGCAGAAAACAACTCTTTTGACAACAGCGGTCATTCAATCGAATAATGTTATGGGTTTCACACTGATGTGGTGCAGGAACCAAAGTGATTCCCGCACCGCATCGGAATCCCAAGCAATTTACACTGTGCTCTGCGAACTGCTGCGGGTGTCAATATAAAGTTAATGACACCCCCCCAAATTGATTTGCAGAACGCAATGCAACATGTGGAATTGAAAGAATTGGATCGCATGGGTCTGAACACCTATGCAATCCGATTCCAGTGCAACCTTTTTGGTGTGCGGATCCAGTGCGAATTGAACCCTACATAATGTAGGGTTCAATTTGCACTGCACTGAATTTGCATGTCATTTGTACAAGAATCCGGTGCGATTCCTGTAGAAATGACATGCGATGCAGTACACTGCATCAGTGTGAACCCAGCCTTAGAATTCAATTTTTTTTTTTATTACTGAAGTCCTTTATGTGATGCGGAAAACGCAGCGAATCCTGTGCGTTTCCCGCATTGCATTGCAATGGCACAGCATCCATGCGATCTGCTGCCGATGTCCATGTAGAAAACAGAGCGCAAAACGCAGTGCAATTGCCAGAATCGCATTGCATGGGTGTGACCACCCTAGGGTTGCCACCTCAGCCCTTTAAACCCGAACACATATGAATTACACAGGTTCTGAGGATAATTTAATGCAGATAAGGCACCAAGTGAGTTTAATTACCACCTTAACCAGCCACAGAACCTGTGGAATTAATATGTGTTCAGGTTTAAAGGGATGAGGTGGCAACTCTAGCTCCACCCATGCGATGCGATTCAGGTGCAGGGGAAAAAAGGGTCCTGCACCCTTTTGGTGTGGATGTGATTCCAGCCATACAAAAAGTATTGCAGAAATCGCACAGCACAGACATCGCAGGCGATGTGTACAGGAATGTGGTGCGATTCCTTTTTCACACAATGTGAAGAATAAATAAGTATTGTTAATCATTTCTGATGCTAATAATAATTTGCTCAGCAAACTCAATTCATTTTATCTTTGTAGGGTTACGTATTTCAGAACGTTGTGAAACCCTTTACTATTCTCCTTTCCCCCTGTGTGGCTGCACTCTGCTCAACCATCTATAGAAATACAGAACACATCACTTCCTGAAACAGATGGAGGCGTGCCATGCGAGCCCACCAATCAGGCGCCGCGGTTGGCTAGGCACGCCTCCATCACGTATCCAATCACGGTGTGTGTTTTGCGTTCCACAGCTGTAGTGGTGGGGTGATTCCGTGCACGGTGAGCGCGGGGTGTGCTCTGGTCATGTGACATGGTGGTCAGCTGTCTCCTCCAGGAACATGAGTACTTCACCTTCTAGAGCTGCCTCTTCTCCGGTTACGGCGAGCCCCAGAGCCCGGGACAACGTCTATTCTGTGACACCAGCAGCCCAACTTATCATTAAGGGTATGGCAAACAGAGCAGGGACGGGCTGTGGGGGTATTGTTCATATGTTCTTGGAGTCACATACACCTAGACATGTCTACCCATCAGGACTGTGTGTGGTAGTGGAATACATTGTCATTATCAGTGTGGAGGGGTTCACATCTCCTGTCAGTGTCCCCACAGGGAGATTAATCTTTATTTCCGGTTCTGGAAATGTAGCAAGGTGAGACAAAAAAAAAAGCCTGTGTTCCCACTAGTGTGACTTGTCATGGACACTTTTAATGGCACCCGTTCCAATCTATACGGCCCTGGTTCACACCGGTGCAGCTTTGAAATCGTGCTATTTTAGAGCCGCATTTCACTGTGACTTCATTGAACAATGAAATTGGTAAAAAGTAGCGCAGAAACCTTTTTCATATTCACTGCTGACATGAGCCGCGTGAACAGTTCCATAGCTGGCAATGGGTTGTGACTTATCATGCGATTTGGAACTGTCAAATTGTGTGACAAGTCGCACTGGTGTGAATGGGGCTTAAAAATGGCTCCTGCACTACTTTGATGCAAATGGAGAGCCAGAGAGTGTAAAGTTTCATGACTTTGGAGTCACACTAGTGGGCACAGAACCTTAGAGCCCAATCACATGTAAACAGACTTACCGGTTATCAGCATTCATTTCCTCACACACTGTCACTGTGTGAGGAAAGGAGAGCCGATAACTGGTCTGACAGGGCACAGTGAGTACATTGTTTACACTGATAATGAGGGCACTAATCATTGTTGCCTGCTTATTAGTGCAGACACATCAGTAAAGAAGAGAAATTACTTATTTTCACAATTTTATAACAGAAACTAAGAGAGGTGGTGATTTGTTTTTGTTTTTTTGTTTGTTTTTTTGTTTTGTTTTTTTTTTGTTTAGAAAAAACCCAGTGGTGATTAAATACCACCAAAAAAAGCTGTATCTGTCTAAAAAAAAATGATAAAAATGTATTTGGGTACAGTGTTGCATGACCGCATTTCGTCATTCAAAGTGTGACAGCGCTGAAAGCTGAAATATTGGCCTGGGCAGGAAGGGGGTGAAATTGCCTGGTATTGAGAGGGTAAATGATTATATTACAAAAGTTATTCTTTTAAATGCTTGTAATTAATGGCCCTGTGTAGATGGTTACGATTGTTCGGAATGGAAAAACACTAATATATCCATGACCCTTTTAATATGCCCTTATTAATTGATGCAATCATTTTACAGATGTTGGAGAGATCCATTCTAGACTGTTGGATCACCGGCCAGTTATCCATGGAGAAACACGGTATTTCATTAAGGAATTTGAGGTAAGTCTGACTGGGTGCTGTAAACATGTTTTTACAGATATTTTCTCTCATGGGTACCCGTTTGTGTCTTGAAGTTCTTTGAAAGACCATAATACAAATAGTTACAGCAAGAATCCCTTAGCTAAAGCAATGAAAAAGATGTGTATTTTTTTGCAATGTGTTTTTTTTTTTTTTTTTTTTAACTAGTTTCAGACTCTGGACATGCTACACGCACCCAAAAAAAGTTGTCATTGTACACAGGATGTGTGTAGCATGTCCAGTGTCTCTGCCCTGCTGGAACCCCCTCCCCCAGTATACAGTAATTGTTGGCATTGAATAATCAAATTTCGGATTGCTGTGTACTCACAGAAGGGGTCGACAGCTGTCAAAAGTCTGAATCGGTGTTTATAAATGACACTGCTCCAAATGCAATATAGAAACATAAGTAACATATTGTTGAGTTTGTATCCATTCTGTTCATTCATCTGTGGTTCAAGTGAATGAACTCCGATCTGCAGATCTTTTTAAATGTTCCTCTGTTTAACCCCTTAGTTTATGCTCATCCTCCCCAATTAACTCCTTATTCTGCTCTCTTCAACTATTATTTTCCTGCTGATCTTTGTTTTTTATTCTATTAATATTTAAACTTTTTTTTGTTAACATTTTACACATTTCCCATGTAAAAAAAAAAAAAGCCTTTTGTAAATAACTTTGCAATGCATTTTACCAGAATCCTTATTTTCATTTCATTTTAAACAGGACAAGTTACACAATATAATGCACGCTTTTTATGTGCAGTAAGACCATTTTATTTTTAAACTAACACTGCTCCAAAAATGGTGCCTTTTACTTAGTTTTGTTTGTGTGTTTGTTTTTTCTGAGGATTACCATAAAAAAATTATTGTTGCAAAACAGTATCGTGAAAAGAAAGCTTTGTTTTTCCTTCACCACTTAAGGGCCGCCCGCTGTCGTTATACGTCAGTACTTTTGAAGAGGGATATCGTTGTTATGGCAGCAGTTAGCTGCCCTAACCCCGGTATTCTCTTCTTCAGCGGGCGGTCCACTTTCAGATAAAAGTTGTCTCTGCGGCGGATTTGCCGCCCCCCCCCCCCTCCTGCCACGCTCTGGTCCCCCCAGAGCCGTCGGTAGCGGGGATCGGGACCTGGGTCGTGTAAGGTGTGGAGACGAGTGAAGGGAAGATGGCCCCCCACCCATCTCCATACCATTGCAGGGCAGAAGCGACGTCAAAACGTCACTTCCGCCCATAGCTTTTAACCTCATACCGCCCAAGGTACGTCCTATGATGTCCTTGACTTTGAGTGGGTATATCTAAATGATGCCTGCAGCTGCAGGCATCCATTCCGATATCGTCTCTTTCAGCCGGCAATTACCATAAGAATGATCATAGCGGCTGTTCCGCTGCTTGATCTTTCTTACGGGTGGCGAGAGGGGACGTCTCCTCATCCGCCACCCTCTGGTGCTTCTACCAACTCACCGCTTCCATCGGTGAGTCAGAGAACAGAACCGCCGACCTTGGATATTTACCATAGAGCTTTCCGGGTAACCAGATGGTCGCCGTAGTCTCTATGATCGTTCGGAGGCCGAGCGTGATGTTATGACGTCACGCCCGGCCTCTGCATTCAAACAAATGGCACCTCCTCGGCTGGGAAGCCGAGATAAAAAAATAAAATAAACCATCTCGGCTTCCCAGCCTAGAGGTGAGATCTGGGATCTTATTGACCCCAAATCTCACTGTAAAGAGGACCGATCATGCCATATTCCTATTACAAGGTATGTTTACATTCCTTGTAATAGTAATAAATGTGATCAAAATTTTTATTTCTTTTTTTTTTTTTTAAAGTGTCAAACTAAAAAAAGAAAAGTAAAAAATTAACAATATACAAACAAAAAGGAGACAATACGCCCTACTCCAATCCTCCTATCTCAGCGCTAAAGGATATTCGGTATATACAGATGGAAGATAATAATGGTAATAAACCGCAGGGATTTAACCTGATGTCACCATATTCTGAGTGAGATATCTCTCAGCAGCCACTTAATAAAAAAATAGAAATATAAATATGGATGAATGAATGTACTATATGAAACAGCAATTAACCCATCAAAGCAGCGCTATTTTCAGTCCTCAATGCTGACTGATAAAACAAAGTCTTTGTAAATGCAAGCAAAACACATGCAGGCAGGTAAATTCCAACAAAGACACAGCGGTTGGAGCTCGGTCTGGATTCCCTTATATGAATAGTAGATCTGATGAGTGCACCTTTCACCATCTATTGAGACACCTTGTGCTGCACACACCCCATAGGGGTTCAAACTCACCTGAGCCAGGAGGTTAACAAGCCTTGGATCAAATCCTCTCTCTGTTTACTCCCGAAGTCCTCCGGGGTTGATGATCAGATAACAGCAACAATGTCCACATGTAGAAAACAGACCCCGAATAGTCCAGTACCGTTTTGATAATTTATTGTAAGGCACAAATAAGAGAATAAAAAACTAATAAAGTAAATACACTGTAAAAATCAGTGGGCGCAGTTCCTTACAAAGGATAGCCTTCTAGCTTTCAGTTGGTTGGTAATAGTGGATAAGTCAAACTGCTTCTCTCAAAGCACAAGGGTACTGGTTGCAGACTGGATGGATGTTACACACTCACAGCTGATCAGTCCTTCATTCCACTAGTATACAACTACAAGCTTGGAGCGCACTGCGTGTCAACTAGGGGTGCTGAAATTGATCGTTGCATCGATGCATCACGATTCGGGTGTCCCCGATGCGGCATCGATGCATAAAAACCGGAAAATCGATGTCCGGTGACGTCATTAGTAGCCCCGCCCCTCCCGGGAAAGCGCTCGAGCATATTTTTAAAATGTCTTTATTTTAATAAATGTGTTACAATTGATGCTGTGCCCCCGCTGTATGTGCTTTTTAAAAAACAATGTCACTTCATACCGAACTTCGCCGGTATACGATCATGTGACTCCCGCCCTGCCCCTCTCCGCTCTCCTCTTCGCTCTCCGCTTCCGTCTCCTGAGTCCTGACGTCAGCAGGGATTTCTCAGTCCCGCCCGCCTCTCTTCTGATACGATAACTATAGTCAGCGGGCGGGACTGAGAATTCCCCGCTGACGTCAGGACTCAGGAGACACGTGAGCGGAGAGGGAAAGGAGAGCGGAGAGGGGCGGGACGGCCGGGAGTCACATGATCGTATACCGGAGAAATTTGGTATGAAGTGACATCGTTTTTTAAAAGCACATACAGCGGGGGCACAGCATCAATTGTAATATATTTATTAAAAAGTAATTGTGGGGGGTCAGTGATGGCTGCATTTAATGGGCACAGGTGGCTGAGTTTGGGCACAGGTGGCTGAGTTTGGGCGGCACAGGTGGCTGAGTTTGGGCGGCACAGGTGGCTGAGTTTGGGCGGCACAAGTGGCTGAGTTTGGGCGGCACAAGTGGCTGAGTTTGGGCGGCACAGGTGGCTGAGTTTGGGCGGCACAGGTGGCTGAGTTTGGGCGGCACAGGTGGCTGAGTTTGGGCGGCACAGGTGTCTGAGTTTGGGCGGCACAGGTGTCTGAGTTTGGGCGGCACAGGTGTCTGAGTTTGGGCGGCACAGGTGTCTGAGTTTGGGCGGCACAGGTGTCTGAGTTTGGGCAGCACAGGTGTCTGAGTTTGGGCGGCACAGGTGGCTGCGTTTGACGGGCACAGGTGGCTGCGTTTGACGGGCACAGGTGGCTGCGTTTGGGGGAGGTGCAGTATTTTTCAGTTTGTTTGCGCCCCCCCAAAAAAAGTTTGAGCACCAGCCGCCACTGGTCAGCACAGAGACAGTACAGGGAACTTCACAGGGCTGTTTGTCATCTGTGGATTCTAATCCTTCTGACCTCCCAGCAGCAGTGTGTGTGAATGTCTGTACCCTGTAGTGCACCGGATTAGTGCACTTTTTAAGGGAGTGAGGTTATTTTTAATTCAAAGCGGAGTTCCAGTCAATTTTTTGTTTATTAGAAGTCAGCATCTACAAAAAAAGTGCATCTTCTGACTTTTAATAAAAAGACACTCACCTGTCCCACAATCCAGCGACGTGGCCACCCAAACCCTCCCTTCTCTCCCCCGCCTGTCCACAGCGCTGGCAATACTACTGTGGGCATCCGGCTGTGACAGCTTGCAGCTTCACAGCCGGGTGCGCATGTCTCACTGCGCTGTCCTGCATAGCCGGGCAATCTTTTGGAAACTGTGATGTGTCACAGAAGATTGCAGGGTGGAAGGGCCACCTAGGCGGCCCAAGCGGAAGTGGGAGCTCGTCGGTAATCGTGATGCATCGCGGAATCGAATCGTTGACCAGATAATCGTAATCGAATCGTGAGACCAGTGAAGATGCGCAGCCCTAGTGTCAACCAGGCACAGCTGATCCGCACTTCCTCCCTCTCCTGTCTGAAGCTTCAGGCTAAAAGCACACTGCGTCCTCATGTGATAACGGTTGCCGTGGTATCGTGCTCTGACTAGTTTCGTCAGGAAGACTTTTTCAAAGAGCATCTGCTCTGAAGCTTCAGACATGAGAGGGAGGAAGTGCGGATCAGCTGTGCCTGGTTGACACGCAGTGCGCTCCATGCTTGTAGTTGTATACTAGTGGAATGAAGGACTGATCAGCTGTGAGTGTGTATCCTCCATCCAGTCTGCAACCAGTACCCTTGTGCTTTGAGAGAAGCAGTTTGAGTTATCCACTATTACCAACCAACTGAAAGCTAGAAGGCTATCCTTTGTAAGGAACTGCGCCCACTGATTTTTACTGTACTGTGTTTTACTGTATTTACTTTATTAGTTTTTTTTTCTCTTATTTGTGACTTACAATAAATTATCAAAACGGTACTGGACTATTCGGGGTCTGTTTTTTACATGTGGACATTGTTGCTGTTATCTGATCATCAACCCTGGAGGACTTTGGGAGTAAACAGAGGATTTGATCCAAGGCTTGTTAACCTCCTGGCTCAGGTGAGTTTGAACCCCTATGGGGTGTGTGCAGCACAAGGTGTCTCAATAGATGGTGAAAGGTGCACTCATCAGATCTACTATTCATATAAGGGAATCCAGACTGAGCTCCAACCGCTGTGTCTTTGTTGGAATTTACCTGCCTGCATGTGTTTTGCTTGCATTTACAAAGACTTTGTTTTATCAGTCAGCATTGAGGACTGAAAATAGCGCTGCTTTGATGGGTTAATAGCTGTTTCATATAGTACATTCATTCATCCATCCATATTTATAAAAAATAACAATAATAAAAAAAAAAAATTTTAAAGCGCCTGGTCCCTGTGTGCTCGCAAGCAGAAGCGAACACATATGTAAGTCCTGCCCACATATGAAAACTGTGTTCAAACCACACATGTGAGGTATCGCCACAAACGTTAAAGTGAGAGCAATAATTCTAGCCCTAGACCTCCTCTGAAACTCAAAACATGTAACCAGTAATTTTTTTTAAAGCGTCTCCTATGGGGATGTTTAAGTACTAAAGTTTGGCGCCATTCCACGAGCGTGTGCAATTTTGAAAGGTGACATGTTAGGTATCTATTTACTCGGCGTAACTTCATCTTTCACGTTATGCAAAAAAATTGAGATAACTTTAATGTTTAAAGCATGAAACTTTTTTTTTATTTTCTTTCCTAAAAAAAAAAAATTATGAATTTTACATGTAGGAGCGAAATGTCAGAATTGGCCTGGATGGGAAGTGGTTAAAGAGACTTTTTTTATTTTAAATTTTTATTTTTATTGCATTTTAGTGTAAATATGAGATCTGAGGTCTTTTTGATCCCAGATTTCATATTTAAGAGGACCTGTCATGTTTTTTTTCTTTTACAAGGGATGTTTACATCCCTTGTAATGGGAATAAGAGTGACACAATTTTATTTTTTTTTAAAGAACAGTGCTAAAATAAAACCTTTTTTTTTTTTTTTGCGCCTCGCCCTGCCGAGCTCACGTGCAGATGCCAATGCATAAGTGAACAGCGCCCACATATGAAATACAGTGAGGTATCGCTGCGATCGTTAGAGCAATAATTCTAGCCCTAGAACTCCTCTGTAACTCAAAACATGCAACCTATAGATTTTTTTTTTTTTTTTTTAAACGTTGCCTATGGAGATTTTTAAGGGTAAAATTTGTTGCCACGAGTGGGTGCAATTTTGAAGCGTCATGTTTGGTATCGATTTACTCACTGTAACATTATCTTTCACAATATAAAAAAAAAAAAAAAATTGGGCTAACTTTACTGTTTTATTTTTTAATTTCAAAAAAAGTGTATTTTTTTCCCTAAAAGTGCGCTTGTAAGACTGCTGCGCAAATACGGCGTGACAAAGTATTGCATCGTGTTTGTGTATGTATGTATATGTATGTATGTGTGTGTGTATATATATATATATATATATATATATATATATATATATATATATATATATATATATATATATATATATATATATATATATATATATATATATATATATATATATATATATATATATATACACACACACACACACACACACACACACACACACACACACACACACACACACACACACATATAGTGTGTGTTTGGCGGTAAATTTTAAAGCCAAATAAACAGTTTTTAACTTGTAAACACCAAATCTCAGAGGCTCGGTCCTTAAGTGGTTAAACAGTCTATGTACAGAATTTCCTTGTTACCTTAAGTAATGACAAAGTTATCGCCAAATAAACATGTGCATAGCAGAAATGTAAACATTGCTCTGGTCCATAGGGGGTGAACAGGCATGAGAGACGAAGTGGGTAAAAAGGAATTTGCCCCTACCTAGCCAAAATAAAATGTAAAGTCCCTAACAATTTGTTCCTGTAGGGAAAAAAAAACTTATGACCCTAGTGTTGTCTTCGTGCAGGCGAAGTTCTCTTTTGCTTGAGTCTTTTAAGGTTACCACTTTGTGATATGAGCCAATTTGTGCAGCTTTTCTGTTCAGGAAAGCACACTTACAGTTGCAGGATATACCATTTATAGCATGCAAAGTATTACAAGATATGCCTACTACAATGTACAAACTGTCCTTCCTGACAAATTGGCATGTAGGATGTATGTGATAGGCATAAATATACCAGCACAACTCATAACTATTACCTTTTTCCTTCCCTCACTTCTTGCTACCTCATTTCCTGCAAGGAGCTTTACAAACTAGCCCAACACGTTTGTTAGCATATCAATAGGGGAGGCCTAAAAAACAGCACATGGTCTTAAAAGCTAACCATTCACTTATATCCTATGCTATAAAAACTCTGCGCCGGCATCTTGAAGAGATTGGATGCAAGTACAGACATGCCATGGGTCCATGCCAAGTCCCATAGTGTCTCTCTCTTTCTCTCATGCAGGTAATTACTCTAACCCTTAGATTCCCTACTGTCTCCCAGTTTATTTAAAAAAAAAATAATTTCTAGTGCCTTTATTTACATTTCTAAACCATTCTTTATTTTTATTTTTTCACTGCTTCAAATTACATTTCTATTAACATCCAGCTGCTTATTGCCTCAGGACTCACTAGCAGTTTCTGGTTTGGTTACCCTTTGATGTATGTCTTGGGAGTTGTACCCTGACCCCGGCCTATTATGTTTCCTTCGGGCACTGCATCCTCCATTCAGCACTTACCTTGGAATGTGGTTTGTTGGATTGGGAAATTTTCCATATCGGACATTTATGGATATCTACTCTGTTTGGTTCTGAATAAGCCATCTGATCACTGCAGAATGCAGGGCTTAAAAGGATAACATCTGATGAGCTGTCCACCATGAGATCAAAGGGCAGGCTGTGGCCTAAGATTGACCCATGTCAGAGAGCTTGCCCACAGCGAGATGCTGCCATCTGCCAGTGGAGGTTAGCAATCATGGTAGAATCTGAAGAATAGTGCAGATTGGACAAAGACTTTGGTGGGATGAAAACCTAGATGAGGGGTGTCAATGTGGGTGGGCCAATTTTCCCTTTCTCTCTGAGCCCCCAGCCAACATACTGAACTTAAGGAGATGAATGGACTATATATGCAATGTATCATCTTTGCTCTTTTATTATTAATTACTCTAACATTATTTAGATCTGTTTCTGTACGCGTTTAGTGATTTTCCTTTCTCTATATTTAAATAAAATCTTTGCTCTTTTTAAGAAATGTCAGTTTGATCATTATCATCACTATTCACATTACCAGAGTGCTGACAGATTACCTTAATTCAGGGACAGACAAAATAGATTAAATATTCCATTTGGCACCCTAAATGTTGGAATGTGGCAAAATCTGCAGAGAATCTTTTTTTGTCTTAAAGTATAGGTAAAGGCAAAACCTTTTTTTTCTTTTTTCTTTTTTTTTTTTTTTTGTTGTGGAGAGAGGTGAGAACCCCATTCGGTTTTAATTGCTGTCTGTGCCCCCATTAAGGAGATTCCCCCTCTATTTGTCCTGTTTACCATTATCATTGAAACTGAAATTAAAAGAAAATCACAAATTTTTGGTTGTCCCCAGAAAAGTAATAGCAGGGAAATCTGCCAATGGGGACACCAGTTCTGGTGATCTGTGTAATCCCCAATGGATTCCCTTAATTTGCAGGGATTTCCTCTCACTTCCTAGTTGGCTATGGGACAGTAAGTGAAGGGAAATCTCAGCAACACAAATAGCAACACAAAAAATCAGACGGGTTATAATGTTCGCTTGCTTTATCCAAAATAAAAAAAGAATTGCCTATAGGTTTTTTTTTTTTTTTTTTTAGAGGCCAAACCTCTAAAAGAGAAACAGAGGTAAAGGCAATTATCTCTTCTGTGGACAGAATTCACGCTGGTTTGTAAATTATTGAATCTTTGCTTGAGTGGTACTGAAAATTATGGAAAGTACTCTGAGTGGACATACACATCTGTGTGGTTATAGAATTTTCCATATCCTTGGCTGGTGTATGTACAGTGCCTTGAAAAAGTATTCATACCCCTTGAAATTTTCCTCATTTTGTTACAACCAAAAACGTAAATGCATTTTATGTGATAGACTAAAACAGAGGAACATAATGATGATTTCAGATATTTATTTGTAAAAAAAAAAGAAAATAAAAATAAAGTGTGACGTGCATTTGTATTCAGCCCCCTTTACTCTGATACCCCTAACTTAGGCTGCTTTCACACTGCTAAAAATAGTGCCTGCAAAGCTCCCTGAAAGAGCCACTCAATGCACTCCAATGTGAAAGCCCCAAGGGCTTTCACACTGGAGCGGTGCGCTTGCAGGGAGGTAAAAAAAAGTCCTGCAAGCCGCATCTTTGGATCGCTGTAGGAGCGGTGTATTTACTGCTCCTAAAGCGCCCCTTCCCATTGAAAACCATGATGCAGCGCTGTAAACCCGCCAGCAAAGCGCCGCTGCAGTGGCACTTTGCGGGCGGTTTTGACCCTTTTTCGGCTGTTAGCGGGGGTTAAAACCACCCCGCTAGTGGCCGAATAGCGCCGCTAAAATGACGGTAAAGCGGTGCTATGTTTAGCACCGCTATACCGCCAGCGCACGAATGCCTCAGTGTGAAAGCAGCCTAAAATCTAGTTGAACCAATTGCCATCAGAATTCGCCTAATTGGTAAATAGAGTCCACCTGTGTGTAATTTTAATCTCAGTAAAAATACAGCTGTTCTGTGAAGTCCTCAGAGGTTTTCTTTTTTAATAAATCTGCAAAAATGTCAACAATTCTGTGTTTTTCTGTCAATATGGGGTGCTGTGTGTACATTAATGAGGAAAAAAATGAACTTAAATGATTTTAGCAAATGGCTGCAATATAACAAAAAGTAAAAAATTTAAGGGGGTCTGAATACTTTCCATCCCCACTGTATGTTAGAATGGCCCAGTCAAAGTCCAGACCTAAATCCAATTGAGAATCTGTGGCAAGACTTGAAAATTGATGTTCAGACGCTCTCCATCCAATTGTACAGAACTTGAGCTATTTTGCAAAGAAGAATCTGCAAAAATTTTCTCTCCTAGATGTGCAAAGCTGGTAGAAACATACCAAAAAGACTTGCAGCTGTAATTGCAGTGAAAGGTGGTTCTACAAAGTATTGACTCAGGGGGGCTGAATACAAATGCACGCCACACTTTTCACATATTTATTTCTAAAAAATGTTGAAAACCATTTATAATTTTCCTTCCACTTCACAATTATGTGCCACTTTGTGTTGGTCTATCATATAAAATACATTTCTGTTTTTGTTTGTAACATGCCAAAATGTGGAAAATGTTAAGGAGTATGAATACTTTTTGTTACTTTATCTTTTTCATCTGTTCTAATTAGTAGGCCTGTTTAGCTGTTCAGTTTTTGCCAGCAGAAAACAGCTAATCACCATGTAGATCTATAAGATAAACTCTGACACCTTTTGAGGAGAATTGGGGGGAAAAATAGAATTATATTTTATTTTTTTCCATGTGAAAATAAAGTAGCTTTTATGCATCATTGGATTCTTGTGTCCTTATATCTGAGATTCCAATGAAGGTCAGTGGGTAAGGGTTACAATCTGTAGTGATAAGGAGAAATTAGGACACTGATGGCGTGAGTCTCCTTGGTGGACTATAAGGTTCAGCTTGACTGAGTAAAAGCTGTTAGCAATTCTGTGTTATGTAATTTGTTTTGGCAGTAGCGATTGTGTGCAATCGCTGGTCAAGCAACTTTAATTATGTCAGTGATTGCCTTAAAGTGATTTTCAAGGCAATTTTTTGTTAACAAACACGTTATACTTGTTTGTCCTGGCTTTGCACAGAGCACCTTGGATCCTCTTCTGGCGTCCCAGGCCGGTGCTCCTGGCTCCCCCCCTCATGGGCATTTGCTTTTATAAGGCCGGGTTCACTTATATGCAAATTGGATACAGGTTTCCCTGCATCCATTTTGCATGACAGGAGAGTGTGACGGGCTCTCAATGGAGCCAGTTCACACAGGTTCAAGACGGCCGCCAAGCACATTGGAAAAGGGTCTTATGCGTGTTTGGGTCCGGTTCAGGTGCGAATTCAGGCAAAAATTCGAACCTGTGAATAGACACCATGCTGGGAACCTGCGGACGCACATATGTGAACCTGGCCTTAGTTTTTTGGGGTTTTTTTTGTTTATTTCTAAAACATTCCTGTCTGCTCACTACTTTTCACTATAATCAATGTACACTTAAATTTGCTGAATGCTCCTAAACACCGTGTTTTATAAGTGTTTAGCGCATCATGCTTTTTTTTTTTTTTCTGCCCGAAAGCTCCTCTCAATAATTCAATTCTGTCGTGGGTTTTTTTTCTTTTTTCAGCCTGGAAACGCTTTTCTCCAAATATGCCTGTAAACATTCTAATGTGACTGGACAAATTAGGCTAACGGCTGTTTTTATACTGGCTGAAGAAAAAAGAATGCCAAAAACCTGTATAAGCAGCATTTTTATGCTCAGTGTACATGGACACAATATGACCAATAAAGATCCTTGAGGAAAGCGCTGAGGGATTCTAGAAGTCTGTACAGCCACAAACCAGTGTTGTGAAAGCTGGTGGCTGGTAGTTGTAGTTCCACATAGATGAAAGACCAAAACCGTAGTTCATACAAACATACAGTTGTGCTCATAAGTTTACATACCCTGGCAGAATTTGATTTCTTGGGCATTTTTCAGAGAATGTGAATGATAACACAAACTTTTTTTTTCTTTCACTCCTAGTTAGGCCTCATGTAGACTTCTGCTGGTAAACAGACGTTTAGGAACAGTTGGGCATTTTTTTCAACTGCTCCTGATCTCTCCTCTGTTATCTTATCAGTACATGTACACGGGGTCGTTTATAGTCGTTTCTAGGCAGTTGCGTTTAGAGGCTTTTTTTTGGAATCCCAAAAGAGGCATTTCAAACGCGGCAACTCACGTTTAGCCGTTTTTTGTTTACAGGCGTTTTTCATTTTTGGCTATTTTGAGGGGGAAAAAATTTATTTTTATTTTAACGCAAACACGGCATGTAAACACTGAAAAACAGAGTGTTTAAACGTGGGTTGCTATCTGTCAAGTTCAGTCATTAGGAGAGGTTGTAAAAAACGTCCCGTGTACATTAAGTCTTAGTGTATGGCTAAAGCCATTTATTATAAATCAACTGTTTACTCTTTTTAAATCCTAATAACAGAAACCTAGCCAAATGACCCTGATCAAAAGTTTACATAACCCAGTTCTTGATACAGTGTATTGCCCCCTTTAACATCAATGCCCACTTGAAGTTTTGTGTGGTATTTGTGGATGAGGCTCTTTATCTTCTCAGATGGTAAAGCTGCCCATTCCTCTTGGCAAAAAGCCTCCAGTTCCTGTAAATTCTTGGGCTAACTTGTAGAGCTGCATGATTCTGGCCAAAATGAGAATCACAATTTTTTTACTTAGAATAAAAAGATCATGATTCTCTCACGATTCTCGTGACGTAACTTTTTTTTTTTTTTTAGGAGAGAGAGAGATTGATTGAAAAAAGAGAGAGATTGTTTGGGAAAGAGGGAAAAAAAAGCATTTGCTGATTCTTAAAAAAAAAAAAAGCAGTATAGCAGGCAGCTCACATTTCGCCAGTGCCACTCAGTGCTGTAGTCACTTTTGTGCTGGTGCACTGTCCCCAAGACCTCTGGGAAGAAGGAACATACTTACCGACCAATCACATTCTTCTTTGCTGACGTCCGGCATTTCACGTTGGCTCAGACGGCTTCCCCTCTGCTCCGAAACAGACAACATCGCGGGGACACCATCAATCGCGGCGCGCGCTTTTAAACTGACAATTTACTGAATGGTCAGAATAATCGTTCAAATCCGGAGTTGCAATCATGGCGGGTGGAGAATCCCGATAACGATTCTCCGCGATTAATCGTGCAGCTCTACTGTCTTGCATGAACTTCACATTTGAGATCTCCCCAGAGTTGCTCAATGATATTGAGGTCAGGAGACTGAGATGGCCATTCCAGAACCTTCACTTTATTCTGCTGTAGCTAGTGACAGGTTGACTAGGCCTTGTGTTTTGGATCATTGTCCTGTTGGAATGTCCAAGTATGTCCCATGCGCAGATTCCTGGCTGATGAGTGCAAATGTTCCTCCAGTATTTTTTTTGATAACATACTGCATTCATCTTGCCAACAATTTTGACCAAATTTCCTGTGCCTTTTGTAGCTCACATATTCCCAAAACATCAGCGATCCACCTCCGTGTTTCACAGACGGAATGGTGTACCTTTCATCATAGGCCTTGTTGACTCCTCTCCAAATGTAGTGTTTATGGTTGTGGCCAAAAAGCATACACCAGGGTGGTTAGTGCTTCTTGGGCAGTGCGTCACCAGGCCTCCATGGCTCAGATCTGTAAGGCCGCAATTTGGTCTTCAGTACATACATTCACCAAGTTTTATAAGGTGGATGTGCTGCAGGCAGCAGTATAGGTCCTCAAGTCTGGGGGTGCCCTACGGGTTGTGTCTCCCTCCCCTCAATTAGCATTGCTATGGGACGTCCCACATAGTGATTGCTATGGTGCTCTGTGTCCCATGATGTACAATAAAGAAAATAGGATACCTGTAAAATCCTTTTCTTGGAGTAGAGGTCTCGCCCCTCTTTCTGGGGTTTAAGTATATTGCCTTGCTACAAAAACTGAGGTACTCCTGGTAGGAGAAGGGGTTATATAGGGAGTGAACTTCCTGTATTGGGTAGGGGTGCAATGGATCGTCATCGATCCGTGATCCGATCCGCGGAGGTTGATCCGTACGGGACACCCGCGATCCGCTGAGCGCTCTGTGGCCTCGGCCATAGGAAAGGCCGCGGCTTCGGCCTAGCTCCGGAACGGCGGCCATCTTAGTACACCCGGCGGCCGTTTAGCACGTGATTGCTCCGTCAAATGACGGAGCAATCACTTGTAACAAACCGGTTCCTCTCTCCCCTCTGTGTACTGATCTGTACAGTGGAGGGGAGAGATCGGATGACAGCAGTGCCAATACTCTGCAATGCCCTGCCAATACTCTGCAATGCTCTGCTGCAATACCCTGCCAATACCCTGCTAATAGTCTGCCACACCCTGCCAATAGGGAGATTGTGGATATTACAGTGGGGGAGATTTTTTTTTTTTTTTTGTTGATCCGAAAATGATCCGAACCGTGACTCCTGATCTGAGGAACGTTCCGAACCGTGAGTTTTTTGATCCGTTGCACCCCTAGTTTTGGGTATACCAGTGTCCATCACCTGAAGGTGCCTATATACCACATAGTGATTACTATGGTGCTCTGTGTCCCGTGATGTACTCCAATCCAAGAAAAGGATTTTACAGGTAAGCTGTTATAAAAATCCTATTTTTTTATTTTTTTTTGCCTTGTGGTGTCTGTTTGTTCGTTCCTTCCTTCCTTCCCCTTTTTTTTTTTTTTTTTTTTACATTTCCTAAAGGCCGCCTGTGTTTTTAGCTTATCTAAAGGAAAATAATAAAATTTAATTCTTCCCAGATCAAGTTTCCCTGTAATTCAATGTACTTGCGTTTTTACATGCATTTAGATGTTTTTAGAGTATCCAATCTGCCCCTGGACACATAGAATTCTATTTTCTCTAAATTCAGCCAGACTGAATGGTAAACGCAGGTCTGCTTATATGAAATAATGCTAAAATAAAAAAAAATGAAGTGTTTGTGGTTTTCATGAGATCTAGACAGTCTTACTAGAAGGGTCAATGAACCTGTTTAAATCTGACTTAACACTTACATAATCACTAAAGACAACCATTCTTCCTAATCAGATATATGTCTTCTAATAATGAAGCAGACAGTGCGTCACCCAATTTTCTCTACACTGTCTGTACTTGTCCTTGCAATTAAAGATGCTAGACTGAGCTGTCTTTTTTTTTTTTGGGAAAAAATATGGCTACCTCTTGAGTACCAATTTCATCATCTAGTAGTTTTTAGAGAAATGACTGTTCAACTGTAACAGTTTTTGTTTTTGGACTAATATGTGGTGTAATTTATGTTTTAATTGATGAAAGGTTTGAGGTGATTTTACGTGACTGTATGCTTCCACTCAGTTTCAGCTGATTCCTTGCTGTAGCTTCATTATAGGTGTAGCTGGAGAGCGTTTAGAGGTTGCACAATACATGTTTCACCACTAGGTGGAAGTAGACACCTATGTTTAGTACATTTCTGTTTTATCTGGGTAGCAAGACTTTTTCTATATGTGGGTTTTAATGTTGTTCACCTCAGAAAGGCGGGTCATAGCAGACATGACAAACACATGTTCCAAACAGATGTCCTTTGAGCCGCTTGTGCGAGGTGCTGTTGTGAGCTAATATCTTCCAGTATTCAGCTGTGTCTGTGTTTCATTCCACTAAGGGTTTATTAAAATGCTCATATTCTTTGTAGTTGGGATTCTTTTGAACCGTTTTCCAGGCCTGCAGAACTCATCTTTTGCAGTATGCTGGGCTCCAGAGTGTGACATCAATGTCCTGATGAATAGCACTTTATGAACCTGTTATTATGATTTACCTTACTCGAACAATCCAATGCGTTACATACTGATTGTATTCCATTAGGGCACACTATTTTCCTAGTTTATAAAAAAAATAGCAAATGCTGATAGTGGCTTTGTTTGTTTAAAAGTTGGTAATGTACATTAGTGTGTGTGTGTATGTATATGTATGTATGTATGTATATGTATGTATATATATATATATATATATATTACAGTATCTCACAAAAGTGAGTACACCCCTCACATTTTTGTAAATATTTTATTATCTTTTCATGTGACAACACTGAAGAAATGACCCTTTGCTACAATGTAAAGTAGTGAGTGTACAGCTTGTATAACAGTGTAAATTTGCTGTCCTCTCAAAATAACTGAACACACAGCCATTAATGTCTAAACCGCTGGCAACAAAAGTGAGTACACCCCTAAGTGAAAATGTGCAAATTGGGCCCAAAGTGTCAATATTTTGTGTGGCCACCATTATTTTCCAGCACTGCCTTAACCCTCTTGGGCATGGAGTTCACCAGAGATTCACAGGTTGCCACTGGAGTCCTCTTCCATTCCTCCATGACAACATCACAGAGCTGGTGAATGTTAGAGACCTTGTGCTCCTCCACCTTCCATTTGAGGATGCCCCACAGCTGCTCAATAGGGTTTAGGTCTGGAGACATGCTTGGCCAGTCAATCACCTTTATCCTCAGCTTCTTTTAGCAAGGCAGTGGTCGTCTTGGAGGTGTGTGTTGGGGTCATTATCATGTTGGAATACTGCCCTGTGGACCGAGCTCCGAATGGTATATCACAGTACATGTTGGCATTCATGGTTCCCTCAATGAACTGTAGCTCGCCAGTGCCGGCAGCACTCATGCAGCCCCAGACCATGACACTCCCTAAGTTTATCTTGATCTCATCAGACCACAGGACATGGTTCTAATAATCCATGTCCTTAGTCTGCTTGTCTTCAGCAAACTGTTTGCGGCTTTCTTGTGCATCATATTAAGAGGCTTCCTTCTGGGATGACAGCCATGCAGACCAATTTGATGCAGTGTGCGGCGTATGGTCTGAGCACTGACAGGCTGACCCCCCACCCCTTCAACCTCTGCAGCAATGTTGGCAGCACTCGTACATCTATTTTCCAAAGACAACCTCTGGATATGACAATTTTGTCGACCATGGCGAGGTCTGTTCTGAGTGGAACCTGTCCTGTTAAACCTCTGTATGGTCTTGGCCACCGTGCTGCAGCTCAGTTTCAGGGTCTTGGCAATCTTCTTATAGCCTAGGCCATCTTTATGTAGAGCAACAATGTTTTGTTTTGTTTTTTTCAGCTCTTCAGAGTTCTTTGCCCTGAGGTGCCATGTTGAACTTCCAGTGACCAGTATGAGAGAGTGAGAGCGATAACACCAAATTTAGCACACCTGCTCCCCATTCACACCTGAGACCTTGTAACACGAACTAATCGCATGACACTGGGAATGGAAAGTGTATTTTTACTTAGAGGTGTACTCACTTTTGTTGCCAGTGGTTTAGACATTAATGGCTGTGTGTTGAGTTATTTTGAGCGGACAGCAAATTTACACTGTTATACAAGCTGTACACTCACTACTTTACATTGTAGCATTGTGTCATTTCTTCAGTGTTGTCACATAAGATATAATAAAATATTTACAAAAATGTGAGGGTGTACTAACTTTTGTGAGATACAGTACTGTGTGTGTATATTGTATTGTATTGTAATTTCTGTGAAGAAAAAAAATCAGCATGCAGAGATCAGTATCTATGGGACCAGACAGGTGACTGATTTTGACAAACTCAACAATACTGGACTGCTATAAAATATATTGGAGCATTCAAGAAAACCATGCCAATTCTCTTGCTTTCTCATCTAACAGTACCTGTACGATCTATGGACTGATAGAAAGTTGTCACATTAGCAAGGATATTGTAAAGGGCTTACAAGCGTCTATATGCACAGGTACTGTTTTACAGGATCCAAAAGAGGGATAGCATGCTTTACTTTTTTAAGATGAAATTACAAAAAGATGTGTTTTTTTTTTTTTTTTTTTGACTCACTGCAATTTGTCCCACATTGGTTTCCAAATATTTAAAAATTGTGACTGATAAATGTAATTTCTAAAAAAGTACATTCAGATAGGTTGTAAGGGTTTTGACAGTTAAAGCTGCGACAGTTGCACAAACAAACTAGGATCCTGAGTTCCAAACTCCTTTCCTTCGTATTACTGCCAGACTCTTGCTGGTTCTTCTATTCAAGTCTGCTCTTGCACGACAAATGCTTTTCTAGAAACGACTAAGAGTACAAATACAACCCCGGTTCCCCAAAACTTGGGACGCTGTGTAAAGTCTACATAGAAACAGAGCACAATGGTCTAAAAAATCTCAATTAAAATTAAATAATTTTTTTTTTTTAATTGATGGCAGCTACAGGGCCATGTTTACCACAGTGTGGCATCGCCTCCTTTTTCTTTTAATAACACTCAGCAAACATCTGGGGACTGAGGAAACCAGTTGCTGGAGTATTGGGAGAGGAATGTTGGTCCCTTCTTGTCTGATATAGGATTCTAACTTCTCAACAGTCCTGGATCTTTTTGTATTTTTCACTTCCGGATGCTCCAAATATTTTCAATAGGTAAAAGGTCTGGACTGCAGGCAGGCCAGTTAAGCTCCTGAACTCTTCTACTACAAAGCCATGCTGTTGTCATTGATATAGTTTCACCCAACCCTCCCACTCTTGGGGACTAAATTAGGAAGTTGAACAAATATGTAATGTTTGAAAAACATACTTGTATTCAACGTAATAAATCACTGCAAGTTTGAAAAATCTGGAGAAAGTGGGTTGATGCATCATGTTCTAATCTTAAACTTTTTTTTTTTTTTAAATTGTGTTTGGATGTAGGGAGGGGTTTGGTAAAGATGCACTTAATATCTGCTCCAAAGTATCTCTGAATGCCTTATATATATATATATATATATATATATATAATTTATTTTTATTTTTTTTAATAAAACGTGTGTGTGTGTCTAGATGATGATGTATCAGTGCTTATACTGTTTGGATTTGTGTTACTGAGCTCTTCCTTGTTGGTACCACTTACTTTGCAGGCTTTTTGTTGCCCTGTCCCAACTCTTGTGAAATTGGAGTTGTACTTTGCCAGCTTTTTCTTGTCTTGTCTCAACTTTTTTGAGACGTGTTGCTGTCATCAATTTCAAAATTGCCTTATTTTTTTTCTTAAAATGGTATATTTTCTCAGCTTAAACATTCTGTTTTTTGCAAATTTTACACCACTTCCCAACGTTTTTGGAATTGGGGGTATATTGTTCTTGGCTACGGCTTCCATACTGTAGTCCTTTGCTTTGTTAAGGAAAGTTAAAAAGCTTGGCTTCGAATGCAACAGTCGTGTTTATAAGAGAATAGGATCTGTTATCCAAATTATTGTTACATATGTGTACTCTTATTAGTAAACATGTTTGATGGTATTGGTTGCAAATGAGTATGCAAATCGGTTGAGAAACAGTTATGTAAATGGCATAATGTATCGTTTTTGTTTTTTTCCTTAGGAAAAGAGAGGATTTAGAGAACTGAGAGTCCTTGATAATGTGAAAAACAGCATATCTGAAACCAGTGATCCTGTTCTTCCAAAATGTATGGATACAATGCAAGACCAGCTGGGGTTGGTGCTAAAAACCTGTAAGTCAATAAATACCATTTCTCTTTTTTTTATTATTTAGCCCAAGTGCGACACTACTGGGGGCCTGCAGAGATGAGGGGCAATGAACATAAATGTACATGATGGAGTACCTGGCGCTGCCTTGAAATTGCTGGGAAGATTTTCTAAACACTGCACTTTGCCTCCACATGCATGTTTTACTTTACTTTACTTAGCAACAGCTAGTGTATCTTTTATCTTATGTTCTAGTATGGACTTTTAGGATCTAAGTATATTTAGATAAATAGCAATGCTCAGAACATATCCAAAGAAAATCTTGCAAAATGAGGAACTGAGTCAGCAGATGGCAGTAGGTCATCATTTTAAGACCAACGCATTGTCTTGTGTTTCAGTCTTTGCATATTAAATGTTCAATTTTTGCTGATCTGTCCATTGTGAGGATCGCTGTGTAAAGGGATTGCACCCTGTAGTACTGCCAGTCTGGATCAGAGGTTTTATAAGGGCAGGTCATGTACTTGGTTTTCTTGTTAAAACAAACTTTTCAGCAATGTGAAATAATACCCCTTCTGACTGTAGAACTGTATGTTTTTCAGAGTTAATTATGAAGCTTAAAACAACAGGTAGACCTTTTTAATGTTTCATTTTTGTCTGCCAGTGTCAATGTGTAGTTACTTTTACACAAACTTTTGCTAAATCTTCCCGTTTAAACATTTTTTTTTTTTCTGCAACAAAGTGAATCTTTATATATGTGCTCCTAAAATACAGTTGCTCTTAATTTGTCTTATAAAAAAGTGCTCGTTCACACAAGTTTGGCTGAACTGCATTTATCCATACAGACCAATGCTAGGGTACACAGAAAACCATTATTTTCTATGTGCCTTGTTCACTCTACAGTGCTGCCTTGAGGTGGATTTTATGAAAATGCAAAAACCTAAAGCTGACATCTTAGGCTCCGTTGGCTGTGCAGTTGCTATGGTGCTGCACAGATGATCAATTATGACAGTTGTTTAACTGTTTTGGGAACCCTTATATCGAAAGGTTTGGTTCCCCTTTTTCCAGAATTTTTAAATCTTTTTTGAGCTTTCAGGAAAGGGGGAGGAGAGCTGAATTTACACTCTGCAGAGCTCAGTAAGCAGCGCTCTGAGAGCTGATTGAAGGGAAGAGATGCACACCCCTAACACAGCACACAGGGACAGAGCAGAGGTTGTCAGTCAGCTGGAGCTTCCTCCCCGGTCAACATTTTTCTCTTGGTGTTGGGAATACTTGTCAGAAGTGACTCGTGCTGATTGCAGAGGAAAATAGCAGACTGAAATGACACTTTGTGCTCTGGATAGAGACAAGTACACACTATAGAGGTATATGCTTTGTTCATATTTCATGTCGGAGGTTTACAACCACTTTAAGATAGATTTCCCCTTACTCTGTTGTGTCTCTTGACAGGAAGAGAAGGGATATCTCCCCAATAGGACAATAAAAAAAACTTGACAGGGCTATTGACCATTCCTACTTTATTCAAAACTAGAAAAAAAGTGGATATACTTTACCCAAATAATTTATTCACATAATTCTTAACTTCTAGACTGATCTATTACACAAGTACTGTGAGGGGGAATGTATGAAGTCTGTGTGGTTGATGTCATGCAGAGAAACATGTATGTTATTATAGTTTGCTTGGACTGTGAACTCTGGGCCACACTTATGCACAGACCTTTCCAACTGTGTTCATTGTCCACGGTTATTACCCGCAGTCTTTTTGAACCAAAAAAGTTTGCTTGTCAAAACTATGATCAGACAGCCAGCATCTAATGTTTGAGTTTTCTAAAGCAGGCCTGGCATTTTATTACTGTTATTATTAGGTTCACACCTCCACCCACTGTAAAAATTGCTACCTAAAAAAACTTCAAAATTGTACCCGACGTAAATAAAAAAAAAAATAGATAAACTTTCACTTTCCCCATCTTGCACATTGCAGGGCGTGACATTATTCTTCCCTGGAGATTCATGAGGAACATGGAGGACCTCAAATTTCACAAAGAGACACTCCAGTCTAGTGCAGGATCATTTCTTGTGAGATTTGGGCTGCTCTGCATTCTCCATAATCTTCCTGAATGAATGGGGTAGACTTGGGTATGGTAAGTATATAGTCTATTTTTTTTTTTTAGGTATTATTAGGCAGAGGCATGAGGTCCAGACCTAATAAGCCAATCTTGCATTTTACTGTATTGTCTAACTCTTTAGCTGGCTTGTGTGACTAGACCTAGTACCGGTTTGTCCTCACCCAGGTGTCATAGTAGTTATAATACTTTTTATTTAATTTTTTTTTTCTCCGCATCATTTTTACATAGTACTCAGGGAATAAGAAAGGATTAAATTGTTTGTTTCAAGAAGTTATTACTCTGCAGTGACTGCAGTCCAGTGCTCTTGTTCACAGTTTTTTAATTAAAATACGGTTTCGTTCCCACAGTAGACCAGTGGAATGTTGTGGAATATTGAACATTCTGTTAATTAATCTACAAATACTTCAAAGCTGCTGTTTATTTAGGATGGGGAAAGTTGAATTTTCTCCAGTTTAAAACCACCTGTGTCTATATGGGGGATCAAGAATTCGAAACGGGGTTAGTTCTGTTGCAGAGATGGCCTAACGGCTGTTAGTAGTGAAGGACAAGGTATTCAATTTCTGTCCTACATGATGTACAGCTTGACATGCTGTAAAGTATTAATTGTTTCTGCATAGTCTTGCATTCCTGGGATCAACCAAAATATACTGCATATGTGGGGAAAAAAGCAAAAAAAAATGTGTCTAGGTTTTTTTTTTTCCATGCGAGCTTGGCTCTTGCCAAAAGGAGAAGAAAGTGACACAAGTTGGCAAAATATCCCTGAGCTATGTAAAATTTGGTCCTGTTGTGGTTTAAATCTGGCCCCTGGCAAGGTTTTCACACTTGCGAAGTAACTGGGAACTTTTCTGCTTTTTCTGTGTGTTGGCATTTATCCAAAGAATGATTTCGATGCACGAGGAAGAACCTGTTTATGCACCTGTATCTTTCAGGAGAGCTTTGGATATAAAGTGTGTCGCTGAATTTTATAAAGTTCACCAAGACCCTAGACATTGTCGTGTAGCCTTTAATTGTTCATGTACAGCAGAACAAACATGCATGGAAAAGGTTTTTTTTTTAAACAATTTTTTTTTCTTTTTTAAAGGATGAATAAAATATCTTGAAGAAAATTAGTCAAGAGAGAAATATGTTCTCTCTTGTCCTCTGAATGTGTTAGTTGCCTGAAAATCTTTTTGGCCTCAGTACTTTTCATGTAACTGGCCTGGAATTATGCATATTAGGAATTTTGATCTTGCTTGTTTCAAGTTAGTGACTAACTAGACTAGAAGATAATATAGAATACTAGAAGGTAATGAAGCCAGAGATTACAATATGCTGAAGGTCAGCAAGTGCAGTCTACATATTTCTATCATTCTGAAAATCTACAAAAAAAGCCTCGCTACAGAGTATAATAATCTGTGCAATAAATACCAAAAACATTGTATAAAAATGCATATAGCCACCTATACTCACTGTTGCTGCCTTGTTAATGAAAAATTGTCAACATCTGAAATAAAAGTGCACAAACAAGGGGTACACCCCAATTTCACAGTAACGCTGTGATCAAAAATATATCACAATTTATCAATAAAGTACATTAACATCATAATAAAGTAGTCCTCAAATAGTCCATAATAGTGCAAAGAAGTGCTGTGTTCCCAAATTGTCCATCACACTTCGAATGTGCTCGTTCGATCCCTCTCCCTCCAGGAAAAAACTCACCGGAAGTATATGCCAATCACTCTCATGACTGGCATAATTCGCTCTATGTACAATACACCTCAGCTCCCAGGCATCTCATCACTGGATCATTCCTCCATCTGGCTCATTGATCATCCCAAATTATATGAAAGAGAAAGGAACAGCCTCCAATGGTACAGTAACCAAAACAACCACAATTTATTGATAAAAAGCCAATTGCAGAATAAAAACACAAATGAGCTCATCAGTGGTGTATAATGGTGTCCGGATATGTAGTATAGTGCTAGCTCAGCTGTCTCACCGCCTCCGGAACCATCAGGCACACCCGCCACGTCACTTCCGCTTTCCAGCATAGACGTCCCTTACAGATGCCGCGTAGCCACGAGTTCTCGTAACTTTGTTTTCTTCCAGTTGATCCTGCTGTTAGTTTTCAACTTCCTTTAACAGACCAAGCTGTGCAGCAAAAGTGGAAGTTAATGTATTGAGACAAACAACTTAACACCGATGGGTTGCTTGCAATGATCAGCTTTTATTTATTTGGTTAAAACCTTTATCTCAAAAGAAAATAAAGCACTTTTTGTAACTAGTTAAAGTGTTGGCTATGGTTGGGCTTTAATTTGTTAGTTACTTATGTAAAGTACATCAAAATCGTCAAAAGTCCATCTAACACTACCCTTGCCAGATAATGCTGCTGTCCAAGAGTGACCCAGTTGCTCCTTCATAGATAGAGGAGCCACTCTAAGAAAGGAAATTTGTTACTGACAAGATCACCAAGTGAAAATACAGGACATTGGTTATCTGAATAATCTTTTCCTGAAGGACTCGTCTCCCTTCAATCTGCAAACATCCACTGGACAGTTCAGATGCCTCAGGTCAAAGAGACCAACCTCGGTGAGATGCTTCATGGGAGTTCTAGGCCTCATGGTAGCTTCTTTCGAGGCTGTTCCTTTTGCTCAATTCTATTTCTGGTCACTATAACACAACATCTTGTTGACCTGAAACAAATATGCGCCTCTTCCTCGACTTGCCTATGCTCCTGTCCAGCCAAGTAAGGAACTCTCAAGCTTGGTGGATCTCCAGCCCAGCCTGAACAACCTGGAAGTCCTTCCTTATCGCTGGAAAGTTCTAACAACTGGTGTTGTTCTTTCAGGCTGAGGGGAAATGCTCCTGTTCCTTAAGATCCGTACACACGATAATAAGCAGTTACTCAACCCACGGAAATTCTCGTACGACAGAATGCACCTTCTGAATTGAAGTAGTGTAGTGTATTGTATAGTAAAGTACTCTCTTATTTCCGAGCACGTGTAGCCTTGTTCTGATATTTTTTTTTTGTTTTTTTGGGCGAAGACTTTACTGATTAACCACTTCAATACCGGCCACTCCCCCCCCCCCCCCCCCTCCTGCCCAGGCCAATTTTCAGCTTTCAGCGCGGTCGCACTTTAAATGACAATTGTGCGGTCATGTACTCAAACCTAACATTTTTATCATTTTTCTTCCCACAAATAGAGCTTTTTTTTGGTGGTATTTGATCACCTCTGCAGTTTTATTTTTTGCTAAACAAACTAAAGACAAATTTTTGGGAAAAAAAAAAAAAAAGGGTTTTCTTTTGTTTTGTTATAAAATGTTTTCTCCTTCACTGATGGGCACTGATAAGGCAACACTGATGAGGAGGCATTAATATGTAGAATTGATGGGTACTGATAGGCAGGACTGATAGGTGGCACTAATAGACGGCACTGGCACTGATAGGCAGCACTAATGAATGCTAATAGATGGCACAGATTGGCAGCACTGATGATGAGGTACTGACAGGTTTTGCGGATAGGCACTGTTGGCACTTTGGGCACTGACAGGCGTCTCTGATGGGGCACTGACTGGCAGCTGATGTGCACTTATTGGCATTGTTGGTAGCACATCAGAAGGGGCTGTGCTGATAATCAATGTGATGATTATCAGCACAGACCCCCCCTCCCCCCTGACAGGGAGAGGCGCCGATCCGCTCTCCCTGTTAGCGCGAACTGAGGAAAGCCATTTACTGGCACTTCCTGGTTCACGCTGTGATTGATCACATGGTAAGGAGCCTCCGTCAAAGGCTCCTTACTACGATCGGAGATGTAGTGTGTCAGAGTGACACCATTGATCGCCGCACTGCGCGCCCCTGCTGGAGCAGGCCAGCAGTTTATCCTGCTGGACATCATATGATGCCCAGTCAGGATAACTGAACCACCGCCCAGCTGTCATTCTGCTATAGGCCGGCGGGAAGTGGTTAAGGGAAAATCGTACGATCGGGTATCGTAGGGGAAAAATGTTTTGTTTGACGCTTCTGATAATTTCAGATGAACTGTCATGATTGGTTCTCGAAAGTTGTGTACTAACGATCGGGTTATCGTATGATCGCTTCAAAAGTGGTACCTTTTGTCTGATTTTTCTGATTGTGTGTACTAGGTTTTAGAGTCCAGGGCCAACGTCTATGTGTAGCATTTGCTAGAAAATTACTTAGAACCCCCAAACGTATATATTTTTTTCTAACACCCTAGACAATAAAATGGCGGTCGATGCAATACTTTGTCACACCGTATTTGCGCAGCAGTCTTACAAGCGCACGTTTATTGGAAAGAATACCCTATTATTACTTAAATAGGACAACAGTAAAGTTAGCCCAATTTTTGAAAGATGTTACGCCGATTAAATTGATACCCAACATGTCACGCTTCAAAATTGCGCACGGTGGTGGAATGGCGACAAGCTTTTACCCTTAAATATCTCCATAGGCAATATTTTAAAATTTCTACAGGCTACATGTTTAGCGTTAGAGGAGGTCTAGGGCTAAAATTAATGCTCTCACTCGAACGATCGCGGTGATACCTCACAAGTGTGGTTTGAACACCGCTTTCATCTGCGCAACTTGCGTAAGCGTTCGCTTCTGCGCGAGAGCTCGACAGGGTGCTTTACATTAATTTTTTTTTTTTTTTTTTTTTTTTTAATGTTTGGGTCACATTTTTATTCTTTTTACAAGGAATGTAAACATCCCTTGTAATAGGAAAAAAGCATGACAGGACTTCCTTTAAATATGAGATCTGGGATCAAAAAGACCTCAGATCTCATCTCATATTTACATTAAAATGCAATAAAAAAAAAAATTCCCCTTTTTAAGAGATTGTCAAACGTCACTAACGCCCTCCAATGCTATGGAGCCGAGCGGGGGCCATCTTTCCCTCACTCTGCATCCAGGCAGTGAGGGGAGCGGATGCAATCGTCTCCACAGCTACCGGTGGCTCCGGTCAGCGCCTTAGCTGACCGGAGCGCTGCGGGAAGGGGGGGTCCCGATAAGCGATTTTGCGGCGAATCCGCCCCTGAGACCACTTTTTTTTTTTTATCTGAAAACTGGCCGTTTTTAAAAATACCGGGATTATGGAAGCTAGCTGCTGCCATAACAACTGTAATTAACGTCAAAGTAGCGACGTATAACGATGGCGGGTGGTCCTTAGGTGGTTAACCAGAAAGAAAGAATTTACCCCCTTCCTGACCAGAGCACTTTTTGCGTCACAGCACTGCGTCACTTTAACTGACAATTGCTCGGTCGTGCGACGTTGCACCCAAACAAAATTGTCGTCCTTTTTTTTTTTTCCTGCAAATAGAGCTTTCTATTTGATCACCCCTGCGATTTTTATTTCTTGCACTATAAACAAAAAGAGCGCCAATTTTGAAAAAGAAAAAGCAATATTTTTTACATTTTTGCTATAATAAATATCCCCAAAAAATATCTAAAAAAAAAACCAAACGTTTTTAGGCTGATATGTAATATTCTACATATTGTTGGTAAAAAAAATCGCAATAAGCTTATATTGATTGGTTTGCACAAAAGTTATAGCGTCTACAAAATAGGAGATAGATTTATGGCATTTTTTTATTTTTATTAGTAATGGCAGTGATTTTTATCGTGACTGTGACATGGTGGACACATCGGACACTTTTGGGACCATTGTCATTTATACAGCGCTCAGTGCTATAAAAATGCACTGATTACTGTGTAAATGACACTGGCAGGGAAGGGGTTAAGTGTGTCCTAGGAAGTGATAAGGGGGGGGGTTTGGTGTGGGGGGGGTAAATGGGCTACCTAGGACATGACGGCGAGCAGTAGAGCTGTCATGTCACTAGGCAGAACGGGGAAATGCCTTGCTTACATAGGCATCTCCCCATTCTGCTGTTCCGTGACACGATCGCGGGACACCGGCGGACATAGAGTCTGCGGGTCCCGCGGGCACGGTCACGGAGCGCCCACAATGCTGGTTCTTAAAGGGGAAGTACCTGTACGCCCATTTGTGCAGCCGTCCCATTGTGCCGACGTATATATTTGCACTAGTTGGCAAGCGGTTAAAAAGCATATCAATAGGTCTCCAGCGGGTGGTAACCTTCCAGGCGGTCAGTGGTGGGCAAGCCCCTCTGCAATGTGATGTATGGTGCTTGGAACCAGTAAGTTGATCAGGTAACACCAGGAAGAGCCAGCAGAAGCAACAGACTGCACATGGATAAGAACCACGCACCTCAAAGCAGCAGCTTCTATCAGGAAAATTATACTCCGTATTTGTCCTGCCCTCAGGACCAACCATTGCTAACAATCGGGCAACTGATTGCGAGCGCTTACACTCCAAAAAACAAAACTCTTCCTGCGCTTCTACGTGCCCACTTTAGTGGATGTTTCCTGGCCATTCTGGCAGCCAGACCTATGGAGCCAAGCTCTGCAAGGCTGCCACCTGCTCTTCTGTTCATACTTTTCCAAATTTTTACCAGGTGGACGTCCAAACTTCTGCGCACACACAGTCTTCAGCCACAAGACTCTTGCATCAGCTCTCTAAGCTGACTCCAAATTGACTCTTTTGTTTGTTGATCGGTCTGTTGGCACTATTCTGTTTGCCTAGTTGTTGCCAGGGGACATCCCAGTGTCTATGAATACTCAGCCTGTGTTTTGTATTGTGGTAAAACTAAGACAAGAGGAGGCTTGGCTTACCTGTAAATTCCATATCTTGGAGCACAGTACGGGACACAGGCCACCCTTCCTTATATTGTTCAGTTACTCTGCATTGCTTGCTACAAAAACACATGGAGAAATTTTGTCCTGGCCTGCACTGTGATTTTTATAACTCTCTGCTTGGATAGCCCCGTGAACCAATACCCAAAACTAAAATGTATGAAAGTTCCCTTTTGATCTTTTTTTTTTTTAAATATACAATCATGGGCAAAATTGTCACCCCTGCATTCCTGTCAGATAATGAACCACTTCACCCAGAAAATTATTGCAATTACAAATGTTTATGCATTCTCGTGTTTATTTATTTTGTTTGTATTGATATCACACAAAAAAAGTGGAGAAAGAAAAGTCAAATCTGACACATTCCACGCAAAACTCCAAAAATGGACTGGACAAAATTATTGTCACTTTCTCAAACTTTTAAGAAATCATTGCATTCCAAGTTTGTAATGCTCCTGTAATTAAAATCACCGGTTAACTACTTCAGCTCTGAGCCTATTTTTCAAACTTGTTTACAAGTCAAGTTTTTTTTTGCTAGAAAATTACTTAGAACCCCCAAACATTCATTTTTTTTTCTAACACCCTAGAGAATAAAAGGGTCGTTGCAATACTTTCACACCGTATTTGCCCATCGGTCTTACGCACTTTTTTTGGAAAGAATGCTCTATTACTTAAATAGGACAACAGTTAAGTTAGCCCAATTTTTGAAAGATGTTACGCCGAGTAAATTAATACCCAACATGTCACGCTTCAAAGTTGGGTCCGCTAGTGGAATGACGACAAACTTTTACCCTTAAAAATCTCTATATGCAATGTTTAAAAAATTCTACAGGTTGCATGTTTTGAGTTACAGAGGAGGTCTAGGGCTGGAATTATTGCTCTCGCTCTAACGATCGCAGCGATACCTCACGTGTGGTTTGAAAACAGTTTTCACTACTCATGTATGCGTTCACATCTTGGTGGGACGGGGCGCGTTTAAAAATTAAATTTTTTTTTTTTTTTTTGCACTGTTCTTTTTTTTAAAAAAGTGTCACTTTTTTTTTTATTACAAGGGATGTAAACCTCCCTTGTAATCAAAACATGACAGGATCTCTTAAATATGAGATTTGTGGTCAAAAAGACCTCACATCTCATATTTACACAAAAATAAAATAAAAATAAAATGTTGCTTTTAAGAGCTATGGGCAGAAGTGACGTTTTGATGTTGCTTCTGCCCTGCATTGGTATGGAGCCCAGTGGGGGACATCTTCCCCTCACTCAGCTCCATACCACACATGGAAGAGGACCCGATCGCCGCTGCTGGCGGCCTTGGTAAGCAGTGGAGGGCACCGGAGCGCGGCGGGAGCCCTCTCCCACTGCCGATAAAAGTGATCTCGCTGTGAATCCGCATCTGAGACTACTTTTATCTGAAAGCGGACCGCCCGCTGAAGAAGAGGATACCTGGGTTATGGCATCTATCTGCTGCCATAACAACGATATTCCCCTTCAAAGTACTGACATATAATGACGGCAGGCGGTCCGTAAGTGGTTAACAGGTGCTGACAATGTAGAAATCACACCGGTAACCAGTTAAAATGGAAAAAATTGACTCAACCTTTCTGTTGTGTATCTCTGTGTGCCACAGGGAGCATGGAGAAGAAAGATCAGCAAAGAATTGTCTGAGGATTCGAGAACAAAAATTATGGAAAAGCATGGACAATCTCAAGGTTAAAAGTCCATCTCAAGAGATCTTAATGTTCCTGTGTCCACTGTGAGCAACGTCGTTAAGAAGTTTACAGCCCATGACACTGTAGCTAATCTCCCTGGAAGAAATAGAAAAATGTATCAAAGATTGCAACAAAGGATTGTTCGAATGGTAGATGAGGAACTGTTTCAGCTAGCACTATACGTCGCCATCTGAATGAAAAGGGACTCTCTGGTAGGAGACCCAGGAGGACCCCACTGCTGACACAGAAACATAAAAAAGCCAGATCGGAGTTTGAAAAACTAACCTGGGGAAGTCAAAATCCTCTTGGGAGAATGTGCTGTGGGCAGATGAAACACGATTACAGCTTTTTGGTAAAGCCCATCATCATTCTACTGTTTTCAGAAATATAAAAATGAGGCCTTCAAAGAATAGATTACAGTCCCTACAGTCAAACATGGTGGAAGTTCACTGATGTTTTGGGGTTGCTTTGTTGCTTCAGGCACTGGATGTCTTGACCGTGGGCATGGCATTATGAAATCTGAAAACTACCAAAGCATGCTGAGCTGTAATGTAGGGACCAGAAAGTTGGGTCTCTGTCAGAGCCAAGGTCATGGCTCTTACGGCAGGACAATGACCCAAAGCACACATCAAAAATTACCCAGAAATGGTTTAGGACAAAACGCTGGAGAGTACTGAACTGGCCAGTAATGAGTCCAGATCTAAATCCCATAGAGCACCTGTGGAGAGATCTAAAAACTGCAGTTGGGGAAAGGAACCCTTCCAATCCGAGAGACCTGAAGCAGTTAGCGAAAGAAAACTGTTCCAAAATTCCAGTAAAGCCGTATAAGAAACTCATTGATTACAGGAAGCGATTTTGCTTTCTTTTATTTTTACCAGGTAATACTGCCACTAAATCTGTTGTTTTTCAACAGAGCAAGTTGTCCTGCTGATGTAGCAGTTAGAGCATTGAGACAAACCATTTAACACTGACGATTGCTTACAATAATCAGCTTTTATTTATGTAAAACCTTTATCCCTAAAGGAAAAAAACTGTTGCTATAACAGCTTTCAAAGTGTTAGCTTGAGTTTGGCTTCAATTTTGTTTAGTGTATTTAAATCTGGTAGTACATCTAACACTCCCTTTTCTCCAGACTGACAATGCTGCTGTCCAAAGAAGTCTGTTGTGCGTTCATCCAGAGTGTAGGCCCCTAATACAAGAGGTGTGTTACTGGCCAGATCACCAGGTGAAAACAGAGAAAAAGCCTAAGAAAACAATTGCAGCGACAACATCGAATTATTGGAAAGCTATATTCGTTTTTGTTTTGGATTGAATACCTCTTTATCCTATTGTAAACGGGACCATTTGTTTCTTATTTCAGGCAGATTTTAACAGCATCCATCCATTCTTTTAAAACCTCATGAATCGGTCTCATGAAAAACTAAAATAAACAGTTTAGGAACCAATTAGCACTTTTTAGAGTACAAAAATAATTTTAAAAGGAAAAATTTCCATGGCAGGCAAAGTCCTAGCATTCACTTGGGTGTTTTTTCAGTCACTTGAAGTTTTTATTGTGTGCTTTTGATACAATTCATGTATTTTCAGGCACAAGAAGTTTTTAATAAAAATTCTAATGAGAAATGTGTCGTGGATCTTTCAAACATCATCTATATTGCCAGCGACAGGTTGATTGGATGCAGCCACTGAAATGTCTGAAATTCACATAGCGTATGGCCAGCTTAATTCAATGACCTGTAAAAAGTATTTTGATCAGGAAAGAAAAGTGAGAAGTTCTTGCATACTTGTTCTGGGTCATCAACTCAAAGTACTGAAGCTAGATGGGTCAGCATTACAGCTAAATGATAATGACATTTACAGAATGAGAACTCAGCAGAATGCATGATTCCCCCATGAAAGGTTTCCTTTTATATTCCTTGAGGACAGATAGAATCCATTTCCAGGCAAAGGGACTCCTTTACTAATCTGCTGCAGCTATTAGGGGCAGTTGATATAAGATGATTTTCTCCTTTTTGTCTTCCAGGACAGCCTCTGAGACATAGGGCCCCTCCCTCTGGGACAGGAAACGCGTATACCCAATTAGTTTAAAAGGTGGTCCTCCAGGCCTCCCTCTTTGGTTTTTGTGTTTCCTGCTGGACGGGAAGGAGCATGTTAGGGACCTAAGGGGAGCTCCATATCTCAGGGGCTGCCATGGCGTGGACTGTCCTCTGCCTGTAGCACCCCTCTGTCCTGTCAGGG
This sequence comes from Lithobates clamitans, assembly GCA_037952925.1. Classification (NCBI taxonomy): domain Eukaryota; kingdom Metazoa; phylum Chordata; class Amphibia; order Anura; family Ranidae; genus Lithobates; species Lithobates clamitans. Next base: position 5,898,263 of record JBBGZY010000135.1, read on the forward strand.
AAGAGTAGGGTCGCTGTAAACTAGCGCTGCCTTTGCTCAGGGAGAGCAGGACCCTGGTGTTGTTGCAGACCCCGCCGCCCATGCCCCGCTAGGTACCTGTGTTTCGGCCGGCAGGCGGGAGAAGTTCGGCTGGCCATGCTGGTGCCTTCTCCGGTTCTTCCGGGTGCGGCGTGAGGGGCGCTTCTGCGTTCCAGCAGGAGGAAGTGATGAGAGCGTACTTCCGGCGGAACCGCATCATCAGGGGGCGCTGCGAGACACGGTCCAGTCTCTTGGGCGCAACGGTGTGTGTACAGGAGTTCGGAGTGGTGGAAAGGCTCAGGAAGACTGAGTGAGCACCAAGGACCATGGAGGGTACAGCGGTACAGGTGGACTCTGGTTCAGCAGGCTCCGGCACCTCTCAGGTAAGCGTGGTGAGGGTAGACCATGACTTACACTGGGGGGTTAGGGTCCTTTTAGACCTAAAGTTGGCGGCTAGGTCAGCCGCATTGGTAAATGCAGCTAGAAGGGCTGTATGGCTAAAAGCCTGGACAGGCAACGCTGCCTCAAAGCTTAAGCTTTGTGGGTTACCTTTTTCAGGTGATCACCTGTTTTGGCCTGGCCTCCAGGAGGCGCTGGAACACACTCAGGATAGGGAAAAAAGCATTTCCGGAAAAGAAAATTGAGGGTAAACGCTTTTTTCTAGGTCCCAGGCAGCAGGCCCAACAAGAGAGGGATGGCCGCCCCAAGAAACGTTGGACAGGCTACAAGGAGCGTGGTAGAGGAGGAATCCTATTTATTCCTCTTCAAGCCACCTCAAAGCACCAGTGACTTCTGTGTCCCAGTGGGAGGGAGACTGGGGGAGTTCCTCCCACAATGGACCACTTCATCCTCAAGTCTGTTTATACTAGACATCATAAAGAATGGTTACAGATTGGAGTTTGCTTCGGTTCCCCCCTCAAGCTTTCAGGTTACCCAGAGACCGAGAAAGTAGTCCCAGAGCTTTCGCTCTATTGGGGGATCTAGTGGATCAGAGAGGGAGTGTGGCCATGGAGTATACTCCCGTGTGTTTGTTGTAAAGAAACCATCGGGAAAGTTCAGGTTGATCCTGAATCTCCACCCCCTGAACAAGTTTCTGAGATGCAAATGATTCAAGATTGAGTCGATCTTTACAATAACCAATTTCCTGTGGTCACATGGCCACAGTAGATTTCAGGGATGCTTACTTGCACATCCCGATACATCAGGACTTTCAAAAGTTCCTCAGGTTGTCAGTCAGGGTAAACTCGGAGGTTCTGCACTTCCAGTTCCGGGTGCTGCCTTTCGGGCTGTCTGCTTCGCCAAGAATCTTTACGAAGGCTCTGGCAGAGGCTCTAGCCCCGTTAAGGGTCAAGGCTATAACTGTGATCCCCTATGTGGACGATCTATTTATTGCCCACTCTTCCCAGCAGCTAGAGAGAGACTTGCAGGAGGCTCAGAGTTTTCTTCTTTCACTTGGGTGGTTAATCAACCAGGACAAGTCCCAGCTGACCCCAGCACAGGAGGTCCTGTATTTGGGGTACAAGATCTCGTCAGTGGAGATGAGGGCGTTTCTCCCCAGGGAAAAAGATCCAGAAAGTAGATCAGGCAGTAGCTCAGCTTCAATCCAATCAGGTAGCCCGGATCAGAGAGGTCATGAGGGTGCTGGGTCTGATGATGTCCTGTTTCCCAGCAGTGGCCTGGGCAAGTCTTCATCAGCGCCCTCTGCAGAGTTTCATACTGCGTTACTGGGATGGCAAGAAGCAGAGCCTAGGTCAAGAGGTCGTTGTAGTGGTGGTGGGCTCATCACAATCTGGACAAGAGTCTGTCCTGGACCCGACCTGCAGCCATGGTGGTAACAACCGAAGCCAGTGCATTGGACTGGGTTGCCCACCTGGAGGGAATCTAAGCTCGGGGGACCTGGTTGCCAGTAGAAGCATGTCGATCCTCAAATCAGAGGGAACTTTTGCAATTTTGAGGGCTATAGAGGCTTTCCAGGATAGGGGGACAGCACCTACAGATACGGACAGACAATGCAGCGGCCGTCGCTTACTTGAACAAGCAGGGGGGGACCAGAAGCCCCTCTCTGCAATCTAAAGCAAACAAGATTCTGTGTTGGGCTGAGGTAAACCTATCCTCATTGTCAGCCATTCATCTGAAGGGCTCTCAGAATTCGCTGGAGGATTTTCTCAGCCGTCAGCGTTTAAGTCAAGAAGAGTGGTCCCTCAACAGGGAGGTGTTTGAGGAGATTGTGCTATGCTGGGGTCAGCCGGAGGTAGACCTCTTTGCCTCAGAAGGCAACAAGGAGGTGGCACAATTCTCCATCCATCTGCTGGACCAGGCCAGGGGGATAGATGCCTTTTGCCAACCCTTGGCAGTTCAGTCTCTGTTACGCCTTCCCTCCAGTGAGGCTGATAGCTGCTGTTCTCCAAAAACTTTTGGCAGAATCAACGGACCTCATCCTGGTAGCGCCATTCTGGCCAAGGAGACCTTGGTTTGCCAGCCTGAAGAGACTGGCCATTCATCCCCCATTATCTATCTCTTCCAGTGAGGGAGGACTTGATTTCTCAGGGCCCTATTCTACACCCGCAAATATAGAACCTCAGACTTACAGCCTGGTATCTGAGGAACAGCTGTTGAGGTCTCAGGGATTTTCAGAAAGAGTGATTAAAACTCTTTTTTGGAGTGCCGTAAACCGGTAACCAGGGCAATTTTTTGCCAAAGTAAGCAAAAGGTTTAGTTCCTGGTAGCAGGAGCAGGGACTAGAACATCCTGGGATTCCGGCAGTCCTGGATTTCCTTCAGGCAGGTGTAGAACTGGGTCTTTCTATCAGTACCTTGAAGATTCAGACCGCTGCCTTAAGTGTTTTCCTTCAGACCTCACTTCAGCAGAATCAATTCGCTAAGAATTTTTTCAAGGATCTATCCTTGGTCCTCAGGATCCTTACCAGAAGTCCCTTCGAACCCCTGGAAGAAGCAACGCTGAAATGGGTGGTGCTTAAAACTGTCGTCTTCTTTTTTTTTTTTTTTTTTTTTATTGCGATCACATCAGCCAAAAGGGTGAGTGATCTGCAGGCTCTCTCTATTAGGGAGCCATTTTTGTTGATTTTGGAGGATAGGATCATACTTAAGACTGACCCTAGTTTCCGCTAGTTTCCTAGTATCCACGTTTCATAAAACGCAGGACATTGTTTTACTGACATATTTTTCCTCCTCAGAGTCAGATGAGGAAGGATCTTTGAGTTTATTAGACGTTAAAAGAAGCCTTTTATTTTATCTGGAAGCCACTAGAAGTCTGATTCTTTTTTTGTTAATTTTGCGGGGGCTCGCAAAGGCTATAAGGCGTAAGCACCTCCAGGCAGTGGTCCCTCCCTGACAAATTAAGTTTCTTGCTTATCATCTCAGAGGCTGTCCTGGAAGATGAAAGGAGAAAACCGGAGTTAGACTTACCGGTAACTCTTTCTAGGAGTCTTCCAGGACAGCCTAGTTTTCCACCTGGTGTTTTCTAGCAACTGGTGTTGGATGTATGTATTGACGTTCTGTTAGTGTGTTGTGCCTTTCAGAATCTTCTGGTAGTTCTTGGTTAAACTGAAGAGGGAGGCCTGGAGGACCACCTTTTAAACTAATTGGGTATACAGTACGTGTTTCCTGTCCCGGAGAGAGGAGCCCTATGTCTCAGAGGCTGCCCTGGAAGACTCCTAGAAAAAGTTACCGGTAAGTCTAACTTCAGTTTTTTGGGGTTTTTTTTCCCTTTAGTCCCTGTCGATAACCAAGCTACCTGTAATGTATTATTGATCACTCTTCTATCTGTATGAGAAAATGAACCGTCTGGTGTGAACCTGTTTTTTACAGGCTTAAACACATGAATGATATAGAGGAACTTTTGTTCATCATGTAGTTTACATGTATTTTGTCTGCAGGGCGGGAGGTTGCTTGGTCCAAGTGAAATGTAATCATAGTTGCATAGGTAATCCTGGTTGAAAAAGACACAAGTCCATCCAGTTCAACCAAGAAAAATGTAGTTACATCCTTACAAGGACTGATGATTTCACCATTTAGATTTACATAATTAGACTATAATTGTGTGCAAATGAAACCGCTGAACTCCAAAGCTATTTAGAACCATTTTCACTGTTTAGAATTCACCCCATTAACCACTTCAGCCCCGGAAGAATTTACCCCCTTCCTGACCAGTGCGTTTTTTGCGATTCGGCACTGCGTCGCTTTAACTGACAATTGCGCGGTCGTGCGACATGGCTCCCAAACAAAATTGACGTCCTTTTTTTTCCCACAAATAGAGCTTTCTTTTGGTGGTATTTTATCACCTCTGCGTTTTTTATTTTTTGCGCTATAAACACAAAAATAGTGACAATTTTGAAAAAAATGCATTGTTTTTTACTTTTTACTATAATAAATATCCACAAAAAATATTTTAAAAAAACATTTTTTTCCTCAGTTTAGGCCGATACGTATTCTACATATTTTTGGTAAAAAATCGCAATAAGCGTTTATTGATTGGTTTACACAAAAGTTATAGCGTTTACAAAGTAGGGGATAGTTTTTTATGGCATTTTTATTATTCATTTTTTTTTTTTTTTTTACTAGTAATGGCGGCGCTTTAGCAATTTTTTTATTTATTTTTTTATTATCGTCACTGCGACATTATGGCGGACAGATCGGACATTTTTTGACACATTTTTGGGACCATTGTCATTTATACAGCAATCAGTGCTATACAAATGCACTGATTCCTGTGTAAATGACACTGGCAGTGAAGGGTTTAACCACTAGGGGGCTAGGGAGGGGTTAAGTATGTCCTGGGGAGTGTGACTAACTGTGGGGGGCGTGGCCCGATTCACGGAGCTCCCGGCCGATGCGCGCATGCAACGGCACAGCAGGAAAATTCAAAGGGACGTACGGGTACGCCCATTTGCCCTGCCGTGCCATTCTGCCAACGTACATCGGCGTGCGCCGGTCTGGAACCGGTTAAGGTGTCTAAACCCACATCATAAAAAAACCTATCAAGAAATGGTGTATTACTTGCTGTTCATACTCTTCCTACTTTCACATATGAACACGCAGCGGCTCACAGCAGGGGTCCGGTGCGTCCTTGTTCAACGTTTCAGGTCCAATTTCAGATCGAATTTTTGGCTGAATTCGGACCTGAAATGGACCAAAAGACACACAGGAACCACTGCGGATATGTGTAAACCGACTCCATAGAAAGCCTGCTATTGCGAATTCCCGCATCCAATTCGCATTAGTGTGAACCCAGCCTCAGTCACTAGAAGATTAATTTCCTGTACTCTGCAAAACTGGTTGATCCTGCTGTTCTCCATCTCCACTTTCTGTCCATGTCCCCAATTCAGCTGGGGATTTTGCAGCTGTGGTGGCAATTCTGCACATGCTCAAGTTTCAGTGAGTTTCTATGTAGGAGCATTTCCTCCCTATCACATCTGAGCAGCCTATGTGCCTATAGTCACATGTGGGTCTATAAATAGTGATAAATGACAGCCCACTCCTTCCTTCCCTCCCTCCTCCATGCCCACTAGCCAGCTAAACACAATAGGGATGGGATATCACATGTAAATGAATGGAGGCTTCACCTCCCTCTTATTCTAAGACACAGGCTGGAGGGGCATGACACAGCCTGTGAATGGCAGAAATCTGCCCACACTGTGTTGTTGCCAATAATATTAAAGATTTGATTTCAAATATATGTGTATGTCAATTTAAAACGGTTTATTGATATATATTTTTGTTATTACTCCTGTTTGCCAAAGGCTGTTTTTTTATTTTTATTTTTTGAACACGTGACCAGCAGCAGAGGACTAGAAGCTCCTACTGCCTATGTTTCCATGCAGACATGCTGGGAAAGATCTGGGTGACAGCTGTATATTGATTAGGAAAAAAGTCCAAAGAGTGAACCTTTTAATCACAAGCTGATGGCTGTAGTAGCAGCCATCAGCCTGTGTTAGTTTTGTACAGTCACCTCCGGACTTTAAAGTGAAAGTGATACAGCAGCTCCATAGCTGCCGATCACTTTCTCACAGCCGGCAGCCTAGTAGCCCCTCAGCGGAAACCTTGTGAGCTGCTAAAATTAATAATAATAAATGCAATGAAAACTAGTGAAAAGTAAAATAAAAATAAAATAGACAGCTGCCAGCACTCAAAGGAATCGGGAAGTTCTCTGGAGCACAGGCTTAGGACGGGGTGAACACCGCTGACCGGGGCTGCAGATCCTGCTTCAGGTGACACTATCACCCCACCACACATGAGTTTACTAAAGCATGTTTTTTTTTTTTATTTTACCATTGTAATTCTTGTAGAGTTTAAGTTGTAATAAATCTTTTTAGAACAAAATCACAGTATTGCAATTGTTTCTGCATGTGGCATATATGAGAGAAGGTTGCTGGTAACCAGGAGGAAGTTGTTGTTCTTGATCTGCACTTTAAGCCTAATAGTTACCACAGGAAGGAGGAATCGCAGTTGGATCTTTTAAAGCTGTTAACATTTTCTACAGGCTTTTATACAAAGCCCTTAAGGGGAGGTTACATCCGGTGGAGGGGTGCACGAGGATTGTGTGTGCACTACATGAAGGCACCAGCATAACTCATATGGTCTATGATGGACTGTTAAAGAATCTGATTCAGCATATATATTAAGGATATTGTGCAGCACACGGAGCACTTTATTTTGGACATTATAAATAATTGAATGTTATTTGCACATTTTTGGATTTGTTTTATAGGATGTATTTATTATTAATTTAACATATTCATTTATTTAATAGATTAGTAGATTTTTTTATGCGTGTGTGTGTGTGTGTGTGTGTGTGTGTGTGTGTGTATATTATATATATATATATATATTACATATTATATATATTATAAACACACACAAATATGGTGTGTGGCAGCTCCCCCTCCTCCTGTGGTTCCTCGGCTGTCCCATGCTCGCCGGTGCCTGGGAACACAGCCGTCGGCTGGGGGAGAGATCCAAATCCATGCCTCAATCTCACATACAAACAGTGAAACTGGAAATGATATCCCTTTTGGTTTCAGATGCACCCTTTCCTGGTTTTCACCACAGCCGGGTGCCCACACTTGTGATGCCGGCAAGCGACAAAGGAGAGAGCCGAGGGTTTGGGCTGCCGCATCGCTGGGTCATGGGACAGGTGAGTGTATGTTAAAGGTGAAGTCCAGCCTGAGCTCATTCGGCTGGGCTTCTCCTGTTGGTCACAGGAATGCAACTCGTTTTGCACTCCTGAGACCCGTTTTCAGCTTCAATGGAATCAGTCCAGGCAGCACTTGGGACTGATGGCAGTCTCAGCCTCTCAGCGAGCTGGCCGATCCCTACCCCTCCACAGCTCAGCGCTCTAGTGAGTGGGGGGGGGGGGCAGAGCTGCTCACAGGCAGCAGCTCTCTGCTCAGGGAGGTGAGAGAACCCGAGCCATCTGCGATTTTCGGTGGTTGGGCTCCCAGTGAAGAGGCGGCGGGGAATAGATGCAGCATTGATCTGATGCTGCATTCACCTAGGTAAGTATGAATCTACAAAATGTAAACCCCAGTCGCACCATACGTGTGACATATCGCCAGCGAACATCAGAGTGAGAACAATAATTCTAGCACAAGAGCTACTAGTTAACGCTAAACTGAGCTGTGAAGGCTTTTGAAGCGTCACCTTTGGGGATTTTTGGGCACCATCGTTTTTAACCAAAAATGGGTATTAGATCGTGTGGTTTTGCACTGAAATTAATTTTATTATATTTTTTCCTGAAAATTTGTGTTTATTAACCACTTGCCTACAGGGCACTTACACCCCCTTCCTGCCCAGGCCATTTTTCAGCTTTCAGCGATTTCGCACTTTGAATGACAATTGCGCGGTCATGCTACACTTCACCCAAACAAATCTTTTATCATTTTCTTCACACAAATAGCGCTTTTTTTTGGTGGTATTTAATCACTGCTCTTTTTTTATTTTTTACTAAAAAAAAAAGACCAAAAATGTTGAAAACATTTTTTTTTTTACTTAGTTACAAGGTTTACTGACAGAAACTAAGTAATTTTTCTCCTTCACTGATGGGCACTGATAGGCTGAACTGGTGGGCATTGATGAGGTGGCACTTATGGCAGCTGATGAGGCGGCACTTATGGGCACTGATTAGGTGGCACTGATAAGGCACTAATATGCCTCACTGATAGGTGGCATTGATAGGAGGCACTGATGGGCACTGTTGGGTGGTACTGTGCACTGATAGGTGACACTAGGCACTGATTGCTGCCACTGGTGGGCACTGGTGACACAGTTGGCGCTATATTGTAATCGGGGGACTGATCGGTGCCCTGATTACATGTGCAGATGTCCCCCTGCGTGGAGATGCCGCTGATCTGCTTTCCTCGCCACACACTCAGTGTGAGGTGAGGAGCGCTGATTACCGGCATCTCCGTGTTTGCATGCGTCCGGCTGTGATTGGACACAGTCGATCACATGGTTTAAAGAGCCGCGGATGCGGCTCTTTACTGAGATGGGGGTCGCGCCATGTCCTAGCAACATGCGCACCCGAGTGGCCGTTCTGAGAGAGCCGCCCCGCCGTCATTTGACGGTGTGCGGGCAGCAACTAATTAAACAGTTGCACAAATATCATGTGAAGCAACAATTTGCAACTATCACCTTTTTTATTCTACAGGGCCTCTGCTTTCAGAAAATATGTAATGTTCTTGAAGTATATCATTTTATTGCCAAAAATTAAGATTTTTACCCGTATGCAGGGGAAATAAAATAAATTGCTCTGGAGCCGAACTGGTAAATTAAAATGAATAGGGCCATCATCCACATACAGAAATAGAAGAGACAATGTAAGGTAACCAGTGTGTGTTTAAAGCGGTTGTATACCTATATTTGTAACTTTTACCTACAGGTAAGCCTATATTAAGGCTTACCTGTAGGTAAAAAAAATATCTCCTAAACCTGTAAGGTTTAGGAGATATTCCCCTCGCAATGAGCCGCTAACTGCAGCGGCGCATGCGCACAGGGGACTCTCGGCTGACAGCCCGGCATGCCGGGCAGAAGTCTCCCGCGCGCATGCGCGGGAGTGACGACATCGCGGCTCCGGCCACTCACAGCGCCGGAGCCGCGATACCCGGAAGACACGCCGAGGGGAGATGTCGGCTCCCTCGGCGTGGACCAGGTGAGATGCCGGCGCCTCGTTCTAAGGTAAGTATCTCATAATGAGCTAGTATGCGGTGCATACTAGCTCATTATGCCTTTTCCCTTGCAGGTGTAAAAAAAAAAAAAAAATGACAGCGGGTATACAACCGCTTTAATATCACTTTAAGTTTTTTCTGGTAAATGCCTTCCTTTGCTACATTTGATCAACTGTCTTCAACAGGGAATTTTCCATGTAGGTAGGTGAGAGCAGCAAGGGGAGGACGGCAGAAGAGCTTCACAATGCTGATCTAAGCAGTTTTTGCAAAGGCATAACCTATTTTACACATGGCCTACCCCTTTACCCTTAAAGTGGAAGTCCATGCAAAAACTAAAATCCCTGCATCTATAGACACCACTGATCTAACACTAACCTATCTAGCCCTATAAAGAAAAAAATGAGTATACATACCTTCACTGTGGAGGCAAGTCCTGAGGACACGTATGACAAAGGTAGCCCCATAGTAAGTCTATGGGTGGCATCACTTCCCATTCATTTCACAGCTGCTGTCGGCGGTGTACTCTGCAAAGATTCCACCACTGGAGATGGGGTAGGATCGGGTTAAAAAAAGGTATGTATACTGATTTTTACTTTACGGGGCTAGGTAAGGTTAGTGTTAGATTGTGGGTAACTATAAATCAGGGATTTTAGTGTTCGCGTGGACTTCTACTTTAACAGAAAATATAATTGTTTTTAAGTAAATGCATTTGTGCCCAAGGTTTATTTGTCTGTAGACACTGAAATGTCTATATGGTTGCCTGTTGTATTTTAAATATTATATCAAAGTGTGGCATATTCAAAGAACAATGCAAGAGCTTTGAATGCTTGTACGGCTGTTCTGGAATATGTAAATAAAGGAAATATTTAAGCCCCTCTGCCCATCTGTTAGCAATCTGAGATTTGTCAAGCCTTTCCTTGCATATGTACAAAGTACTAGCAATTCCCATTGCTTGTCAGTCGGGGAAAACTGATGAGCCCTTTTATATCCTTTCCTGCTTTGGCTATTTAAAGCATCAGCATGCAGTATGCTAAACCAGGCCTTCGCAGTGATCACCCAAGGGCACTTCCTGAGCATAGTGCGAACATGTTTTACTAAAGTTTGTTTTAGTTCTGTCGCACATGCTTTTGTGTACACAACTTCCCTTTGAGGATAGAACAGCTGATTAATCAATTCAAATCTTTCTTACAGTGGAAACTGCCAGTCATACCATCCGCAGGCTCCAGCAGCAAGAGCAGGAACATGCAAAGGTAAACGCTGATCATGCCACATTCCTAATATTACTCTGAGACATACAAAGAACTGAAATCTTGGAATACCTATAGTGAAGATGGAAACTTTGGGGCAGAATTCACAAATGTAAGCTGTCAAAACCAAAGGTGTAGTTCTTATTTAAAGCCTAAATGCAGCCAAAGTATTAAAAAATAAACAGACAAAACCTGTCCCTAGTTGATTCGTCTTGTTTTGGTTGAGATTCTCCTGCTGTGCCCCAGCCCCCCCCCCCCCCCCCCCAGGTTGACCACATTTTCCAAACTGCCATTCAGAGACACCCCACCCCCCCGCCTTCCCAAAAAAGATGAGGGGGGGATTCGGCAGCGGGCGATTTGTCAGGCGAATTGCTGGTGTTAGCACTTAAATCATCCCGACACCATGCTTGATTTGAATCACATTATTTATATTACTACATTGTAATATATAGTGAAATAGTTCAACTCACCATAATGCAGAATTAGTGGGAACCCTGAGCTTGTCACTTGCGGCCAGATGCAGCGTGCCACCCATAGCCTGCCGCCAGATGCAGCGTGGCACTTGCCACTCATAGCCTGCCGCCAGATGCAGCGTGGCACTTGCCACCCATAGCCTGCCGCCAGATGCAGCGTGGCACTTGCCACCCGTAGCCTGCCGCCAGATGCAGCGTGCCACCCGTAGCCTGCCGCCAGATGCAGCGTGCCACCCGTAGCCTGCTGCCAGATGCAGCGTGCCACCCGTAGCCTGCTGCCAGATGCAGCGTGCCACCCGTAGCCTGCTGCCAGATGCAGCGTGCCACCCGTAGCCTGCTGCCAGATGCAGCGTGCCACCCGTAGCCTGCTGCCAGATGCAGCGTGCCACCCGTAGCCTGCCGCCAGATGCAGCGTGCCACCCGTTCACCAGGAAGTGACAGCGGCGATGCAGCAGCCTAATCGGGGGGCATCAGATTGGCCCAGGGGGCAATTCCAGGACACTGTATGGTCCTGGAATGAAGGTGCCCGGGACCCAGGACAGGCCTGCCAAATACGAAACTGTCCCGAGCAATCCGTGTCCAGCTTCTCCATTCATAGAAGCCATACTGCAGCTTCTATAATTGAAACAGGAACTAAGAATGGAGGATGGGTGGATGATCATGTTTAGTGCAGCTTCTATGAATGGTGAAGCTGGGTGGAAGGGACAGGCATTGTCAGGGCCTCTTGATAAGAGCATGTGTTGGCCCCTTTTATGTATTAACCTGTTCCGCACCAGAAGATTACGACAGCAGAGGTGGGGAGCAGAGGGTGCTTGGATGGAGAAAGATTTCAACCAAAAGAGGCATGAGCACAAGGAACACTTCCTACTGACTGTTAGACATGTCTTGTGTTGATTTTTCTGTTTTGTTTTTTTTGGCTGCACCTTGGCTTTCAAGTGACTTCCTATAGGGTTAAAGTGGCACTTTTTTTTTTAGTTTAAGTCATATAGTTAAGGCCAGGGCTTTTTTTCAGGGGGAACTTGGTGGAACTCAGTTCCACCACCTCTGGCTCAGACTCTCTGCTCCCTGCCCACCGCTATCACTTGTAAACACAGAAGTCTGGTTTCTGTGTTTACAAATGACAGCTCTGCACTCTGTGTGTAATGCAATCCTGGTATTTATTGCCCCTTTAAGACCCTCCTACTGTTCGTGAAATTTGACAGAGCACACCCACTATTTGATGTGATTTGGAGGGTGTGTGTGGATGGAGGGGTTTTGGGGGGTTGTGGTTGAGTTCCAGCACCTATTGTTTGAGGAAAAAAAGCCCTGGTTAAGGCAATACAAACCACAATGATGTAGCAGCTAATCACATGTTGACTGTATCCGTTTATTACACAGAAGATTCATTTTGATTGATTGCTAGGCGTTGCTTGATTTTGAACATTGTTTTGATTTAAAAAGCCAAAAAAATTCACTTAAGTTGTGGACACCTGTATTATATGTGGTTTATTTAATGTTTATGTTGTATTTCAAAATCTGCTCCAGACAAGCCCTTTTTTTTTCTCTTTTTAGCTTTGAACATACTTGGATATGAGTACTTAAATTTTTTTATTGCTGGGAAGGTTTCGGTTTATTTCCTCTTCCTATAACAGGAGGACATGAAATAAGGGGAGTGATTGTCACTGGGACGGGAAAACACAAACCGAAATAATATGTTGTAGGTTCTAACGCTTTCCCAGTCTCCTGAAATAATGTATTTTGTGTGCCTACTGGAGAGATTTCCTTCCACTTTCTGTTTCAACATGGGTACAGAGACTGACCAATACTAACAGGTTTTATTCCTCCCATTACGCTGTTCAAATCATTAAAGTGATATTAAAGACTTTTTTTTTTTTTTTTTTTTAACTTTGTTAAAATAAGAAAAGATGTTCGACTTACCTGCTCTGTGCAGCAGTATTGCCTCTTCTTTGACAGTCCCATGCTGGCACTGTCCGTTCCTTCCTCTTCCAGGTGCTAAGGAGGCCCTCGTGCGTACATACTCCCGAGTCTGGCTGTGTGCATCCATAGATGCATACAACACCGGTAAAGCACACCCCTGCTCTCTCCTCCACAGGAGTTTTACTGACAACAGCAGGAGCCTATGTCTCCTGTGAGACCAGCAAATGAGAGGAGCTGTGATGACTGCAGCCGAGACAGCTGGAGTGGTGACAGGTAGTGAGGTTTTGTTTTATTTAACTTAATGCAGATAATGCATTAAGGTAAAAAAAAAAACATTAGACTTTAGAACCACTTTAGGAGCACTTTAATACTGAGTGTAAGTCATGAGCGTGCAGCCTAGGGTGAAAATCTGCTTTTCCTTACATACAGTATAGTATTGTTTTTGGGTTAGGATGCATCTTGAATGCAAAACATGTACAAAGGTTTTTAAAAAAAATATATTCTTGTAGGTAAATTTCAGATGTTAGTGTATGAATATGAACTTCCGAATGCTGGATCTTTTGTCTACCTTGACTCCAGGTTGGATTTTATATTGAAATGAACTTTTTATAGTGGCACATTTGTAAGGGTTAGCGTTTTTACACCACCTTGTACTTTAGATTAATTTTCCACAAATTCTTAGTGTTTGCTTATGTTACAAGTTTTTTTTTTTTTTTTTTTCCAACGTTTGTAAAAGACAAAAAGCACTTTTATTATTAAAAAAATCCCACAGTGGAAAGGTAAAGGTTACAGCTGTTGCTCTTATACCTCAGACATAATGTCTATTAGGTCGTCTTATGGAGTGGCTTTTCATCATGACATGCTAAGAGCTTGTGAATCACTGAAGTGTACTATTTGCTTATTTGAACTACCTGTTGAACATACTAGCTTTTATGAATCTGCTGCCGACCGCCGCCTGTACATTTACGTTGACAGAATGGCACGGCTGCGCAAATGGGCGTACCTGTACGTCCCTTTGAATTTGCCGCCGTGCCATCGAGTGCGTGGCGGCGCGCTCACGCGCACCCGTCGTTAGCTCCGTGAGTAGGACTGCGGGTCCCGTGCACTCTATGTCCGTGGGGATACCCGCAACCGTCTCACGGAGAGGAGGTGCTAATGTAAACAAGCATCTCCCCGCTCTGCCTGTGATCGGGAGCGGTGATCAGTGACGTGTCACTCATAGCCACACCCCCTAACAGAATCACTCCCTAGGACACACTTAACCCCTTCCTAGCCAGCTAGTGGTTAACCCCTTCACTGCCAGTGTTATTTTTACATTAATCTGTGCATATTTATAGCACTGATCGCTGTAAAAATGACAATAGTCCCAAAAATGTGTCAAAATTGTCTGTGTCCTCCATAATGTCGCAGTCACGATAAAAATTGCAGATCGCCGCCATTACTAGTAAAAAAAAAATTCTTAATAAAAATGCCATAAAACGAATCCCTATTTTGTAGACGCTATAACTTTTGTGCAAATCAATCAATCAAACGCTTATTACGATTTTTTTTTTTTTTTTTTTTTTTTTTACCAAAAATCTGTAGAAGAATACATATCGGCCTAAACTGAGGGAAAAAAATGTTTTTTTTATATATTTTTTGGGGATATTTATTATAGCAAAAAGTAAAACAATGCGTTTTTTTTTCAAAATTGTCGCTATTTTTTTGTTTAGCACAAAAAACCACCAAAAGAAAGCTCTATTTGTGGGAAAAAAAGGACGACGATTTTGTTTGGGAGCCACATAGCACGACCGCGCAGTTGTCAGTTAAAGCAACGCAGCGCCGAATCGCAAAAAGTGCTCTGGTCTTTGGCCAGCCAAATTGTCCGGGGCTTAAGTGGTTAAGCCCGAGAGGCGGAAGTGATGTCACTTTGGTTTTCCAAGGGCATAAAGTCAAGTGGGGGCTATCTGGCCCTCACTCAGCTTGCTGCCCAGCCACTGATCAGACCGGATCGCTGCCAGGTTTACCGGCTGCTCCGGTAAACCCGTAAGACACCGGGTGGGGGCACCTCTCCTGCTGCCTATAAAAGTGATCTTGCAGGGAATCCCCTGCTGAGACCGCTTTTATATCAAAGCTTGCCACCTGCTGTAAATAAAGATTCTGTACCAGGGTTATGGCAGCTAACTGGCTGCTGCCATAACCCTGGTATTTAGGTATTTAAAGTAATAACTTACATTTATAGTTAGGCGGTGGGCAAGTGGCTATAGAGGAACTCTGTGCCATAAGGTTGGTATTCATTGGCAGTATTTTAGGTTATGTTTAGGCCCTAGATAGCAGAGGTCACAGCCCTACCTCCCTTCCTGAATCGGTATTTGTCTTTGCTCTAGTCTAGAGCCAGTCGCAGAACAAGAGGAAAAGGTGTCAGTTGAGGAAGACACCTCACCTTCTGAGCCATTAAATGAGGATAAGACTGCTACAGCCTTCTCTTCTAAGCTGAAAGACACTATTGGTACTTATTGAAACTGTATGCTCTTGTTTAGCATTGCAGTAGCCAGTCTGCTTGCCCAAGGGTACCCAGTATGGGGATCTCTAAAAATACAGTCTTGGCAAGGCTTTTCCTCCCAAACACTTCACCCAGCAATATCCTATTAAAGAATGCTTCCTTGAGCAATTTCTATGATGGAGCCGGCCTTCATTACCTTAACAAAACCCTCATGGCCCCCTGTAGAGGATAATCTTGTGTTCAAAGACCCAGTAGGTGAAAGGTCTAAGGGAGGCCCTTCTTAAAGCTATCTCTGCCTTGGTGAAACCTTCCATACAACCTGCAGTTGTGTCCATGGCAGTCTATCAGACTATTGATACCTAGACCAGTGTTTCTCAACTCCAGTCCTCAAGGCGCACCAACAGGTCATGTTTTCAGGATTTCCACTATTTTGCACAGGTGATTTGATCAGTTTTCACTGCCTTAGTAATTACCACAGCCATTTCATCTGAGAGAAATACTGAAAACATGACCTGTTGGTGCGCCTTGAGGACTGGAGTTGAGAAACACTGACCTAGACTAAGTGTATGGCCCAGAACCCCAGTTCCATCCTTAGAGATCCCTCTGCCATTATTTATATGAATCCTTTGCCTTCATCTTACGCTACTGTGCAATCCGCTTAGTTAACATACTTTTCTAAATTTTCAGGATGAGCCTTCTCACTGTGCATGATTCTCTGCTGGTCAGCAGAACTCCTTAATGCTTTGAGAGATTACCTTTGGAAGCCAAATGCCTGTTTGGGACCTCCTTGAATAAGTATATCAAGGAAATCATGGGGGTATAATCATGAATACACTCCTCACCCCCCCCCCCCCAAAAAAAAAAGGCTTGCCTGTCTACCTGTAAGTCTTCTACTTCTGAGATTAGGAAGGCTTTATTTCGTCCCTCTGTCTTGCACTGTTAAGTCTAAAAGAGAAATTTACTTTACTGAAAAAACAAGACCATCCAAACCAACCAAGAACATCTTTTGGCCGCCTGGTCCCAGATAATTTTAGACACCTGAGTGTTGTTACCAGGTGCTACAATAGGGAGTTTTGCATTCTACCCCCGTTACCCTTCTTACTCTCCAACTTGTCTCCTTACCCATTATGACACATGGATCTGCTTGCTGATGTTCAACAGTGCTTGGATCAAGGGATCGTTACCTATGTACTAACAGGACAATGCTTTCAAGATTTCTGTTCAACTTCTTTATGATTCTCAAACAGAATGGAAGAGTTCAGCCCATTCTTGATCTGAAAACTCTCAATTTGCTCCTATGGGTTCAGATGGTTAACATGTAAAATGCCAGATTGGTCATTGCCTCCCAGGGTAACTTCTGTCCTTAAGACATCAGGAATGCCTATGTAAACACTCCTATTTTTCTTTCTCATCAACACTCTGCATTCTGCAGTTTTACCAATGTGTCGCCCTTCCCCTTGGCCTGTCCATGGTCCCCCTGGGCTTTCACCAAGGTGCTTGCCTTCACTCTGGCTCTGCTTTGTTCTCAAGGGATTCACATTGTCTGGTACCTGGATGATCTCTTGGTAAAGGGCCAGTCTTCCCTGTTCTTGTCAGCCAACATCCAGCAAAAGGTAGAGGCTTTTGAGAGCTTCAGTTGGACCCTCAACCTCCAGAAGTCAATGCTGGACCAATCTCTCATATTGGCATACCTGGATTCAGAATTTTTCTGCCTTGGGACAAATTTCTGTCATTTCGCTCTTATGCCAGAGCCTTTCGGGCCCATAGAAGGCTCTTGATTTGTACTTGCACGGGGGTCTTGGTTCTCATGGTGGCCTCTTTGAGGCAGTGCCATACACTGTTTCAATCCAGACCATTGCACAGCAACATTCTGGTGTAAGGGACAAGCAGACCCTTTTCTTGACCACCCCATTCGTCTGATCCCCTGGGCCAGATGCTCTCTAGCATAGTGGATTTCCAATCCAAGTTTCATGAAAAGTTTATAGGACTAAGGCCAGCCTGTTGGGCTGAGAAGCAGTCCTGAATACCTTGTTGTCAGAGGAAGTTTGATTTTTGATCAAAATTATGGAACTCGGGGCAATTCAGTTGGCCCATCAAGCATCAAGGAGGCATCCAAAGTCACCTGCTCTAAGGGAAGCTGATGTAAATCTCTCTTGGGCAGATCTTAACGTTCTAACCCTATCCGCTGTCCACATCCCAGGCATGGAAATTTAGCCGGTGGGCTTTTTCAGTCAACTACGTTTTGGCTCCACAGGAATGGATTCGCCATCCAGAAGTCTTTCAAATCATTTGCCATGGGGGGATGGCAAATGTGGACCTCTTTACATCCAGACTCAACAACACACTAGACAGGTTTATTTTAGGTCCAGGGGCTCTTGGGGCTTCACAGTGGACACACTGGGATCAGTTAAACCTTTAACTATGCCTTTCTGCCTTCCATATTCTCACTGCCCTACTCTGCAGGATCAAGGACATTTAAGTAATTCTTAGCATACTGAATCGGCCCAGGAGGACGAGGTATTCCCAACATACTCAAGTTCCTCACAGATGCTTTGTGAGGTCTTCGGATCGTCTGGATATACTGTCACAAGGGCCAGTGTTCCATCTTGTTTTTCAGTCACTGGCTTTAATGGCAAGACCACTGAAGCCATGGTTAAGGGCAGGGGCCTTTCAGATTCAAGTCATCCCTACCTTCTTGAAGGCTAGCAAGTCAAGTTCTCCTAAAGTCTACCATCCAACCTGAAATGCCTGGTTTGCTTGGTGTGAGTCAAAGAACTTTCATTCTAGAAAGTGCTACATGAGATTTATTCTGTCCTTCCTTCAGTCTGGTCTGGACCAACATATTCCCTTAAGTACCATTTTAAGGGATAAATCTTTGACCTTAACAGTTGTTGTATGAGCCTTTTGGCATTGGCCATTCTGTTTCAGAGACCTATGGCCTCTTACTTTCTAGTTAACTCCTTATAGGAGTAGATCACGTCACTCTTCCTGTTTCCACCTGGGTTCTCAATCTGGTTCTCTCAGCACTTTAGAAGCCAACCTTTGAACCTATTAGGGATTTTCCCTTGACTGACCTTACCCATAGGGTGGTCTTTCTTGTGGCCATCTCCTATGAGGAGAGTCTGAGTTAGCAGTCTTATCCTGTAAGTGCAAGCGAAAGTTTCTCCTGCAGCTCCTTCCAAGAGATACTGGGATCAATCCAACTGAAGCATAAAAGATGAAGCAGACAAGAGAGCAGGATTAAATTAGATTTAAAGCATGTACAATTTATTCAATTAAAATTAAAATTAAATTAAAATTAAAAAAAACAAAGTATCCCTTTACATCATAGTTGCTTGTATTGCTCTCTAGTGCAGAAAACTAGGTAAAGGCACAGTGGTGAAATGTAAACCCCAGTGTTAATAACGATGACTTTGTGATCAAGGGCACCCCCCTTTTTTCAAACCTTTTTTGACTTAACAAAGGAGGCGTGCCCTTGAAATGCATTGCTGCCTACTGCTCCACCTCCCTACACACTCTGCCCTGCCTGACTGCTGTCTATGGCTGGAGATGCCACTTAGTTTGACAACTGAGTGGGTCCAGTCTAAATGTACATGACCTTTACCAAGAAAGACCTGAAAACAAACCAAAATTATACTGAGCCATAGCCTATCAAATGTAAATTTCCAACCCAGCAAATCAGCCATTTATTCAATAAAAATGTTTTGCTGCAATCTCCGGTGCTTTTAGCCAGCCCAATCAATAAGCATTTAATGTCTATGAACATGCTATTTTCCAGGTTTCATTAAAGAATAAAAGTTAAAAAAAACTAAAGCTTTTAGGTACAAAGTATACCTGCAGCAGCAGGTTTTATTGTGCCTGTGTTTGTGCTGAATGTCAGGCCATTCTGACTGGTAAAAATTCCTGCACTTCTTGGTGATTTAACTTTTCTACCTACCACACTTTCCTATTGGCCAGTGAGGGAACCCTCTGTGCACTGCCCACATACAGCATTAGCCACAGCTTGCCCCAGACTGTTCAATCAAAGTTGATATAGCATCGAGTCCTTCGGGACCCGCTGCTTCAAAATTTTCCCCGATTTGTATCGGCACCCACAGGAAAATACACTTACCAGCCCTCATGACTTCATTATCATGTAGGTTATTCTGATTTGTTCCTCCCAGTTTTCGCTCTGTATCCTTCCTCTTAGCCAATATTCAGCTCCTCATCTCCTCCATTGTGGGATCTGACCAACAGGCATTTGTCAAGGCTTCCACTTGCCTTCCTTCCCAGGTTATTTAGTTAAGAGTGCTGCAGAAATAGGCATACAGTACCACATATAGCCTCACCTACTCCCCTCTTTTTCCTGGCTGGTAAAAAATTGTCATCGGTACAGGAACTCATGGTAGGATGGATCCCAAACAGCAGTAAATACGTGACAGCTGTTTTAACCCTCTCCCACTCTACCTAAAACCAAAAACTTTTTGGCTAGAAATTGAAAAGTGATGTTCCATCGTTTTCTCATGTGACTATAACTTAGGCAAAAAATTACAAATTTGTAACCTTTATAATCAAAATGCATGTATCTGTCTCTTTTTAATGTATTCTTAGGTGAAGGCGAGCCATACTATCTTGGTCAGTTTATGTCCTTCGGTAGTCTGTTTTGGAAGTACAGGCAAGCCCATGGCGTTCCAGTATTATTGCTATTATTATTATTATTATAATACAGGATTTATATAGCGCCAACAGTTTACGCAATGCTTTACAGTGTAGAGGAGGGGGACAGTACAATTACAATACAGTTCAATACAGAAGGAATAGGTTATTTAATACTATATACTAGGAATAGGCTATTTTAATACTATGTAAGTGGATTATTGAAACACTTGGTTTACATATGTACCATGATTACAATATGCTATTTGTAAAACTGACTATATCTTTGAATTATACCATAGATGAATTTCCCCTTTTTATGCACCCCTGAAGGATTTAAACTGTACCCCAAAACGCATTGGGTGTAAGGAGGTTCCCTTATATGCCCTCTAGCACGGTGATAACAGCTGATATTGTTCATATAATCAATATATCATTCTTATATGTATATTTTTTTAACTATGTTTAATTAACGTATATACTCGAGTATAAGTCGATCCGAGTATAAGTCGAGGCCCTAATTTACCACAAAAAAAATGGGAAAAACGTATTGCCCCGAGTATAAGACGAGGGTGAGAAATGCAGCAGCTACTGTAAGTGGAAAAAGAGGGTCAACAATGCCCATCTGCAGCTGTATACCTGCATGTGTCCTGTGTATATGCACCTGTGTCCTGTGTATGTGTCATGTGTATATGCACCTGTGTATGTGTCCTGTGCATGTGTCTGTGTGCATCCTACCTGTGTCCTGTGTATGCCTCCGTGTGCCGCTCTGCACCGATCAGCGTGTGCTATTACTATTCGGCGGCCATTTACTGTTCAAAAGCCGCGCCACCTCCTCGTCCATGATAGGCAGAAAACTCCATTTCCCAGCAGTCGGCGGTCAGCTTATCACGAACATTCTCTCATCCTCATACCACAGACGAGGATGAGAGAATGTCTGTGATAGGCTGTACACTGACTGCCTATCGCAGACGAGGAGGGGGCGCGGCTTTGGAACAGTGAGAGGCTGCCGAGTGGTATGTAGCACATGCTGGCCGCCGTCTGCCTGCATGACACGCTGATCATGTAGGCAGACAACGGTGACTCGAGTATAAGTCGAGGGGGCACTTTCAGCCCCAAAACAGGGGCTGAAAATTTCGACTTATACTCGAGTATATACGGTACCAATAAAACTTTTTTATACTTTAATACGCATTTGATACTACTAGCTGCCTTAAAAGTCCGCTTAGGGGAAACCATTCTTTCATTTTTCCAGTCATTAAAATCTAAAACAACTTTATTACACATGGATAAAACACTAGTATAGTCAAAAGGCCATACAATTGATAAACATTACAAGTGGTTATGAGACACACATCATCTTGAGCAGTTTGACATAAGTTGATGATGAAGATTCCAGATATTATGTTCCAACACTTTTTGCAGGGGAAATCTGCTTCTTCAGGGTACTTCGGTCTATATCAAATGTATGAATAGGTTAGGATTATTTATTTGCTGCAACTCAGAGGGAAGCCGCATTCAGAGGCCACCTCGCCCCCCCCCCCCCCCCCCCCTCCCGGCCAAAATACAGGGGGCAGTCAGACAGGCACTGGACTGTTCAGGAGGGAAAAGGGGGTGGGGGCAAAAGCGCACCGCAACCACCAAAAATAAAAGATCCGCTGTGTGCAGATTCATCCGCCGCAGCAATACCTTTTCCACCCTATACCTTTTTTTTTTTTCTGTTGTGGTTGTCAGTCTGGATGTGGATGTAAATAGTTGTCCCTGGAGCTGGTACTAAAAAATTTTCATTGGCTACAAGGGAGTTGTGGCAACAGGAGTGCCAGCTAGGCATTGCAGGAAGCTACACTATGTGAAGGTGGTTGCCTGCATTTAATCTACGATATCAGTTTTGGGTAATAACATGTTTTACTTTTAAGACTTGCTTTAGTCAGAAAGTCTATTTGCCCAAACTATGCCATGCATCACTGATACCTCGCATCCTTATATGTTAAAAGTAAAGACCACAGTGTCTACAAAACCAAAATGGACCCTCACTGCAGTTCCGTTATTCATTCTATTCGAACTGCGATGGAATGAATCTTAAAAATGTAGGTTTTCCCATTAATTGTATAGCTCAGAATATCTCCCACAGAACTTTGACAGCACTATTTAAATCTTAACTAGCTACAAATGTATATCCCCAAAAAAGAAAAATCCTTTTCTGTAAACAACGAAAACCAAGTTTATGGTGTTCTTATGCCTCTGTCAAGCATATGTGGGAAATTCCAACAGCAAGGACCCATGTGTGACCACTCCTCATCCAACTATGTCTAAATTTAAAAAAAATTCACTTGACACAAAGCTAAGGCTGTATTAAATTTTGTGCTGTGGAACAATAAAAAATGCATAGAAGCTGAATAATCTGCACAGCCAGTGTTAAGATACTGGGCTGTTTATTAGCTGCTTTGTCATTGCAAGGAAAAGACAAATATTCTTACTCACTAAATATATTTTTAGATACTGGATTCCTTGGAAAAGTCTTGACACACAACATTTAGTTTAAGGCTCTTGTCTTTATTTAAGTTCTGTAAATTTACTTTGGTAACCTTTTAGGGGTGTGATGGAGCTGCCAAAACTGCTTTCGTGAAGTGATGGGTATATTTTATTCTTTACACTAAGAAGATTAAACCGTACTTGTTTGTGTTCACATCAAGAGCTGGAAACCACTGTGACCTATACACTCCCACTAAAAAATCAACAGTGGTCTCCACACTGTGGCCAAGACTGGAGTGGTGAAAGCCCATAGGACCTGCTCATACAGTGCCTCTCTGTTTACAGGAAAATGGGGGAACATGCTTAGAAAGGTCAGAGCACAAAATAGCTCTGGAAAAGGACTGTATCATCCATAGACCCTGCTTTTTTAGAAACCAAATCCGACATTTAGGCATTTTGAAAAATCTTGCTTATTTAAACCCCAGAACTAACAGTCTTTGCAGAAAATCTCTTTTATAAAGAACAAGCATTTGCCAGTTTTCACTTTTGTTTTAGGTTTTAACCCTGACTGTATTTGTTGTATGCATATGTAGTTTAGAAGGTGCGGAACCATAAGTGTCTAACAGATGGATTTATACTTTCTGCCCTGTTCCAGATATATTTGGGAAGGCCAAAATTGGCCTACAAAGTTCATTATAGCAGGTGAAAAAGAAATGCAAATTGTTATTAATACTACTAGACTAGTGTTTGGATTTTATCAGGCAAGCTTATTTGTGTATTTATATCACTCAAAAATAGGGAATGGGATAGAAATAAAACAAAACAAATTCTGCACTAGAAAAATGGTGTGGCTCATTATTGATGATCTTAGGTTATTTGTTACATTTTTCAGTGTCGCACTGAACTTATGAGATCATATATTCAGGTAAACCGCTAAATACACAGTAAATATGTCTGTAAGTTGGAGAGCCCTGTGCTTGTCCATGATGATCAATAACATGCTAAGGCAATTTTACACCTACAGTATCTGACAAAAGTGAGTACACCCCTCACATTTTTGTAAATGTTTTATTTATCTTTTCATGTAACAACACTGAAGAAATTACACTTTACTACAATGTAAAATAGTGAGTGTACAGCTTGTATATCAGTGTAAATGTTTCTGTCCCCTCAAAATAACTCAACACAGCCATTAATGTCTAAACCACTGGCAACAAAAGTGAATGCACCCCGAAGTGAAAATGTCCAAATTGGGCACAATTGGTCATATCCCCTCCCTGGTGTTATGTGACTCGTTGGTGTTACAGGGTCTCAGATGTATGGGGAGCAGGTGTGTTAAATTTGGTGTTATTGCTCTCACTCTCTCATACTGGTCACTGGAAGTTCAACATGGCACCTCATGGCAAAGAACTCTGAAGATCTGAAAAAAAGAATTGTTGCTCTATATAAAGATGGCCTAGGCCAGTGATGGCGAACCTTGGTACTTCAGATGTTTTGGAACTACGATTCCCATGATGTTCATGCACTCTGCCGTATACTTGAGCATCATGGGAAATGTAGTTCCAAAACATCTGGGGTGCCAAGGTTCGCCATTAATGGCCTACACTATAAGAAGATTGCCAAGACCCTGAAACTGAGCTGCAGAACGGTGGCCAAGACCATACAGCGGTTTAACAGTACAGGTTCCACTCATAACAGGCCTCACCATGGTCAACCAAAGAAGTTGAGTGCATGTTTTCAGCGTCATATCCAGAGGTTGTCTTTGGAAAATAGAAGTTTGAGTGCTACCAGCATTGCTGCAGAGGTTGAAGGGGTGGGGGGTCAGCCTGTCAGTGCTCAGACCATATGCCGCACACTGCATCAAATTGGTCTGCATGGCTGTCGCCCCAGAAGGAAGCCTTTTCTAAAGATTATGCACAAGAAAGCCCGCAAACCATTTGCTGAAGACAAGCAGACTAAGGACATGGATTACTGGAACCATGTCTTGTGGTCTGATGAGACCAAGATGAACTTATTTGGTTCAGATGGTGTCAAGCGTGTGTGGCGGCAACCAAGTGAGGAGTACAAAGACAAGTGTGTCTTGCCTACAGTCAAGCATGGTGGTGGGAGTGTCATGGTCTGGGGCTGCATGAGTGATGCCGGAACTGGGGAGTTATAGTTCATTAAGGGAACCATGAATGCCAACATGTACTGTGACATACCGAAGCAGAGCATGATCCCCTCCCTTCAGAGATTGGGCCGAAGGGCAGTATTGCAACATAACGACTCCAAACACACCTCTAGGACGACCACTGCCTTGCTAAAGAAGCTGAGGGTAAAGGTGATGGACTGGCCAAGCATGTCTCCAGATCTAAACCCTATTGAGCATCTGTGGGGCATCCTCAAATGGAAGGTGGAGGAGCACAAGGTCTCTAACATCCACCAGCTCCGTGATGTCGTCATGTAGGAGTGGAAGAGGACTCCAGTGGCAACCTGTGAAGCTCTGGACAACTCGGTGCCCAAGAGGGTTAGGGCAGTGCTGAAGAATATTGGTGGCCACACAAAATATTGACACTTTGGGCCCAATTTGGACATTTTCACTTTGGGGTGTACTCACTTTGGTTACCAGCCATTTAGACATTACAAAAATGTGAGGGGTGTTTGAGCTACTGTATGTACAAGCAGTAACTTACATTTTTATTGTATGTACAGTTGCTGCACAATAAAATTTTTAGAAAAAGGGGCCTTTGCTTGTTAGCATTTCATTTTAGTAGACCGGTTTAATGAATTTTTTTTTTTGGAAATGAAGGCAATTTATTTTTCTATTTGTTGTAAGCCTTACCCGAACCTTCCAGCGACATCAACACCTCTCCTTCCGCCCACAGTATCTGATGATTGACTGCATAATTCCTACAGTATGCATATCAAGCATTTTTCAGAGCAAATCTCCTCCTCATCATCCTCCTCATAGTGATTGCATAACATGTTGCCAATTTGAGCTTCTGCAGCGCTCCTTTGTCCTAAGCTTGTAGCTTTTGAAGTAGGGAGCAGGACAACAGGATCATGCGACCTGAGCTTAAAATGAGACAATTTTTTAGTGCTTTCACAATTTCACAAAGTTCTAAAGTCTAAAGGATTTTGCCTTTTTAATGCGTTTTCTGCATTATTGCAAAAAAAAAAACCCTTTTCAATAGCCGCTCCCCTGCGCCCATACCCCCAAACACTTAGCTGAGTCTTCTCTCGATCCAGCGCTGTCCTATCTTGAGCAGCTCTTCTCCCCACTTCCTGGGTTCACTGGCTTTGCTGATAGCAACGGGAGCCATTGGCTCCTGCTGCTGTCAATCAAATCCTCTGAGGAGGGAGCGGGGGACAAGGCCAAGCTACGCTGTCTGTGTCTATAGACACACACGGTCGGAATCTGGAGCGGGCCTGCACAAGTGCCCCCATAGCAAGCAGCGTGTTATTGGAGCACTCGGAGAAGAGCGAAGAGAGCCCCAGCGGGGATCCCAGAAGAGCTGGTTTGGGGCTGCTCTGTGCAAAACCATTGCACAGAGGAGGTTAACATGTTGGTTTTTTTTTTTTGTTTTTTTGTTTTTATGAAAATAGAATAGGTTTACAACCGCTTTTAAGATGCCCTGCAGCTCAATGAATTCAGTAGGTTCCATTAATTAGGATTTTTTTTAATATACATGAATTGCATTTTCCTGCACTTAAATTTGCATTTTCTGATGACCTTGCAAGTTGCACCCTGCTTCAAAATCTACTTTTACACAATTAATATGAAATCGAATAGCAAGAACTTCCATTCCTAAAGAGAATGCTTTTCCTTTTATTTTCCCATTCCACTAGATCAGTGGGAGTTTCTTGGAAGTTTTGGCACCAAGCCTCTGTAGCCCAGCTGTGTAAGGCCATCACCTGGTCTTCTGTTCATACTTTTTTAAAATTTTACTAGGTGGACTAGGAAGACTTCTGATGCAGCTTTTGGCGACAAGGTTCACGCAGTGACTCTGAGGTTCAGTCTTCTGATCCTTGTTGTTGGGCTTGGTGGCACAGGTTTGTTTGCCCCATTATTGCTTGCTCTTCTATTCATTGCTGGGGATGTCCTATGGTGTATGAATATTCTACCTGTGTCCTGTATTGTATGATTAAATTGGTTGTAACCCTCAGAAATGAAATATGAACAAACATATCTCTCTATAATGTTTACTTGTCTCGGGAGCACGAAGTGTCATGTCTGTCTGCTGCTTCGTTCCTCTATCACCGTGAATCACTTCTGACAAGTTTTTCTGACACCAAAAGAAAAATGGTGACAGAGGAGGGACCTCCAGCTGATTGACAGCCTCAGCTCTTTTCCCGTGTGCTGTGTGAAGGGGGTGTGCCCCTTACCTCTAATCCAGCTCTGAGTTCTCCCCACTGAGTTCTGCAGCGTGTAACTTCAGCTCTCTTCTCCCCTTTTTTCAAACTTTCAGACAAGCTGTTTATATTCTGGACTTTGTACCTGTTTGTCTACAGTCTTCCCTTCTCTACATCTGTTCAATTTATGAAGGAGGATCTGTTTCATCTCTGTATCACAAAAAGCCAGTCACTTCACTGGGTATATGTAAGGGTTTACAACCACTTTTTAAGTTTGAGGAATTTTGACTTGCCAGAAAATTCCATATCTGAGTACAGTACAAGACACCCTCCTTTCCATTCCTTGGTTTACGCTCCATTGCTTGCTAGAAAACTGAGACCTCAGAGTGGGGTTGGGTTATAGGGGAAGCACACAGGGAATGTTTCCTCCTAAAGCTTTGCCGGTGTCCAATCACCTGAAGGTACATGCTTATAAAACATTGTACAGGCAGTCCCCGAGTTACGAACACCCAAGTTACGAACGACTCCTACTTACGAACGGCCTCAAACGCCGGCCACTTGTGCTCCACGCGGGCCCTGGATACCTTTTTGAGCATTTCCGAACACATCCCACACTGCCGTAGATGTAGACACATCCCGTACTGCCCCAGATAACATAACAAGCGCCCGGAACATCCCACATCCATGCACAGGAGGCAGTTACACTTACGAACGCAGTATTCTGACCGGAAGTTACACTTACAAATGCAGTGTTGCGACTTACGAACAACTTCGACTTACGAACAACTTCGACTTACGAACAAACCTACCTAGTTCATAACTCTGGGACTGCCTGTATATGAATATTCTGCCTGTCAAAATATATATTTTTTTCTTTACAGCCTGTAGTCTGAATGGAAAAAATTGACCGCATTCCTTCATTCACGCTACACAGCGAGGATGGATGACTCTATGGCTTTTGTATTTTGCAGCCTCCACATCTACGGACCAGAAAACTGCAATATATGATGTTTTTGTTCTTGGGTTTCGATATACTTTAATCTACTTCCACTAAATGTATAAATATCACTAGATGTGTATATTTGTACTAGTTCACATTTACTGCTATGCAGCCAATTAGATGAGATTGTATGTGTTAGTAGAATGTTCCTTTTGGATGAATATTGTACCTTTTTACTATATGTATAAGGTAGTTTTTCAAATAATGCATTCCTTCAGTACTGCTGTACAATGCACCCCCTTAGTCTCCATTTGCAAAGGTGCATTCCAATGTGCTATAGGGCAGCCCATTCATTTAAATGGGATGCAAATGCACCACAAAGGATGTACAAATGCACCTGCTTGATTTTTGGAAACGCAGAGCACCATGTCTTGTGGTGCACTGCAACACACATTCATTGAATGGCATTCAAAATGTCAATGCTATGCAGTGCACCGCAGTACATTAATTTAAAAAAACTACTATAGTAGAGTATAAGTAGGATATATTGTTGAAGAGTGAATGTTAGATGTTTTAAGTGGCCCTTCAGGAAAACAGCCTTTTGAATTGCCTGAATTTTTGCATTACAAATTTTTACCTGTCAAAGGGGGGTTATCATTTTACAGTATGCTCAACCGGACTCTTAATCCAGGCATCACTGCCAAGCAGTACAGCCAGGTCCTGAACCTTTGCAGACTACACAATAGTTCTTTAGCTTCACCTGTAAACATTAGCACATTTTGATGCCATTTTACCTCTTTTATTTGCAGAGTGGTGCAGAGAAAGCTGGGCATAAGAAACTTTGTGCAAAGTGGGAAGCATTTCTGAAGGAACAGGAACAAAGACGGCTGGAAGTTGATGAAGAGCAGCGTAAAGCAGTGCAGCGTCTGAGGGAACAATATGTGGAGATTAACCGAGAACTTTCCAAAATGGCCTCCTTCTAATAATTTTCCTATACATATCAAGTTGGCCTAGTTACCTGTTTGCTATTCTGTTGAGCTGTAAAAAAAAGAATGGTAGAAGCTTTCATTACCTCATTTGTCAAGTGCCTAAGGATCTTTAGGACTGAGATGTGATAAAGTGCTAGTTGAGCAGAACATGCATCTTTGTTCTATCATCTGCAGCTAGTACTCTGAAAAAATGGGTTTTGTATGCACAATGTGCTCACCCACAGATATATGCATTTTTTTAAAGTCTTTTTATGTTTTTTTCTTGTTACTGACTTTTCGCTTCACCTGGATTGGTGTTTCATTCTGTCACAATTTTTAATGAATGTGTTTTGTACCATGTACCTCAATCACTGTGCATACTAAACGGCAATATACGCTGTAGCTCTTACTGTACACATTGAAAAAAGTTCAGCAATAAAAATAAGTCAATGATGCTAACAATACATAAAAAATGTTAAATCTATTTATATGCTTTTTTTTTCTTTTTTTTCCAAAACTTTAGCTAAAGGTAATCCTTTGGCTTTTTTAGATGGATAGCCGAAATGTTCTATAACACAAAAAAAAAAAGTGGATGCATTGTAATTGATTTTATATTTCTTTTAACCACATCAGGATTTAGATTGTAAGCAAAGATTTTAGAAAACATCGCTAATGGCTCGTTCACATGTGCTCTGATCTCTGAAGTGCAATCCACGTTCAGATTGCTCTTCAGAAGCATTTGACAGGCAGTGGGGAGACATTGTATCAGCTCCTCACTGCCTGCTTTTTAACCCCTTGAACCCCACACTATGGGGATCTTTTTTTTGTTTCAGATCCTCAGAGTTCTTTGCCATGATGTGCCATGTTGAAATTCCATTGACCAGTATGAGAGTGAGAGCGATAACACCAAATTTACCACATCTGCTCCCATTCACACCTGGGACCTTGTAACACTAACAAGTCCCATGACACCGGAGAGGGAAAATGGCTAATTGGGCCAAATTTTTACATTTTCACTTAGGGGGGGTGTACTTACCTTTGTTGCCAGAGGGTTAGACATTAATGGCTGTGTTGAGTTATTTTGAGGGGACAGCACCTTTACACTGTTTTATATAAGCTGTACGATCACTACTTTACATTGTAGCAAAGTGTCATTTCTTCAGTGTTGTCACATGAAAAGGTATAATAAAATATTTACAAAAATGTGAGGGGTGTACTCACTTTTGTGAGATACTGTAAATAAAATGGTATTTCTACCACTTCTATGTATGACAGCGTCCGCTATCACTGGTTCCTAAGAAAGCAGCAGTTACTTGCACCTGCCCTGTCCCTAGGAACCACGTATATCACAGCACATTGCCTTATATGGACAGGATTCCCCAGCGATATAAGCAAAGGGACAGTATAGCAGTGACATTACAGCCCAAATATGGCCACTGTCACCACTATCCCCTTACCTTGCCTTTTATAAAGATGACATTTCGTTGGATTTACCATCAGGATTGGTCATGTGCGCCGGGTTGTTGTTGGGTGTTTTTTACGGCTGGCTATGGATTTACAACAGGGGACTTTTGTGATTATTGTTTGTTTATTAAATGACTTTAGCCACTTGCCGACCGCCCATAACCAAAAAACGGCTGCAGGGCGGTTTTATAACTCCAGGAGGGCATACTATAACTTTCTCCCAAAATCATGCTCCCGTGTGCCCCCTGGGGCGCGCACCCAGGAATATCTGTGACCGCCGGGTCTGGGGGACCCAGGGCATCACGGTATAGGGCCAATGGCAGCAGCCTTTTACCACGTGATCTCTCCGTCAAATGACGGAGCGATCCGTTGTAAACAAGCCAGCGCATGCCCGGTTCATCTCTCCCCTCCGTACCGACTGGTACCGTGTGAGAGGAGAGTGGGGGATCAGGTGCAGCAGGGCTGTATCTGTAGTGCCCACAGCGCTGCTCTGTGCCAATGCCTGCCTCATCGATCCATGCTTAGCCATCCTATCCATGCTCAGCCATGCCATCCATACTTAGCCATGTCATTCTTTCTCTTCCATCAATACTCAGCTATGCCATCCATACTCATCCATCCATGCTCAGCTATCCCATCCATACTCATCCACCCATACTTGTGCATCCAATCCATACTCAGCCATCCACGGCTCAGCCATGCCACATCAGTTCTAATATGTGCCACATCTATGCCACTACAGTGCCTCACAAAAGTGTAATAGGTGGTAAAATTTGATTTGAAATGTAAGCCCCTAGAACACCTGACGGTGCTCCCTGCATGTTGGGCCTCTGTATGTGGCCAAGTTATGTAAAAGTCTCACACATGTGGTATCGTTATACTCACGAGGAGTAGCAAAATATATTTTGGGGTGTAATTTTGGCTATGTACATGCTATGTGTTAGAAATATTGTATAAATTGACAAATTTGTGTAAAAAAAAAAAGACATGTTCAAAAGACTCATGCCTCCATAGAATATACATTGGGGTGTTTGCTTTCCAAAATGGGGAATTTTTTTGGGGCGTTTTCATTGTCCTGGTGCTCCAGGGCCTATATGTGTAATTTTATGTCCCTAGAACCCCTGCTCCTTGCATGTTGGACCTCTGTATATTGCCAGGCTGTGTAAAAGTCTCACATGTAGTATCGCCATACTCAGGAGGAATAGTAGAATGTGTTTTGGGGTGTAATTTTTGGTATGCATATGCTATATTTGAGAAAACCTGTTAATAATACAATTTTGTGACAGAAGAAAAAAAATCTTACTTTTTGCAAAGAATTGTGGGAAAAAAAATTACAACTTCAAAAAACTCACTATGCCTCTTACTAAATACTTTGGAATGTCTACTTTCCAAAAAAGGGTTATTTGGGCGGGGGGGGGGGGGGGGGGGTATTGACTTTCCTGGCTTGTTAGGGTCTCAAGAAATGAGATCATCAGGTATGATCAATTTTCAATGATTGGTATCATAGATTGTAGATTCTAACTTTCACAAAGACCAAATAATATACACGGATTTGGGTTATTTTTAACAAAAATATGTAGCAGTATAAATTTTGGCCAAAATTTATGAAGAAAATTACTAATTTGCAAAATGTTATAACAAACAAAGAAAAATGCATTTTTTACAGAATTTTTGGTCTTTTTTTTCATTTATAGCGCAAAAAATAAACCCAACGGTGAATAAATACCACCAAAAGAAATCTCTATTTGTGTGAAAAAAAGGACAAACATTTCATATGGGTACAGTGTTGCATGACTGAGTAATTGTCATTCGAAATGTGAGAGCACCGAAAGCTGAAAATCGGTCTGGTTAGGAAGGGGGTTTAAGTGCCCAGTGGGTAAGTGGTTAAAGGGTATGGCATGCATTTTTAGGGGGTTTTGTGTGTGGTTTCTTTTTTTTTTTTCTTCTTTTTGCATGAAGACAACCGAAAATCCATGGTATTGATGTCCTGGGAGACCTCAGACAGCAGATGAGAATTGGCAGGGGCAGCGGACGCACTGTGTTAGCACAGGAAGTTAGGAGCTCACTGGATTTCTGAAAGATCAACAGTTCCTTTCTCTGTACTTCCTGAATATTCAGAAGTGTAAACCTGAGGGAAATGTGTATGAAAAATATATCTGATGCTAGATCCACTAAACAGTTTTAATTTTTTACTACTTGCCCATGCCCTGTGCTAATTGGAGCAAAATAGTTGGGACTGTGGACGGGGTGTGCTGGACCATTGAAGATAGATTTCTGCTCTCACAGGGAGTGCAGAGGTCCTTTATAGTCAGCACTTTCACAGGGAAGAGACGTTTTGTGTGGCAGTGGAGCACTAATTGAGGGGGGGAAAAAAAAACAGAATTTTTAAAATTGTTTGCTGCTTCCCAACTTTTAACCTTTAAAACAGGAGAGTATATTTGGGTTTTAAAATAAAAAGCTGTTGAAAATAAATATTGGGAATGCACCTTCATACTTGCAGTATATTGCAATGGGAAAACATTGTATATTTGTATCCCTCTTGAACCTGACACATTTTATAAACAATAGGACTTAATTATAAAATCCTGGAGAGTAGAAAGCTCTTTTTAATATGTGAGCAACGTGCCCATAGTGACCAAAGTTTAAATTGTTTAGCCGCTATGGTCAAGCTCCAAATCTTTGCAGAGAGTATATTTTGCTATGCCTTTTTGTCCTTTTCCTCACCTTGGCCATGCAGGGTAAAGTGAGAGTATCTACAGAGGAGCTCTCTGTCTCATTATATTTACTTTGCCTGTGCTCACTTGACACTTTTGTTGCAGCTGGTGCTAATTAAGTAGCGTCAGCGACCTCAATCCTAGTGTGCCTGCTACTTTTTGTTTTTCTCCTTTAAGGGTGAGGATCCAGTGCCTTGAAAAAGTATTCATATCCCTTGAAATTTTCCACATTTTGTCATGTTACAACCAAGAACGTAAATGTATTTTATTGGGATTTTATGCGATAGACCAACAGTGGCACCTAATTGCGAAGTGGATGGAAAGTGATAAATGGTTTTCAAAATGTTGTTCAAATAAATATTTGTAAAGTGTGGCGTGCATTTGTATTCAGGCCCCCGGAGTCAATACTTTTGTAGAGCCACCTTTCACTGCAATTGCAGCTGCAAGTCTTTTTAGGGATGTCTCTACCAGCTTTGTACATCTAGAGAGTGAAATGTTTGCCCATTCTTCTTTGCAAAATAGCTCAAGCTGTCAGATTGGATTGAGAGCATCCTGTAAACAATTTTCAAGTCTTGCCATTGTCCTGCTTTTGTCCCAGTCTCCAGTCTTTTGCGAACTCTCTAACAGGTTTTCTTCTAAGATTGCCCTGTAGTTGGCTCCATCCATCTTTATCCACGTTTGCTGTGTTCCCCACATGGCTTCTCGCAAACTGCAAATAGGACTTTTTATGGCTTTCTTTCAACAAGGGCTTTCTTCTTGCCACTCTTCCATAAAGACCAGATTTGTGGAGTGCATGGCTAATAATTGGATCTCTGCAACTCCCCCAGTGCTACCTTAGGCCTCCTGGCTGCTTCTCTGATTAATGCTCTCCTTGCCCGGCCTGCCAGTTTAGGTGGAGGGCCATGTTTTGGTAGGTTTACAGTTGTGCCATACTCCTTTTCATTTTCGGTTGATGGATTTAACAGTGCTCCGTGAGATGTTCACAGCTTGGGATATTTTTTTTCAAACATAACTATGCTTTAAACTTCTCCACAACTTTATCCCTGACCTGTTTGGTGTGTTCCTTGGCCTTCATGATGCTGTTTGTTCACTAAGGTTCTCTAACAAACCTATGAGGGCTTCACAGAACAGCTTTATTTATGCTGAGATTAAATTACACAGAGGTGGACTCTATTTACTAATTGAATTCTGAAGACAATTGGATTCCCTAGATTTGAGTTAAGGGTATCGGTGTAAAGGGGGGTTGAGTACAAGCGCATGCCACACTTTTCAGATATTTGTAAAAAAATTTTGAAAACCATTAATCATGTTCCTTCCACCTCACAATTATGTGCCACTTTGTGTTGGTCTATCACATAAAATCCCAATAAAATACTTTTACGTTTTGGGCTGTATGACAAAATGTGGAACATTTCAAAGGGTATGAATACTTTTTCAAGGCACTGTATATGCCTTCCATCCATCCGTGGATGCAGATTTTCAGTTCAGGATGGCTAAGGTTAATGGCACTCTGGCACCATTTGGATAGCCTTCTGAAAGTGGTGTGCTGTGCTCTTCCCCTTGCTTTTGGCACAGTAGAAAATGCTTTCTGTCCATGCAGAAGGATGCTTCTGCACTCGCCTGCCCTTCCTCCTCTTCCTTGGCTATCTGACCAATCAAGCAACATCTCCAGGCTATCCTCTTGTAAGGTCACAGTAATAGCTGTTCACACTCACCTGTTCTGGGTTGTAGCAAGCTACAGGTGTTTGTACCAAGGCAACCCCTCTCCTTCTCCACTGTTCTTTGGGGCCTATTTATTCTTACAAAAAATATGGTAAAATAGATGCAGCGCTAGTGAAAATGTTTAGTCAATTTAGCAAGTGAAAGAAAACTAAAAGCAGAGTCCCACTGGGATTCAAGTCCATAAATAACAAGGAGGCAACACCTATCCATGTGGATAGTGATGATAAGCTACAGAGGAGGAAATTGTGAAAAATCCTTCATATAATGTGTGTCCAGCTCCACACCCAGGTGAGTAGATAACCTGCTTACCAGATCTCTGTGACCACTAAACATTAGCCTCACCAAGCTCATGGAAAAACGGTCTCCCCAGGACCTTTAAAAGTTGTCTGGAACTGCAGCTAGAACTGGTAATGCTCAGAAAACATAAAAAAAAATAAAAAATGCTCCCATAGTGTAGTACTTTGTAAAAGAGGATTTAATAAAAATGAGTGGGTTACACTTGCAAGATAAAAGCCGTTTGAAAGTGATACAGCAACAGGTGTTGAAACTGTGGCGTCTCCATAGGCTTCACTTCCTATATTGTTTGCCCATCCACCTCCCGAGAGGGAAAAACGTGATGATGTCACTGTCGCAGGCTCCACCCAACAGCTAAATCCATCCCCACCATCAGGAGCTCTGGAGAACACCGCTTAGTACTTATGCCACGTACACACGAGCGGACTTTTCGACCGGACTGGTCTGACGGTCTATCCGACAGACTTTCGGCGGACTACCGACGGACTTCCCTAACGAACGGACTATACGATCACACCGTACGACGGATTCGTACGTGATGACGTACGACCAGACTAAAATAAGGAAGTTGATAGCCAGTAGCCAAAAGCTGACCTAGCGTCGGTTTTAGTCTGTCGGACTAGCATACAGACGAGCGGATTTTTCCACCAGAGTCCGTCGGAAAGATTTGAAACATGTTTTATTTCTAGGGCCGTGGGACTTTGGGGAAAAAAAGTCCGCTGGAGCCCACACACGATCGAATTGTCTGACGGAGTCCGGTCTGCCAGACCAAGTCCGCTTGTGTGTACGCGGCATTAGACTCCGCACCTCAGGTAAGCCTGCGTAATCTGCTAGGCTGACTGCCTGTATACCTATCCTGCTGGTTGGTGGTAGTCTGGCAACTGCTATAGCAACTTATCTTCGAGCCTGGAGCCTGATCGTGACAGCTGGAGAAGGAGATGTCAGTTGAGGAAGATTCCTCTCCTGAGGCATCAGATCAAAATTATATGCCTGCTACACACATTTCTCCTAAACATAAAGAGACTATTGCTGCACTTTTTAAAGCGGTATGCTTTTGTTTAGCATTGGAGTAGCCAGATTCTGCCCACTCCAAGGTATTCAGTTTGAGGGTCTCTAAAGCCTTGTTTCCACTGAGTGGGTCAGTTCGGTTCGGTACGGTGCGCTATTTTGAGTGTTTCCATTATGAAAGCGGCCCATACAACCGAACCGCACCGTTCTGGGTCCAGCTTTAGATGTGGAGCCATAGAAATGGTACGGTTCGGTTAGGGCGGAGCTACGATACATTCCACTGATTGGCAGATATGTGACGCCATGCTAGGCATTTTTTCTAAACCCACGTATGGCCCCTGGTGGTCCGACTTGCAGTGGAAACGCTCACCTGAATAGGCCGGACCATTCTAGGCCATCCAAACTGTACCAACCCGAACCCATCTGTTCAGTGGAAACGAGGCATAAGATTCCCTATACCAGCTAAGATCTTTCCAGTCCGAGTACTGGTTGAGGCTGTCATACTGTATGAAGACTAAGGCCTGGTTCACACCTATGCATTTTTTAGTGCATTTTCAGTTTTTCAGAAACACACTACAGTCCATTTAACATGGTTTCCTATGAATGTAGTTCACTTCTGTGCATTTTATGGAAAGGGCCAGGGTTTTCTTTCTGGTTTTTAGTTCCATAGACTTCAATTGTTTAAAGATGTGTATTGAAAAACGCAAAATGCACCTGCAATATTTTATTAAACAGACACTCTCCTGTCTAAGGATCCATGCGCCATACTCGCCTTGGCTGGTTTCTTTTACGGTCTTCAGTGACTGGTACCGGCATGTTAACTGTAAGCAGCCAGCACTGGCTCCTTGTGGCTTCACAGCCGGCTGTCCCCGCTGTGTATGCAGTCCTGGACTGGATGCATTATCTGTGCAGGGGACTTTGTAATCGGCGGAAGCTTGGTTTTCAATCAACGTTCTAGAACCCAGACGATTTTGTTGTTTCATTGCTGACCTCCTTTGTTGCAGGGACATTTGAGAGGAATCCAGTCAGGCAATGCCTCAGCAATTAAAATATCTTCTAGTGCAGCGCTGCTAAATAAATATATTAAGCACGCTCAATTAATCCTAATTAATATAAGTTATTTTCAAATTAATTGTGTTTTACAAGGTACAATAAATTTGTATTGTAATAGCATATTTTAATACAATATAAAGTCAAAACACAACAAAGCTTCTCAAATAAAAAAAGATAGGTCCAATGAAATCATTCAAGATTGTATACTGTTAGCCATCAAGTGATGCTTCTTTTCAATATTTGTTTTACAATATTGGTAATAATTAGCATTAAATAAAAGGACAAAGAAGTAATACAAAATCAATATACAAATACAGATATGAATATGAGTTGAGGACAATGATAAGAAAGGGATGATAGGTCAAGATATTGTGGGGATAGTAGGGGGATAGATTATTCTGACCAGGACCAAGGTCCGACTCCATGGCTTGGCGGTTCCTGGTAAAAAGAATTAAGAATACCAACCATACCAAGTGTCCCCATTTGTAATAGGACCTGTAAAATGTGGAGAAGTTGGGCATAGGGGTGAGAAAAGGGATGGAGGGGTTTCCAGAGAGTACGGATGAATTAGAGAGTGTGAATCAGAAAGATAAAGTAGGAGTTGTATACCTTTTAGGTTTATAATAACAAACTATCTAAACCCGGAGGAAGGTGATGTTCGATCCATGGTTTCCATAAAGATTCAAATTTGGGTATTTTCTCAAGAAAGATTGCTTGAATTTTTGCATGGATCATAGCTTGCGTCACTTTTTAAACAGATTGTATGCAAAGGGAGTTTTTTTTTTTCCCATGCTTTTGCTATGGTTTGTTTAGTCGATGCGGTTATAAAGAGTAAGAGCTTAAATTGACAAAGGGTTAAGATTTGTGGTTTATTACTCAGTAGTGCTACGGTAGGATCAGGAGGTAAAGTAACATGGAACATAGTAGAAAGGATTTTGAATACTTTTATCCAAAATGAGTTGGCTCTAGGACATTCTCACCAAATGTGTATGTGTGTGCCTGATGTTGTTGTGCATCCTCGAAAACAGTCACTATTGGTGGCTAAATTTAGAAATTCTGACAGGAACCAAATACCATCTGGTGAGAACTTTATAATTGGTTTCAAGGGCTACTATGTTTGGCGTGGCTGATTTGGTTGCTTGTCAAATCTGAGCCCAATCTAATTTGTCTGAGTGGAGGTGAAGATCTTTCTCCCATTTATAAGTGTAGGGTGGGGGAGCAGAAGATGTATGTGAAAGTAATTGCGCATACAAATCTGAAATAAGTCCATGTCTGTGTGGGTCTGATTTGCAGCTTTGTTCAAAAACCAGAGAATTTGGGGAGTGTGGTGTCAAGAGGTTTGTAATGAAGCAAACAAATTTTGATTTGAAGGTATCGGTACAGTGGGGCAAAAAAGTATTTAGTCAGCCACCAATTGTGCAAGTTCTTCCACTTAAAAAGATGAGAGAGGCCTGTAATTGTCATCATAGGTGTACCTCAACTATGAGAGACAAAATGTGGAAACAAATCCAGACAATCACATTGTCTGATTTTTGAAAGAATTTATTTGTAAATTATGGTGGAAAATAAGTATTTGGTCAATATCAAACGTTCATCTCAATATTTTGTTATATATCCTTTGTTGGCAATGACAGAGGTCAAACGTTTTCTGTAATGCCCCGTACACACGGTCGGATTTTCCGATGGACATTGTCCGATCGGAGCGTGTTGTCGGAAATTCCGACCGTGTGTGGGCGCCATCGGACATTTTCCATCGGATTTTACGACACACAAAGTTGGACAGCAGGAGATAAAATTTTCCGACAACAAAATCCGATCGCGTCAATTCCGACCGTGTGTGGCCTGTTCCGACGCACAAAGTGCCACGCATGCTCAGAAGAAATTCCGACACGGGACAGCTCGTTCTGGTAAACTTAGCATTCGTAATGGATAAAGCACTTTCGTCACGCTGCAATGTTCAAAATGGTTTAATACAGCGCACTCTCTTCTTCTTTATAATGTGACAAGAATTAAGTCGTTTTGATGCTCATATTCACACACACTTCTAACAAACTTTTTTCGTTACTATTTATCGGGATTCCCTCAATATATTTTGATTTCTCACATCTGACAACATATTTATTTTATTTTTTTTTTTTACTTTAATGTAGAATCTTTTTTTGTGTTTCTCTTTTTATTTTTTATTTTTTTTGGTGATTTTGATTTGTACTCCCGAAAATGTTTGTGTGTTTTTTGTGACAAGTTCCCACAACACCATTGATATGTTGTTCTATTTAATCTGCAGGAGGAGATTGTTTGGTGTTGTTGTCCCTTGTTAATTTCACATTGTACTTTAGAAATGTACCTGAATACTCACCAACAAACTGTCCTTTTTAGATGAAAACACACACAGGAGAGTAGAATTTACCTAAAAATATTTTATTAAGGGGTCACAACTATAAACAAAGAGGGAGGCAACGCTGGAGAAACTGCAGAAGTGGGCGAAGCCTTGGACTCCCAGGGCAGACATCAATTATTTAAAAGCAAAATTGGTGGCCTGAGGAGTCCATATCATAAGGGAGGGCAGTCTGGTCCAGAAGTCCCAGAGATCCGGAAAGCAGCAGATGACATCTGTGTCCCCAGGCTGTGGTCATACGAGAGACTGCATCTTCTGTCAGACCAGACTGAACCCAGGGCCATCACTCTCAGGTCTTCTTTCCACGCTTCCTTACAGGCTTTGGCTGTGGTGGTGGAGTTGTGGCAGCAGGAGGAGGAGGAGGAGGAGAAGGAGGATGGTCCATCTCAATGACATCC
Organism: Lithobates clamitans; assembly: GCA_037952925.1. Lineage (NCBI taxonomy): Eukaryota > Metazoa > Chordata > Amphibia > Anura > Ranidae > Lithobates > Lithobates clamitans. Next base: position 5,937,976 of record JBBGZY010000135.1, read on the forward strand.
GTCTTGGGTGTCAGTTCCCCACTCTCCCCCTTACGAAGGACTTTATAAATCAGGTCCTCAGAAATCTTGCGTTGACCCTCCTGCATGCCCTGCAATTTGGTGGCAGCCATGCAGGTAAAGGCCTCTTCAGGAGTGGGGAAGGCTCTGAGGGACGCCGAAGCCTCCTGGATCAGCCTGTACACTGAATCCTGCACAGGACTGGGAGTGGCCTTCCTGGCCCTTTTATATGGCAGGCGGAGAGGAGGGACCTGAGACTCAGTCAGGCTGCGACTTGTCCCTGGCTTCTCTTGGCTGACACTTAGCCCCGCCTCCTCCTGGCTGCCACTAATCCCCGCCTCCTCCTGACTGCCACATTCCACAGCCTCCTCCTGGCTGAGGTCTTCCTGTGTATGAAAAAGGGACATAGTTTTAGTATTGTTTTCATCAATCACACACAATTTTCACCTCCTGACTGCTGCAAATTCAATGTTAACAAATGTAACAGACTATCCTTCTGAGCCCAGCAGTTTTCATTCTTGTCCCAATTTTGGGTGCCCACTACTGTGTATTGATATGTAAAACACTTTCAAGCAGCAATTAGTGATCAATAATAACATCTAGTAAACATAATTTATTTATTGCCCAGAAATCTGTAGAAGAATGCTATACCTGGCTCCAGCTGGGCTCCTCCACTTCTTCCTGGCTGGAAGGCCCAGGTTGGACATCGGAAGCCTCAGCTGGGGTGGAAGGAAGAGTGGAAGGAAGAGTAGAGAGGGATTCCCTGACTTCAGTGTGGTCTGACAGAAATCGCAGTCTCTCATAGTACCACAGCCTGGGGACATAAACGTCATCTGCTGCAGCTCCGGACCTCTGGGAATCTGTGACCTTCTTGCGCTCCCTCAGATATGTGCTCCTCAGGCCACCAATTTTAGCTTTTAAATAAGGGATGGTTGCTGTGGGGACCACCGGCGTCACCAACTCCAGCAGTTTCTCCAGCGCTGCCTGCCTCTTCTGTTTGTGATTATAGTGGGGGTGTCTGACCTGCCACAGACAGGGCAGCTCTCTGTACTTGTCAATAAACAGGGGCAGGAAATTGTGGTCGTTGAACCCATCCATTTTCTCTGCAAGACACAACACAAGACAAACCCTAATGTCAGGCCAAACTCCCCTAATCTTGTTACAATATAGGCTTCAATTTCGAAGCAGTATAGGCCCAAGTTTAGATCCTACCTTCGTTAGTACGATCGGCGTCTCCGATGCTCCTTTCTCCGCTCACAGATCGTACGTAAGACGCGCGCGTTACGATTTATACACACTGCGCATGCGTATAACTCCGCCCGCCCCTGACGTTCTTTCTAGTCTAGTCCCCGCCCCTTTTCGTTCGGCGCAGTGGAGGAAGAGCACATGGCGGATAGACAGCAGGATCGTGCTAAGTACAGCAACGAGGAGGAGGAGGAGGAGGAAAGGCCGGAGCCTGAAACGTCCCAATCCAGAAGGAGATTAAAGGACTCAAATATGTCCTTTGGGGAGATGTTGGAAATGGTGGACATCCTGAAGAAGGCCGACTATGATGGAAAGTATGGGCCTTACCCCAACCACAATGTCAGAAAGGTCAAGATCATGGCGAAAGTGGTCAGGAGTCTGCACCGGAAATTCGGGGTACGACGATCGAAAGATCAGCTCAGGAAGCGGTGGTCGGACCTGAAATTACGAGAACATGAGCAGTACAGAAAGATCCGGAGAGTGCTGCAAAAAAGTAAGTAGTTGTGCTATGTTCCTATTGTTCTTGTGTTTATTACGTTCGTGCTGCTCCATGTGCTTTTAGGAACTGTTGTACAGTTTAAAATGGCAACTTTCATGTTCATGGGCACATTATTCGTTCGGATCACACATTTTTTTTTCTGACTATAAAATACCATTGTTTAGCCCATATGCATTTGGCCACCATTTTGATGCCCTATACTTGTCTTCAAAGAATTGGGTTGTGTAGATGGCTTTGTTACTAGAATGAAATGCAAACTAGATTGTGTGTAAGGAGAGGACACTGAGCAGCTGTTTTCACATCTGGACACTGGAGCACTAGTGTGGGACCCCAGAACACCCTTTTTATTAGGGGGCCACACAGGTGCTCCAGTGTATACTATAGGGGGGGTCTCCATCTGTGAAGCTTGTACTAAACAGGTAAAGTATTGCAGCTTGACAAAGGACACTAAAAAAGCTACATCTTGGAACTCTGCTAAAATAGATCATTGTACCCCACTTCCAAGCAATGTTTCATCTTTATAGTTCTGCCATCAAATATCTGTGTGCTAATTATACCATTTTTGTTTTACATAGGGGAGAAAAGACTCGGAGGACACCCCTCATCCGAGGAGACCAGAGCCCCCCCCCCCCCTCTGGAAGAAGAGGAAATCCCCCCAACACAAGAAGAGCAGGAGGAAGAAGACGTGGTGGAACTAGTCACCACAACAGGTGAGTGTCTGCGACCACAGGCTCAGATAAGAGATGGATGGCGGCATTTTTTTTAGACCTAAATTATTTTGGGTTTCCTTTCTTTTTAGGTGATCGTGAGGTTGTGGATGAAGATCCTTTCACATCAGAAAGTGCCCATATCCTGATCGGGGAGATCATGGGGTGTAATTTACAATTGGAAAACATCAAGCAAAACATCAATGATGTTATTCCAAAATATAAAAACATCATTGATGTTTTGGGGCGAGTTTAAAGCCCCTCCAAATCACTTTCTTCTTTTGTGTGCTACAATGTGCGAAATGTTTTTGTGATTTTTCCCAAAGCCAAATTTGGAGGATGCACACAGTGTGCCAACATGTGCTATCTGCCACCACGGGGGATCAATGGACGCGTTTTGGGGGTGCAACCCCTTTCTCAATAATAAAGTAGCGGTGAGGAAGGGCTTTCTCCCCCAAAACACGTCCCTTGATCCCCCATGATGGCAGATAGCACATGTTGACATTGGGAAATTTGTGTGCATCTTCCAAATTTGGCTTTTCCAGGGGTGATTTCCCCCCATCTGAACGCTATATCAAACACAGTTCCTAAATACTCATGTCTGATATTGCCTTCCAGTTCTACCAAATGTGAATTTTGTAAGATCAAGATTTGTGTCTTTCTTGTGGGTTTTACACAGGCCTGTTTTCTATAAAATACACATTTTGATTTTGGATAATGACACCACAAAAATTGTTATACAACAAACATGTTGGTTTGTCAGAAAAACCTTTGGTAAATGCACATGTGATTGTGCAGGTATTAAAAAGATTGTTCATCAAGAATGTGTGGATTATTGTCTCAACGCTACAACACTTTTGGGGTGATGTAATTGTTGTTTGATGAGAAAATGGGGGTAATTTCCTAAGGGCAAATCCACTTTGCACTACAAGTGCAGTTTCAGTGCAGTTGCAAGTGCACTTGTAGTGAAAAGTGTCTTTGCATTTAGTAAATAACAGCCAACAGTGCTTTGTATAAGGTTACACAATCACGACATTTTCTGGACTCCACACATTTCTGTCAGGGTCAGCTCAAACAAACACAAGCAATAAATGTCCACAAAGAAGAGCCTGGGGGGAGATGCCTGTCGAGAACTTGAGGTCCTGCAGGCTTCTCCCTGTCGCCAAATACCGCAGGGTAGCGACCAACCTCTGCTCCGGAGTGATGGCTTGCCTCATGCAGGTATCCTGCCTGCTGATATAGGGGGTCAGCGAAGCCAACAAACGGTGAAACACGGGGTCCGTCATCCTGAGAAAATTCCTGAAATCATCAGGATTATTCTCACGGAGCAAAGGCATATGACAGAACTGGTCATGCTGAAGCAACCAATTCTTGGTCCATGAACTCCTCCCCACCCTGTTCATGGACTGGACTTGTGTCAAAGTCAGGACCCCAACACCAAGCCCCCGCACAGCACGAACTCTACGAGGAGTACGCATACGAAACATGGCTAGAAAACGGTCGGCTGCTCAGAACGAAGTAACAGAACGCACTGAAGAACAGCAAGGCCTGTGAAGAGCGACCTGAAAAACAGCAACGAGCGGACAAGATCGCACAGAAAACTCCGATACGAACTGACTGCACGCACTGAAGAGCAAATACAAACCCACAAGCACAAACTGAACGGCAGAAAACGATCTGAAAGCCACGAGTCTGAAAAAGCGCGAATCGTCTCTCACCAAACTTTTACTAACACGAGATTAGCAAAAGGAGCCCAAAGGGTGCCGCGCTTGGTTCTGAACCGGCCTTTTCTAGTCTCGTCGTACGTGGTGTACGTGATCGCGTGGTTGTCGATCGGAAATTCCGACAACTTTGTGCGACCGTGTGTAGGCAAAACAAGTTTGAGCCAACATCCGTCGGAAAAAATCTGAGGATTTTGTTGTCGGAATGTCCGATCAATGTCCGACCGTGTGTACGGGGCATTAGTCTTCACAAGGTTGTCACACACTGTTGCTGGTATGTTGGCCCATTCCTCCATAATTTGGTGAGTTGTTAGCATTGGTGGGTAGTTAGTCATATTTTCACATTTATTATGAGGCCACATAAATGTCCAAATTCTGTGAGGATGTTAAAAAGATTTGGTGCTGATAATAAGGGGTGTAGTAAGAAATATTAGGACATTGTCTGCAAATAGACATATTTCATGATGGTGACCTCCAAGTTCAAGACCTCTGATGTTTAGATTGGATCGAATAAGTTGGGCTAGGGGTTCAATTGCTAGAGCAAAAAGGAGCAGGGATAAGGGACATCACTGGCGTGTTCCTCTTTCGATGGTAAAGGAGTCAGAACAGAATCCAGGAGTAGGATATAAATGCTTTTGGATGCTGATATAAAGTGGCAATCCATCTCAGGAAGTGTGCACCGAATCCCCATCGAAGGAGGATTGAGTTTAAATAGGGCAAAGATAATGAATCAAATGCTTTTATGTCCAGTGAAAGGAAGCAGGTAGGGATGCAGCAGGCTTGTGCTGTATGAGCTAAAAGTGTAGCTCATCATATATTGTCTTCTACTTGTCTAGAAGGGATAAACCCAGTTTGGTCTCAATGAATTAGGGTACCTATAATAGGGTTGAGTCTGTTGGGGAGGTTCTTAGCCAATAGTTTAATATCTATATTGAGTATTGATATTGGCCTGTAATTAGACCAAGATGTATCGTCTGTGTTTGGTTTTGGAATCATGTGCATAACTATTCACACCCCTAAAGTCAATATTTGTAGAGCCACCTTTTGCGACTATCACAGCTCTAAGTCGCTTTGGATAAGTCTCTATGAGCTTGCCACATCTTACCACTGGGATTTTTGCCCAATCCTCCTTGTAAAACTGCTCCAGCTCCTTCAAGTTGTATGGTTTGTGCTTGTAAACAGCAATCTTTAAGTCTGACCACAGATTTTCTATTGGTTTGAGGTCTGAGCTTTGACTAGGCCATTCCAACACATTTACAAGTTTCACCTTAAACCACTTAAGTGTTGCTTTAGCAGTGTGTTTGGGGTCATTGTCCTGCTGGAAGGTGAACCTCTGTCCTAGCCTCAAATCACACACAGAGTGGTACAGGTTTTGCTTAAGAATATCCCAGTATTTTGCACCATCCACCTTTCCCTCATCTCTGACCAGTTTCCCAGTCCCGACTGCTGAAAAACATCTCCACAGCATGATGCTGCCACCACCATGTTTCACTGTGGGATGGTGTTCTTTGGGTGATGTGATGTGTTGGGTTTGCGCCAGACCTAGCGTTTTCTAGTATATAGTCCATATAAAACTATGAAGGTGCTTCACAAATAGTGTGTAAAAATACAGGGAATGCTTCACATCTGGTGTTGAAAGTGGAGAGAAAATGTTGCAGAAAAATTTTCAAGTGTATCAAGACACCCCCTCATGTGTCCCCACTCACCAAATCACAATGACACCCAGCTTTTCAGTCTGGGATTCAGTAAAGGCTTGTAACGATATCCAAAGAATGTTGCAGGATGGCAGGTTCACTGATGAGATGATAAACGATCCTTCAAGGTTAATACTCAGCCAAACAAAAAACAGGTACCCAAAAAGGAAGAAAAAGGGGGGACTATAAGTGAAGTATGCTAAGATTGAAAATTTATTGCGCATAAAAGGTTATACTTACAAAAGTAAGTCAGGCATTGAAACAATCAGTGGAAGCAGCAAACACCATTAACAGTGTTCCCATGAGGCCGGAAATGAACCCGAAGTGTGTCATGTCAATGATGGTGGATTTGATGGTGCTCCTAGGGATCATCAAAGATTTGGATATTTTTTTATAACCTAACCCTGACTTGTACTTCTCAACAACATTGTCCCTTACTTGTTTGGAGAGTTCCTTGGTCTTCATGTCTTGGTACACCTGAAAATTTTTCTGCAACATTTTCTCTGCACTTTCCGCACAGCAGATGTGAAGCATTCCCTGCATTTTTACACACTATTTGTGAAGCACCTTCATAGTTTTATATGGACTATAAGGTTTTTTGTTATTACTTATTATGGGTTTTTGTTTGTGAGCGCTGTATTTATATATTTTACCACTATGCTCAAGTGTCTAGCACTTTGTGTATAGCAGTTTCATTCAACCATTTTTTTTTTTTTTTTTACACCATTAGCACGAGTTTATATATTTAGATTATATATTTTCCCATGGCGTTTTCTTTGATGGCCAAAAAGTTCAACTTTAGTCTCATCAGACCAGAGCACCTTCCTCCATACATTTTGGGTGTCTCCCACATGCCTTTTCGCAAACTCAAAACGTGCCATTTTTTTTTTGCTGAAAGTAATGGCTTTCTTCTGGCCACTCTGCCATAAAGCCCAACTCTATGGAGCATACAGCTTATTGTCGTCCTATGTACAGATGCTCCAGTCTCTGCTGTGGAACTCTGTAGCTCCTCCAGGGTTACCTTAGGTCTCTGTGCTGCCTCTCTGATTAATGCCCTCCTTACCCGGTCCATGAGTTTTGGTGTGTGGCCGTCTCTTGGCAGGTTTGCTGTTGTGCCATGTTCTTTCCATTTGGTTATGATAGATTTGATGGTGCTCCTAGGGATCTTTGAAGATTTGGATATTTTTTTTATAACCTAACCCTGACTTGTACTTCTCAACCACATTGTCCCTTACTTGTTTGGAGTGTTCCTTGGTCTTCATGGCAGTGTTTGGTTAGTGATGCCTCTTGCCTAGGTGTTGCAGCCTCTGGGGGCTTTCAAAAAGGTGTGTATATCTAATGACAGATCATGTGACTCTTAAATTGCACACAGGTGGACATCATTTCACTAATTATGTGACTTCTGAAGGTAATTGGTTGCACCAAAGCTTTTTATGGGCTTCATAACAAAGGGTGAATACATATGCGCATACCAATTATCAGTTTTTTATTTCTGAAAAATAGTTTTATGTATATATTTTTCTAATTTTACTTCACCAACTTAGACTATTGTGTTCTGATCCATCACATATAATTCAGATTAAAAAAACATTGAACTAAAGGCTGTAATGTAACAAAATTAGGTAAAAAGCCAAGGGAGTGACTACTTTTGCAAGGCACTGTACATTGCTGGAAAAAAATTTTTGCAGTAGCCAGCGAAAAAGTTTAAAATATGGGTAGAACTCCACTTTAATCACCACTAAGGTTTTTATTCTCTGCTAAACAACTGGAAAAAAAAAACAACAAAACCTTTTCTTAACTTTTGTTCTAAAATTTTGCAAATAAGTTATTTTTCTTCTTTACTGGTGTGCGGTGATGAGGCTGCACTGATGTGCACTGATAAGGTGGCATTCCTGGTCACTGATGGGACTGCAGTGATAATCTGGGCACTGATGATCAGTGTAAATGTTCCCTGTCCCATCATAGCCGGTTATCAGCTTTCCTTTCCTCACGCTGTGACAGCGATGAGGAAAGGAAATGCCGAAAACTGGCATTTGTTTATATGTGAACAGCTGTGATTGGACAGAGCTGATTACATGGCAAAGGGCCACTGTGATTGGCCCTTTGCCTCGATCTGTGATCAGCTGTGTACGAAGGACACAGCTGATCACAGAGCAAACCCTGGGACACTGGTTTCTGGGAGGACATCAATAGATGCCCTCCCAGAACTAAACGACCGTGCTGTAGCCGTTTTTCTTCTGTCTTTTTGCTGAGACATGAGTGGGATTTTGTGCCATGTAGTAAAAAGAGTATGAGAGGAGTAAAAGGAGAAATTTAATCTCCTAGTAGACATTTTGCCATGTTAGTGAAATTCAATGAAGAACTTGGTTATTTTTGTTTTATTTATGGGGCAATAGGCATTAATTGAGCATTACTGAAGTTCCTTTTCAACTTTCCTGAGCCAGAAAATACAAATTTCAAAGCAACAATACACCAAAAAGGAAAAAATGCAAGTACAAAGATCACCCTAATAAATAAACAAAACTGCCCATCTACAAGGAAAAAAAACGGTGAAAGCAATTTTGACAAAATCACTCCCTAATCCCTAGTAGTAATATGCATGTCACCAAACTGGTGGGTACTATATACTGTATTTACATTGAAGTAACCTATAGCCTACACTAGATAATAAAGGATATATCAGACTGTTTTCTAATAGCTGCTGCTCTTGCTTTAGCAAATGAGTTCTCATACTTATACAAGTTGCACTCTACTATTTCCTACAGGGCAGTATGCCAGCCCTAGCATAGATGATGTCAGATTTTGCTGTGGTTTCAACTATATGAAATCAATCTGTGGAAACCATTTTAAGCACTCTGAAATAAGCAAATTAAGTGTAATAAAAGGATGTTTTTACGAGCCTTGCATTTAAAATGACATTTTAGTCATTTTACTTCTGCAGGTAGGAAAATATATAACGGTTTAATATTATTTCAGTGTTTTAAATTGCAAAAGTGCAACAATGGTAGCCTGTGTCAATTTATGGCTTCATGTCAAAGCTCCCTTCCTGGCAACATGGTGAAAATGTGATTACAGTGAGTGCAGGAGATGGAATAAATATTTGAGATTTCTTACAATAACACTAAACTGCAGCCAAGCTTCCCTATCCGCTACTGTCGGTCTGAGTCTCATCAATCATTGCTGGGTTACTGGCCTGAAAAAGGACTTTGCCATCACTGAAACGTGTTGGAATGCTGCTCATTGCATCTAAGATTTTTCTACCTGACGGGTGGAAAAGAAAGTGGCTATGACTATAACAGACCTTCCCCAAAGATGTGTTACTTGTTGGAAGCTGTACAATGGGTCTTTCACAGAGTGACGTCACTCCATGTCTTCTCCATCTGGGCAGTAAATGGGGATTGTGCTACTTCTTTCTGCACTTAAACTTAATTTAATTTTCACCAGACAAATGCAATCATGCAGAAGGGTGGAAATGTGTATGTATGAACTTAGTGCTTTAAAGTCTACTTAGATTTTGTAGCCTCTTTAACAGAACTGATCGCTTTGTGGATAGTTACGTAAATGGATTTACTTTTTAAGATGTACATTTAAAATACTTGTAAATAAGTCCATTAGACTTTCTTCCGTGCAGATGAATCACATCTTGCGGCTGTCAGGCTTGGTTGTTAAAAAAACAAGTAAACCTATAATACACCTAATTTTTTTGTACAGAGAATAATTTAAATCCAAAAAGTTTTTGTGGGAGATCATTTAGGAGCAGATTTTTAATTTAAAGTGATACTGAAAGTTATTTTTTTCTGTAATAAAATAAAAAAGAGGTTATACTAGGCTGCTCTGCGCAAAAAGGAATTTGACTGACAGCAGCAGGAGACCATGGCTCCTGCTGCTCTCAGTTTCTCCTGCCAATCCAGGAGGCTGGAGGAGCGGTGCTGAAGCAAAGACAGCACTGGATCAGAGAAATTAGTCAGGTAAGGGTTTAGGGATGGGGGTGGCTAGGATAGGTAGCCGGTTGTTTTTATTTTATTTTTTTTTACCCTAATTCAGAGACTGCCTTTAGGTAAAAAAAAAAACATTTAGCCTTTATAACCACTTTAAAGTGGTTATAAACCCACATACTTAAAGCAACACACTTTTGCACAATTTAGTAGATAATGCTGTTATAACCTAAATAGCATTTTGTTTACCTCCTAAAAATTCATCCTCATTCAGTTGTAGCCCTCCACAATCTGTCAGTCTGTGGGCATGGCACTGAAACTTGGGGGCGGAAATCTGACATCACTATTCCCCTCCCAGCCACACATGACCTCTCTCTCTCACATAGTCTTCTGCCAAGCAAACAAACACAATAGATCTGCAACCATGTCATTCCTATTATATTAAATTATTTTAATAAACTTTCTCCCTTTACAAACAGTTAAACTGTGATAAAAGGAAGCCAAGTCCTAAGCTCCAGACTGCAGAACAATCACTCTCCCAAAGCTGTAATAGCGCAATTTCATCTACGAGAGAGAGAGAGAGATATCTCTGCTCACAGCACAAGTAATTTTCTGGCCTGGGGGGTTATTGTTCTCCAACCTTTTTAGTAAGCATTACGATACAGTGCAAAAAATACAGTACAACTGAAAATTTGGGGCGTTGGGGTGCGAAATTTCATTGCTATTATGCGGCTTTCTGGAAATGTCAGGGACCGTACTCGAGGCCCTCTATAATTTTCCAGATGACCACCAATGTCCTAGAGATTGAACTTCTCAAGGTCTCTAGGATAACCCTGCTTTCTGTGCATATGCCCAGAGTTTTGTGGTTTAAGGCCTGGTCTGCTGAGCCTGCTTGCAAAAGGCATCTTTTGTACATGCCTTTTGATAGTAAACAACTGTCTGGGGAGTCCCTTGTCAAATTTATCAACAAAATTACTGCTGATTACGAATAAAGAGGACCTGTCATCAGTACCTGTCTGAGCTCATCTGAGTACCTGTCACCATCCATCCCATCTGAGTACCTGTCATCCATCCATCCTATCAGAGTACCTGTCATCCTGTCTGAGTATCTGTCATACCATCAGGAGTACCTGTCCCATGATCCCATCAGGAGTATCTGTCCCGTGATCCCATCAGGAGTACCCATCTCGTGAGCCCATCAGAGTACTTGTCTGTGCAGCCAATTACTACCAAGGTGCAGCCCATTAGTCCCTGACTTTCAGCCCATTAGCTCCTGACATTCAGTCCATTAGTCCCTAACGTTCAGCCCATTAGTCCCTGATGTGCAGCCCATCAGTGTCACCCATCATACAGCCACTATGTCCAGGAAGGTATACACTCCAGAAGAGGCATATCAAATACTGAGTCTGACCGAAGAGAGCAGCAGGGAGCTCTCAACGTCCAGTTACAGTTCTGATTCAGATTCTGGTTCGGAATATGAGCCCTTCGAAGGCAGTACATCAGGATCCGAATCAGAGGAGGAAATAGTCCGTCCAAAAAGAAGATGGTCTGAAGACCAGGCAGCTACCAGCAGTGCCAGACACCCCAATGACCAATTGGAAAATGCCAAAGGCGCTAGACCCCAGGAGGAGAGGACCAGTACAAGCGCTGCTAAACCCCAGGAGGAAAGGCCCAGTACAAGTGCGGGAAATTCACGCCAAAGAATTAGGGCCCAAATCCAGCTTCCGGGTGCCTTGGCAAACCCATTGTGGCTGCCTTCTAGCACAGTGTCAGCCACAATCCCCCCTTTCACAACACAGCCAGGTGTGCAGGTTAACACTGAAGGTTTTTCTGAAATAGATTTTTTAAATCTATTTTTCCCTGACGAATCAGTTCAAGGAATCATGGACCAAACCAATCCCTTTGCCCAACAATTCATTGACAACAACCCCAGCTCAAGCTATGCCCGCCCTTTTGAATGGAGACCCCTAACAGTGGAGGAGCTTAAATTGTTTTTAGGCCTAACGCTCAACATGGGGCTTACAAAAAAAAATGACGTGCATACATATTGGTTTACCAACCCTATCCACCACATGCCAATTTTTTCAATTGTCATGTACAGGTCCTAATATGAAATTATAATGCACTTCCTGCATTTCAGTGATAACTCGCAGTGCCTCCCCAAAATCATTCCGACTTTGATAAATTACATAAAATTCGCCCCCTAATTGATTTTTTTCTCCAAGAGGTTTGCCGAACTTTATATCCCTGACCAGAACATTTCTGTGGACAAATCCCTGGTCCATTTCACAGGCCGGCTGGGAATCAAGCAATATATCCCCAGTAAGAGGGCAAGGTACAGATTGAAGCTCAATAAGCTCTGTGAAAGCTCCACCGGATATGTGCATGCCTTTTGTGTGTATGAAGGCAAAGACTCCCAGCTCCAGCCTCCTGAGTGTCCACCGTACATGGGAATAAGCGGGAAAATTTTCTGGTAGTTGGCATTCCCACTCTTGCAAAAGGGGTATCACGTTTATATGGACAATTATTATACTAGTTTGCCCCTTTACCGCCACCTATACCCGAAGAATACTTTGGCTTGCGGTACAGCAAGAAAAAACAGAAAGGGCTTCCCACAGCATTTAGTCTCCACAAGGCTACAAAGGGGGGAATCGACAAATTTGAGCAAGGAGGAAGCGTTGGCTGTGAAGTGGAGGGATAGGAAAGACGTATACATCATGTCCACCATCCATGATGACACCTCGGTGGAACTTCACAGAAGAAGCGGTCCCATTTGAAAGCCTTCCTGTATCCACGAGTACAATAAATTCATGGGGGGGTGGGGGGGGGTGGATTTAAATGATCAAATGTTGCATCTCAACACGAAAATCCCTCTTCTGGTATAAAAAAGTAGCAATTTACTTTTTTTATTTGGCCATTTACAACGCTTTCATCATCTATCAAAAATCAACGGGAAACACCCAACACCTTCCTAAAGTTTATTGAAGACATTGTAACAGCCCTGATCTATGAACAAAGATCCCCCCAGAAAGCAATCGCTCCGATTGTGTCAGCAGACTACATGAGCGCCATTTTCCAGACAATATGCCGCCATCTGCAACCGGAAGAAGACCCAAAAAAAAATGTCGGGTGAGCACCAAAAAGTTAGAAAAGTTAGCACCAAAGAGTTAGGAAAGACACCAGTTTCCATTGTCCCCAATGCCCCTCCCAACTTGGCCTTTGCATTGGAGAATGCTTCAGACGCTATTACACTCTCGTAAACTATTAGCCCATATTTCTAAAAGACAGCCATTTCTGTCCTGAATATTTCCTTGGTGCCTCAACCAACTATATCATTGCCTTCCATGTGAACTGACCCTGGCTGTTTATTGACTATACCTCTGCCTGCCATCTGCATTGTTTTTTTAATCGTACATCACGGGACACAGGGACACAGGGCCATAGTAATCACTATGTGGGTTATAGTCCACCTTCAGGTGCTGGACACTGGCATAACCTAAACCGGAAGTTGCCTCCCTATTAACCCCTACCATACTGGGAGTACCTCCATTTTTTTGCCAGAGTCTAAGGCTTTAATGGCATCCCAGATTGGGATAGAATGCAACAGGTTCCATTCCATTTCCCAAGGACCCTCAAACTGAGGATCTGGGGAGAAGATGTTTTCTCTCAGGGGACCGTGAACAGGCTGATGACTCCTCTTCTGAGGGGTCATATGCGAAAGGATCAGCTTCACATTGTGGGTGCAATTTCTTACTGAATTGATCCACTCCACATTTTATGCTACCCTTAACTGAGTGTCCACTTCTTGTTTTGGGTTCGCTAACGCCTCCTTAAAGCTGTGCATGCCTTTCCTGTCCATTCATTGTTGGGAAAGTTTATGTATTCTGAGTGGGATCACCCAGATAAGCTTTTTTTCCCTCCTAAAAAGTTTTTTCACACTTTATCTTATGGAGGAAAAAACGTACTAAAGGTGAAAGATACCAGCAATTGACGCTGCTATATCTTCTGATTAAAAATTTGACTTGTCTGGCAGACAATGCTCAAATACTTAGGGATCCAATTGATAAAGAGTTGGAATTCCTATTAAAAAGAAAAACAAAAAAAGCATATATTGTTTTCCTGACAGGTTGAGTGTCTCAGCCTGTGCTGACAGTAATTGGTATATGTCAAATTCTTGAGGGACCAGTTTAAACAGGTGCTCAAGGTTATCCCAGTTCAGCAGGCCCAGGATCTGGCAAGCTCCTAGTAGGTTTATGTTGGAAATAGATGCTATAAGAGATTCTATCTTCAAGCCTCACGCCTTTCGCTGGGCTGGTACATATGTATAGAATACTATGGTTGAAAAATTGGTCAGCCAAAGCTTCATAAAAAAAAAAAACTCCCGTCTGGTTTTCCTTTTTGCGGTGAACAGCTGTTTGGGATAGCTTGGATAATTCATCCAAAGAATTTCTAGTGGAAAGGTACCCCTTTGTTATTTAAGAAAAGGAGTAAATGTATTTCATTTAAACAAGCTCCTTCTCCAGTGCCAGGGGCACCAGCCTCCAGGCAGTCACGACGGCTTCCGCCGTCAAGTTCAAGAGGTAATCCTCAAGGTCAAGCCCAGGGACAAAAGAAACCTACAAACAGGATACTAAATCCTCCTCTCTTTCTAGCATTGGACCATCCTTTGGCAAAGAGTGGTCATGCTGGTCCCCATGAAAGACCTGGGGTTGAGGTTTTTATTCAAACCTTTTTTCACGGTAAAATCGAATGGAGATGTCAAACCCATTCTGGATCTCAAGAATCTAAACCGGTTCCTGGATATCCTCTCTTTTTCGCATGGAGTCAATCCAATCAGTTGTCTCCATCCTACAAGGAGGAGAACTTTTGACGTCAATCGACGTCAAGGGTGCATACCTCCATGGGCATATTTCCCCGCTCACCAGTAATATCTTCTTCAAGGTAGAAAATCTTCATTTTCAGTTTGTAGATCTGCTTTTTCGGTCTAGCTACTGCACTTTGAGTGTTTACAGAGGTTCTGGCCCCTCCTCTAGCCAGATTAAGGGCCCAAGGTATAACGATTGTAGTTTACCTAGACGATCAGTTCTTGATAGACCAGTCGGTAGCCCGCTTAGACCAAAGTATGGTCACCACATTTAACTACCTGGAATACCTAGGTTGGATTCTCAACCTGGAGAAATCTTCCTTAAAACCATTAAGGAGGTTAAAATACTTGGGTCTGTTCATAGATACACCCAAAAAAGGGTATTCTTGCCCCAGGCAAAGTTCAGCGCCATAAAGGAACTGATTAAGGTGGTCAAAGCAAGATGAATCCTTCTATTCAGCTTGCATGAGGGAAATATGGTGGCTTCATTCAAGGTTGTTCCTTATGCTCAGTTTCATTCGAGACTGCTGCTAAACAGTATTTTATCGGCTTTGAACAAGAGGGATCAAGCTTTAGACTTTCTAATGTCTGACTCCAAAGGTGCTCCGGAGCCTCAGTTTATGGTTAATAACTAAAAATCTGCAAGAGGGAAAATCCTTCCTACAGTTACCCGGGAAGTGGTAACAACATATGCCAACCTTTTTTAGGTATGGGAGCAGTCCTGGAAGAAGTAACTGTCCAAGAGAAGTGGTCCAGATCAGAAATGACATTGGCCATTAACATTCTACAGATTCGGGCAGAGCGCTTGGTCCTGAGGGCCTGGAAGTTTTAAGTTATGGAGCTGTCCTGTCAGGATCCAATCCAATAATGCCACAGCAGTGGCCTATATCAATCACCAAAGGGGCACAAGAAGTTGTGCGACCCAGAGAAAGGTGAATCATATTCTATCTTGGGCAGAAAACAATGTACCTTGCCTATCGACAGTTTTTCATTCTAGGCATAGAAAATTGGCAGGCGGTCTAATTGAGTCGCCAGCAGTTCTTCCCGGTAGAGTGGTTCCTTCACTATGATATCTTTCTGACAATAGGTCAAAGATGGGGGATCCCAGACGTAGATCTGTTTTCATCCAGGTTCAACAGAGAGATCGACATCTTTATGTTAAGAACAAAGGATCCGCTAGCATGCAGAACAGGTGCCTTGGTGTTCCCATTGAATCAGTTTTTCTGATTTATGCATTCCCTCCTTTTCTGCGTGCGTCCACGACTTCTTCGCAGGATCAAGCAGGAAGGGAAGCTGGTGATTCTTGTGGCCCCGGCGTGGTCCAGAAGATCTTGGTATGCAGAGATCATAAGGTGGCGGTAGGGGTCCCATGGACCCTAACACCACGTCCAGACCTTCTCTCGCAAGGTCCGGTATTCCATCTTATCTTTCATACGCTAAATTTAACGATTTTGCTATTGAGGCCCACACTCTGAAGAAGCGTGGGCTGTCAGGTTCAATGGTATCTACCTTGGTTAATGCAAGGAAACCGGCCTCCATAATTATATATTATAGAGTCTGGGAAGCATATGTCTCTTGGAGGGAAACCAAGGGTTGGCACCACAGGAAATAGGTCATAGGTAGAATCCTTGACTTTCTGCAGATGGGGTGAGAAAAAAAGCTGGCCTTGAGTACTTTCTAAGGACAGGTTTCGGCCTTATTGGTATTATTTCAATGACCACTTGCTTGGCATTCTTTGGTTTGTAACTTTATTCAGGGGTTAACACAGTTTAATCTCCAGTTAGGTCACCCCTGAACCCTTGGGACTTGAATTTAGTTTTTTACAAAAACAGCCTTTTTTTGAGCCGATATGACATATTCTCTTGGTCCTTTTTGACAAGGAAACTATTTTTCTTGGTAACCATATCTGCTGCAAGAAGGGTATCAGAATTGTCTGAGCCATATTATTATTGTTCACAAGGATTAGGTAGTATTGCGTCCTAATCCTAACTTTTTACCTTCATTTTTTCCGGAACCCTGTTCTATGGAAGAAAAATCACCACATTCTCTTGATGCGGTAAGAGCAGTCAAAGTCTATTTAAAGGCAACTGATCAGATTCGGAAAACGGATGTTTTGTTCGTTTTGCCTGAAGGTCCTAAAAGAGGACAGGCAGTATCAAAATCTACTATTTCTGAATGGATTCGACAAGTAATCGTTCAAGCTTATGGTTTAAAGAGGTAGATTCCACCCTCTCAAGTCAAAACGCACTCCTCTAGGGCTGTTAATGCTCTATGGGCAGTGCATCACTAAGTCTCCATGGCTCAAATCTGCAAGGCCGCAACTTGGTCTTCAATCCATACATTTACCAGATTCTATCAGGTGGATGTAAAAAGGCATGAGGATATGGCCTTTAGGCGTAGTGTGCTGCAGGCAGCAGTATAACTCCGCTAGTCTCATGTTGCCCTAATTCTTTTGTGTCTCCCTCCCCTCAGTTGGCATTGCTATGGGACATCCCACATAGTGATTACTATGGCTCTGTGTCCTGTGATGTACAATTATAGAAAATAGGATTTTTATAACAGCTTACCTGTAAAATCCTTTTCTTTTGAAGTACATCACGGGACACAAAGGTCCTGCCCCTCTTTTTAGTATACGCGTGTATTGCTTTGCTACAAAACTGAGGTACTCCCGGTATGGGAGGGGTTATATAGGGAGGCAACTTCCTGTTTAGGGTGTGCCAGTGTCCAGAACCTGAAGGTGGACTATAACCCACATAGTGATTACTATGGCTCTGTGTCCCATGATGTACTTCAAAAGAAAAGGATTTTACAGGATAGCTGTTATAAAAATCCTATTTTATCCGCCATGTTTCTGCCTTTTACGTGAACTGACCCTGGACTATCGACTATGCTTCTGCCTACTGTTTATTTCTGCCTTTTACCTGCACTGACCTCGGCCTGTTCACCATGTTTTTACCTGCCCCTTGGACTGATCTTTCATCCTGCTACACAGGAGTCTCACATATGTGAGGGGCTCCAGAAGAGTGTTCTGAGTTGAGAAAAACAGTTTTTGGTTTTCTGTGTACCAGAACAGGTTCTGGCTGTCCAGAGGCTTCAAAGAGATTTGGGTGGGAGAAGCCTCTACCCCTGTCTCCATTCTTTCCTGACCAAGGCCCTAAGCTTGATGGTCCTGCCTGCTGCCTGGACAAATAATTTGGCTGTGCTGACAATTTATCTGCCTGCTGCCTGTACTAACTATGGACAGTATTCCTGCCTGCTGCCTGGACCGATGCTCTCCTCTGTGGACCACTGCACTACTAAAACCGCAATCTTTTCTTTACCCTTTGCTCAGCAGAATGTATTTTGGTTTGTAATTGGTATGTACATGCTATGTATTAGAACTATAAAGGCCTTTCAACAATGTGATAGGTTGGCAGGAATTTATGTGTGTGATTTATGCTCCTAGAACACCTAGAGGTACTACTTGGATGTTGGGCCTTTGTATGTGGCCAGGCTGTGTAATGCCCTGTACACACAATAGGATTTTCCGATGGAAAATGTGTGATAGGACCTTGTTGTCAGAAATTCCGACCGTGTGTAGGCTCTATCACACATTTTCCATAGGAATTTTTATTTTTTTTTACACAAAATTGTCATAATAACAAGTTATTTCCCTCACACAGCACATGCATACTTGCAATGACACCCTAAAATACATTCTGCTACTCCTCCTGAGTATGGTGATACCACATGTGTGAGACTTTAATGCCCCGTACACACGGTCGGACATAAATCGGACATTCCGACAACAAAATCCCAGGATTTTTTCCGACGGATGTTGGCTCAAACTTGTCTTGCATACACACGGTCACACAAAGTTGTCGGAAAATCTGATTATTCTGAACGTGGTGACGTAAAACACGTACGTCGGGACTATAAACGGGGCAGTAGCCAATAGCTTTCATCTCTTTATTTATTCTGAGCATGCGTGGCACTTTGTGCATCGGATTTGTGTACACACGATCGGAAATTCTGACAACGGATTTTGTTGTCGGAAAATTTTATAGCCTGCTCTCAAACTTTGTGTGTCAGAAAATCTGATGGAAAATGTATGATGGAGCCTACACTCGGTCGGAATTTCTGACAACAAGGTCCTATCACACATTTTCCGTCGGAAAATCCGACCGTGTGTACGGGGCATAAGAAGGAGAGCACACCATGGTCAGTTTTCTAGCTGTGCTGGGAACATAGCCTGCTCTCCTCCAATGATCAGACTTGTCCGGGTACCCCCCTCCTCCTGCACAGTTATTCACTGGAAAGACCAGTGTACTGTTGGTTCTCCTCCCCAAGCTATTATGCAGCTGAGAACAGAGGGAATGTGATAACTTATATAAAAATAGGAGAAAAAGGTATTAAATTTTTTTAAAAATAAAACGTATAAGTGCTGCCAGCATTGCTGCAGAGGCTGAAGGAGTGGGGGGCAGCCTGTCAGTGCTCAGATCATATGCCGCACACTGCATCAAATTGGTCTGCATGGCTTTTGTCCCAGAAGGAAAGCTCTTCTAAATATGATGCACCAGAAAGCCTGCAGTTTGCTGAAGACAAGTAGACTAAGGACATGGATTACTGGAACCATGTCCTGTGGTCTGATCAGACCAAGATAAACTTATTTTCATTCAGTTCATTGAGGGAACCATGAATGCCAACATGTACTGTGACATACTGAAGCAGAGCATGAGCCTCTCGCTTCGGAGACTGGGCCGCAGGGCAGTATTCCAGCATGATAACGACCCCAAACACACCTCCAAGATGACCACTGCCTTGCTAAAGAAGCTAAGGGTAAAGGTGATGGACTGGCCAAGAATTTCTTCAGACCTAAACCCTATTGAGCATCTGTGGGACATCCTCAAATGGAAGGTGGGGGAGTGCAAGGTCTCTAACATCCACCAGCTCCGTGATGTTATCATGGAAGAGTGGAAGAGGACTCCAGTGGCAACCTGTGAAACTCTGGTGAACTCCTTCCCCAAGAGGGTTAAAGGAGTGCTGAAAAATAATGATGGCCACACAAAATATTGACACTTTGGGCCCGATTTGGACATTTTCACTTCGGGGTGTACTCACTTTTGTTGCCAGCGGTTTAGACATTAATGGCTGTGTGTTGAGTTATTTTGAGGGGACAGCAAATTGACACTGTTATACAAGCTGTACACGCATTACATTGTAGCACAGTGTAATTTCTTCAGTGTTGTCACATGAAAAGATATAATAAAATATTTACAAAAATGTGAGGGGTGTACTCACTTTTGTGAGATAATGTGTGTGTGTGTGTGTATATATATATATATATATATATATATATATATATATATATATATATATATATATATACTAAAATGTTTTGCCTTACATTTCTAATTTATACTGAATGGGTTGCTTTACAAGGTGTTAGTTTGCAATCACTTTAACTCTTGTACCACTGACTTCATACCCCAATGTGCGTAGCTGACCCAAACTGTAGGCTTTGTGTGCTGGTTACTTGCACTATACCCCTTGAGTAACTTCAGACCAGGCAAAAGCAAAGTTTCAAAAGCTTTAGGCCTCTTTCACATGGACGATCCGTATGTCCGTTTTTCATCCTTCCGTTTTCGGATGAAAAACGGACATACAGTCATCCCTATGGAGCGTCGGATGTCAGCGGTGACATGTCCGCTGACATCCGACCCGCTCCGATCCGAAAAGTGTAACGGAGGAAAAACCTACTTTTCCCTCCGTTTTCGGATCGGATCGGATGACGACGGACACTATGGACCGTCATCATCCGATCCCCCCATAGGGGAGAGCGGCGCTCTGACAGGTCCGTCGCTGCACAGCGTGCAGCGATGCACCTGTCATCTTCCTGCTCAGCGGGGATCGGCGGAGCTATCCCCGCTGAGCAAGCGGATGTTCACGGGGCGGATCATGACTGATCTGCCCCGTGTGAAAGAGGCCTTACTTGAATGACGTGGCATGATAGTAACACAAAAGCAACAGTCTTTCCTTAAACGTCTCCTAACTCAGTCTTGTGGCTGCCCCAGCATATATGCACAGAAAAGAGTCCATATCTGGCTAAACCCATGATGGCAGTATCCAGGATTGGTGCCTTTAGGGCTGATTGCAGGTCCCAGCACTCCCTCTAGGCAGTAGAAGGATCCTGGGGACTGATGGGCATTAGCTGGCATATCCAGCAGACCAACAAAATGGAGTTCGGCAACAGTAGCAGCAGTTGCTGCTGCAAACTTTCAGTAACATTTTTGTGTCTCAAGTCCGGACTCCTGTCCCTTTTAAAAAAGGTAGAACCAGGAGGTCAGACACAGAAAAGCACCCCAGAAAAAAACAGGAACCATAATTAACACTAACCCTCCCGACTGGGGCAGCATAAAACTCTACCTGCCTACATGCACATACTGCCCATGGGCACCTACCCTCACTCCTCTCCTGAGCTTACTGCCCAATGTTATACCCTCCTCACTTCGCTCCTGCACATGGTACCTGCTGTCATACCATCCGCACTCCTCTCCTGCGCATACCGCCTGCTGTCATACTCTCTGCACTCCTCTTCTGCATATACTGACCATTAGGACACTTCTTTAGTATTGTTTATTGTATCCCTAATGTTACATTCCCTGTTGTGTGGTTATTCTTTTTAAAAGAATGCTTACAGTGCCTTGAAAAAGTATTCATACCCCTTGACATTTTTCACATTTTGTCATGTTACAACCAAAAACGTAAATGTATTTTATTGGGATTTTATGTGATAGACCAACACAAAGTGGCACATAATTGTGAAATGAAAGGAAAATGATAAATGATTTTCAAAATTTTTTACAAATAAATATCTGAAAAGTGTGACATGCATTTGTATTCAGCTCAACACTTTGTAGAACCACCTTTCGCTGCAATTACAGCTGCAAGTCTTTTTGGGGATGTCTCTATCAGCTTTGCACATCTAGAGAGTGACATTTTTGCCCATTGTCTTTGCAAAATAGCTCAAGCTTTGTCAAGTTGGATGGAAAGCAATTTTCAAGTCTTGCCACAGATTCTCAATTGGATTTAGGTCTGTACTTTTACTGGGCCATTCTAACACATGAATATGCTTTGACCTAAACCATTTTGTTGTAGCTCTGGTTGTATGTTTAGTCGTTGTCCTGCTGGAAGGTGAACCTCTGCCCCAATCTCAAGTCTTTTGCAGACTTTAACAGGTTTTCTTCTAAGATTGCCCTGTATTTGGCTCCATCCATCTTCCCATCAGCTCTTACCAGCTTTCCTGTCCCTGCTAAAGAAAAGCATCCCCACAACATGATGCTGCCACCACCATGTTTCACAGTGCACAGTGGAGATGGTGTGTTCAGGGTGATGTGCAGTGTTCGTTTTTCACCACACATAGCGTTTTGCTTTTAGACCAAAAAGTTCAATTTTGGTCTCATCTGACCAGAGCACCTTCTCCCACATGTTTGCTGTGTCCCCCACATGGCTTCTCGCAAACTGCAAATGGGACTTCTTAAGGCTTTCTTCTTGCCACTCCTCCTCCATAAAGGCCAGAATTGTGGAGAGCACGACTAATAGTTGGATCGCTGCAGCTCCTCCACGGTTACCATGGGCCTCTTGGCTGCTTCTCTGATTAATGCTCTCCTTGCCTGGCCTGTCTGTTTAGGTGGACAGCCATGTCTTGGTAGGTTTGCAGTTGTGCCATACTCTTTCCATTTTCGGATGATGGGTTGAACAGTGCTCTGTGAGATGTTCAAAGCTTGGGATATTTTATATTTATATTAAACTTCTCCACAACTTTATCCCTGACCTGTCTGGTGTGTTCCTTGGCCTTCCTGATACTGTTTGTTTACTAAGGATCTCTAACAAACCTCTGAGGGCTTCACAGAACAGCTGTATTTATACTGTTTTATACTGTTTTGTAATATATTTATTCCACACAGGTGAACTCTATTTACTAATTGAGTGACTTCTGAAGGCAATTGGTTCCACTAGACTTTAGTTGGGGGTATCAGAGTAAAGAGGACTGAATACAAATGCACGTCACGCTTTTCAAATATTTATTTGTAAAAAAATTGAAAACCACTTATCATTTTCCATCCACTTCACAATTATGTGCCACTTTGTGTTGGTCTATGACATAAAATACCAATAAAATACATTTACATTTTGGTTGTAACATGTGGAAAATTTCATGAGGGTATGAATACTTTTTCAAAGCACTGTATAAGCATTAAATATGTATTATTTCTAAAACTCCTCAAATAATTTAAACTAAGCATCTTATAAATGTAAATGTGCAAATTTCCCTATAATCTTATTTTCCTAGCGATGTTTGATAGTTTAGTATTGACAGCTTACAGAAGACACTTGGGAAGTTGCATTTCCGTGACTGCAATCCATATTGTTATACATTGACATTTTTCCTCCTTGCTGGAAATTGAAAATTCAGTCTGCACAAAAAAACGGCAACATAATTTCTGTAGCAAAGGAAATGGCTATCTGTTCCAAATGCTATGTAGTATGCTCTTTGCCAGAAATCTGTCTAGACACTAAGACCTTATTTCATTTATTTTCATACAATGTATATGTATGTTTCATACTATCCCGAATGCTGCTGTTTCCATCTTTTAACAATGACAGGTTCACATCATTTCCTGAATAATTGGATTTGGAAAGCCATAATCTGCCCAGTAAATGTGTTGGAAAACAGTTCCTGATATTCTTCTTATATTCTGCAGACTTCCCAGGAATCCGGAAAAAAACAAGCCACATGAGGTGTTTTGAATGAAGGTAAAACATTATAACTTCCTGTACTGAGCACCAGACATCCAGCATTCATATCAGTGTGTACTTTGCAGGCCTATGTTGGCAAAATGCCTTCTATTATGCTCACCACCAAGCTATCCAAAGGCTTACAGCAAATCCGTATAGATGACCGTAATCCTAATGCCTGGATATTTGGCCAGCCAGATAACTCACTTGGATAGATCCCACACTATGTTATTTTCGTAATTCCATCATGAATTTGGAATCCAACCAGAAAATGCCACGTCAACCGATAAGTTGCAAATTTGCCTTTTAAAATCTTTTTTTTTTTCAGTTGTTTGGGTGATGTAACAGACGCTCTAACTGACTTGTATTTTAGCTAGCTAACGTAACGTTCCAAAACAGATCCAAAGTTCTACAGGCAAATGAGCAAGTCACAAAAACAGTACCCTAATTGTTAAATCTGTTGATGTAAAGTATTACATCAAATTTCACCCTACTGCATCCCTATAGTCCTGCATGCCACACTGTTTTACTCTTATATTTTGTCTTCCTTAATCTTAATACATTGCAGGCTATGTAGAATCGCCAAAGGATTAGGATTATGGTCAGTCAGAACAAAGGAAGATGCTGAAATCCTAATTTGAACACAATTTTTTCTCTCTACAGCCCTGGTGCCACACCTATGGCCCTTGGGCCCCAGTAGCCAGTAGTGGGAGCATTAATTTGTAAATAGCAATGGACTCTACCTGTCTCATGTAACATAGTCCCAGTCTCTAAAGCCCCGTACACTCGGGCCGAATGTCGGACAGCATCGGCTGGTTCAATAGAAACCGGTCAACATTTGGTGTACTGCAGTCAGTCCAACACAGAAGCCAGCCGTGTGGCCAGCTTCTGCTGAGGGGGCATGACGGAAAAATGGCTGAGGGTGCTGACCGGAGTGTTCTTGCAGGGGGCCGTCAACATTTGGTGTACTGCAGTCAGTCCGACAAAAGCTAGCCGTGTGGCCAGCTTCTACCGAGGGGGCATGACGGAAAAATGACTGAGGGCGCTGACCGGAGTGTTCTTGTGGGGGGTCGTCAACATTTGGTGTACTGCAGTCAGTCCAACAAAAGCTAGCCATGTGGCCAGCTTCTACCGAGGGGGCATGATGGAAAAATGACTGAGGGCGCTGACCGGAGTGTTCTTGTGGGGGGCCGTCAACATTTGGTGTACTGCAGTCAGTCCAACAAAAGCTAGCCATGTGGCCAGCTTCTACCGAGGGGGCATAACGGAAAAATGGCTGAGGGCACTGACCGGAGTGTTCCTGCGGGGGGCCGTCAACATTTGGTGTACTGCAGTCAGTCCGACAAAAGCTAGCTGTGTGGCCAGCTTCTACTGAGGGGGCATGACGGAAAAATGGCTGAGGGCGCTGACCGGAGTGTTCTTGCGGGGGGCCGTCAACATTTGGTGTACTGCAGTCAGTCCAACAAAAGCTAGCCATGTGGCCAGCTTCTACCGAGGGAGCATGATGGAAAAATGGCTGAGGGCGCTGACCGGAGTGTTCTTGCGGGGGGCCGTCAACATTTGGTGTACTGCAGTCAGTCCAACAAAAGCTAGCCGTGTGGCCAGCTTCTACCGAGGGGGCATGACGGAAAAATGGCTGAGGGCGCTGACCGGAGTGTTCTCGCGGGGGGCCATCAACATTTGGTGTACTGCAGTCAGTCCAACAAAAGCTAGCCGTGTGGCCAGCTTCTACCGAGGGGGCAAGATGGAAAAATGGCTGAGGGCGCTGACCGGAGTGTTCTTGCGGGGGGCCGTCACCCTGTCAGAACACAATAGCATAGCAAGGGAGGTCGCTGTACTAACATGATATTGTTAGTACAGTGGCTCCGACCTGGGCTGTCATTCTTAGCAGTTTGTACCAAGCTTACCAGTCTCCCGTAGCATAATTCCAGCCTTCATCTATATACATGAAGCAAATCACCAGCCTCTGATCATCTCCAATCAATACTCTGTAGCACTACATATACTGAATATTATGTGCAGCCCCCTGGGGATGTTAGAGGCCACAGTTGAGGCCCCTATATCTAATAAGGTGATCACCACTGGTCTACAATAAAAGATTAATAGCAATATATACTTCCCACAACACAGTTTACCAGACTCAAGCAATACACACATACAATGTTTCAGCTGCAGATCATGTGATTTAGTGCTGCCCAAAATAAGTATAATGCATAGAGATGCAAAATACGCCACTTTCAGGGGCATTTGACTTTTTTTTTCACCTCTGAATGCACCTGTAGGTTAACTAATGTGCCCATGCACATGCAGATGTTTTTGCATGCAGTATTCAGAGGCGTTCCTGGAGAAGTGATTTTGCATTTTTTCCCACACAAACACGCCTAAACACATAGGCCCATAATGCGCTTATGCGCAGTACTTTATTCTAGTGGCTAGAATACATGAATATTCCAATAGTCCTGTGCGGGGAGGATCGGCACATCAGGTAAGTACGGTATATCTCCGCTGTTCTCTCCCCTTGAATAAAACGAGCAGTTAACCCATGCTGTGCGAGCACAGCTCCACTGCACAGGAATTAAAAATGTGCCCAGAGTTTAGCTTTAAGTTTTGGATAGAATGAAGAGCCATTACAGCCCTTGTCAGGTTTTTTAAATGCTGTTTGTACCCCCATTATATCGATTCACCCTCTCTATTTGTCCTGTTTATTATTCTCACTGAAAACGAAAGTAAAAGAAAATCTCAAATTTTGGCTTGTTCCCAGAACAGAAATCTTCCAATGGTGACACAAGTTCTGGTGACCCTGGTGAAAGCCACGGATTTCCCACCCTTTGGAGGGAAGTGTTTTGGCTATGAAACAGGAAGTGAAGGGAAATCTCCACAATGGGACTGATGGGGAAATTGCATACTACATATTTCATTATGAATAAAGTGGCTCACTAATGCAATTCCGGGTGGTCTTTTCCCTATGCACAAGTCTAAATACCACTACCCAAACTGGTAAGACTTTTGTTTCATCCAGAGCTTGCAATCATGCAAGCCTCTGTGGTCACCTGTGCCATGGTGTGTAACAGCAAACAGGACCCATGGCGGAAACAGCATTTCTAGTTAAGTATTCTTGTCATATTTACTTTATCTTTATCTGTCATTACTTGTTATACATTTAAGTATTTGTGAGATCTCTGATTGCACATATAGAATAAAAAACCCTAGAAGAACTTAAACTATCATGTGACTGTAATTAAACACTTTGGCGATGTGAGCAAGGTTCGATTTGTGTGAACAAGAGATACAAATATGATGCAGAATTGTGCTTGTCAGGTCACCTGAGGCCAGGTGACAGATGCACACCGCTGGGGTTAGGAGCGCACCTCTAAGGTTGTGGACCCTTCGGCTGACTGCTGCGGATGAAGCTTTGGGTGGTTCAGGAAAGCAGCTCCACCTGAACACCGACATGGACCAAACAGGAAGCTAGAGCGTAAGATTCCCCAGGGCGCAGAATCTAAGAGCCAGCAGGTTTTCACCAGAGCCTCTGATGATGAGGATGGATTTGGCTGCAGCTGTCTCCAGGTTGTGGCCCCCTGGGGTTTCCCAGCTAATACTCACGGACTGGCTCTGGTGGACAGAGTAGAAGCAGCAGTTCAGGGTTAAAAACAGGAAAGTCAGGAGAACAAGCCAAGGTCGGGGCAACTAGCAGACAGGAATGGTCAGAAGAACACGCCAAGATCGGTACACGGAAGTCAGAAATAAACATACAGCAGGACACCATACCAGAAGCCTAATCACAACTTTTCCTTGGCAAGGCTGGCTTGCAGTGCACGGGGTTAAATAATGTTTCCTGTTTAGGAGTCTAAATGTTTAGGAGTCTAAACTATGAGAGTCCGGAAGCAGCGTGTGAAGCCACGAGTGAAGAGCTGCACTCCTGCCATGGAAGAGTTGGCATCTGCAGCTGTGGTGACAGGCACAGGCACCAGCAAGGCTCAGGTAGAAGTTGGTTAAAGTCTGCCTTTTTTCTCCTTACCTGCGGTTTTGGTCTCCTTTCTTTTTCTTACCACCTAGTGGCAAGGGGGCCTGTCTGGGCACTGGGGGCTGACTGGTTTCTTCTTAGTGCACCTGGGTGGTGGTCCTTTTGAAAGCAGAGACTGGGTCTCACTAAAAGGTCCCCTGTTTTTTTTCCCCTTTTGTCTTTTCTCACAGGCTAAAAGCTCTGACCCAAAAAAGAGATGTCCTTCTTGCAGGGCCAAAATGGGAGAAAATTGGAAAAAAGCCCTATGCAGTGCTTGCATCACTTCTTTAGTTAAGGAGGAATCAGCTTCTGTTTGTCATGACCTGGTTGCCTGTGTAAAGAACGAGCTATATGCCACGATTCAAACTTTTCGCGACTCATTAGTTAATCCAGCTGCTAGCCAGCCTTCCACTTCAGAGTCTTCCCAGGATTCTCTTCCTATCCCGGTGCTGGAGGCTCTATCTGAAGACCCTTCAAATAGGGAAGAGTAGTCCCCTGCCCCTTCCGTTAAAGACTGGGATGAGAAGGTTGAGGAGGCTGAAATGGCCCCCTCCAAATTTAAGTTATCCCTAGAAGAGGTGGATGGGCTCATTAAAGCTATACATGTTACATTTGGCTTAAGTGAAGAAAAGAAGGAAGTGTCTCTTCATGACCGCATGTTTGCAGGGTTAAACAAACCTAAAGGGCGGACATTCCCGGTTCATTCGGTCACTTCTGACACCTTTAAAAAAGAATGGCAGCATACGGAGAGAAAAACTTTTTTCCAAGGTCCACAAAAGACATTTTCCTTTTGACGAGGACCCTTCTGCAGTGTGGAATAAGGTGCTTCTCCCAGGTCTCAAGATCCACAGACATTGATCTTTTGCTCAAGAGATCATGGAAATAAATCATGAGCAATTTAAAGCCAGCAATGGCCACAACATGTGTAGCCAGGAATCTAGAATTTTGGGTTAACCAGCTAAAATCACATATAGTGGCAGATTCCCCCAAACAAGAGATTTTAGATTCTTTTCCTACCCTGATCTCTGCTGTTGCTTATATAGCAGATGCCTCGACTGAAGCAATTAAAATGTCAGCTAGATCAGCAGTGTTGACAAATGCTGCAAGAAGAGCTCTATGGCTTAAGACCTGGCCAGGTGACACAGCGTCAAAAAGCAGGCTTTGTGGGATTCCCTTTTCAGGTGACCTTCTTTTTGGCCCTGATCTAGATAATATTCTAGACAGGACTGCCGATAAAAAGAGGTCCTTCCCGGTCAAAAAGAAAAAGCAGGTCCCAAAACGGCTTTTTCGACCTCAAAAAGCTCAGGAGCAAGACAGCAAGTTTCAGAGAAGAAGGAAAAATTGTTCCACACAAAAGGCAAAGGGAAAAGGCGGAATTCTCTTCCGTCTTCCTGCACAGGCCGAGAAATCACAATGACTCGTCCCTGCGGGTGGGAGGAAGACTACAAGAGTTTCTTCCGCAGTGGTCAGGGATAACTTCAAGTCTGTTTATACTGACCACTCTCACACAGAGCTACACTCTCGAGTTTCCGAGAGCCCCGCAAGAAGGTTTTTGATAACAAATACCCCACAAGATCCATTAAGGGCCCTGGCCATAAAGTCCTCTCTAGAGGAATTGATACAGCAGGGTGTAGTAATCCAAGTGCCACTAAAAGAATGGCAGGAGGGGTTCTATTCTCATGTCTTCCTGGTAAAAAAAACCAACAAGAAAATTTTGATTGATTCTCAATCTAAAGCCTCTAAACAAATCCATCAAATACAGGAAGTTCAAGATGGATTCAAGTTTCTCAGTCAGAAATCTACTGACGCCGGGTTGTTTCATGGCGTCAATAGATTTAAAGGATGCATACCTGCATATTCCGATCTCCCCCCAGTCCCAGAGGTATCTCAGGTTGGCGGTAAGAATGGAAGGTGTGATTCATCATCTACAGTTCAGGGCCTTACCCTTCGGCCTGTCATCCTCACCCCGAATTTTCACCAAAGTGATGGCAGAAGCCTTAGCTCCGCTTCGTCTTCGGGGAATCGCAGTAATTCCTTATTTAGACATATCTGCTATTTTTCGCCCCCTCAAGGGAGGAATTGAAGAGCAATTTAGGCAGAGCACGCAGCCACTTGGAGTCTCTGGGATGGATTTTAAATCTCCAAAAATCTTACCTAGACCCATCTCAGGTGATTCAGTTTCTAGGATTTCTAATCAATTCTGTGGATCAAAAGATCTACCTTCCCTTAGAGAAGAAGGACAGGATTCACGATACGGTGTCGGTACTGCAGACCAACCAGCGGCTGACGGGAGGACAGGTCATGTCAGCTTTGGGTGTTCTGACTTCATCAATGCCGGCCGTTCAGTGGGCAGGGCTACACTTTAGATGCCTACAGGCCTAAGATCATGGAACACTAATTGGGATCCTTAGAAACAGAGGTAAAAATTCCATCTCAGGTGAAAAGGTCACTATGGTGGTGGAAGAAGCAGGATATCCTATCGAAGGGTTTAGTCTGGGCTTTTCTGGTCGAGAAAAGACTGACAAACAATGCCAGCTCCTGGGGTTGGGGGGCCATCTAGGAAGGAGTTTCACTCAGGGGAGCTGGACCAAGAAAGAAGCAACAAGGTCCTCAAACTGGAGAGATTTGGTCAGGATCTTCACTCTCAGCATGTGCAGATACTAACGGACAATGCCACAGCAGTGGCTTATATAAACAGGCAGGGAGGTACAAGGAGCAAGTTACTCCAGGTACTAGCCATGGATATTCTTCAGTGGGCAGAAGGACACTTGCTGTCTCTATCAGCAGTCCACCTAAAAGGGACCTTGAACAGGGTGGCGGATTTCCTGAGCAGGAACCCCATTCAAGAAGCAGAATGGTTACTGAACCCAGAGGTTTTCACTATGATTGCCAAAAAATGGGGGCAACCGGAGGTGGACCTATTCGCCTCAAAAGAGAATGCTCCTCAATCCCTAATTCTTTTCCCTGAGCAATCACGAAGGCTCACTAGTGACAGATGCTTTGGCGTATCCATGGAAATTCCATCTTTGGTACGCCTTCCCTTATTCCAGTTAATTCCATTAACATTAAGGAAAATTCTGAAGGAAATGGTACCAATCATCCTAGTCACGCCCTTTTGGTCAAAAAGGGTCTGGTTTTCACACGTTCTGAGAATGGCAGTCAAACCTTGTTTGCATCTGCCCCTCAGGCATGATCTACTGGTACTAGGCCCGGTAAATCATCCAGAGGTGGCCAGTCTGGCCCTCACAGCCTGGTATCTGAGGAGCAGCTCCTAAGAAGCAAGGGCTTTTCCAACCGGTTGATTGCAACTCTAATGTCAAGTAGGAATAAAGTGACAAGGGACATTTATTCTAAGGTCTAGAAGGTTTATAATACGTGGTGTAGTTCTTCTGCCCATGACCCAGGGAACCTTGTCTCTGTTCTGGAGTTTTTACAAAGCGAAGCAAACAAGGGACTAGCGGTTGGTACCCTGAAAGTGCACGTTGCTGCGCTAGCAGTATTCTTAGAAAGATCTGTGGTCTCAAATCCACTGGTAATCAGATTCTTTAAAGCTCTTACGAGATCTAGACCAGCACCACTTAGGGCTTTCCCTAAGTGGGATCTGTCGATAGTCCTCAGTCTCTAACAAAGAGTCCGTTTGAACCTTTGGAAGAAGCGGTCTCTCAGATATCTCACTTTTAAGACCGTGTTTCTGATTGCCATTGTCTCTGCGCGTAGGATCAGTGAGCTAAACGCTCTTTCAATTATGGAACCTTATTTGTCTATTTTTCCAGATAGAGATATTCTAAGGACAGACCCAAAATTCTTACCGAAGGTAGCCTCAGTACAGAATCCTGCCAAAGACATTGTACTTCTAACCCAGCAGTGGAGAAGGAATTTTTTTTCCACAGGTTGGATGTCAGGAGGACTTTTGGAAATTACAAAGCTCTTTAGACATTCAGATTCACTATTAGTACTTTTTTCGGGCAACAAGAAAGGCTGCCAGACTTCTAAAGTTTCTTTAGCGAGGTGGCTGAAATGATCCATTTCAGAAGCTTATTTGCATGCAGGTTTGCCTCCACCAGCAGGAGTTTGTGCACACTCAACCATAGCACTGGCAGCCACTTGTGCAGAGAGAGAGCTGGTGCCACCCCTGAACATATTTGCAAGGCGGCAACGTGGTCAAGTTTTCACACATTTGTAAAACATTACAGGCTGGACCTCACATCTGCCAGCGATCTGGCATTTGGCAGAAAGGTCCTGCAAGCTGTTGTCCCGCCCTAAGGGGGTAAGTCTCTGTTATCCTCTCAGGTGCTGTCCACAAAGACGCCTTGGGAAAAACCAAGTTAGACTTACAGGTAACTTGTTTTCCAGAAGCCTTTCAGGACAGCAACATCCCGCCCTATTGTGTTTGATATACTATGCTGTGACTAACGTATGTGTTTATGTGTTCCAGCCGGGGCCGGAGGTTCTCTTCTACAACTGAGTTATAGTAGGGAGGTGCCTCCCTTTAAAGTTCTGGAGGAAAAATCCTGTGTGAGAAAGTATTTGGGACACGGAGATGAGCAGCCTGCTTGCGTCTCTAGATTCCTCACCCCTCACTTTACATGCCCGTGTGTTTCTGTGTAAAAAGGGAGCGAAAGCCTGTGTCTCTTGTGTGTGAATTTGCAGACATCTCTCCTTCGATGGACATATCCTGTGTGAGACGTTCTGTGTGAGGGACTGTGTCTGTGAAATGTAGGATAATGTATTCATTTTTGACCAGCTATGAAATGACTAGTATAACATGTGATGTTCAAACGTAGGTGATGTGAAAAACTTTGTAAGGTAAAGAAAGTGTTTAAATACTTTTGCAGAAATTAAATCCTAGTTGAAATGGTTAGTTTTTACTTTGTAACTCTAGAATTAATTAGAAACTGGCTGATTGAGGCCGACACCCTTTAAATTCCAAAAAGCAGCCATAATTATTATAATTATTTAAATGTTTAGTTCTCCATTCCAGCCTAGTGGGCGTGGAAAGGGAGAAGGCTCCACCCACTGATAAAAACCTGGTTGTTTCCTTAATGGAAGTCATTTGAACAAGATAGCAGACTAGACAAGTTCTATATAACATGTTAAATGTATTACCAAGCTATAAGTAACAGTAATAGATAGGACAATAAGAAATTATCACTGGAGAGAAATATGTATGCCTACTTTGTATTGTCCTTATTGGTGATTGTATTGAAGTGTGATACTTTCAAATACTACACTAATGATTGTTTTATAAGTTTTTTCGTTAATACAGAAGGAACCAGATCTGTTCCTAGAAGTTTCCAAGATCTGTATGGGATTAAACAAGAGGCTGAGATTGTTAATCAATATAGATTTGGTGATGTGTAATCTTTGTGCACAATGTGATGAACATACTATAAATATTATCGTGAATGTAATTTTACCCATGGTGAATTATTGACAACTTTTGATGGATGTCCTTTAATGAAAATCCACATGGTGCTAATTAATTATTTAATATGAGCTTATTTAATATGGGTAGACAAGAGTGCACTCATTAAACAATATGGCCATGTGTTTTGTCTGGAAAGTGTCTTGAATATGTGTTTTCTGCTAACCATTAGTTTATTTATAGGTGAGAAATGTAATGATAACCCACTAAGACCTTTCATTTTTTTTAGTTTCTAGATAGTAATAAACAGCGTTAATCCACCTGTCTGATATGGTTTGATGTCCAAGAACTAAAGATGAAGATTACAGCAGCCATTGACAACTTGCGCCGTCTTAATCGTTGATATTTTGTTTATATGAATGTAATGACAGTTTGTGTTCGAACTGATTGTTGATTATAGGAGCATGTACTTTGGTATATTCTGTCATAATCATTGAAGTGGAACTGTAAGGCAGGACCACTGTTGGAGTGTGCATAAGTTTGAAAAACAGAATCCACGGGATGTGCACAGTAAAGGAAGAGAAATGGTAAGAAAACTAAAGGTTTAACTTGGGTTTTACATACAACTGGTATCCGCTTTAAAGTACATTTTTCTACACGAATGACAGTTTAAATTATAGATAATCGTATCATTCATAATTGTTGGTTTCAATCAAAAATAATCATGATTACTGCAATGATTGCAAATTTGAAAGTCCTTCAAAATAAGGCACTTTAAATATTGATATATACCTTGTTAAATCTGACACTCAGCGATCTTTTGGCCACCACGTTTAATACACTTGATTATATTTTCTTGGTAAATGTGTATGAAATAAAATCTGTTCCCAGGTTTGGTTTTCCTCAATTCTCCCCGATTGCTTGGGTGTGGGACTGGCATGTAGAGTAAGTGACACATTATGTAAGGGTACAATGTACACACATACTAGGGTCAGTGTAGACAAGAGCCAGTTAGCCTGCCAGAATGTCTTTAGAGTGTGGGAGGAGACCGGAGTACACAGAGGAAATGCACACATTAATTAGTTTGAAGTTGGGCCTATGGTTGCACATTGTTTAGTTCAGATACAAAGGTAGGGTTCAGGTGGGAGATGGGTAATGTTTCTGTACCAATATTTCACCCCGAATGAGAAAAGCTGAGTATTTCCTTTTAGTGTTAGGCCAGGTCACTAGGGATCGTGGATTAAACTGTTCAGAAATCTATGATGGGGATTAAGGATGAGATCAGGCGTGTTCGGAACCCGCATGTACAGAGCCCGCCAGGAATTCGGCACTGCACAGCGCTAATCGCAAGCAGTGAGACATTTTCCTGATTCGCGACTGCAGAGATCGAGAAATGTCTCACTGCCTGTGATTAGGGCTCAACCACAAGCATATTGGGGAAAGGAGGCAATTGCTTTTGACAGCAGTAACTGTCTATAAAGATTTTGCCACTGATCAGCAGCTGAACTTTTGGTGCAAGCTCCACCTGCTCTAGTGGTCAATTACCTGAACTTTTCCATCCGCCATCATGGTCAAGTACCTGAATTGTTCTATCTGTTCTGATGGTAAAGCCCCTGAACTGTTTTATCTGCTCTGATGGTCCAATGCCTGAACTATCTGTAAAGTTATGTGCCTGCATGTTTATGACTTGTGAGCTGCAATTCTCTGGAGGATATGGAATTTGTATTGTACAGTTCTTTCAGCTCTACAGCATTGCAATTACTGTGTTGCAGCTGCGATCTGGTAACCGAATGTCTAAGACTCTACTGTCCATCACCAGATATGGAGGACTTCGGCAAGTTTCTACACTTTTAAACTTTTGAAAAAGAAAGTTTGATGTTCATACCCGCTCCTGTGCTTTTTGAAAAGAAGAGTTTGGTGTTCTTCCGTTAGTCCAACATATAGTTTTTTATGTTGATATTTTTATATTTTTCAGCACTAACATAGCCGAATGAGATTTTCTGAGTAGGTAAATCAGACAGGAAAAATAGGTATCTACACTTAGATTTCCCATTTTTCATTAAAGGTAAACCGGGGGATGGGAGAATACATTAATTATTCTTTCCCAAATCGCCTTTCAGGACAGCACCTGGAGAGAGCTTAGCTCCACCCATGTTCCCAAGAAACACTACAATCTTTTAAATCTTTCCTCTTCCACCATGTCTTCAGTCATTGCACAACAAGTGCACTGCAAGTGCACTTGGAAGTGCAGTCGCTGTAGATCTGAGGGGGACATGCAAGGAAAATAAAAAACAGTATTGGATGATAAAATCAGCAGAGCTTCCCCTCTTTTCAGATCTTCCCCTCAGATCTAAAGTGACCGCACTTCCAAGTGCAATTGCAGTGCATTTGTAGTGCAAAGTGGATTTGCCTTTAGTAAATCAACCCCATTGTGTTTCTTCTGCCATGGTGGAAGCGTTGCGGGAACCAGTTTGGGGGCTGCACTTTCTCCAGGTGGAGAAAGGGTAGGCTTACCTCAATGGAGTTTTGTGTGACCATCCCAGTATCCCCTCAGCGCAAAAGAGGGGGTTCCCGGAGCCTCCGGTCCTTCCAGCTCAGAGCAAGCAGTGGCCTGCAGGAGTGTCCTGGTCCATGTGCCTGGGGGCCACGAGTTTGGGGCTGGCTGGCAGTCCAGGCAGGAGTCGCGGCTTGCGACAGTTCCCTGCATGTCGGCCCCAGGTGCCGGCCGGCGAGTGAGGTCGGTTCCGGTGGGTAGTGGTTTCCGGCCACCGGAACGCAAGGGTCAGGGGGCGGGTCGAAGGGTCGGTGCTTCTGCTTCCAGTCCCCGGAGCTTGGGGATGCAGGAAGCACCTTTCAAAAAGAACAGTGGTTCTTTCAGCAGCCCGCTGCGTGCTCTGCATGAAATTCAGGAGATGTCAGCAGCATCAGTGGAATCAGGCGCCAAAAGCACCGGCCAGGCCCAGGTAAGAAGAGGGGTACAGTGGTGCCCCCCATCTTCTCTATTGGGCTTGTGGGGGGTTGATGCTAGTTTATCCCAGCCTGCTGATGTGAGGGCTGGGATAAACGACTCTCAGCCTTACAGTCTGTGAAATGCCTCTGTCTGTTGGTTGCTAGTTTAGTGCACTTCCGGGTGGCCCCTTGTTTTCCCTAAGGTGGTGGTAGGGGATCTCATATAGGGGTTTCCTACCTGTTGACGGTCTGTTGCTGTTTTGTGTTTATCTTTTTAGGTCAAAGGCACATCTAAGTCTAAAGGCCCACCCCCAGTGCAAAGGAAATGCCCTTCCTGCAAAAATCCCCTCAGGGATTAATGGCCAAAACCTGCATTGCAGACCTTGTTAAAGAAGAAACTTCACAACAGTGTAAAGATTTATTTTCTTCTGTGAGAGAGCTAACGGACACCTTAAGCTCAGTCCGCTCCTTGTTAGGCAAAATCCAGCAACCCAGACAGACTCACAGTCCAGTTGCCTTCAGGAAATCAAACAAACTCTTCATAATTTTCTCGGGACCCAGCAAAGGAGAAAAGGCTTCCAAAAGTACTTTGGGAAGGTGGCTTAAATGAGCAATCAAAGAGGCCTACGTGGCTCGGGCAGAAGAACCTCCTTCAGTTATTGTTGCCCACTCTACAAGATCGACGGCGGTTTCCTGGACTGAAAGGGCGGGTGCTTCGCTTTAGCAAATATGCTAGGCTGCTACCTGGTACAGCTTCTTCTGTCCTGATAGGCTCTTAGAAAGCTCCGGTAAGTCTAACTAAGGTTTTTGTTTACAAATAGGTGCTTTCTCCATTGTTGACGTTGCCTTTTTGTACAGTTGGAGGCAGTACTGTATGATATATGTGAGCCAGGGGGTGGAGTGATAGGGAAATTGCATATTACATATTTCCTTATTAATAAAGTGGCTCACTAATGCATTTTAAGCCTCGAAATCTTGGTTAAGGTGGCCATATAAGGACATAAGCATGGCTTTATCTTCTACCAAAGGAAAGTCCTTGAGGGGTCATATTGCAAAGGGTGTTGGCTGGGGGGTCTCTTCCTTATACACAAGTCTAAATACCACTGCCATATTTTCTTTATCTGTATCTGTCATTACTTGTAATAAATTATACTTTTAAGTATTTGTGTGCTCTCTCTTTGCCTTAGAAACCTAAAAACCTTTTCCTAAAAACCTTAGAAGAACTTAACTACAATTTTACTGCGGCAGAATGGCACGGCTGGGCGTAACGACGTTACCTTGCGGCGCTTTGCTTTTTGGCCACTAGGGGGCAAACGCGCACCCGAAGCATGTGCCTGGAGCCGCTGCGAGTGCCCGGCGGGCGCGATGACCGCCGGGCACTCGCGATCACTCGTGACAGAGCGAGAACCGGGATCTAAGTAAGTATGAACACCGATCTCTCTCCTCCTAGGCAGTCCCATTCCCCCTACAGTTAGAACACCTAGGGAACACAGTTAACTCCTTGATCGCCCGCTAGTATTAACCCCTTCCCTTCAACCCCTTCCCATGACATTTATACAGTAATCAGTGCATTTTTATAGCGAAAATGTCCCAAAAATGTGTCAAAAGTGTCCAATTTATGGCAGTCCCGATAAAAATCGCAGATCGCCGCCATTACTAGTAAAAAAATAACAATAATGCCATAAATCTATCCCCTATTTTGTAGACGGTATAACTTTTGCGCAAACCAGTCAATATACGCTTATTGCGATTTTGTTTACCAAAAATATGTAGAATACATATCGGCCTAAACTGAGGAAAACTTTTTTTTTTTTTTTTTTTTAAATGTTGGATATTTATTATATCAAAAAGTAAAAGATATTGTGTTTTTTTCAAAATTGTCGCTCTTCTTTTGTTTCTAGTGCAGGAAATAAAAACCGCAGAGGTGATCAAATACCACCAAAAGAAAGCTCTATTTGTGGGGAAAAAAAATGACATCAATTTTGTTTGTGTACAACATCGCACGACAGCGCAATTGGCAGTTAAAGTGATGCAGTGCTGTATAGCAAAGAATGGCCTGGTCATTGAGAAGCCAAATCTGAAGTGGTTAAACTATCACGTGACCGTGATAAAACAGGGACACAGATGGCAAATAAAATTGTCAAGGATTATAATAACCCTCCCTTACTTTATCTAAAATAAAAAGCTTTGGCAACCAGCTAAACTATAGCTGGTTGCCATTCCTTAATATTTGTTTGCATTCTAACCCTACTGTACATCATAAATTGAAAATGAATGGATTTTTTGTAGCAGAATGTCATTTTGTTTATGTAGCTGTAGTTATAGTGGATAGTCACAGCTTCTGGTTACATTCTTGGTATCTTATAGATGCCAGCAGTGTAAACTGCACTGCGCATGTGTCGGAAGCTGTTTATATAAACTGACAAGTGCCTGCGAGCAAGAGAAAGGATTTTTTGCAGAAGAAACACACATTCTCACAAAATTTAGCTTTTACCTACTGAAAAAGTAACATTTCTTGAAAAGAATGTTTGTGTTTTTTGTGTTTGTCAGTTTTTTTTTCCAGAAACAGTACCTTTTTTTGAAAATGCTGCATTAGAACAGAATTTTTTCCTGAATTCTTCTAACTATACTTGGAAGGGTTCTTGTACAGTCCTAGTGTATTTTCATGTTTGGGTATTTACAAGTACCAGGTGCGGTTTCCCACTTCTAACCTTCCAGATAATGTTAAATGGGAAGTGGAATAATTCACTCTGGCCATTATTCAACCCCCAAGAAGACCAGTGCTGGATCAGTGAACATGTGAGCACCCCAGGCAGCCCCAGAGATAGTGTGAGGATGTCAGCTGGAACTGCTTTTTTATTCTTTATAAGATGTTGACAACTGATATTTTTTTTTTTGCCCAATGTAGACTTGGGCTTTTAATTGCTCAGTCTCTATTAAACGCTGTGCTAGTGTCCATTCCATAGTGTAGGGGTGCTCAACCATTTGAAGAGCAAGGGCCACTTAAGTGATTTGGTAACTGCCACAATGAAATGAAATGGTTTGGAATTTTTTATTTAGAATAGCATAATGAAGATTTTAAACAACAATCAGGATCATCATTTACTGTGGGACCAATCCCCGTTGGATGTTTACCCACTGTTTAATCACAATCACCAAAAGAAAAAGTGGATGGCACTTGTGTGAACACTGACTTTGTTCACTTTTTACAAGGACTCCAGGAAGTTGATTTACTAAAGGCAAATATACTGTGTACTGCAAGTGCACTTCAAGTAGTATGTATGAATGTGTGTTAGGGACCTTAGATTGTAAGCTCCTTGAGGGTAGGGACTGATGTGAATGTACAATGTATATGTAAAGAGCTGCGTAAATTGTTTGCGCTATATAAGTACCTGAAATAAATTTAAAAAAATAAAAAATAAGTGTAGTTGCTCTAGATCTGAGGAGAATCTCTACTGATTTCTATTATCCAATCATGTACAAGCAAAAAATGCTGTTTTTTATTTTCCTTGCATGTGATTGAGTATTCTTTGCAAAGTGGAGCTTTACCTTATTTACTAAGCTCTGGCACCAGTGCACTTGCAGTGTGCAGTATGTTTTCCTTTAGTAAATCAACCCCTATGTCTATTTCAGCAGTTGTAGGTGGAAAATGGAAAAGATTGGTTCCTTTATATGCCACCCCCCCCCCCCCCCCCGCTGCCCCTCCTGTCCAAGTGTAAAACAGA
The DNA here is from genome assembly GCA_037952925.1 of Lithobates clamitans. Taxonomy (NCBI): domain Eukaryota; kingdom Metazoa; phylum Chordata; class Amphibia; order Anura; family Ranidae; genus Lithobates; species Lithobates clamitans. Next base: position 5,977,458 of record JBBGZY010000135.1, read on the forward strand.
CTGTGACAGGGAAGACACACGGGTCCCCTGAAGCATGGGGTGGGGGTCGCCATTGCGACCCCAGACGCTACACCAGTAGTTGGGGAGGTGTGGTAAAAACACTTCTTAACTATGAGGTTTTACCATCCCCAAACCACGAATATAAATGAGCCAGTACTATCCCGAGACCCCTATAAGGCTGCTTTCACACTGATGCTCTGCAATTTACCTGCATTTCAGGAGTTTTGGTGAGCTTTCAGAAAATGCAGAAAACCCACAGGATATAATAGAAATCTATGGCTCATTGCAGCTTACCTGCAGGAAAACCGCACGTGCACTGTACTGCACCCGTGGATCATTGTTAAAGCAGCCTAATAGTTGTTAACCCTTTTATAGGTGCAAATATGGCCATTGCAAAAGTGCAGTGTATGTGTTGTTTAAAACACTGACCTTCTTTTCCTCTTCCAGCTTCCGGTGGCATCGCTCTCTTTGCTGCTAGAAAGGTCTCAGGCAAAGTGCACTTGGAATCATTTTGTCTGGGGCAGAAGCTTACACTACAGAGGAAGCATCAGCTTATGCAGTTCCTGCTTCCTTGGTTTGAGGTCATGGGCCACATCAGAGTGTGACATGGGATGAGCAACCCTGCCATAGTACATAGGTTGAATAAGGTCAGTGTCCAACAAGTTCAGCCTTAAAAAGAGTCAGAATTTTTTACTGATCTGGAGGAAATGAGAAAAAAAAACCTAAGTTCAGTTTTCGTAGGTCCCTTCCATACGGGGGTTCAGCTGCAGCATGTCCCTTGCAGTGTTTTAGTGCGCCCAGGAGGGACAGGGGTGATGTTTAATGGGCCCTACACAGACAGGACCCCAAAACACCATTACCACTTGGTACAGCATTCAGCTACGTCCTGCCACAGCCTGGCAGGCTGCCTGTCAAAGTCATTGGCATCCCTCCTAAGTAAACTAAAGTGACACACTGCAGCTGAACAGTCCTGCGTGGAAAGGGCCTTAGAAGGGATAAAACATGCTTAATAAATCCTAATGACAATCTGATTTATTCCTGAATAAACATGTAATGTATATTTTGTAAATATACATAACCTTTTTAGCTTTGTTGTTTTAGGAAAACATTCAACAATTTACTGCAGTTGTAGACAACCTTGACGAGGTAGATATTTATCTGAACAACATAGAAAATATCAAATATGTTTTTTCTAAGGAGATAACCTAGTCAGGCTCCAATAGAAAGGAAGGAACATAGAAATATATAATAACATTAATGTCACTGCAAAAATATACATTATCCTACCTATTTAGCCTGGAATGGCTGACTTGAGTTCTGACCTGGCTGGCTGGACTAAATTCTGGCCTGACTGGCTGGCTGGGCTAAGTTTTGGCTGGCTGACTGGGCTGAGTTCTGGCCTGGCTAGGTGGGTTGAGTTCAGCCCATCAGAGTAGTGTACAATTTTGTTAGGACAGTGCAGGGGTCAGGAGTAACGTAAGTAATGCAAAGTTAAGAGGTTAGTGGAAAAAGCTGTGAAAAAGTCATACATAAACACAATATGTGTTTATGTTATGCCATTGTATATATGAAATGACACAATGTTATAAGGATATTCTTTACTTCATACCCACCAGCCACTCCATGTTCATGTTGTCCCCTTTGGTCTCTAATATATTAGAATTCCTCCAAGTTAGGCTTGACAAAGGCTTGACCTACAATTCCTTAAAAGTGAAAGTGTCGGTTCTTTCTGCTATGTTAAACAAGAGGTGGGCTTTGGATCCTCTGGTGATGCGTTTTTTGAGGACAGCAATCAAGATCAGACCTCCAGTGAAGTCTTTTTTCCCCAAATGGGATCTGCCTTTGGTTTTGAAAGCCTTACTAGCTCCTCTGTTTGATCCGATTTCCTCATGCTCTCTCTTTTATTTGACGTTAAGAACCATATTTTTTACAGCAACTGCTTCAGCCAGGAGAGTGTCCGAGTTATGCACTTTCTCAGCCAAAGAGCCGTATTGCTTAGTTTTTCAAGACAGAGTGGTGCTCAGGCTTGTGCCGAGTTTTCTACCAAAGGTGGCAATGTCGTTTCACATGAATTGGGAGTCAGTCCTCCCGGCGTTTCCAAAGGACAAGTCGGAAGAAGAATGGTCAAAGCTTGATCAGGTGGCTTCCTTGTCAACCTGCTTGGACCGGACTAAAGATTTCCGTAAACAGGATCAGCTTTTTGTTTTCCCCAATTGTACAAAAAATGGCATGGCAGTCCTGCCTAGAGTGGTGTCTTCTTGGCTTGTCAAGACTGTTCAAATGGCGTACAAGGTTCTAGGCTTGTCACCACCCTTGGAGGTTAAGGTGCAATCTACAAGGGTCACGGCAGCTTCCTGGGCAGCGTATGCTAAGGTTTCGGCAGAAGTAGTGTGCAGAGCAGCAAGCTGGAGCGCACCTAACACTTTTATCCGACACTACAGGGTCAATGTGGCTCTTCCTTCGTCGGAGGCTTTTGGTTCTACTGTTTTGGCGGTGGCTGTTTGCCATTAAAAGATTTTGCAGCATTAATTTCTCGGTTTGGTGTTTGTTGGCTAATAATATGTTGCCCTCCATTTTTTACAGAGTATTGCTTGTTACGTCCAGAAATAAGGAAAATTGTTTTCTTACTTACCGTAATTTTCCTTTCCTGGATCCTCCTCATGTCAGCCGGGGACTCCCACCCAATTTCTGTCACGAGGTGGGTATTTTTGAACACTGAGCAGGCTAACACACTTGGGAAAAACTTACAGTAAGCTTCATAAAATCTTCTTTCTTCTTTTCTTCTCGCTCCGGAGGCGTCCGGAGCAAGGGCGAAAAAAGAACACTGTCTTAGGCAGACAGCCGCCCTTTTATGAGCTAGGAAAGAGATTGTCCTGGAGGGGTCAGAGGGTTCAGAGCTGACCCATGGTAGGCTGACATTAAGAGGATCCAGGAAAGGAAAATTAAGGTAAGTAAGAAAACAATTTTCTTTAATTGTTTTTTTTTGTTTGTTTGTTTTCTTTCACTAAAGAAATGTAACAGAATACATTTTGGCCTTGATTTATAAAGAATGAATATTTATTTGCAAAGTTTTATAATCGAACCTAAGGAATTGATACCATTGAATGGCCCCCATGCTCGCCTGACCTGTTTTGGTCCAACCGATGCTGCCAGGTTGCACCTCAGTCTGTTTAGGAGCTCAGTAATGCCCTGGTCCAAATCTGGGAGGAAATACCCCAGGACACCATACGTCGTCTCATTAGGAGCATGCCCTGACATTGTCGGGCATGCATACAAGCAAGTGGGGGCCATACAAACTACCGAGTACCATTTAGAGTTGCTGCAATGAAATTTCAGCAAAATGGACTAGCCTACTGCATAATTTTTTCACTTTAATTTTTAGGGTTTATTTGAATTCAGCCATCTGTAGGTTGATAGTTTTCATTTCCATCAAACGATGTGGAATTATTTTGTTCCAAACACATTACCCAGTCCATATCAGTACAGATATCCAGCATGATATTTTTCCCCATTAAGATCTGATGTGTTTTCAAAGTGTTCCTTTAAATTTTTTGAGCAATGTATACACACATACATACACTGACGTAATACACTTGCACATTTGCCATAACACCATAGACTCAGGAGGAGGGATTACATTAAAGAGAAGTTACAGCAAATTTCTTTAATTACCCTGTCACTGCCAGAACTGTTTTTGCATTTTTTGCACACATTTAAAAAACCATTTCCTACTTATCATGATAGACTCTTATGATGCAGCAGACACCTTGCCCTTTACTGGAGGTACTTTGCCGAGAGCAAGTGGATTATTGTTGGGGTTTCCCGTTTTGTCCCATAGCCCACAAAAATGTGAAAACGGCGTCTCTGAGAGATAAGGATGATTTGCTGACTTTTTTGGAATAACTTGACCTTCCTCCGACTGACTTTTCAGATTTGAGGTTGATGGATGCTATTCCCTTGCCACGCCTACAAGAGCACTGGCGTCCAGCCCTATCTCGCTCTCGCAGATAGCAACATTTGGCTTGCAGTACCACTCAAAGGACTAGGTGGCAGGAACCATGATAATGGTGACTGGTAACTAATATGGGATCCTTGATAGCAGGATTACCCTATTCCCCTGCAGTTGCTGATAGACACCCTAGCTATTTTCCTAGCTCCTTACTTAGATGTGCTGGGTTGCTATCTGTATAGTTTTGTTTGGGATCCCATACCTACCTTTTGCTTGACATTAAACTGCCTGATGTCTTTGCTTACCTCAGTAGAGGGTTTATTATGGTTCTTTGCTTGCTTTTTCTCCTTTTATTTTACTGGTATTACCTGGGCCTAGGGAGCGATGGGTCTTCCAGGTGAGAGCCACCCAGGTGAGTCCTTTGTCTCACATAGTGGTTGCACTCTCTTTTCTTTTCAGTTATGGCATCTAGATTGAAAGTTCTCTCATACAATGTACGTGGCCTCTGTTCACCAACTAAAAGAGGCAATCTTTGGCAAGAACTTCCCCATATGTCTCCACAAATAATTATGATCCAGGTGACTCAGTTCATGGCTGTTTCTACACTATGTTTGATAATAGGTTTCTCTGTCCATCGCCAGCGTCAAAAGCTAGGGTGTTAGCCACTGCCAGGGCTGCTGTTAGAAATCATAGGGCCCCATACAGCCTACCTAACAGGCCGCCCCCTTCCAAAATGTTGAAACTATATTGTCACTAAAATATACACTAAAATCATTATTAGAGTACATAAACACTAAATAACTTATACAATTCCTGTTTAATCTAAGAGATAAAACTGTATTCAGTTAATAGATAAAGTTCTATGTGTGAATCAGGCTCATTCACATGGGCGCTGTGGCTTGTACAGTGGTTTTTTTTTTTTTACATGGCTTGAGCTGTTTGCAGACAGCCTATGTTATGCTATGGGAACCCAGCAGTACGAACACGGTTGCAGGTCCTAATTTGACAGGCGCGTGGATGCAGGTGTATGGCCCTAAAACAGACAGTGTGCATTGAGGGCCACTCACCCACTAGGGTTGCCACCTGTCCGGGATTCACCTGGACGGTACGAGTTTTGAATTTTGAATCATGTGTTCGCCTGGTACCCAGACACATGATCCATACCGGACTGTAGCTCTGCACTTCATCTGCTCAGCTGGTGGCTGGGGGAGGAACATGACTAGTTAATGTTATCAGGCACAGGTTCTTATCTTTTCAGCAGTTCCAACAATGTAAGGAGAGTCCCGAGGTCCCAATCTATTTGCTGGGAGCCGCAGCGCAAGGATTACTCCACCTGAGCTCGAAAATCATCTAAGTAATCCTTGTAGTGCGGTTCCCGGCAATTACATTTCCCGACGGATTGGTATAGAAGAGGAAGTTGGCACTCTGATTACGTTATCGGAACTGCTGAATAAGGATAAGAACTTGTGCCTGATAACATTAACTAGTCATGTTCCTTCCCCGGCCACCAGCTGAGCAGATGGAGCTCGGAGCCACAGTCCGGTCTGGATCATCACAAGAGGTAAGCATTTGAGCTGAGGGGTTAAATATTGTTCGTTCCGCTGGCCCCCAGCTGAGCAGAAGTTTTTTTTAAATTGCTGCAGACAAAAGGTTACTCAGCAATAGTCCTGTTCCTGTCCCCAGTTCCCTGCTGATTTCACAGAATATACTGGAATCGCTAAACAGCATTAGGGTTCATTTACACATGTGGTGCCCTCTGAAGAGCAATCCACATTTAGATCGCTCTTCGGGGGGAGTTTGACAAGCAGTGAGGAGGTGTTATATCACCTCCTCACCTCCTTTTTAAACCCCATAGCAGCGCCCGCAACTGAATGCATTGCACACAGATTCATGAAGTCCCTATTCACTTGGATTGGCCACAATCGGCAGGCATTACTGCTCGCTGTACCCAACAGTGTGGACAATTTATGCCGCACTGTGATGCAAAGAATCTTGGCTGTGACATATGTACACCCCAATTTGCAGCTTAAGGGGAACAGTTGGGTAGCAGTAAAAACACAGCTCAACCTCTAATTTTTAATACCTCCCAACCACAAGTGTAAACTGAGTTGCAGGGCACCCTAAAGAGTGATCCATAGTGGATCATTTTTTAGAAGTATTTGACAGGTGGTGAAGTAGCATTATGTTTCCTCCTCACCACCTGTTTTTAACCCCTAAAATCCCATGCCACTGTGCTGTAGCCATGTGCATTGCACACATTTGCAGCCTAGCCCCATTCAGTTGAAAGGGTTGAGTTAACCACTTTAGCCCCGGACCATTATGCTGCCTAAGGACCAGAGGTCTTTTTCCAATTTGGCACTGCGTGGCTTTAACTGCTAATTGCGCAGTCATGCAATGCTGTACCCAAACAAAATTTGCGTCCTTTTCTTCCCACAAATAGAGCTTTCTTTTGATGGTATTTGATCACCTCTGCCGTTTTTATTTTTTGCGCTATAAACGGAAAAAGACCGAAAATTTTGAAAAAAAAAAGATATTTTCTACTTTTTGTTATAAAAAAAAATCAAATAAACTCAATTTTAGTCATACATTTAGGCCAAAATGTATTCGGCCACATGTCTTTGGTAAAAAAAATGTCAATAAGCGTATATTTATTGGTTTGCGCAAAAGTTATAGCGTCTACAAACTAGGGTACATTTTCTGAAATTTACACAGCTTTTAGTTTATGACTGCCTATGTCATTTCTTGAGGTGCTAAAATGGCAGGGTAGTACAAAACCCCCCCAAATGACCCCATTTTGGAAAGTAGACACCCCAAGGAAATTGCTGAGAGACATGTTGAACCCATTGAATATTTTTTTTTTTTTGTCCCAAGCGATTGAATAATGACAAAAAAAAAAATATTTACAAAAAGTTGTCACTAAATGATATATTGCTCACACAGGCCATGGGCATATGTGGAATTACACCCCAAAATACATTCTGCTGCTTCTCCTAAGTACGGGGATACCACATGTTTAGGACTTTTTGAGAGCCTAGCCGCGTACGGGGCCCCGAAAACCAAGCACCGCCTTCAGGATTTCTAAGGGCATAAATTTTTGATTTCACTCCTCACTACCTATCACAGTTTTTAAGGCCATAAGATGCCAAGATGGCACAAAACTCCCCCAAATGACCCCATTTTGGAAAGTAGACACCCCAAGCTATTTGCTGAGAGGCATGTTGAGTCCATGGAATATTTTATTTTTTGACACAAGTTGCGGGAAAGTGACAATTTTTTTTTTTTGCACAAAGTTGTCACTAAATGATATATTTCTCACACAGGCCATGGGCATATGTGGAATTGCACCCCAAAATACATTTAGCTGCTTCTCCTGAGTATGGGGATACCACATGTGTGGGACTTTTTGGGAGCCTAGCCGCATACGGGGCCCCGAAAAACCAAGCACCGCCTTCAGGATTTCTAAGGGCGTAAAGTTGTGATTTCACTCCTCACTACCTATCACAGTTTTGAAGGCCATAAAAAGCCCAGATGGCACAACCCCCCCCCCCAAATGACCCCATTTTGGAAAGTAGACACCCCAAGCTATTTGCTGAGAGGCATGTTGAGTCCATGGAATATTTTATATTTGACACAAGTTTCGGGAAAGTGACAATTTTTTTTTTGCACAAAGTTGTCACTAAATGATATATTGCTCAAACATGTCATGGGCATATATGGAATTACACCCCAAAATATATTCTGCTGCTTCTTCTGAGTACGGGGATACCACGTGTGTGGGACTTTTTGGGAGCCTAGCTTCATACGGGGCCCCGAAATCCAATTACCGCCTTCAGGATTTCTAAGGGCGTAAATTTTTGATTTCACTCCTCACTACCTATCACAGTTTCGAAGGCCATAAAATGCCAAGACAACACAAAACCCCCCAAAAGGACCCCATTTTGGAAAGTAGACACCCCAAGGAAATTGCTGAGAGACATGTTGAACCCATTGAATATTTATTTTTTTTGTCCCAAGCGATTGAATAATGACAAAAAAAAAAATATTTACAAAAAGTTGTCACTAAATGATATATTGCTCACACAGGCCATGGGCATATGTGGAATTACACCCCAAAATACATTCTGCTGCTTCTCCTGAGTACGGGGATACCACATGTTTAGGACTTTTTGAGAGCCTAGCCGCGTACGGGGCCCCGAAAACCAAGCACCGCCTTCAGGATTTCTAAGGGCATAAATTTTTGATTTCACTCCTCACTACCTATCACAGTTTTTAAGGCCATAAGATGCCAAGATGGCACAAAACCCCCCCAAATGACCCCATTTTGGAAAGTAGACACCCCAAGCTATTTGCTGAGAGGCATGTTGAGTCCATGGAATATTTTATTTTTTGACACAAGTTGAGGGAAAGTGACAATTTTTTTTTTTGCACAAAGTTGTCACTAAATGATATATTTCTCACACAGGCCATGGGCATATGTGGAATTGCACCCCAAAATACATTTAGCTGCTTCTCCTGAGTATGGGGATACCACATGTGTGGGACTTTTTGGGAGCCTAGCCGCATACGGGGCCCCTAAAACCAAGCACCGCCTTCAGGATTTCTAAGGGCGTAAAGTTGTGATTTCACTCCTCACTACCTATCACAGTTTTGAAGGCCATAAAAAGCCCAGATGGCACAACCCCCCCCCCCCCCAAATGACCCCATTTTGGAAAGTAGACACCCCAAGCTATTTGCTGAGAGGCATGTTGAGTCCATGGAATATTTTATATTTTGACACAAGTTTCGGGAAAGTGACAATTTTTTATTTTGCACAAAGTTGTCACTAAATGATATATTGCTCAAACATGCCATGGGCATATATGGAATTACACCCCAAAATATATTCTGCTGCTTCTCCCGAGTACGGGGATACCACGTGTGTGGGACTTTTTGGGAGCCTAGCTTCATACGGGGCCCCGAAATCCAATTACCGCCTTCAGGATTTCTAAGGGTGTAAATTTTTGATTTCACTCCTCACTACCTATCACAGTTTCGAAGGCCATAAAATGCCAAGACAACACAAAACCCCCCAAAATGACCCCATTTTGGAAAGTAGACACCCCAAGCTATTTGCTGAGAGGCATGGTGAGTATTTTGCAGCTTTCATTTGTTTTTGAAAATGAAGAAAGACAAGAAAAATGTATTTTTTTTCTTTTTTCAATTTTTAAAAGTTTGTGACAAAAAGTGAGGTCTGCAAAATACTCACTATACCTCTCAGCAAATAGCTTGGGGTGTCTATTTTCCAAAATGGGGTCATTTGGGGGAGGGGTTGTGCCATCTGGGCATTCCATGGCCTCCGAAACTGTGATTGGCAGTGAAGAGTGAATCAAAACACATCAAAAATGTACGCCCTTAGAAAGCCTGAAGGCGGTGCTTGGGTTTCGGGGTCCCGTACGCGGCTAGGCTCCAAAAAGGTCTCACACATGTGGTATCCCCGTACTCAGGAGAAGCAACAGAATTTATTTTGGGGTGTAATTTCACACATCCCCATGGCATGTTTGAGCAATAAATCATTTAGTGACAACTTTGTGCATAAATTAAAAAAAAAAAAAAATTGTCACTTTCCCGCAACTTGTGTCACAATATAAAATATTCCATGGACTCAACATGCCTCTCAGCAAATAGCTTAGGGTGTCTACTTTCCAAAATGGGGTCATTTGGGGGGGTTTTGAACTGTCCTGGCATTTTATGCACAACATCTAGAAGCTTATGTCACACATCACCCACTCTTCTAACCACTTGAAGACAAAGCCCTTTCTGACACTTTTTGTTTACATGAAAAAATTATTTTTTTTTGCAAGAAAATTACTTTGAACCCCCAAACATTATATATTTTTTTAAGCAAATGCCCTACAGATTAAAATGGTGGGTGTTTCATTTTTTTTTTTCACAAAGTATTTGCGCAGCGATTTTTCGAACGCATTTTTTGGGGAAAAAACACACTTTTTAAAATTTTAATGCACTAAAACACACTATATTACCCAAATGTTTGATGAAATAAAAAAGATGATCTAATGCCGCGTACACACGGTCGGACTTTTCGTCTACAAAAGTCCAACGGACGCTGACGGACTAAAGCTGGCTGGTAATCCGATCGTGTGTGGGCTTCTCCGGACTTTCAACTGACTTTTTTAGCCTCAAATCCGACGTACTTTCGATTTGAAACATGCTTCAAATCTTTCCGACGGACTCGAGTCCGGTCGAAAAATCCGCTCGTCTGTATGCTAGTCCGACGGACAAAAACCCACGCTAGGGCCGCTATTGGCTACTGGCTATGAACTTCCTTATTTTAGTCCGGTGTACGTCATCACGTAAGAATTCGACGGACTTTTGTGTGATCGTGTGTAGGCAAGTCTGTTCGTTAGAAAGTCCGCCGCAAGTCCGTCGAAAGTCCCCCAAAAGTCCGTCGAAAGTCTGTCGGACAGGCTGTCGGACTTTTGTAGCTGAAAAGTCCGACCGTGTGTACGCGGCATTAGGCTGAGTACATGGATACCAAACATGACATGCTTTAAAATTGCGCACAAACGTGCAGTGGCGACAAACTAAATACATTTTTAAAAGCCTTTAAAAGCCTTTACAGGTTACCACTTTTGATTTACAGAGGAGGTCTACTGCTAAAATTACTGCCCTCGATCTGACCTTCGCGGTGATACCTCACATGCATGGTGCAATTGCTGTTTACATTTGACGCCAGACTGACGCTTGCGCGAGAGCAGGGGGGACAGGGGTGCTTTTTTTTTTTATTCTTTATTATTTTTTTTATTTTTTATCTTATTTTTAAACTGTTCCTTTCATTTTTATGTCTTTTAATCATTTTTATTGTTATCTCAGGGAATGTAAATATCCCTTATGATAGCAATAGGTAGTGACAGGTAATCTTTTTTAAAAAAATCGGGGTCTATTAGACCCTAGATCTCTCCTCTGCCCTCAAAGCATCTGACCACACCAAGATCGGTGTGATAAAATGCTTTCCCAATTTCCCAATGGCGCTGTTTACATCCGGCGAAATCTAAGTCATGAAATGCTCGTAGCTTCCGGTTTCTTAGGCCATAGAGATGTTTGGAGCCATTCTGGTCTCTGATCAGCTCTATGGTCAGCTGGCTGAATCACCGGTTGCATTTTCAGGTTCCCTGTAGGGACAGGAGAGCCAGAGAAAAACATGCAAAAACAGTCTAGAAGCAGTCTAGAGGCTAATTAGCCGCTAGGATGGCTTTTACATGAAAGCCGACCGCTGGCTGAAAAGAATGATACCAAGATGATACCTAAACCTGCAGGCATCATTCTGGTATAACCACTCAAAGTCCAGCAACATACCAGTACGTTGCTGGTCCTTGTTGGGCATATATTGTAAACTTTTTTTTCATGCAGCCTGTGGGCTGAACGAAAAAAAGATATTGATCGGTGGGTATGCCCACCATTAGAATACCTCCCTTCATCCACCCACTTCTAATGATGGGCATACATGCACCATTTATATATGGCGAAGCATGGGGGCATCCTCCCGCAAAAGGCAGGAGCAAATCGCTCCTCCACCCACTGCTGCCCCCACGCTTCGGCATATATGCTGAAGTATGTAACTGTGGTGGTGAAATCACCTCCGACAGCGCTGGAGTCGTGGCTTTATATATCGTGGGAGCAAACGCTGTTGCTGTCAAGATATATAAATCCACGCTGCAACTGAATGGCGTACCTGCTAAGCAAATGATGGTTAACAATAAAACAAAGTAACATTACAGTATAACAGTAAGACTTACCATACCTGCAAAGCAAATACAAAAAAAACATAGTAAAAAATAAAACATTTAACGCAACCTGTGCCTAAAATATATATATGCCGAAGCATGGGGGCATCCTTCCACAAAAGGCAGGAGCAAATCGCTCCTCCAGCCACTGCTGCCCCCACGCTTCGGCATATATGCTAAAGTATGTAACTGTGGTGGTGAAATCACCTCCGACAGCGCTGGAGTCACGGCTTTATATATCGTGGGAGCAAACGCTGTTGCTGTCAAGATAAATAAATCCGCGCTGCAACTGAATGGTGTACCTGAAAAACCATAAAATGGTTACCAACAAAACACAGTAAACAGTAAAGTATAAAAAAATTGCATATCTGAAAAGCAAACATGGTAAAACATAATAACAATAAAACATTGCAGAATAGAATACAGTAAAAAAGAGCAGAACAATAGAGAGAGAATAGAGAGAGAGAGAACAATAAAACAACAACTATTTTTGTTTTTTTTATTTTATATTTTTTTGTGTTTTTATTTTTTTTTTTTTTTACACTTTTTTTAGTAACTTTTAACTTTTGTAACTTGTTCCAGGTTTGGGTCTCTCAAAATGCAATGGCAACTTGGGAGACCCTGTGAAAGTGTGTCCTAGTCTGTGCAGTGCTGTACCCTACGCTAATACTCAACTAGTGTATGGTAGCGTTCAAAACATTCACCCATGCAAAGACCAGGATTGCCAGGACAGGAGGGACAATAACACCGGGTGTCACACCTAAATCCGCGCTTGCTGCAGACACAACATCTTTTTGGGGGTTTTTTTTGGGTAGGGGTACTCGGGAGGGCATAAGGAAAATGCCTCTCATGCAGCCGGCTTACTGCATTTGGTTGGGGATGGTGGAGCACCGTCTGGATACAAAAGGGCTCTGACGATCTCTTCCTGGAATGTAAGGAAGGATCCAGTCCGTCCTGAAGCTCTGTATAGCACATGAGCGTTCAGCAAAGCCAATTGAAATAAACAGACACTTTTTTGTACCAGCGTCTGGCCTTACAGGCAACTAGGTACAGCGCCAACAACTGGTCGTTGAGGTCCACCCCTCCCATATTAAGGTTATATTCGTGGACACAGAGGGGTTTCTCCACAACACCAGTCGCCGTAGTAATTTGGGTCGTCGTGTCTGCATGAAGGGAGGTGAGAATGAAAACATTCTTCTTATCCCTCCACTTCATAGCGAGCAAGTTATTATACTTCAAGCAGGCTCTCTCCCCCAGCCTAAGACGGGAATCTACAAGCCGCTGGGGAAAGCCCCGGCGATTAGGTCGCACGGTGCCACATGCTCCAATCTGATGATCAAACAAGTGACTAAAAAGTGGCACGCTCGTATAATAATTGTCCACGTACAAGTGGTACCCCTTTCCGAATAAGGGTGACACCAAGTCCCACACTATCTTGCCAGCGCTTCCTATGTAGTCAGGGCAGTTTGTCGGCTCTACGTGACTATCTTTGCCCTCGTAAACCATAAAACTACATGTATAGCCTGTGGCCCTGTCACAGAGCTTATACATCTTGACCCCGTATCTGGCACGCTTGCTGGGAAGGTACTGTTTGAATGACAAGCGGCCAGAAAATTTAATCAGGGACTCATCAATGCAGACAACTTGATGGGGGGTAAACAAGTCTGCAAAACGTTGGTTGAAGTGGTTTACGAGGGGCCGAATTTTGTAGAGCCGATCGTATGCAGGGTCTCCACAAGGACGACAGAGTTCATTGTCGTTGAAGTGCATGAACCGCAAAATCTGCTCGTATTGTGCCCTGGCCATGGAGGCAGAGAACACGGGCGCATGGTAAATTGGGTCAGTGCACCAATATGACCGCAACTTACTCTTTTTATTCAAGCCCATGTTGAGGGAAAGGCCCAGAAAGAGCTTAAATTCGGAAACCGTAATTGGTTTCCAATCTCTGGCAAGGGAGGACTGGGGATTAGCGGCGATGTGTTGACCAGCGTATAAATTGCTTTGGTCCACAATAGATCTATAGAGATCTTCGGTGAAAAACAGTGAATAAAAATCCAGTGGCGTAAAGTCAACTGTTTCCACCTGAATTCCGGGTTGGCCAGTGAAAGGGGGAAGTACGGGTGCTGCAGAAGTGGTGGGTTCCCAATTCGGATTGGCGAATGCAGCAGGAAGGGCACTATGGGCACGACGGGCCTGTCTTTGTCTTCTTGGTGGCAGCGGGACACTACTAGTGCTTGCCACCTCACCAGCTTGAACTGCACTTATGGGACTCGCCACGTCACCACGTGATACTGCAGTGCTGGATGTACGACCAGGGTGTACTAGGCCACTGGTGCTTGCCTGTTCACCAGAAGAAATAGCGGCGCTAGTACTGCTCTGCTCCATACGAGGGACCTGCGGTTCTTGCACTTCAAGGACAGAAGAAGATCGGGGTCTGGTACGCCTGACCTTAGCAGGGACCACAACTCCGTCGTCAGAGCTATCTGTCATGGAGCCGCTGTCCTCTACAGGATCGTATTCTGAGCCTGAATTTGACAGATGAGTGACTTCCTCTTCACTATCTGTCATGCTCAGAAACGTGTAGGCCTCTTCACTAGTGTACCTTCTATTTGCCATTTTGGGCTCTAAATTTAGGGGTACACTAGTGAAACTCACAGGCAAAAAAGCTCCTGACTGTCAGCAACTGTATCAAAACGCTACCAAAAAACTGTTAGCGATCGCAGGGATCAGGCCTGACTCTGCGAACGCTGCAGTTATGTGTGCTTAGTGTTTTGTAAGTGTCAGTTATCGATCGATACTGCACTTGGGTGGGCTGGGCTGGGCCGAGGGGCAAAACGCAGCTGCTAGCAGGTATCTGGGCTGATCCCGCTAACACTGTGTTTATGGGAACCCTAAACTGCTGGGGAGTATAGATCTGATCGGATCATATATCGATCCGCTCAGATACTATAGCACTAAGGGAGGTGTATGCTGCGTGCGTGGGTTTTAGCAGTACTGGCGCTAACCTGACGCTGCCTGGGGCGACGCAGACCTTATCTGACCCCAAAAACTTAACTTATATCACCGTCGGGCAATTAGGGGGTTAAACCTTTATAAGGTAATAAACGGCGGGTGCCCTAAAACTATAATAGACTATAATAAACTACAAAAAACAAACTAGCTAACCAGCATCACCCGTAACACTTATATGGTGAAAGGGTTAACTAGGGGGCAATCAAGGGGTTAAAACCTTTAGCAGGTAGTATATGGGGGTCCCTTTCGCTATAAAACACTGACAGCAAACCTATATACTTACCTCCCTAACTAGCGTCACCTGTGTCACTAATACAGCGATCAGAAAAATGATCGCTTAGCGACACTGGCGACGGGGGGTGATCACGGGGTTAACCTTTATTAGGGGGGGTTAGGGGGGTACCCTGGACCTAAGGGGGGGTACCCTAGACCTAAAGGGGGCTAACCTAACTGCCCTAACACTTATAACTGTCGCAAACTGACACCAACACCAAAAAAAAAAAAAAACTGCTATTGGTGTCAGTGTGACAGGGGGTACAGGGGGGTGATCGGGGGGTGACAAGTGTGCCTGGCGTGTTCTACTGGAAGTGTAGTGTTGTGCAGACTTACTTGATGTCTTCTCTCCTCGGCGCCGGATCGAAAAGACCGGCTCGAGGAGGGATGACATCACTTCCTCTCCCTCTGTTTACATTACAGAGGGAAAGGAAGCGTTTTCATTCGCCGGGAGCGATTGGGAGGGGTGGCCACGAATGGATGGCCTCCCCTCACCTCTCATCGCCCGGGAAGACATGGTGACCGCCTCGGACCCCCCACCCGCAGAAGGCAGATCACGTACATTTACGTGATTTTGCCTGTCCGTGCCACCTTGCCGACGTATATCGGCGTGAGGCAGTCCTCAAGTGGTTAAGCAAGTGCAGTGCCGTGCGCCACTAACGCGTTCGGATTTGGCTTGAAGAAAAGGTGGCAACCCTATCACCCACACTTCCACGCTTGTCAAATTCGGTGTCAGGAATCAGCCCAGGGATAACCAGATAAATTTAGCTACACAAGGATGCTGTGACCATACCATGTATGTACATTATATCGTAAACAATAACCCCACACGAACAGCAGTAAACATGAGAACACATGAAAAGCAAAACTGATTAACAAAATGCCTAACCAGCAGTTCTAACCACACTTAAAGCGGTGTTCCCACTTACAAAAAAAAAAAAAGTCAGCAGCTACAAATACTGCAGCTGCTGACTTTTAATAATTGGACACTTACCTGTCCCAGGGTCCAGCAATGCGGGGGAATGAAGCCCCGCTCGTCTCCCCCTCAGTTCGGCGTCGCCGGCATTGCAACTGTGAGCGCTCGGCTGTGGCTTCACATTCTTGAGCAGCGCAGTGATTGGCCACGTAATCACATATGATTGACAAGAGGGAGGGGGCAGAGCTGAGCCCTTCCTGCGCCGAGGGGAAGTGATGTCACCAGCCCAGGCACTGAAGGAGGCAGACTATGAGGGACCCCCTAGCAACGGGCATTTAGAGGTGAGTAAAAAAAAAAATTTTCCAAATGTTTTTTTTTCCTTTTTTTTTGCACATTTATGTATTTTTTTTGGGTGGAACACCACTTTAACTTAATATATACAAATATATAAATGTGCTAGGACTAAGTTTGCCTGCTGGTGGCACTGTGGTGCTCTGGGCTGATTGCTGCAATTCCAGTGTCCACCAGCAGGTGTCTCCCAGCAGGCTTCAGTAATCACCTCCACCTGCTTCAGCAGCCAGGTGGCCATAAGACTGCTCCTACTAACACACCTTGCGTCACTGTTTTGATTGCCTCCTTGCTGCCAGATCCTTGTTCCTCTGTATCCTGCTCCTGTACCACCTTGCATCCTGTACCACCTTGCAGCCTGTACCTTGTTGCCAGATCCTAATACCTGTTTTGTATATAGCCAGTTGTTAGGTCTCTGTTAGGTTTATTAGGTATTTGGTCACGGGGTTTGTTATTGTTCACTGTTTGCTGGGATGTGCTTGTCTCTTCTTCCACTGTAAATAAATCTCACGTTAAAGATATATGCATTGTTTGGTCCCAGTTTTCTGGTTGTAGCTACATATATCTGGTCTCCCAAAATGCTGAATCCTGACAAAATGAAATACACACATGACAGGGGAGAGCAGGGAGCAAAAGGGGAAAACAAAACTGGGATGGGAACAAGGCAGCAGGATACTGGATACAGGGCAAGGACAAGCGCAAGAGTAAAGCCTCGTACACACAGTGTGATTGTTGGACAACCGTGCGTCTGATTTTTGTCAAAAGGGCATGTGCCAGGAACTTGTCTTGCATACTAACGTTACACAAATTGTCGTGCCACAAACACGAACATAATGACGCACTACAAGGAATTTCAGTTCTTTAGCGCCACCCTTTGGGCCCCTTCTGCTAATTTTGTGTTTGGTGAGCATTGATTCCGAGCATGCGTGTTTGTACTTTCGACTTTTGTGTGACGGATTTGTGTACTGACCATACGAAAATCTGACGTGGGGCTGTCGTTAGACAAAAATTTTCTAGCCTGTCATCCAACATTTGTTGGCCGAAAATTGGAAAACAATTGTTATAAGGAGCGTACTGACGGTAAGAACTTCGGACAACAGCCTGTCAAACGACAATCCCCTTCTGATTTCCGTGTGTACGAGGCTTTAGAGTAAAGGGCTACAGAGTCAGGCAGTAGCACCACAAACCGGGTACCAAGCAAGAGCAGCCAAAACACTGAGGTGAGGAGCAGTAGCAAAGGTGGAACTTAAAGTGGAGTTCCACCCACTTTTAAAACTCTTCAGCATCCCTCACTAAACTGCGCACTGTAAACAAATTGGATATTTTTTTATTTTTTTTCTCAGCACCTACTGTATATCTGCTGTTTTCATTTTTCACTTCCTCCTCCCTGGCCGCGGCCCATCCCATCATTTCCTGTTTGCAATGCCTTCTGGGAAGGGGCGGCAACTTCCTCTGAAACTGCCGTTGCTATGGAAACCTGACCTGAAACCTATTACACTGCTTGTGCTGCACTGAGCATGTGCAAGATCTGCAAGGATGAGATCCAGGAAGAAATACAGTCTGGCTTAAGATGCCCACACTTAAGATGGCCACGGCCTGCTGTAAATTTATAAAATAACAAATTACTGCTATAAACTAACAAAACAGACCTTAGTTTACAGACAAACTTTACTAGAATACAATAAGCTTGTGTATTATAGGGGTATTTTTATTCAAAAAGTATAATTTCGGCCTGAACACCACTTTAAGTACCCTCCCAGCAGGTGTGGCCAGTTGGATCTGATCACTGGAACCTGCTGGCTGTGGGGAGATACCTGCTGGTGGACACTAAAACTGTAGCTTTCCGCCCAGAGCACCACAGTGCCACCAGCAGGCGAACTTGGTCCTAATATTAGGATCTGTGGCTGTGTTCATACAGTCACTGCATCCTCATAGTAACAGGTGGCTCCAGCCGCACAAACATACTGCTTATTCACGCTGTATGGGCCAGAGAACCCGTATGAATGAGCTCTTAATTTTGGATTTTTTTTTTTACATTTTTTTCCCCAATTTATTATTGTTTACAAATTTACGTATATATTTTCTTCATTTATATTTTTTCACTGGCTGTTGGGGGGGGGGGGGAGTTCTTGCTATATTAGGGGTCTAATCAGATCCCTGATGTCTCACTTTTGAGACTGAGGAATCTATGTCCTCTGTCTCTGTAGCCTCAGCTGCACTGGAGATGAATTAATAGGAAGCACTCTGAAGCTTCATGTTCATTCACGAACTGAAGCATAGTAAACCCTGTCCACAAGGCTTCAGTTATAATGAACTGTGAGTGATTGGTACTGATTCATTCACAAAGCAAGGGCCGGTATATATGGCATATTTACCAGCTCCTTCCCTTTACTCTCCATCCTGAAAAGTTTCCCTGCAAGGCCTGGGCAGCAGGGGGAAGAGGAGGTTGGCAAAAAAACAGGGAAATGATCAGTGCAGCATGAGTGTGTGTGTGTGTGTGGGGGGGGGGGATTACTGGAATCAATCCCCCGTGTGTCTCTCGCTGCAGCAGATGAAAGCTGGCAGGAGGGAGAGGGGTAGAGGAGGAATAGCCAGGTTTCAGCTGTTGCAGTGACAGACACACAGGGGATTAGTTCCTTTAATTTCTTCCCCACCGCATCCATCACCCTCCCTGCCCACATCTGGTTCCCCCTGCTGCCTGGGCACCCCCTTACAGGAGGTCCGGCTCTACCTCCTTTTTCGGCAGCCCTGGCTAATGCTAGTCACAAATCCCCTCACTTTGTCTTAACAATCACAAATTCTTGACCCTGACAATAGGTTTATTTTTCTTAAAGGTTCCATACAAGGTTACAGTCACACCCTGGCTAATATTTATTCCGTTAATATTCATACAATCAAATTCAATTCAATTTCTCTGAAGGAATTTACTGGTTTTTGGGACGAATTGTTAATACTGGGTGGAGATTTTAATTTATCGCCTGAACCAACAGTGGCTACCTCCACCTGGAGGCCTCCTTTTCTTTCCATAAGATGAAACATTTTCAGAAATTACTTCGGGATTTACACTTAGTGGACAGCTGGAGAGCTGTGCATGCTAATGTCAAGGACTATTGCTACAACTCAAAGATGCATGACATGTATTCTAGACGTGATCTAATTTTTGTAGATCAATATTTACGCACAGTGTTCTGCTACCATCAAATAGATAACTATCTTGGACCATGCCCCAGTCTTGCTTACTTGCTTTACTAACCAGTAAAGATTAAATAAAGGTGCAGCGCTAAATGAAATGGGAATTGATACCAAATGGTAATAACTAGTGTTTAAACATTAAAAACATATTGTAAATAAACGTTATATAGTTATATGTGAGAAAACATATGTACAAATATAAAGTGCAAAAAATGTCCACATATAAAAAAAGAAGGTTAACCACTTCAATACCGGGCCTATTCTGGCACTTCTCTCCTACATTTAAAAATCATAATTTTTTTGCTAGAAAATTACTCAGATCCCCCAAACATTGTATATGTTTTTTTTAGCAGACACCCTAGGGAATAATATGGCGGTCATTGAAACTTTTTATCTCGCATGGTATTTGCACAATAACTTTTCAATTTAAATTTTGGCAAAAAAAATGAATGAATTAAAAAATAACAAAACAGTAAAGTTAGCCCAATTTTTTTGTACAATGTGAAAGAATTATGTTACGCCTAGTAAATATATACCTAACATATCACGCTTTAAAATTGCGCACACTCATGGAATGGCGCCAAACTTCGGTACTTAAAAATCTCCATAGGCGACGCTTTGAAAATTTTTACAGGTTACCAGTTTAGAGTTACAGAGGAGGTCTAGTGCTAGAATTGTTGCACATGCTCTAGCGCACATGGCGATACCTCACATGTGTGGTTTGAACGGCGTTTACATATGTGGGTGGGACTTGCGTGTGCTTTTCGCTTCCGAGCGCAAGCTACCGGGGACAGGGGAGTTTCAGCGGAAAAAAAGAACAAGCATGCCCAATGGCCACCTGCAGTGGATGCACCATGTCCACGACCAGCACTGTTGACTGTAGACACAGAGGCTGCTTGCCTTCTTTTAGTGGTCTGTGAGTGTCTGTCTCTCCTTGGTGGCCTTCCGGATATGATGTATTTTTTGTTTTGCAACACCACACTACACTATATTAGATACTGTGTATACCACCAGAAGTGTAGTAGAAACTGTACACACTGTATTAGATACTGTGTACACCACCTGCACTTTATTAGAAACTGTACTACAGCTGTACTGTATTGTGTACTGTGTACACCACCAGAAATGTAGTAGAAACTGTACACACTGTATTAGATACTGTGTACACCGCCTGCACTGTATTAGCAACTGTACAACGGCTGCATTGTATTGCATACTGTGTACACCACCAGAAGTGTAGTAGAAACTGTACACACTGTATTAGATACTGTTTACACCGCCTGCACTTTATTAGAAACTGTACTACAGCTGCACTGTATTGTGTACTGTGTAAACCACCAGAAGTGTAGTAGAAACTCTACATACTGTATTAGATACTGTGTACACCGCCTGAAGTGTATTAGAGACAGTACACCACAGAATGCACTGTAGATATAGGCTACGCTGGATGCAGAGTATATATATATATATATACACACGAGACTGTGTGTGTGTGTGTATATATATATATATATATATATACATATATATATATATATATATATATATATATATATAATTAACCACTACAGGCCCGGAAGGATTTGCCCCCTTCCTGACCAGGCCATTTTTTGCGATACAGGACTGCGTCGCTTTACCTGACAATTGCACGGCCCTGCGACGTTGTACCCAAACAAAATTTATGATCTTTTTTCCCCACAATTAGAGCTTTCTTTTGGTGGTATTTGATCACCTCTGCGTTTTTGTTTTTTTTTGCTGTAAACAAAAAAATAGCGACAATTTTGAAAAAAAATATATAAAAGCTGCTAACATCAAAAGTCTTAATACAAAGAATGCAGCGCTAATAATGTGAACAAGATTTATTAAAACAAACCAAAAATTGGAAAGTAATGGTGAAAAAACTCTTAAAATAAAAAACTAAGGCAATACTTTAAAAGTAATGGTGAAAAAACTCTTAAACTGGAAAACTAAAGCAGATACCCCAATAAATGGTGAGGGTCACTGACATTAATAAAACTTTAACAGGTAAGTGGTATAACAAATATACGATGAATAATAAAAATTGTTAATGAAACCACTTAATTAAATGCAAAAAAAAATAAATGAAATGAATCTTAATGAATTGCAAATCTGTGAAAAGATACTAGAAATAGAAAAATCACTAAAACAAAGTCCCATTCCAGTGAAAATC
This sequence comes from Lithobates clamitans, assembly GCA_037952925.1. NCBI lineage: Eukaryota > Metazoa > Chordata > Amphibia > Anura > Ranidae > Lithobates > Lithobates clamitans. The sequence goes on from JBBGZY010000135.1 coordinate 5,999,120, forward strand.
CGTGAATTAAAGAAAATCAACCAGCAAAGGTCCTTATATAAAGTGTGAAAATAATATTCCAAGAAAATAATTGGTGAAAAGAGATCCTTTTTCCAAGATGCTTCACACCCAAGTGAGTAATAAATCTCCTTACCGACTGACGATGACCACCGTAAGGTAGTCTCACCAGGCACAGGGAATTTGTTCTCCTAAAAAACCTATATAGATGTCTGAAGTTGAGGCTAAACTCGTGGCACTCGAAAGACAAAAACAAAAGATGCTCCCATGGTGTAGTACTCAATAAAAGGCAATTTAATGAGCCAATTGAATTACACTTACAAGATATTTCAACCCTTCTCGTAGGAGATTGATGGGAAGCAAACAGCAAGTAGCAGGAAGCCTGTGGAGGCGCCGCGATCTCCATCTTTGATTCATATTGTACAACGCTTATGAGGGTTGAAATATCTTGTAAGTGCAATTTATTTGGCTAATTAAATTGTCTTTTATTGAGTACTACACCATGGGAGCATTTTTTGTTTTTGTCTTTCGAGTGCCACGAGTTTAGCCTCAACTTCAGACATCTATATAGGTTTTAGCGTCTACAAAATAGGGGATAGATTTATGTCATTTTTATTATTATTTTATTTTTTTTACTAGTAATGGCGGCGATCTGCGATTTTTATCAGGACTGTGACATTGCGGAGGACAGATCGGACATTTTTGACACTATTTTGGGACCATTGACACTTATACAGGGATCAGAGCTAAAAATAGCCATTGATTACTGTATAAATGTCACTGGCAGGGAAGGGGTTAACACTAGGGGGCGATCAAGGGGTTAAATGTGTTCCCTAGGTGTGTTCTAACTGTGGGGGGTGGAACTGACTAGGGGAGGAGACCCATCGGTGTTCATACTTAGTATGAACACCGATGGGCCTCCTCTCCCCTGAGAGAACCGGGATTGTTTGCACACACAGATCCCGGTTCTCGCTCTGTCACGTTCTGTCAGGCCGTTCTGTGTAGTGACATCACCGGCGCATGTGCATCTCTCCCGCTTTTCATGGCACGCTTTGAGTGCCGTTACACAGTCTCTCCATTGAGAGGATGCCGTGGAAGTGATTTCCTCTCCCTGCGGCACTGCGGCACTGCGATCAAAACTTGCGAGACTGCAGATTCTTTCTGAACTTCCTGCTACACCCCATGTGACCGCGTAACATCACATGGGGTTTATACTTTGCCATCGGACTACATAGCATAGCAGTGTTTAGCCGCAGCATACAGAAGCCTGACAGGCACACAATATGAGAATGGCAAAACTACTGTGTAATTCTGCACTGTCAGGTCGGCTATGAGCGGCGGAGCGCGGTCCCCATAGCAACGTCGGATCGAAACGGAGGCTTGGTTAAGACGCGATCGCGCATGTGCAAGAATACAGCAAGACATACATGGAAGGGCGGAAGTAATTTGCAGTGCAGACTCTGGAAGCAATACCTAAAATGGCGCAGCCTAATCCCTGGAAAAATCATTTTTAAAAGTTTTAATAAAATGTAAGTAATATGCGATTGAGGCTTATTTATAATGGGGTTTGTTTGCTTATAACTTCATATAATGGTCTAGATTAGGGATGAGCCGAACACCCCCCGGTTCGGTTCGCACCAGAACCCGCGAACGGACCGCAAGTTCGCACGAACGTTAGAACCCCATTGACGTCTATGGGACTCGAACGTTCGAAATCAAAAGTGCTCATTTTAAAGGCTAATTTGCATGGTATTGTCCTAAAAAGGGTTTGGGGACCCGGGTCCTACCCCAGGGGACATGTATCAATGCAAAAAAAACTTTTAAAAACGGCCGTTTTTTCAGTGATTTTAATGATGCTTAAAGTAAAAAAAAAAAAGTGAAATATTCCTTTAAATATCGTACCTGGGGGGTGTCTATAGTATGCCTGTAAAGTGATGCGTGTTTCCCATGTTTAGAACAGTCCCTGCACCAAATGTCATTTTTAAAGGAAAAAATCTCATTTAAAACTGCTTGCGGGTTTAATGTCATGTCGGGTCATGGCAATATGGATGAAAATCAGTGAGACAAACGGCATGGGTACCCCCCAGTCCATTACCAGGCCCTTTGGGTCTTGTATGGATATTAAGGGGAACCCCGCACCCAAATTAAAATAAGGAAAGGTCCCTATATACTCTGAACAGCAGTATTCAGGCGGTGCAAACAAGACAGGGACTGTAGGTTTGTTGTTAAGTAGAATCTGTTTGTAATTTTGAACATTTTTAATGTGTTTAGCTCCAGCCAAAAAATCTTTTCTAAGCTTTTTGGAAAACATAGGGAAGGGTTATCACCCCTGTGACATTTGTTTTGCGTCTTTCCTCCTCTTCAGAAGATTTCACCTCACTTTTTTGTCCCAATGAAAAATGTTTTTTGAAAATTTGGGTTTTTTTGTGGAACAAGGATTGGAAAGCATCAGTGGAAAGGAGAAATTGTTTTCCCATATTAACTCTTACAGGAGAGAATTTCCCTTCCTTAGGGGTAGATTTCATCTCACTTCCTGTTGTCTCCTTCCGTTTGCAAGTAGGAGTCGTTTGTAAGTTAGATGTTTGAAAGTAGGGTCCTGCCCTATATACTCAGCAGAAATTTGGGCCTTAGGTGTTGCTGTGGCCAAAACACTGTAAGCCCTCACAGGGCCCTGCTGTGAAATATTAGATCAAGAATTGTAATTACATGCCCCTGTTGAACAGGAGCTGAAAAATTAGGCCTTAGGCACTGGTGCTGGTGCCACAACACTGCAACCCCTCACAGACACTCTAGTTGGAACGCAGGAACGAGCCCTGCTGCAAAGTATTGCATCAAAAATTGTAATTACACGCCCCTGTTAGACAGGGGCAGAAAAATTGGGCCTTAGGCACTGGTGCTGGTGCCACAACACTGCAACCCCTCACAGACACTCTAGTTGGAACGCAGGAACGAGCCCTGCTGCAAAGTATTGCATCAAAAATTGTAATTACACGCCCCTGTTAGACAGGGGCAGAAAAATTGGGTCTTAGGCACTGGTGCTGGTGCCACAACACTGCAACCCCTCACAGACACTCTAGTTGAAACGCAGGAACAAGCCCTGCTGCAAAGTATTGCATCAAAAATTGTAATTACACGCCCCTGTTAGACAGGGGCTGAAAAATTGGGTCTTAGGCACTGGTGCTGGTGCCACAACACTGCAACCCCTCACAGACACTCTAGTTGGAATGCAGGAACGAGCCCTGCTGCAAAGTATTACATCAAAAATTGTAATTACACGCCCCTGTTAAACAGGGGCTGAAAAATTGTGCCTTAGGCACTGGTGGTGGCGCCCAGAACCAAAAATGTTCTTACAAGCTATCAGCGTGATGATTGAGGAGGAAGAGGATAATTACTCAGGGATAGTCACTCAGCATCAGCATAGGCAGTCTTTGAAGGGATCTGAGATTTCAAAAAAAATTATTCGGTTACATCTGCATCAGGTGCTTGGTAGCTGGTGGTGATCCAAGACTGATTCATTTTTATGAAGGTCAGCCGATCGACCGAGTCGGTGGACAGACGCACCCTGTGATCGGTTACCACGCCTCCAGCAGCACTGAATGTGCGTTCCGAAAGAACGCTGGATGCAGGACAGGCCAGTAGCTCAATTGCATACTGTGCAAGCTCTGGCCAGTGATCCATCCTCAAGACCCAGTAACCCAGAGGATTTTCGGTGGGAAAGGTGTCCAAGTCTGATCTTGCCCCTAGGTATTCCTGCACCATGTAAAACAGACGCTGGCGATGGTTGCTGGAACCGATCATACCTTGGGGCTGCGGACCAAAAAATTGTCTGAACGCATCGGTCAGACGGCCACCTTCTCCACCGCTCCTTCTTTGACTGACCGAAGCCTCAGCAACACGTTGTCCAGAAACAGGAGTTTGTAACCTCCCAGTCTCTGGGAACGCGTTGCACAGACCTTTCTGCAAGGCCTCCCGAAGATGTTTCATCCTCTGCTCCCTCTGCGATGGCAAGATAAGGTCCGCAACCTTACCCTTGTAACGTGGATCAAGGAGGGTTGCCAGCCAGTATTGGTCCTTCTCCTTGATACCACGAATACGAGGATCCTTACGCAGGCTTTGCAGGATCAGGGAGGCCATGCAGCGTAGGTTTGCTGAGGCATTTGGTCCGGAGTCCTCTGGGTCACTAAGGACAACAACGTCCGCAGCCACCTCCTCCCAGCCACGTACAAGTCCATGTGTTCCTTGGGACTGATCCCTTAAAGACTGCTGATGCTGAGTGCCAGGCTCCACCTCCATACTGACACAATCTTCCTCCTCCTCCTCCTCCTCCTCCTCGTCCTCTTCCTGTGTGATCGGCGGGCACGCAGGAACACTGTCTGGATAAAGGGGGCCTTGAGAGCTAAGGAAGTCCTCCTCTTCCTGCCTCTGTTCTGCCTCAAGTGCCCTGTCCATTATTCCACGCAGCGTGTGCTCCAACAGGTGGACAAGGGGGACAGTGTCACTGATGCATGCACTGTCAGTGCTCACCATCCTCGTGGCCTCCTCGAATGGTGACAGGACAGTGCATGCATCCCTGATCATGGCCCACTGGCGTGGGGAAAAAAAACCAAGGTCCCCTGACCCTGTCCTGGTGCCATAGTCGCACAGGTACTCATTGATGGCCCTCTGCTGCGTGTGCAGCCGCTGCAGCATGGCCAACGTCGAGTTCCACCTGGTGGGCATGTCACAGATTAGGCGGTTCTTGGGCAGGTTAAACTCCTTTTGGAGGTCCGTCAGCCGAGCACTGGCATTATATGACCGGCGGAAATGCACAGAGACTTTCCTGGCCTGCCTCAGGACATCCTGTAAGCCCGGGTACCTGCCCAAGAACCGCTGCACCACCAAGTTAAGGACGTGAGCCAAACAGGGCACATGGGTCAGTTGTCCCTGTCGGAGGGCAGAGAGGAGGTTGGTGCCATTGTCGCAAACCACCATTCCTGCCTTAAGTTGGCGTGGCGTCAACCACCTCTGAACCTGCCCCTGCAGAGCTGACAGAACCTCTGCCCCAGTGTGGCTCCTGTCCCCCAAGCACACCAGCTCAAGCACCGCATGGCATCTTTTGGCCTGCGTACTTGCGTAGCCCCTTGAACGCCTACGGAGCACCGCTGGTTCCGAGGAAGAGGCCATGGAGGAAGAAGAAGAGGAGGGGGTGGAGGAGAGAGGTGTGTCACAATCAGCATTTTGGAGGCGTGGTGGCGGAACAACCTCCAACACTACTGCACCTTGTCCTGCATCCTTCCCAGCTGCCAGCAGAGTCACCCAATGCGCCGTGAAACTTAAGTAACGTCCCTGTCCATGCCTGCTGGACCATGAGTCAGCGGTAATATGCACCTTACCGCTGACCGCCCTGTCCAGCGAGGCATGGACATTGCCTTCCACATGCCGGTAGAGAGCCGGAATCGCCTTCCGTGAGAAAAAGTGGCGTTTGGGTACCTGCCACTGAGGAACCGCACATTCCACAAACTCACGGAAGGGGGCAGAGTCTACCAACTGAAAAGGCAGCAGTTGAAGTGCTAGCAATTTTGCCAAGCTAGCATTCAACCGCTGGGCATGTGGATGGCTGGGAGCAAACTTCTTTCGGCGGTGCAGCAGCTGGGGCAGGGAAATTTGCCTGGTACAATCTGACGTCGGTGTACCAAAAGCAGATTGCCCACAAGTACTTGGCTGTGACACACCTAATTCTACACCTTCATTCCTCTCACTGCAGGTCTCAGAGAGGACTGAAGGTCTAGTGGGGTTGGAAATCTCAGCTGATGAGGAGCAAGGAGAGATCGTCTTTGTTCTTTGGTGTGGGTCTTTTAGATACGCTTGCCAACGAACTGCATGGCAGGTCAACATATGTCTGGTCAAGCATGTGGTACCCAAGCGGGAGATGTTTTGGCCACGCGAGATACGCTTGAGACATATGTTGCAAATAGCAGCGGTGCGATCTGATGCACTCGTCTCAAAAAAGGCCCACACCAAAGAACTTTTTGAATAACGCGCAGAGACTGCAGCGCCCTGCACATGTGGAGCTTTGGGGTGTGATGCAGTCAATGTGCTGCCCTTAGGCTGGCCCCTGGAGGGCATCCTGCCTAGTTGGTGATGTGCCACCTCCTCCTCCTCCTCTCTCCTATCAGGCACCCACGTTGAGTCAGTGACCTCATCATCCCCTCCCTCCTCATCACTGGAGCAAACCTGGCAGTATGCTGCAGCAGGGGGAGCATGACTGCCAGATTGCTGTCCTTCTTGGGCACCCCCTCTGTCCGTGCTCATGTTACTGCTTTCATTGAGCTCAGTATCATCATCAGAGCCTTCCAAACGCTGGGCATCCTCCTGGAGCATGTACCCAACACTGTGGTCAAACAGTTCGAGGGAATCCTCATGAGGACATGGTGGAGCTAGGGAAGGAGTCACTGATGACATTGAGCTGAGGGAAGAGGCCGCTGCTTTGCCAGACAAAGCACCCTGGGCATGGGTGAGAGAGGATGAGGAGGATGAGGACGGCTTGGTCATCCACTCGACCAAGTCTTCCGCATGTTGCGGCTCAACACGGCCAGCTGCCGAAAAAAAGGCCAAGCGTGTCCCATGGCCACGTGCTGATGAGGATGCACCGTCTCCACGACCAGCACTAGACACAGAGCCTGCTTGCCCTCTCTTATTGGCTTGTGACTGTCTGCCTCTCCTTCTTGGCCTTCCAGACATACTAATGGCCTGTAGCTGCACTAAGCTGGGATAGAACACCTGTAATTTTCTTAAGGTAGCTTTATATACTGTAACCAGACAAGCCTGCCTGTCAGTAGGAAGATAACAGGAACGGATCTAGCTGAACACTGTGAGCAGGACGCACTGTACTAAATGTAAATAGTCTAGCTGCCTGACCGTGGTACTAATAGGATCAAAAAGAACACCTGTAATTTTCTTAAGGTAGCTTTATATACTGTAACCAGACAAGCCTGCCTGTCAATAGGAAGATAACAGGAACGGATCTAGCTGAACACTGTGAGCAGGACGTACTGCACTAAATGTATATAGCAGGAACGGATCTAGCTGAACACTGTGAGCAGGACGCACTGCACTGAATGTAAATAGCAGGAACGGATCTAGCTGAACACTGTGAGCAGGACGCACTGCACTAAATGTAAATACCAGGAACGGATCTAGCTGAACACTGTGAGCAGGACGCACTGCACTGAATGTAAATAGCAAGAACGGATCTAGCTGAACACTGTGAGCAGGACGCACTGTACTAAATGTAAATAGTCTAGCTGCCTGACCGTGGTACTAATAGGATCAAAAAGAACACCTGTAATTTTCTTAAGGTAGCTTTATATACTGTAACCAGACAAGCCTGCCTGTCAGTAGGAAGATAACAGGAACGGATCTAGCTGAACACTGTGAGCAGGACGCACTGTACTAAATGTAAATAGTCTAGCTGCCTGACCGTGGTACTAATAGGATCAAAAAGAACACCTGTAATTTTCTTAAGGTAGCTTTATATACTGTAACCAGACAAGCCTGCCTGTCAGTAGGAAGATAACAGGAACGGATCTAGCTGAACACTGTGAGCAGGACGCACTGCACTGAATGTAAATAGCAGGAACGGATCTAGCTGAACACTGTGAGCAGGACGCACTGTACTAAATGTAAATAGTCTAGCTGCCTGACCGTGGTACTAATAGGATCAAAAAGAACACCTGTAATTTTCTTAAGGTAGCTTTATATACTGTAACCAGACAAGCCTGCCTGTCAGTAGGAAGATAACAGGAACGGATCTAGCTGAACACTGTGAGCAGGACGTACTGCACTAAATGTATATAGCAGGAACGGATCTAGCTGAACACTGTGAGCAGGACGCACTGCACTGAATGTAAATAGCAGGAACGGATCTAGCTGAACACTGTGAGCAGGACGCACTGCACTAAATGTAAATACCAGGAACGGATCTAGCTGAACACTGTGAGCAGGACGCACTGCACTGAATGTAAATAGCAGGAACGGATCTAGCTGAACACTGTGAGCAGGACGCACTGCACTGAATGTAAATAGCAGGAACGGATCTAGCTGAACACTGTGAGCAGGACGCACTGCACTGAATGTAAATAGCAGGAACGGATGTAGCTGAACACTGTGAGCAGGACGCACTGCACTAAATGTAAATACCAGGAACGGATCTAGCTGAACACTGTGAGCAGGACGCACTGCACTAAATGTAAATACCAGGAACGGATCTAGCTGAACACTGTGAGCAGGACGCACTGCACTGAATGTAAATAGCAGGAACGGATCTAGCTGAACACTGTGAGCAGGACGCACTGCACTGAATGTAAATAGCAGGAACGGATGTAGCTGAACACTGTGAGCCCAACGCACTGCACTAAATGTAAATACCAGGAACGGATCTAGCTGAACACTGTGAGCAGGACGCACTGCACTGAATGTAAATAGCAGGAACGGATCTAGCTGAACACTGTGAGCAGGACGCACTGCACTAAATGTAAATACCAGGAACGGATCTAGCTGAACACTGTGAGCAGGACGCACTGCGCTGAATGTAAATAGCAGGAACGGATCTAGCTGAACACTGTGAGCAGGACGCACTGCACTGAATGTAAATAGCAGGAACGGATCTAGCTGAACACTGTGAGCAGGACGCACTGCACTAAATGTAAATACCAGGAACGGATCTAGCTGAACACTGTGAGCAGGACGCACTGCACTGAATGTAAATAGCAGGAACGGATCTAGCTGAACACTGTGAGCAGGACACACTGCACTAAATGTAAATACCAGGAACGGATCTAGCTGAACACTGTGAGCAGGACGCACTGCACTGAATGTAAATAGCAGGAACGGATCTAGCTGAACACTGTGAGCAGGACGCACTGCACTGAATGTAAATAGCAGGAACGGATCTAGCTGAACACTGTGAGCAGGACGCACTGCACTAAATGTAAATACCAGGAACGGATCTAGCTGAACACTGTGAGCAGGACGCACTGCACTGAATGTAAATAGCAGGAACGGATCTAGCTGAACACTGTGAGCAGGACGCACTGCACTAAATGTAAATACCAGGAACGGATCTAGCTGAACACTGTGAGCAGGACGCACTGCACTGAATGTAAATAGCAGGAACGGATCTAGCTGAACACTGTGAGCAGGACACACTGCACTAAATGTAAATAGTCTAGATAGAAGATAACAGGAACGGATCTAGCTAAACTGAATACAGTGTATATATATATATGCAACACCTGGGATGCATATATATACACAATACACTGTAAGTGCAGCTAACTGACTGACTGTTCTGCCTAATCTATCTAACTCAAATCAAATGACACTGTCTCTCTCTCTCTCTATCTCTCAGCACACCGGAACACACACTACACAGGGCCGCCGTGCAGGCGGCCTTATATAGTGTGGGGTGTGTACTAAATCCCCTGAGCCATAATTGGCCAAAGCCACCCTGGCTTTGGCCAATTACAGCTCTCTCTACTGACGGCGCTGTGATTGGCCAAGCATGCGGGTCATAGTGCATGCTTGGCCAATCATCAGCCAGCAATGCACTGCGATGCCGCAGTGAATTATGGGCCGTGACGCGCCACACGAATTTGGCGCGAACGGCCCATATCGTTCGCAATTCGGCGAACGACCGAACAGCCGATGTTCGAGTCGAACATGGGTTCGACTCGAACACGAAGCTCATCCCTAGTCTAGATAAAAAGTGGCAACAGAGTGGGAGAGTTTACTTCCTCTTTAAACATACATACGTGCCTAAACAAATATCTATCATTTGCTCATTGTTACACAACTTTTGAAGCCCTGGTACCAAATCACATTTCTCTGTAGGCTTGGAAAAGGCCCTTTAGACTTTGCTTCTAATCATGGGGCTACCCAGTTGGCAACAGGATTTTAAAATGTTTGCTGTATTTGCTAATAGTGAGAAACTACTTGACCAGGCAGATATTTTTCTTAATATTTACAGGTATAGGTTCAATTGTAAAATTTAAGAAAAATCTGAATTACATCTTCATGTTATACAGAATTGCTCTATATAATATGCAATATGTAGCCTTCATGTTTTGAATAATTGTTAATAACAATATCATTTTATTGAGCATGCTATACAGGTATATTTAAAAAATAGAAATGGACTTACATCCACAGAAGCACCTGCATGTTATCAGTGACAGGCAACTATGAATCATAAGCATATACCGTATATACTCGAGTATAAGTCGTTCCGAGTATAAGTCGAGGCCCTAATTTACCACAAAAAAAATGGGAAAAACTTATTGACCCGAGTATAAGACGAGGGTGAGAAATGCACAGCTACTGTAAGTGGAAAAGAGGGTCAACAATGCCCATTTGCAGCATCACTGTGCCCCTTTGCAGCCATAGGTCCCCTGAACTTCAAACTCGGTAGTTAAGGGTTTCTAGATGCCCCCTAGCTGCAGCCAAAATTTGGGGTCTCTGAACCCAAAGGGTCCGAAATGACATTGCTGCAAATGGACACAGTTGCCTGAATTTGGGGCCCTGTATCTTGGGGCCACTTATTGCTAAAAACCCCAAATTGGTGTGCAAACACAGTGGAAATAGCACCATAAAATTTCCAAAGCTGGTGTTTCTAGCACCAAGTGGCCCCGAGATACAGGGCCCCAAAATTCAGTTCAGAAAATGTCAAGCACTTTTCTGCAGCAGAAAATGACATTTTCCGAACCATTTTTGGGGCCCCGTATCTCAGGGCCACTTGGTGCTAGGAACCCCAGCTTTGGATATGTTGTGGTACCAGTTCTACTGGGTTCGCACACCAAATTTGGGATTCCTAGCACCAAGTGGCCCTGAGATATGGGGCCCCAAATCGGTTAAGAAAATGTCAAGCACTTTTCTGCAGCAGAAAATGACATTTTCTGAACCGATTTTGGGGCCCCGTATCTCGGGGTCACTTAGTGCTAGGAACTTCAGCTTTGGATATGTTGTAGTACCAGTTCCACTGGGTTTGCAAACCAAAATTGATGTTCCTAGCACTAAGTGGCCCTGAGATACGGGGCCCCAAAATCGGTTCGGAAAATGAATTTTTTTGCTGCAGAAAAGTGCTTGACTCGAGTATAAGTCGAGGGGGGCACTTTCAGCACAAAAAAATGTGCCGAAAAATTCGACTTATACTCGAGTATATACGGTAGTATTTAGTCATTCCTTATACTAAGCTATTTTATAGGGCTCAATGCCAGGTGAACTTGGCTTGACCACTGAGACCATTGTTATTCCTGGCTGCTAAGTGTGTTTATTCCTGCATACCCTTCTCTCCGTGTGTCACATTGAACACAGTAGTTTAACCTGTCTTAACCTGATTTCGCCAGAGAAATCTAACTGTATTATATCTAAGCACAGTAAGGAAACATTTTTGCAATCTATTAACTATTCTATGCCTTTCTTCAAATGTTTTATCATTTTTTTCTTATTCACATGGGCGCAGGGGTCTGTACAGCATGAACAGACGTTTTTCTTATGCATCCGGAGCACCATGAATCTCTATGCAGGCAGCGGCTGTACGGACTGGCACACTGACAGGATGCACACTGTCTGCGTTCGGGGTCGTGCACCAATCCCATAGTAGCTATCAGATTGGGATGTGCAAGTGAACCTGCACAGCTGATGTGTCACAATTGACTAAAGCTGGCCATAGACTGTTGGAATGGAACCATGTATGGGCATGCTGAATGTACCCAAGTTGATTGATTTTGAATCCATTATTGCTAGCGACTGTTATTTCCTTTTCTTTTTCATTAGTTTTATACACAATTTATACAAATACATTCACATACTTTACTACTATAATTATCCCCTTGGCTCCGGCCGCACGCAAATATACGGCCTTTTGGCACCTGGTCCCTGGGGGCGAGAGGCCGCATATTTGGGTGAACTGCTGTCACTAGAGCTGCCCCGAGAGTGCACGCGCTAAGCGCTCCCGGGACAGTTAACGGGGCCTAGCCACAAGCAGCCATTGGGAGTTTTCGGATCAGGTGACTGCCATGACAGCCAATCACAGCGGCCATGTGATCCGACAGCTTTCGGTTAGACACCATTAACTGTCCCAGGAGCGCAGCGCAACTCTACCCCCACCCCGCCTCCCAGGGTCTTAAACCTCTTAAAGGCCCGGGAGGCGTCGGCGTGAAGAGGTTAAACATGTTATCCTGCATTCCTGACAAAGGACCGTCATTTCTTATTGTTCAACTCTATCTTCGTCTTTTATATCTTCCCCCTTGTCCTTTACCCAGGACCACATTATTATCTTCTATTCCAATCACCCATCTACATTCACTCAAAATACCATATCCCCCCAAAAAAAGGAAAAAAACATTTTTTTTGGTATCTCCCCTATATGCTGAGGACCGAAATTCCTTCCATTGTTGCCATATTTTTGGCCTTTGATTCCTTGTGCTCTTTTCTCTACTTATTTGTTCTTCCATATATTGTTTTTCGTTCAGTACACAAACCCACTCCACTATTGCAGGACTTCTTGTTTTTCGCCACATTTGAGCTATTACTGTTCTGGCAGCTGTTGTCATATGGTGAAGGATATCCATTTTTATTGATTTTATTGATCCTGGTATTATAGATAATATTGTAACATTTACATTTGGTTGTATTTCAATACCTGACACCTTCTGATATATTTCAAATATCTTATACCAGAAATCCCTCACCATATGACACCTATACCAGATATGTATCATCGTTCCCCTTTCTTTAAGGCATGTCCAACGCATCTCTGTTTTCTCTTTATTTATTTTATTTAGGGCCACTGGACTCCAATACCATCTCATTATGATTTTATAATTTCTTTCTTGGTGTTTAACCGGTACCGATGTTTTATGTATTATTGAAAATGCTTTATCCCATTCCAGTACTGTAATCGGATTTTCTATTTCATTCTCCCATTTTCTCATACATACTAATTCACTGAGAGGTCTGCTAGTGGCTGTTATAACCAATGGCAAAAACCACTGTGTTCTCCCGGCAGGGACAGCTTCCCCGCTGGGAGAACACAATGGCTCCGCAGGAGGGATTCACCTGTCAACACTATCTGTGTTGATAGGAGAATCAAGTGGTTACAGGAAAGAAAATTGCTCCGTCTTTGGCTGGCCTAACACAAGCTGCTTGTGCACAGTCCACACTGCTCTGGATCTTACAAGAACAGCACTTTGTGCAGTATGGGCCTCTGCACCCATGTTGATGAGCCCTAACTGTAATACATAATATTTGCTTCTGTTTGTAGTTTCAGTTATAAATTACACATTATAACCACTTCAAAACCAGGCCATAGTAAAAAAAAACGTCCTTGACTTTGAGTGTGGATATCTAAATGATGCCTACACTTACAGGCATCATTCAGATATCATTCTTTCCAGCCGGCAATTCTGTGCACAATAAGAATGATCATAGTGGCAGTCCCGCCACTTGATCGTTCTTAGAGGCGATGGGAGGGGATGTCCCCCCCCCCTCAAGCCGCCATCCTGTGCTTCTCCGGGCTCTCCCGTGCCATCGGGGGGCACAGAGAAAGAATTGGCCAGCCCCGGATGACGACGATAGAGATTTCTGGTGACCAGATGGTCACCAGTCATCTCTATGACCGTTGGCGGTCCAGGCACAACGTTATGATGTCACACCCGGGATCCCGGATGTTAACAAAGCCGCAATCGGGGCTGTCAGCATGAGATCGGTGAATTTTTTTTCATGATATCATGCTTTCCAGCCTGGAGGAGAGATGTGGGGTCTTATTGACCCCGCATGTCTCCATAAAGAGGACCTGTCAAATAGATTCCTATTACATGGGATGTTTACATTCCTTGTAATAGGAATAAAAGTGAAAATAAAAGTGTAAAAATAAAAAAAATTAAGTAAAATAAAAAATAAAATAATAAAAAATTGTTTTTAAAACGCCCCTTTCCCCGGTAGCTTGCGCTTAGAAGCGAACTCACACTCAAGTCCTGCACACATATGTAAACACTGTTCAAACCACACATGTGAGGTATCGCCGCATGCGTTAGAGTGTGTGCAACAATTCTAGCACTAGTTCACTTAAACAGAAGAAACAGACAGCGCAAAACCTAATTACAAAAACTCAGCAGCTGGACACTATAGGTCAATATACAAAACCTAAAAAAACATACACAAAATATAGCAGTGCAGCGCTCAATACAGGTCAAATGTATACACATAAAATGTACATAGTAAACGTACATAAATAAAACGTATGAGGCAAAGTCCCAAAAGGTATATCTTAGTCCGAGGAGATCAAAAGCTGCCCACTTGCAGAAGGGGGATCCCTCAATTGGCAAGGATAGGGTGCAGTGATAGGATAAGATTGTATTCGTTGTATCACCACCAATGTGAACCTCCACCAAGGGTCTAGGCTGCTCACCTTATTGAGTGGACCCTCTGCGTTAACAGCAAGGACACTCATGCATTCCCTTCCACAGGGTAGATTATGGAGATAGGGGTCCACAGGCAGTATCCCAAATTCAGTCTCATCGGTTGATATATATCATGTTAAAAACAAAAATAACAGGACATAGTGCTCTCCATACGAAAAGGTATAAAATTTATTAAATAAGAAAAATATTACTCACAAAGCAAGCACTGTTTCTCAGTGCAGGAGTATACAGCATAAAATGAACCAGATGGGTGGCTGTACTGACATCACAGAGCCCCTCGCACGCGTATCGTCCGTGTGGACTTCCTCAGCGAATCAGCACTAGACCTCCTCTGTAACTCTAAACTGGTAACCTGTAAAAATTTTCAAAATGTCACCTATGGAGATTTTTAAGTACCGAAGATTGGCGCCATTCCATGAGTGTGCGCAATTTTAAAGCGTGACATGTTAGGTATATATTTACTCGGTGTAACATCATCTTTCACATTATACAAAAAATTGGGCTAACTTTACTGTTTTGTTATTTTTTAACTCATAAAACCGTTTTTTTTTTAAAAAAAAAAGTGTTTGAAAAATTATTGCGCAAATACCATGTGAGATAAAAAGTTGCAATGACCACCAATTTATTCCCTAGGGTGTCTGTTAAAAAAACATATATAATGTGTGGGGGTTCTGAGTAATTTTGTAGCAAAAAAATGATGATTTTTACATGTAGGAGAAAAGGCTAGAATAGGCCCTGTATTGAAGTGTAAGGCCTCTTTCACACGGACGATCCGTATGTCCGTTTTTCATCCTTCAGTTTTCGGATGAAAAACGGACATACAGTCATCCCTATGGAGCGTCGGATGTCAGCGGTGACATGTCCGCTGACATCCGACCCGCTCTGATCCGAAAAGTGTAACGGAGGAAAAACCTACTTTTCCATCCGTTTTTCGGATCGGATGACAACGGACACTACGGACCGTCATCATCCGATCCCCCATAGGGGAGAGCGGCGCTCTGACAGGTCCGTCGCTGCACAGCGTGCAGCGATGCACCTGTCATCTTCCTGCTCAGCGGGGATCGGCGGAGCGATCCCCGCTGAGCCAGCGGATGTTCACGGGGCGGATCATCACTGATCTGCCCCGTGTGAAAGAGGCCTAACATTAGTGTTGTCAGTCTAAAGTCTAAAGTAACACCTGTTGAGCATGCAGTGCAATCATGGCCGACAGCCTAGATAAAGAGAAAAAAAATTCTCCCCTTGGATTTACTTTTAAGGAAGTTTGGAAATTATGTCTCATTTCCTAGTGTCTTAGAAAGAGATGATTACATTCTGTTTTAGTTGTTAGTGCTACCCCAGGAGGAGCCACTGGATTTGCTTAGACCCTCTTGCCTGCACAGTAATGACCTGCTCTATACCTGGATCCCAGAAGTACAGATACACCTGGAACTGTGAAATGGGCTTTATTAAAAGCCTTGACAGGGAAGTTGGATTAAACAAACAGGAGTAATGCCAATTCAGTATACACACATGGTTAGAACAGTACTGGCACAGGCAATGTCAGACAACAGTACAATAGACAAAAGACTTGAATTTAGAGCAGCCTATCTACGGATCTCAGTCCCCGACTAGCTACTGGCCAGTGAAAAACAAACTATAGTTCTGTCAGTGTGGGGCCCTTGGGGCCCTTTTTTGGTTGCTCACATGCTCAACGAGTACTTGTAATCCACAGCGTAAAGTAAGTAAACAGTTTCCTCTTAGTAGAACTCCTCTCTCAGCAGCACAGGTTCTGAAAATAGCAACCAAAGAACATATGATGGTGGCCAATAGGCCTCGCACCATACAGGAATTCTGATGTTGTCCCTTTGGACATCAGACAATCCTATAGACAGAATGGGTGCAGATTTAGGCAAAGGGTGCAGCTTCTGGGTGAAGTTGGGCGAAAAGGCAGCTCACAGTTCTGGGCTTCCCTGTTAAGCCTGCACTCTTAGGAAGACTGCCTAGCAACAAGGGTTTAGGTAAGTTTAAAAAAAAAATTTTCAAGTGTTTTTTTTTTATTTTTTTTAGGATTTTTGGTGATTTTTTTTCAGAGTGGCCTTCCACTTTAAGGGCCTATAAATTATGCTTTGATTGCTGTGCCACAAGCAAGAGTCTTACAGACACACTTAATGCTCACCCCTAAACTCTGCATCACAACAGACTCCTTATCTTTGCGTCACTTACTACCGACCTCTACACTTTGCCACACTTAGTCCTCCTGACCAATGAACACTGCATCATTTACTACTAACCTCCGAACTTTGCATTACTTACTACTGACCCCTGAACTCTGCCTCACTTACTCCTGACCAACGAACTCTGCATCACTTACTACTGATATCTGACCTCTGTGTCACTAATGCCCTCTGCACTCTACTTCGCTTACTCTTGAGCAATGAACTCTGCATCACTTACTACTAACTTCTAAACTCTGCATCATTAGTGACCCCTGAACTCTGCATCACTTACTAGTGACTTCTGAACTCTGCCTCATTTACTACTGACCTCTAAACTCTCCATTACTTACTACTGACCCCTAAACTCTCCATTACTTACTACTGACCCCTAAACTCTCCATTACTTACTACTGACCCCTAAACTCTCCATTATTTACTACTGACCCCTAAACTCTCCATTATTTACTACTGACCACTGAACTCTCCATTACTTACTGCTGACCTCTGAACTCTCTGTTACTTACTACTGACCTCTGAACTCTCCATTATTTACTGACTCCTGAAACCTGCCTCACTTACTTCTGACCCCTGAACTCTGCCTCACTTACTACTAACCTCTGAACTCTCCATTACTTACTGACTCCTGAAGTCTGCCTCACTTACTACTGACCCTTGAACTCTGCCTCACTACTGACCTATAAATTCCCCATTACTAACTGACTCCTGAAGTCTGCCTCACTTACTACTGATCCCTGAAATCTGCATCATTTACTACTGACCTCTGAACTCTCCATTACTTACTACTGGCCTCTGAACTCTTCATTGCCTACTACTGACCTCTGAATTTACTGCTGAGCCCTGAACTCTGCCTCACGTACTACTGACCTCTGAACTCTGCCTTACTTACTACTGACCTCTGAACTCTCCATTATTTACTACTGACCCCTGAACTCTCCATTATTTACTACTGACCACTGAACTCTTCATTACTTACAGCTGACCTCCGAACTCTCTGTTACGTACTACTGACCTCTGAACTCTCCATTACTTACTGACTCCTGAAATCTGCCTCACTTACTACTGACCTCTGAACTCTCCATTACCTACTGACTCCTGAAGTCTGCCTCACTTACTACTGACCCCTGAACTCTGCTTCACTTACTACTGACCTTTGAACTCTCCGTTACTTACTGCTGATCCCTGAATTCCTCATTTCTTACAACTGACCCCTGAACTCTCCATTACTTACTGCTGACCCCAAACTCTTTGTTACTTACTACTGACCCCTTGAACTCTCCGTTACTTACTACTGACCTCTGAGTCACTTCTAACCTGTGTGTCACTTAGTACAGAGTTCAGCACTAAGTGAGACAGAGTTCTGAGGTTAGTACTAAGTGAGGTAGAGTTCAGAGGTCAGTAGTGACACAGAGTTCAGTAGTAATTCTACTGTATATCAATACCTCCCAACCACCTAGGAACACCTATTAGCAAAAGTATGTAGGCATAGGACACAGCCCCTGCCACACCCCCTTAAAGGAGATCTATGCTACAAAAATTATTGGTTAAACCCACAAGTGCTTTTTTTTACCACTACTATTCTTTTATATTGGCTTTAGAAATTAACAAATGCAGCAATTGGATGAAAGGTTTAGCACTAGGAAATTGCATTTTATATACAACTATAGAGATCAGACCAAAATGAGGGGCAGATGAGGAAGAAAGAGGGACAGAAGGACTTTGCTCCAAATGAGGGACAGTCCCTCAAAATCAGGGATAGTTGGAAGCTATCTCTACCTCACCTCTGCACTGCTTACTATAGGTGGAGCTAAATTACAGATAATCATATCCCTGTATAGCAGCGGAGTCCTGAGCCCCTGTCTCCCGCTGTTCTTGGGCTCTGATGGCTTGTTATTAGCCTTCCCAGTTATCTTCCATGAACTAAAGAACATCTTCCACCATGTATGGAGATGAGGAGGGGGAAGGGGTCTTGGTGCTGGACAAATCAAGAGAACAGCCAAGAGTAAAAAATATTCATCCAAAGATACAGTATAGTGAGTAAGAGTTGTTACTGGCAGGATCTCCAAGTAAAATGCATACAAAGGGGCTGAAAAAAAGAAAACTAATGCAGCCATCACATCTAAAGACTGGTAAGCTGCAATATATAACATAGATTGAGATACACTGTAAACATGCAGAATCTAAATAATCACCCAATGCAGTCCAACTGTGACAGCATGACTGCAGCAAGATTTTATACTCACCTTTTGGTCAGAACTAAATATGGTCATGCAGGCTAAGTGAGTCAAAGAAAAATATTGCAATGGCTAAATTGTAATACATTTATAGTATGCCGAAAATAAAGGTCACACAAAAGCAGCCGTTTAAAATCCCTAGGGTTGCAGTGAGATGAAACCAGTTTCACATTATAACAGAACTGAGAAAGATACCTGCAGGAAAACAGATGGCTTTGTTGGCAGACATTAAAAAAGAAGTCAAGGCCAAGTGTTTTTTTTTTCATTTGCATCAGTGCTTACCCCTAATCACTGTACCTTAATGTTAACGTTATTGTTTGGCAACTGACATTCTTGCTAAATCAGGAACTCACATGGATAACAGCCCCCTGAGTGCAGCAAAAAAAGTGAAGCAATTCTGCCACTTCCAGTGCCACTCTGCATAGTTACAGGTCCATCCAGTTCAACTCACTGTGTATATGTATATGATTTTTAACAATAGCCATAACTCTGTGTTTTTAACACTCTCAGATCTACTTCCTGGAGGAGGGAGGTAATATTATACAGGATTTACTGTATATAGTGCCAACAGTTTGCGCAGCGCTTCACAAAGTGAGATCAGATAGTACAGTTACAATCCAATCCAATACAGGAAGAATCAGGAGGTCCTGCTTGTTAGAGCTTACAACCTAAAAGGGGTCAAGTGATACAAAAGTTAGTAGCTGTGGGGGAAATGCTGATGGAGAAAATGTAAAAATGTATTTGTTAGGTGGTGGCGGTACAGGCTAAGAGATGGGTTCTCAGGGATCGCCTAAAGGTGGATAGAGTTCCTGAGCATTTCTAGAATCTAAGGTTAAACCCTACTTTCCTCTAACCTCAAATCACTGCTGTGCAACCTCCTTGGGAACCTTCGAGTAAACAATTTATTACAGTTACTGAAGTCACCTTTGATATATTGTACATTGTAATTATATGCCCTCTTAAAGCAGTAGTAAACTCATTAATTATGTTTTTTTATCTAGGCCCCCGGCAGTTTTATTCTATAATGTGCTAGTATGCCCTGCATACTAGCACATTATAACAGACTTACCTGGCAAAGGAAGACCTCCAGCACTGCAGTGTCAGTGCTCCGATGCTTTCATCTTCACCTGGACTTCCTTCCTGGTTCACCCTGTTTAACTGCTTGAATGGCTAGGCAACGATGACATCACTCCTGCGCATGCACTTGGGAGTCACGGCATCACCACGGCACAGAGCAGGTGCTGTAATGTACTCTGAGCTGTGCATGTGCGGCTCAGTCTACATAACTGCTGACAGGCAGGAGGAAGCATTAGTGGCAAAAAAAAGACTGTCAATGTTTTTTTTAATTTTTATTTAATACCACTTTAAGTGTCTCTTCTTCAGAGTGAATAAGTGAAATCGATTGATCCTCATAGCTGAGTTCCTACCTGGTTATTAATTGTGTTGCCCTTTGCTGAACTCCTGACCAAAACTGAGCTGCATATTTAGGATGAGGCAAAAAACATTGTTTTGTAAAGGGGTGGAATTAGTGATTTATCTCTGGAATGTATGCCCTATTTAATGCATGAAATTATTTTGCTACCTTTGTTAGCTGCACCTTGACATTGCATGGTTTTGTCAAGTCTGTGATCTGAAAGTATCCCCAGATCGCTTTCCATCATGAATTCTCTCAGGAAAGCCCTTCCTACTGTGTTTTTTTTTGCATGTGTATTTTTGGCACCCAGGTGCATAACTACATTTCTCAATATTGAACCTCGTCTGTTATGTAGCTTTCCAACCCCCTAATTTGTCAAATTCTTCTTTTCCTGACACAAGCATGACAGCATACATGTATGGGATAGGCTCCCCCTCTCGCCCAATCAGGACTGGTTATACTATATTTAAATAAGTTGCCTCCCCCTAGGCGGCATTCTCTTTTTTTTTCCACAAATACTCGGACGGTTATAACTACTGAAAGAAGATTTTTTATTTTTACCCTCACCTTGCCGGATTCATCTGGCCAGCCGCACAGGTTCCTCTTTCCTGTGGCGAAGCCCCTCTGTTCGGTTGTAAATCTTTGATACGAGGGAGACTCCACCCAGGCCCCTCCGTCCAGGAGGCTAACAGTGGGGACATGAGATCCAGGGAGGTGCCCACTTCCAAAATGGCGGCGGAGGACTTCCGGCGGCCGGGCTATGAGCTGTCTATATAAGATGGCGTCCAACGGACCTCTGACCATCCGAGATGTACCAAGATGGTGTCAGGTCAACTTCCAGTTTGCCGGGAACGGCTGGAGGATGCTGTAATAATCAGTGGACACCTGGAGATGGGGTAGGCCCCCCTCCCATGTCCTTATAATGAAGGAAATGCAGCTAAACAGTGCACAAACAGGAGAGAGTGCACACAGCGGACGCCAGGTAAGAGGGGGAACCGAGAGCTGCAAGGGGGGGTGGAGACAGTGACACTGCATAGCAAACACTGAAATGTCCTTATCTAAACAGATTGCCTGTTTGTGCCGTGCGGAGTCAATATGCCTACAGAGGTAAGACACGCTCCTAAAATCTTGCTATTTTCAGCAGTATTAGAAGCTTTAGCACAAATGTCTATTTATTGCAGTTCCTCAAAAAACACCATGAATTCTCCCAGACACCAGCCACACAATATAATGTGAGAGTTAGGTAAGTAGGTACTAAATTCATTAAAAGAGAGCATTGGGTTAATCAAATGTAAACCTTTGCAGCCCTCACAGACAATACCGTTCCTCAAAACGGCCAGACAAAAACCTGAGCTCAGCTACAGCCCATTCAAAGACCCGCTAAGACAAGAGAGCCAACACAGAATTGAAGATACTCAAGCTGAGGAGGACACAGAGGACCAATGTCTAGAATGCGGGTTCAAGGCATTGCCTAGAAAGGTTTTATGCCGGGCATGCCTGTTGGAAGCAGCAACAGACAAAGAGGCAGAGAAAGCAGACAAGATTGCATTAATCAAACAGATACTGAAAGACTCCCTGCCAGAAGTGTCGGGCAAGACCACACAACCAGGGACAGTGTCCAGCCCACCATTTGCACCAAGAAGTGCCCCAAGAGAACCATCCCTAGTGCCAGGCTCAAGATGAATCTCCGGCAAGAGAAGAATCATTTGGCGGTTTTGACTTTGCTCTAGTGCAGCCCCTAGTAAGAGCAATAGGAGACGCTCTCGAGCGGGATCAGGAAGTTACACAACCTGCAAAAACCAGGAAATTCTACCGGCAATTAAAGAAAACGATACTCTCATTTCCCTTGATTGAGGAAGTAAAAGAGGTTGTGTATGATGAATGGAAAAAGGTTGACAGAAAACTATTTCTGTCCAACGGGTTTGAGAAAATGTACCCCTTCAAGGAGGAGGAGGTCCAGGCATGGGAAGAACCGCCACTAGTAGATGCAGCTGTCATCAGACTAGCTAGGCACGTTACACTGCCGATGGATGATGGATGCCGGTCTCCTGTAAGGATGTATCAGAAAGGAAAATAGACACAGAACTAAAGAAAGTCTATATGGTCGTAGGAAGTGCCTGCAGGCCAGCATTGGCAATGACATCAGTAGCCAAAGCCATAACAACATGGGCAAAGAATGTTGAGACAGAACTGACGGCCGACGCAGGAAACACGGCAGTAACGAAAATACTAGCCAAATTAAGATGGCAGGCTACTTCGTGGGCGAAGCTGCAATCGACATGCTGTGGAGTTCGGCTAGAGTAATGCTGTCATCCGTAATGGCGAGAAGAGCGCTATGGCTCAAGTCATGGACGGCAGACGGGTCGTCGAAAACCAATTGATGCAGTATTCCTTTTGATGGAAAGGCCTTGTTTGGTAGCAAGCTGGAAGCTGCTATCTCGAAGGGGATGAGGGACAAGTCAAGGTTGATCCCACAAGACCTGAAGCCCAGGCATCAATGCCAACCAGAGAGGAGACAATTCACAAATAAACTAAGAGGCAGAAGGTCGTTTGAAACAAGCAGAAATGTCAAAAAAGGTTGGAGGAACCCTCAAACATCAGTGACACGGGTGAACAAAGTTAAACAGGGCACAGCGCAGAAACCCTTTCGAGGTTCTCTCCGTCCAAGCTGGCCTAGTTGGTACCCGACTACGCCAATTTGTGCAAATTTGGACGGAGCAGATCGAAGACCCTTAGGCTGTGAAGATAATTCAGGAGGGCTATCATTGGGAATTTCTGAACCCTCCAGAGCTACCCCGATTTACCCGCACAAAACTCCCCCGATGCCAACACAAAACACGAATAGTTTTTGAATACGTCCAGTCACTCTTACAGAAGAGAGCGATAGAGCCGGTCCCAAGCCAAGAAAGATATCATGGACTCTATTCTCCTCTTTTCTTAATCAAGAAAAAAACAGGCGATCTGAGACCGGTATTAGACCTCCGAGAATTGAACCAGTACATAAGGGTACAGAAGTTCCGAATGGAATCTCTACAATCGGTCATACAAGCCGTTGGACAGGAGGAGGGGATGTAGTCCTTAGACTTGAAGGATGCGTATCTACATGTACCAGTTCATCAACAATGCCACAAATATTTACGCTTTGCAATAATGCAATACCACTTTCAATTCGTCTGCTTATCATTCGGACTATCAACATCCCCGAGAACATTTTCCAAGGTACTACTCCCAGCCATAGCCAGGTTAAGCAAACAGGGCCTGCGAGTGTTCCACTACTTGGATGATGTCCTCCTAGTGGCCCAAAGATAAGGCCCAAAGATACAGTGCAACTGCCTCCAGAAAAAACAACAGCATTAATCTCTCGGCTAGAAAGAATAACAACCCGGACATACAGTACCTCTTGGCATCTCACTGCCTCAGACTATTGAGATCATTAGCAGCCACAATTCCAATGGTAAAATGGGCCCATTGGCGAATGAGGACGTTTCAGATGGAATTCTTAAAAAGTGGATGAGCCAATCCACTCATCAGCGGATCAAGTTATCACCGATAATGAAACATTCCCTCAATTGGTGGCGGAAGCCGACAAATCTAGCGAACTGTCACTAACTCAATCCACCGATAACAATGGTGGTCACATCGGATGCATCAGTAGTGGGCTGAGAAGCACACTGCAATGGGCACCTAGCCCAGGGCCGATGGGAAAGCAAGAGGAGAGAGGTCTCCAACGTAATAGAACAAAGGGCAGCCTTCCAAGCACTGAAGGCATTCCAGGGTCAGATAAAAGGGCCCAGTGTCACACTTCAAATGGACAACAAGGCACTGGTAGCATACGTACACCGCTGTCCGCCAGGGAGGAACGCGAAGTCAAGCACTCTTAGCGGAAGTCTCACCAATCATGAATTAGGCACAACAGAATTCGATTAATCTAACAGCCGTATACATTCCAGCCCCGCAGAATTATTTAGCAGATACACTGAGCCGAAGAACGTTGAACAAAAATGAGTGGGCATTAGACCAGACAGTTTTTCAGTGGGTCTGCGATCAGTTAGGTCAGCCAGACCTCGACTTAATGGCATCTCTGGCCAACAGCAAGTGCAGACGATTCCTGGCAAGGGCGAAGTTCCCGCAGGCAGAAGCATGGGATGCACTCAGCTCCAAATGGATCTGCACTCTGGCATATGTATTTCCACCAATAGCGATAATTCCCAGATTACTGAACAGGATACGCTACCATCCAGGAACAGTTATAGCAACCATACCTATGTGGCCGCGCCGGCTTCCCGCATGGTTCGCGCATGGTTCCCATTACTACAGGTCTTAGCAATGGAACCCCCGATCCCATTACCATAAATACCGAACCTCCTCCAACAAGGTCAGGTGTGGCACAGGAACCCTACCAAACTTCATCTGGCAGCCTGGAAGTTGAGAGGCAAAGGCTAGGAGAGGCAGGCTGTTCGGCCTCGGTCATCGAAACCTTACTAAAAGCAAGGGCAGCAATGACTAACAAAACTTATTCTAAGGTATGGGAAAGATTTGATGCTTTTTCAAGATCCAAAAGATTTGATCCTCTATCGCCACGGGAAGCACAGGTGTTGGAATTCTTGCAAGCAGACCTGGAGATGGGCCTACAAACAAATACACTGAGGGTGCAGATCTCGGCCCTGTCAGTTCTGACAGGAGTGAGATGGGCTACCCACCAGTTAGTGCGACAATTCTTGAGGGCCTGCGACAGAGTCCGACCTCAGGAAAGTTCATTTATGCCCCCATGGGACTTACAAGTAGTGCTGGAAATGTTGTCCCAGTCATCTTTTTTAGGGACCCAAGCAACCTTATTCACCATCAAGAGAGCTTATGAAGCAAGTGGCCTGGAGCTTCCAATGAAAAAGGGCACTCGACAAGAAGCCTGGCGACATCGTGGGCAGAGTTCACGGGTGTATCCCCAGAAATGATTTACAGAGCCGCAACGTTGTCAACATATGACACATTCCTGACTTATTATAAAGTCGATGCGGCAGCATTAACGACTGTAGAGTTTGGTCGTTCTGTACTAAGCGGAATGGATAACTAATAAAAATTACTTCAGCATACCCTCCCTTGTGGTTTTTATGGGCCTGCTACATCCCATACCTGTATGCTGTCATGCTTGTGTCAGGAAAACTGAAAATGTTATACTTACCTGACGGTAATTTTCCTTTCCTGATGCATAGGCATGACAGCAGGTCCCTCCCTTGTGGGCCTCGCATTTGAGTATAGTTACGAGAATGTCGCCTAGGGGGAGGCGACTTATTTAAATATAGTATAACCTTTCTTGTTAAAAAATATATATATATAGTATAACCAGTCCTGATTGGGCAAGAGACAGAGCCTATCCCATACGTGTATGCTGTCATGTTTATGCATCAGGAAAGGAAAATTACC
Organism: Lithobates clamitans; assembly: GCA_037952925.1. Lineage (NCBI taxonomy): Eukaryota > Metazoa > Chordata > Amphibia > Anura > Ranidae > Lithobates > Lithobates clamitans. Next base: position 6,024,858 of record JBBGZY010000135.1, read on the forward strand.
GTCAGGTAAGTATAAAATTTTCCGTTTTAATGATGCTCTATCCTGTGCCACTCCTGCTTGGAGAGTATACTGGAAGTACCTTCCAGAGATATCAGTGCCTATTCCCCACCTATAAAAACAGATAATCAATACCTCCCTGTGTCATGCTCCTAGTATCTTAAAGAGCACAAAAAACCTACCAGTGCCAAATGTCACAGTGGGATCATATGACCTGATTTTATATGGTAGTTGTAGAATTTCTGTGAAGCATTTTAATAAATACCGTACATCTTTATTTTCTTTACCGATGCCTTAATTTCCAGTTTTCAGCTTAAAGTTTTAGAAGTGCCCACAGTTATGGAACAATCTTGCTCCATGGTATAGTTGTTGGGTAACAAGGTCAGTGCCCATTTGGGACATGCAGCTTTTGATCAAACTTGAGGCACTGGCAGAGGAACGTATACAGGGCTGCCATTACAGTCCAGCTAGGCCCAGAGTAGTGGTTCAGCGGCATACTATAAATAGAAGAATTGTGGCTCTTGCTGCACAATAACACCATAGAAATAGTTTATGGCTGATACACGTTGACACCAAGGATTCCACTGCTGTCTTGATATTGTTGATTTTAACAGGCTCATTGCCAGGCATCAAGGAAATACTCCAACTACGTACTACAATTTGTTAATTCATTTAACAGACCAAAGCTACTTTTGAGATGATTCAGAACGCAGAACAAGGGAATGGTAAAAGCAGTTGTAGTCTATGGAATCGTTAAGTAAGATTCCATTTTATTTAATCGTCAAGTAAGATTCCATTTATTTAAAAGCAGCAACTGCCTTTAGGTCAACTATATACATTGTATTTTAGCACTGTGTTTGAGTACTGTTTCTATGGTTGCAAGATGATGGCAGTTTTAGAAAGTCGTGGCTGTCTGCAGATTAACAATGACATGCAATTCCTTTTAATAGCATTAAATTGCTTGTGGATTGTGTAATGTAATTGTGTAAATATTATGTCATCTTTTTAACCTAAGTAGAATTTTAAACATAGATCCAACTAGAAACAAATCATTGGTAAACATATAAAATATGTGCATGTGCATGATTTTAGTTTTGGGTGGCTGTGTCAGAACCTACTCACTGAAGGTAATAATTAATGAAATTACATTGGGTGTAATGTTTTTGTATGTGCTGAAGTATTCATTTCAAAATGTATGTAAACCTAACAATACAAAATACATCAGCAGACAGGCTTCTTTTCTGATGGTCTAGTAGAAAGCAAAGCCAAGCTGCTCCAGGGGAGAGTAATCCCACGCTTCAACCTCATGGTGCAGGTCCAGTCCGCAATCTGGATAGGAGCCACTGGAACAGGAAAAGGTTTGACCGCACTCCCAGGTATGAAGCAAAAGTGAAGACTTTATTGAAGATAAAAATCATCAGACAACATCGTAGACATCATGAAATCAATGCAGACCTGGCAGAGATTAACAAGTTTCATGAAATGGAATTCACTTAGTAATAATCTGTTCCAGTGGTTCTTTTCTGATGGGTTCATTAAAAAATAGACACTGACAAATAGTCCATTGCTTTGCCTGTTCATGATAAATGTTTTGCTTTGCCTGAAGTTCTCCTTGCCTTAGTTTAGGAAATCCCTACTGTGGTGTTGAATATACACAGTAATCAGTATAGCAGTTGATATATAGACATGTCTGTATCTTTATCAAGTGCTTAAAGCGTTTTTTACCCTAAAAAAAATAAAACGTATCCTGTCTTTTTAAAGCATGTTATACAGCACAGTACTTGTGCTGTGTCATTTGGCCCCCCTGTAACACCTGAAAAACCCGGCTGATCCTGCCTGTCTATGCCCTTCCCTCTGTAAACTAATCACGGTATATCATGGCTGCTGAGCCCTGACACCATGGTCAGTTTGCGTGCCTCTGTCATCCTCAGCTCTCCTGTCTTCCCTGTCCTCCTCTCCACCCTCCCTCCCTGCCTGTCGGCTTCTGTGTCAGGGCCCGCCCCCTCCCCTCCTGCTGCTGAAATACCTTTTCATATCGTATATAATCCTTCTGGTCTCCTAACAATAGGTGCTTCTGTGTGTATGTTTTATAAAAAAAAGCTGATTATACCTCATTTCAGAGCGATGCTCGGCGATCACGTGACCGGTGTGGCAAACCTCATTTGCCACACAGTTGCCCAATTAAACAGTGCATCGAGGTTTGCTTGTAAGTTGGAGACATCCTGTAAGGATGTTATTCCACTGCATAGCTTGGTGTCATCTGCAAAGACTGAAATGGTACTTTTAATTCCAGATCCTATATCATTTAGGCTGGGTTCAAACTTTTGTAAATTGAATGCAGGTTTTCTCGCATCCAATTCGCATTACAGTGTGACCAGCTCTCAATGAAGCCCATTCACACAACTCCCGGGTGGCCGCGGAGCACACAGCAGAAGAGTCCTTTGGCTCCGTTTCAGATCCAAATTCAGGCAAAAATTCAGACCTAATTCAGGCCTGAAGCGGTGAACAGGGACGCACCGTACCCCCTGCTGTGCCCCGCCGCCACACATAATGTGATCCCAGCCTAACAGTATAAATATATTAAAAAGTAGGGGTCCTGTTAAACTACACACCCGCTGGTACTACACCCCTGACAGGTTGCATAGAATTTACCCACTGGTCCCTGCCACATGCTTCAGAGGATGTCAGGACAGGGGTACTCTCTTGCACATATTCTGGAGCTGCACTGTGTTAAAACCCATATGGCAAAAAACCTCCTCACTGATCCTCCAGTTAACTGGAGTACCTATGAACTTGACGTTTCAAATGTGCACTCTTTTTGCTGAGCTCCCAGGAGTCCCCTCTCCTCAACAGAAACTAGTGCATACGCTCTTCAGCGCTATCCAATGGGCCATTGCCCTCAACTGGAGACGAAACTCTGTAACATGGTCACAGGTGCTCCTGTGCTGTCCCATTCCTGTGGCTTCTGCTCCCAGTACCACCTCTTCAGACACTGCCAACCCGCCTGGCTGCAGATGCCCCTGTCACTAGCCCTCCTGGCTACTTCTCCACAGTCCTCCCAGACTGACTCTGTATCCATCCCAGACTGCTTGCACCCAGTCCCTTCAGGCATGCCTCTCAGTCCTCTGACTGTAACACTCACCAGCCCTTTTATCTGTCTTCCTCCCTGGAGATTCATCTGGCAGTGTTCACCTGCTGTCCTCCCCTTGCTCCCTTGCCTCCTGGTCAGGATCCCTCTGTGTGTCATGAGAAGGGGTCCTTTCCACACCCAAACCCAGGCCTGAGTTACCACCCCCCCTCCCCCAGACTGGGGAGCTACTCTCAAAGGCCCCAACAGCCTAACACTCAATCTTCCACCCAAACTCCACACTACCCCTGCTGGGTTGACCCTGAGTATTTGAGGGGACCTGCCCCTTACCAACCCATCTGTTGGGAAGCTCAGGGCCCTCAGAATACTCCAGCTCCTCCTAGACCCCTCCCAACTGCTTCTGGAACCTTCTCCAAGTTTCCAGCAGACAGGGAGGAGTCACCAGAGATGCTGCTGCTGAGGCATCCAGCCTACCTGAGTCACGCAAACCCCGACACAGAAAAACACACAGGCTTGGTTGCCAGCCAAGCCTGGAAATTTACCTACACTAAACAACAATCCTATTCTTAGCACTCTAGCCATGCTAGGGGGTGCTACAGTCCCAACAATGAACCATGGAGTACACCACTCACAACTCTAGATCATTCAGAGCATGAATCATTAACCACTACTCTCTGGATTCTGTTTTTTAACCAGTTTTCTATCTATTAACAAACTGATCTTTCCAAGCCTGTAGACTTTATGCTTCACATTAGCCATGTGTTGGGGAACTTTTGCAAAATCCAAGTATACCACGTCCACAGCCACTCCTCTGTCCAAGGTTTTACTTACCTCCTCATAAAAAGTAATCAGGTTTGTTTGACAACTTCTGTCTTGCATGAATCTGTGCTGTCTGTTGCTTAAAATATTTTTTCCAGCAAGAACTCATCTATGTGGTCTTATTAAACTCTCCAGTATCTTCCAGACTATAGACGTTAAACTAACAGGTCTATAGTTACTTGGCAAAGACTTTGGTCCCTATTTAAATATAGGCACCACATTGGCCCTACTCCAATCCAGTGGTACTGTTCCAGTCATTAAAGAGTCCCTAAAAATTAGAAATGGCTTTAAAATGACAGAGCTCAATTATTTTAGGATCTGTGGGTGTATGCCATCTGGTCCAGGTGCTTTATTCACCTTTATCCTGTCTAAATATTTTTGGGCCATATCAATTTTGAGCATTTGTGGATCATTTGGGGCTGTGTCAATACCATCCCCATTTTGGACATGAACTCCCCCATGCTCCTTTGCATACACAGAGCTGAAGAAGGTATTTAATAAATTTGCCTTCTCTTTTATTCCCAGTCACCCACTCCAGATTATTTTGTAAAGGGCCTACATGCTCAGACCTGACCCTTTTGCTATTAATATATTTGAAGAATTTTTGGTTGTTTGTCCTACTATCTTTTGCAAAATGTCGTTTGTTTTGAATTTTTGCATCCTTGATTTCCTTTTTACATATTCTGTTATATTCGTTGTAACATTCAAACAATGATAGTGTTCCTTCATTTTTATATTTATCATATATCATATATATCATGCTACAAAAAAGGAAAGATAAGGTTTGGGACTTTGAATGAGACCATGACCTGGTAAGGTCAGATGTCTCCATCCCTATCAATTTGAAAAAGGGGAGAAAAAAAGTTGGGAAAAGGGGGAAATGGGACTTTTGGTAAAGATTGGTAAAATTTATATTTATTGGTTCATAAACATGATATATTATGGTAATAATGTATATCAGAATCCAAATCAATTCATACATAATGATAATACATAATCCGATAAATTTCATATATATATATATATATATATATATATATATATATACACAACTGTATTTATAAAATAATACTCATATGACCTGGGGCCTCTCTGAGCCCCGTCGTTGATGGTAAAACAGATTGATCATGATAATGATACATAGGGGGTCATTTACTATAGCGCTATGGCGCTAATTCGCGCAAATTGCCGCGAATTAGCGCTAATTCGCGGCAATTTAGCGCTAATTCGCGGTAATTTAGCGCGAATTAGCGCTAATAGCGCTAATTCGCGCTAAAACGGTATTCACTATAGCGCTGGTGAGAAAATTCTCCCAAAATCGAATTTACTATAGCTCCCTGAAACTAAATAGAGCCCAAACCCTTACTCTGCTAAAACCTAGAGAATTGCACATGGAAATAATTTTTAGAGCATGATATAATTGCCTAAATGGTACTGAAATATGCGGTATATTATTTAAAGATTATCTGCTTTTAAACTGTGTGAAAAAGTGATTTCTACACTGAAATATCTTTAAAAGTCTGAAAAGTGAAAAATTCCCCGTTTTGGACAACTAGGTGCCAACACAACTGAGCATGCTCAGACCTGAAAATAACTCTCATTTTAACTCAAGTGTCTTTTTTACCTGGAGGTATAGTAAATACCAAAATGAGAGCTAATTAGAGAGCATTTTTGGGGAGTTAAAATCTGCTCTAATTTAGTCCAAATGAAGTTTCAGTCACTGATTCTAATGGAACAATTCTAACTTTCACAAAAAAACCTTTTAATGTTGAGATGAAATGTATCTTTCTGTGAAATAAATTTTCCTTTGCAACATTGTTGCTTCTACTTAAAATATTTTGATTTTAAGAATGCTACAATGTGGAATGTTTTGATGTTTTGGTAAAATATATTTTTCTCTGTCACTTTCACTTGTTATTCTTCATCTCACAACAATCTTTACCCCAAACTCACACAGGTGTCCTTACAATCCACAAACAATACCATTGCTGATGAAAATTTAAAATGAATCACAATTTTTTGTGCTTTGTATTATTTGCAAATATTCATAATTTGAGCCCAAAAATGTGATATGTGTACCAACATCAGAAATCAAAATGTAATTCCCCAAAATTTGAGGGTAATATTCTACTCTCACCCACAAAAAAACACCAAATATCACAGAATAAATCAAGAAGAATAACTCTTGAGTAATGTAATTCCATCACCTGTATGTCCATAGAAATGCAGTATATATGTGTATTTATGTGTAGTTATGTGTAGTTATGTGTAGGAGGGTCTCACACGTGGCAGCTCTGTGGCTTAGAGGTTAGAACTTCTGTCTTAGTATCTCTGAGGGTCTGGGTTCAAATCCCAACCATGTTACTTCATGTAGAGAAGTTGTCTCATTTCCCAGGTCCTATAACTATGTCTAATTGTAGTAGTTATGTGTAGGAGGGTTCCACCACCATTGTAAGTCTTTTCCAGATACACTATATAGCCAAAAGTATTGGGACGCCTGCCTTTACACACACATGAACTTTAATGGCAGCCCAGTCTTAGTCCGTAGGGTTAAAATTTGATTTGGCCCACCCTTTGCAGCTAGAACAGCTTCTGGGAAGGCTGTCCACAAGGTTTAGTCTGCCTATGGGAATGTTTGATCATTCTTCCAGAAGTGCATTTGTGAGGCCAGGCACTGATGTTGGATGAGAAGGCCTGGCTTGCAGTCTCTACTCTAATTCAGCCAAAGGGTGTTCTATCGGGTTGAGGCCAGGACTCTGTGCAGGCCAGTCAAGTTTCTCCACCCCAAACTTGCTCATCCATGTCTTTATGGACCTTGCTTTGTGTACTGATGTGCAGTCATGTTGGAACAGGAAAGGGCTTTCCCCAAACTGTCCCCACAAAGTTGGGAGCATGAAATTGTCCAAATTGTCTTGGTATGCTGATGCCTTAAGAGTTCCCTTATCTGAAACTAAGAGGCCAAGCCCAACCCCTGAAAAACAACCCCACACCATAATCCCCCTCCACCAAATCATTTGGACCAGTGCACAAAGCAAGGTCCATAAAGACATGGATGAGTGATTTTGGGTGGAGGAACTTGACTGGCCTGCACAGAGTCCTGACATCAACACAACAGAACACCTTGGGGATAAATTAGAGAGGAGACTGTAGGTCAGGCCTTCTTGTCCAACTTCAGTGCCTGACCTCACAAATGCACTTGGAAGAATGGTCAAACATTCCCATAGACACACTCCTAAACCTTGTGGACAAGAAGAGTTGAAGCTGTTATAGCTGCAAAGGGTGGGCCAAATGAGTTTTGAACCCAATACTAATACTGGGATGCCATTACAGTTCATGTGTGTTTAAAGGCAGGCATCCCAATACTTACCCCAATATACTGTATATTGCTTGTGACACTGAGCATGGCTATGGACTTAGGGCTAGTTCACACCACAGAGATGCAGAGAACATGTGTGGGTCTGCCCTGGTGGCTAAGTGGGTAGCAGTTCTGTCTAGCAGCACCTGGGATGTTGGTTCACTTCCACCAACATGCTAATGCTTGTGTTGAAGTTTATATGTTCTCCCTGTGTGGGTTTCTCACCACAATCTAAAGACATGCTGGCATCCTATTTGTCTCCTGTCGAAATAGGTTCTAATGTAAGAAAGTTAATTTTGGACTTTATATTGGAAGCTCATTGCAGCCAGGGACTGATGTTAATGTTTATTAGCACTAATCATGCCCAGGGACTTGGACATTTCAAATTTTAGGGTTTACACTGCACAGGTACATATGCTTAGAAAACTTTTGCTTTGTTTATGTGGATGCAAATGGACTTTGATCTTTGTCCTGTAGTTGGAGATTTGATGCACATAGCCAAGGCTAACACAGTTGCGAATACTATTATGTGTTCCTGCTCATCAGCTGCAATCACTTTAGACATACATGAAGAGACAGATTGAAAGATACTGGTGGGCGTGTACTTCTATTGGGTGTGTCAGTGTGCTAACAATACAACCTCTCTTATATAAAGGCCTGCAGTAGGGGGGTTCGTTTGGCCTGAGAAGGTATGATATTGGGAGATTTGATGAAATTCTTGTGCATTTTCTCAATCAAAAGTGGGTTTATGTGGCCATGCTGTCAATGTTGTGTGTGTATTGTTCCTGTCTGATCATGCAAACATCGTTTTGAAGCATCTGCTGACCTACTATTTTTGATCTCGTTTAATTGTGTACACCGAAATGCAGCTTCCAGCAGAACATGGTCACCAATGTATGTATGTGTGGATTGTGGGCTGGTGGTGGGTGTTTTGAATAAGTCTTTTGCAATATTATGTTGGAATGCTTTGTAAGAATGACTGTTAAGTATGTTTCTATAATCTTTCAGATAATAATGTGATGTGTTGCTTGTTATACACTGAAATTAAAGCTGTGTCCACTCTAAGGTTTTGTCTAATTTTAGATTGTAAGCTCCTATGAGCAGGGCCCTTAAAATTCCGTTGCTAAATGTAGTACCATATATCCTGTCCAAATTTTTTTGAAGCTAGTAAATGTAAATGTATTTTTTTTCTGCTGGTAAAATAAAAGTACATTGAGCTCTTGTTGTGGTGTGTGGGGTTTTTTTTTTTCCTTCTACTTTTCTTTCTTTAGTTATTGTGGGTGGTGGTTTTGGGAAAGTGCAATATCTCTTATATTTTATTTCAATATGTATTTGTGCACCAAAAAACTAATCTCTTTGCCCTGGTTCACATGCTACTTTGAAATTGTGCTACTTCACTTGCTGTGGCCTGTCTTCACCGCGGGAGCTGCGATGCGCTCAGTGGCCCCTCCCCCTCCTCCCCTGGTGTCTAGGAGGATCGGGCGGGTGCCCCTCGGCGCATCGGCGCCACGCTTGTCACGTTGTGTGTGACGGCTGGGGCGTCGTGTGTGTGACGTCAGTCATGACGCCATTGCGCCTGCGCTCAGCCATAACATCTCGAGTATCTACATGGGGGAGTTCCCGCACCTGTTGCCGAGTACCTACTCGGTTCAGGTGCGGCATCTTCCTTTCCTCCCCCTCCTATTGGCTCGCTGCGTGGCGTTGGCGGCATATTAGTCAACACCCCTTTGTAGTGAGCTGCTCTGATTGACCAGTCTCCCTCTTGGGCCATTGCACACCAGCCACGGTGCTTGCTGGTGGTGCTGTGATGCAGCGATGGGGTTAGTTCTCTTCTTCCTTTTCTCCTTGGTTTGTCCCTGATTCTTACTCTTCCATTTCATCCTTGGTGGTGCAGCTCTTCGCCTCTATATTCGGCACATGCTTCTCACTAGATATCTATATCTTTTAGCCCTTACATCTTTTTAGAGTTATATCATTATTCACCACCCACCATAGGCCTTTTAATAAATCTTGGCACCTTGTTATTCTACTATCACTTCCCTGGAACTACACTGGGTTCACTATTATTAATATTATCATTATCTATAATATATTATTGCTACAACTATACATATAATTAATATTGTCTTCCCAGGTATACTCATTCTATGGAATACACATACTCATTGGTATATGGTTACACCAGCTATACCCTTTATGTCCCCATACCATCTGACGCTGCACCTCTGTACTATGCCGCCTCAGCTCCCGTGCGGGAGTTGTGTCCTCGGCTGACTCTGCACCGGCTACCCCGCATTGCTTTTGCTGTCTGGTTGGGTGAGTGCGGTTGGCTAACCACCGTTTCACATCTACAATGTAATATGCCAGCTTTTTTCAAGAGTACAGTTCAATATATGCTTTTTTTTTTTTTTTTTTTTTTTTTTTTTTTTATATACACTCTATAGGTATATTTACCGCATCCGCTCCTGACGAGTGGGACAACCCACGAAACGCGTCGAGCTATTTGATGCTACAGTTATACTCTACATGGACTGATATTGATTTACTTACAACCATCCTACTCTATGATTTGTTTGTATACTCTTTGATGAATGTAGACATATCATGTGGATGCATGCACCAGCACCAGGATTATTGCCAATGATACTACTATGGTTACTACTTTGAATTGTTGCTATGCATGTACTTTTCTACATAATATGTTCAGGCCCTGTGCACGCTCATTGTACATTATATATGACGAATTATGTGTTTTAATGTTGTCTAAATAAAATCTCTATACTGTTTTTTACCTCCACTATCCATCTGCTTCATTCAAAGTCCCAACTCCCTATTTATTGTGATTCGATTTCGGGATGGAGGCACCTGAGGGTGCTTCATTTAAAGTCCCAAAAACCCCCTTTCTATATACACATATATCGGGATGGAAGCAGGTGGATATATGGGATTGGCAGTGTTCCCCTGCCATCCCTGTGCGAGGTTTGCCCTCATTTATAGGGTACCTTATGTTAAGGTTTACATATTGACATTACAAACATTTATTTACACTGTTTCTCCTTGTGTATGCCTTCGAGCTCTGCAATTAGTGTTCCTGTACATGCAGTATTTCCCTGTGCTGGTTAGATGTTGCCACGTGAAGTGTACTTGTCATTTTGCAGATATCTGACGCATCTCCCCCATCCAGCCAGTTCTATGCGTGTGTGGATGGTTTGGTGCTTGGTTATTGCTGTGGCCTGTCTTCACCGCGGGAGCTGCGATGCGCTCAGTGGCCCCTCCCCCTCCTCCCCTGGTGTCTAGGAGGATCGGGCGGGTGCCCCTCGGCGCATCGGCGCCACGCTTGTCACGTTGTGTGTGACGGCTGGGGCGTCGTGTGTGTGACGTCAGTCATGACGCCATTGCGCCTGCGCTCAGCCATAACATCTCGAGTATCTACATGGGGGAGTTCCCGCACCTGTTGCCGAGTACCTACTCGGTTCAGGTGCGGCATCTTCCTTTCCTCCCCCTCCTATTGGCTCGCTGCGTGGCGTTGGCGGCATATTAGTCAACACCCCTTTGTAGTGAGCTGCTCTGATTGACCAGTCTCCCTCTTGGGCCATTGCACACCAGCCACGGTGCTTGCTGGTGGTGCTGTGATGCAGCGATGGGGTTAGTTCTCTTCTTCCTTTTCTCCTTGGTTTGTCCCTGATTCTTACTCTTCCATTTCATCCTTGGTGGTGCAGCTCTTCGCCTCTATATTCGGCACATGCTTCTCACTAGATATCTATATCTTTTAGCCCTTACATCTTTTTAGAGTTATATCATTATTCACCACCCACCATAGGCCTTTTAATAAATCTTGGCACCTTGTTATTCTACTATCACTTCCCTGGAACTACACTGGGTTCACTATTATTAATATTATCATTATCTATAATATATTATTGCTACAACTATACATATAATTAATATTGTCTTCCCAGGTATACTCATTCTATGGAATACACATACTTATTGGTATATGGTTACACCAGCTATACCCTTTATGTCCCCATACCATCTGACGCTGCACCTCTGTACTATGCCGCCTCAGCTCCCGTGCGGGAGTTGTGTCCTCGGCTGACTCTGCACCGGCTACCCCGCATTGCTTTTGCTGTCTGGTTGGGTGAGTGCGGTTGGCTAACCACCGTTTCACATCTACAATGTAATATGCCAGCTTTTTTCAAGAGTACAGTTCAATATATGCTTTTTTTTTTTTTTTTTTTTTTATATACACTCTATAGGTATATTTACCGCATCCGCTCCTGACGAGTGGGACAACCCACGAAACGCGTCGAGCTATTTGATGCTACAGTTATACTCTACATGGACTGATATTGATTTACTTACAACCATCCTACTCTATGATTTGTTTGTATACTCTTTGATGAATGTAGACATATCATGTGGATGCATGCACCAGCACCAGGATTATTGCCAATGATACTACTATGGTTACTACTTTGAATTGTTGCTATGCATGTACTTTTCTACATAATATGTTCAGGCCCTGTGCACGCTCATTGTACATTATATATGACGAATTATGTGTTTTAATGTTGTCTAAATAAAATCTCTATACTGTTTTTTACCTCCACTATCCATCTGCTTCATTCAAAGTCCCAACTCCCTATTTATTGTGATTCGATTTCGGGATGGAGGCACCTGAGGGTGCTTCATTTAAAGTCCCAAAAACCCCCTTTCTATATACTTCACTTGAAGTAGCATGATTTCAAAGTAGCAAGGTCAGCGTGATTTCAGGTGGCTTCATACACAAATGTCTATTGAAGTCGCACCTGAAATCGGCAAAAATAGTGCAGGAACTACTTTAGCAAATTGATGCGGTGCCACAAAAAAAATGTTGCATCAATTGGAACAGTGCCAGTGCCATTAGTCACGCGATTTGATCTCTCAAATCGCATGACCAATCGCTCCAATGTAAACCTAGGCTTCTGCACAACTGCAAGTTATATATAAAGATTCCACCTTTATCATTAACAGCTGTGGAGAATTGCAGGTAATGAATTCAGCTGGTGGATAGGCAGTGTTTGAATGTGTCAGCTCTGGTTCACATTGGTGTGATTTGACATGTCAAATCTGTGGCAATTGCACTGTTCTAATTTAGTGCGATTTGTATTGATATTGGTGCAGAAACCTGCAACGATGTCTCTGATGTTGCCCCCACAGTCGGGACTGACATGCAGGAATGAAATTGTGGGAGTTCAGCTGAACGATTTCCTCCTTCTGTCAGTGTGAACTAGGGCTCAAACTGGGCCTTGCCTTTGTAATTCACCTGCTGCTAACCCAGGGACACCATTTCTTAGCAAACTCCCTTAAGTTTACCTTCAAATATATGTAGAAATACAGATTTGCATATCTGAAAATAAAAAAATACTAATCATGGTTGAGATCAAATATTCGCAGCTGCAATCAAAAGTGTGGTTTCACCTTCTGACCTGGAAATTAGTCATTGTATGCACCCGGAAGTTCTTGTGCTGGTCAGGATCTCAATCTAGGTGGACATGGCGAGGTCTCTTTAGCAGAGAGGAGGCGCTGCTCATTGGCCGGGTAAGTGTAGGATATGTACTTGTACTTAATCAATGTAGGGGTGGATGTCATAGTTAGATTTGGTGTGGGTGGGGTTCATTGATTTGTTTGGCATCACAACACATTTGCTTCCGTCCCATGTGCACACATCACTTCCTGCATTTGTTCTGCTGATGTAAATCAGTAAGGACTATGATGCAAGTATAAATGAGAGCTCCTTTTATTAAAATATATATGACTTGTTTCACAGCTGGGCGAATTTTCCAGCAAATTTGGACCTCTGAGTTGCATGGCAAGTTGTACCCCATGATTCTCAATGACAACCATTCATATCTGTGCTACTTTAAGTCGCACCAACTTCAAAGTAGTCCCTGTACTACTTTGGTGTGACTTGAGGTATATCGGGTACAATATTACACAGGCATTCCCAGAAGTTGGGGCCAAGTTGCAGCGGCAAAGTGGCAGCAAAATAGTGTGACTTTCAGGTCGCAGCAGTGTGAATGAGATTCAAGGATAACACCTTTGAATTTGGCCCTATTGTCACTTGTGCATCCTGAAAGTGTAGCAAATTCATCCCTGCACTACCTTGGTTTGACTGATGCAATTTGAGGTCCATACACCACAAGATTACACAGACATTGCTTCAAGTCATGACAAAGCTGTGCAAATGGGGCCTTATTCAAAGGTGTTATCAATTAATCGCATTAGGTTACTTTCACACTTGGGTGACTTTTCATGGAGCTTTGGACCTCAGAGTCACATGAAAAGTTGTCCCCCTTGATTTCCATTAATATTTATTGGAGCTGCACGATTAATCGTCATCGTAATTTTTTTCCCCTTTACGATCTTGAAAAAAGCGTTTCACCATTCTTGCTATTGCAAAGAACTCTCTCTGCTCTTCTGAAGCCACAGCCGAAAAAACAGGAAGTCTGCCAAGAATTAGAACATTCTTTATCAGTGAACTTAACTAGAAACCTTGTAACAATTTGTCAATTAAATAGAATTCTGTGTAAGTGAGGAAAGTTTAACCACTTAAACACTAAACATTTTTCTGACATTTGTTGGTTTCAGGTTAAAATCATTTTTTTTTGCTAGAAAATTACTTAAAACCCCCCAACATTATATATATATTTTTAGTAGAGACCCTAGAGAATAAAATGATGGTTGTTACAATATTTTATGTCACACTGTATTTGCGCCTTTCAAATGCAATTTTTTTTGGAAAAAATTACTTTAATGATTTAAAAAAAAAAAGAAAAGTTAGCCCAATTTCTTGTGGGATAATGTGAAAGATTTTATGTCACGAGAATCGTGATCTTTTTATTCTAAGCAAAAAAATTGTGATTCTCATTTTGGCCAGAACCGTGCAGCTCTAATATCTATGCAACTTCACCCATGTTCACATAGGTCTGAATTGACATGTCAAATTGTAGGCCAAATCGGCGCCTATTGATGGCAATGGAACTGTCCAAATTGGTGCAACGCCACAACAATTCCCAAAAGTAGTTCCTGCACTACTTTGGGCGACTTCAGGGGGCGATTTCTTACCTTCCAACTTTTTGAGATGGGTATAAGGGACACCTATTAGCAAAAGTAGGTAGGCATAGGACACCTTCTTAAAGGAGAACAGTTGGGACCTATGTGATTTCACTAGACATTTGTGCAGGAAAGTGCACTGATGTCTCTGAAATCGCTGACAAAGTCAGGCTGAGTCACACTTGTGCAACTTTGGACATCAGAGTCGTATGACAAGTCATACCCCATGATTTTCAATGTGTACCATTCATATCTGTGCGACTTCAAGTAACACTGACTTCAACGTAGTCCCTGTACTACTTTGGTCTGACTTTGATGCGAGTTGAGGTCCATAGACCTCAAGTTTACACAGGCATTCCCTGGAATTGCGGCAAAATTGCTGATGCAAAATCGTGGGAAAGTTGCGTGTCTTTCCCTGCGACTCCTGCGTCCATAGACCTCAAGATTACACAGGCATTGCTTAAAGTCGCATTAAAATCTTGCAACTTTCAGGTTGCACAAGTGTGAAAGGTGCCTAAGTCACTGTGCTGAGTACTATTTTATACCTAGAATATAAAGTAGTCCCACCATCAAACACTAGTAAACATATGTTCTCAATATAATTGTGCTCAAATGGCTGAAAATCACACAGATGGTATCACCTACTGAAAGCTTGCATTGTACTCAGCAGCGTATGCTGAAAAGAGGCGAACGCCTATTAGCCAATGCCACATCGGCACATCGGCATGAGCATGGTTGTTACTATAATATTAATGCCTGAAATGCAAAACATTATTGTATTGAATCAAACATTAGTAAATGTATTTTCTCTGTAGGTAAGTGCTCAGCTCTGTAGCATAGCGGTATACCCTGCTGCCCCCAAAAGTTCAAGCCATGAATTCAAATCCCACTGACAGCATTACCTCCTAGAAGTGTGCATTGTACTCAGAAGCATAATTAGCCAAAGCACATCAGCTTGCTTTATTCCATATTTTAACTCTTCAAATGCATGCAATGGTATGTACTTATTCAATAATATTATGGTATGGAATTCCAAAATTCAAGGAAAAAAATGTCGTAGGGTCCCCCCAGTACATACCAGGCCCTTCGGTATGGACTTTAAGGGGAACCCCACACCAAATTGTAAAATGAATTTGATGTGGGGCCCCCCAAAATCCATACCAGACCCTTATCCGAGCATGCAGCCTGGAGGTCAGGATAGGGGGGACGAGTGAGCACCCTCCCCTTCTGAACCTTACCAGGCCACATGCCCCAAAGCACCTTTTCCCCATGTTGATGGGGACAAGGGCCTCTTCCCGACAACCCTGGTCGGTGGTTGTCGGTCTGCAGGCAGGGGGTTTATCAGAATCTGGAAGCCCCCTTTAAAAAGTCGGCTCCCAGATCCTGCCCCCTATGTGAATAGGTATAGGGTACATTTTACCCCTACCCATTCACCAAAAAAAGCAGTGAAATGTAAAAAAAATCAATAGCCGGTTTTTGACAAGTCCTTTATTGTAAAATAGCTCCGAGCTGTCTTCTTCCCTTGGCCATCTTCTCCAGACGCTGTCTCTCCCTCCTCCATCTTCTCCCCGAGCTGTATTCTCCCAGAGCCGTCTCTCCTGCCGCTGCCGTGTTCTCCATCTGCTGTCTTCTTCCGCACCGCTGGTTACCCGCTAATAAAAAAAAAGCTGCTCTTTTTCCATGGTGGTCTTCCTCTACTGTGTTGTCACCCGCTGTGTGGCGTCTCTTACATAGCCATGGAGCGGACTCTCTGGGTGACATTATCGGCTGGCCACAGAAGACTGCCACAAGAAGAGCGGCTTTTTTTTTATTTGTGGGTAACCGGCTGCGCTGAAGAACACATCAGCAGGGGAAGATGGTGGCAGCAGGAGAGACAGCTCGGGGAGAAGAAACATCAAACACTAGTGAATGTATTTTCTATGTATTTTCTATGTATGACTGTGCTACACCCAATAGGCTAGCAGTCAGCACTTCTACCTTGAAGAAATCCCACAGAGAAATACTAAAAGATTGAATTGGTGAAAAAAAAAGCAAATGACTATTAGCCAATTAGCCAAAGCAGCATATGCTGAAAATAGGTGAATGCCAATTAGCCAATGCACTTTAAATTTGGCTGATTATATTAACTCTTCAAATGCATGCAATGATATGTAAGTATTCAATACTATTATGGTGTGAAATTCCAAACACCACACACTAACTAATGGGCAGATTACATTTTTTTGTTTGTTCATTTTAATTCGCTTGCGCATTGAAAAAATAAACACAGCTGGGGGATGGTAGGTTGGCTGGTATTTGAACTTGTACTGTGAGTGCTGTGGAGACATCTGAGCAGACTACTAAGCCATTGTGCTAAGTATGAGACCTACATAATAGTGTAGTATGATTAAAGAATGAATATAAATAATTACCGCTTAATAGTCACCTAAATTAAAAAATAAAAAACAACATACAACAACTAGGTAACCTAAATGTTTAATACATGTAACTTTACAGAATAGCAGACATTACTATGTAATAATTATTCATAACTGCATTAGTTAGCAAAAGAAGGAAAGAAATAGGAATACTAATTGCAACATACATCAATAGATGCACACGAGGTAGAGCACATCTCACATAAAAATGTTTCTTTCACATACATGGATCATGGCTACAGTACACTGCTATATAACAACTTGATAAGAATTGGCATTTGTATATACGCGGAAGCGCTAATTAGCGGCAATTTAGAACTTTCAAACGTTTGTTCTCCACTTATATCGCTGATTTTCATGCACAAATTCGCCGTTTTGTTTCCATTTGGCTACAATTGGCTCTATTATTTGCCATAGTGCCCAGTACTTCCTGGAGTTATAGTAAATGACCCCCATAGTCCAGTAATTTCATATATATGTATATATATATATATATACACACAACTGTATTGCAAGGTAATACCCAATTGACCTAGGGGCTATCTAATCCCTATCGTTAGTGATAAAATTTGATATGGCATGCTGCAAGAATTCGTATAAAAAACAATAAAGACTGGTTCCATGGGTAAATTCCATAAACTTCTTCACTACACATATGAGATCTGGGACACGGCATCTATAGCTGGATGCGTTTCGTGGCTTTGTAGCCACTCTTCAGGAGCAGGCATGTGATGCAAATCTATAATAAATATATATAGAATATATATAGAATATATATAAATATATGAATTCCTAAATGATCCAACATGGTTGATTAATAACGGCAAGGGAATAGATGTAACCCCCCCTGAAGCGTGTTACTTACAAGGCATCTGTGTGTTGATGGTATGGTACTGGGGGCTGTGATTCACCTGGGGACATTATTTCCGGGAACTGTGGCAGCACGTTCAGCGATGTCAACCAACACAGGACAGCATTTACGGGGCATATGTGTCAATAGTGTAGTCCTTAGGTGTGGTCAGGTTAGTGAATAGATCAACCATGTGGGGCCTTAGAGAAAATTAATATAGTATAGGTATGAATCCATGGTGTTTGAAGTGGCCCAAATACAATGATAGGCTAAAATAGATATGCAACTAATGACAAGATAAAGCCCTGTTGCTGGAAATAAAAGAGTGCAAAGAGTGAACAATTGTACCAACAGGAGAACCTAAATGATCCGAAAAGTGAGTAAGAAAAGGCAAGTGAGTGACTATTATAAATCAGATAGTACCTAGTTCTGGGACAAGAGAACCAGAATCCAGAATAATGCTAGTGTCCAGTGTGGAGAGAAAACAACAGTGAGTGCCAGAACCACCTTGGAATGATGCCTATATAGGTGCCACCGCAGCACACACCCCCAACGTCACACAAGCGTGCAGTGAGAGTGGGAGGGGCCAAATTAACATTCAGGGCTATTGGAGCTGCAGCTTCAGGCCCCTTACCTTAAGATAGGCCAAAAAAAATAAAATAAAAAAAGATCATACTTCTCACTGATCACCAATGTAAGGAGCATGTCGTGGCTCAGCAACCAGAGGTCACAGAGACCCCAAATTTGGGGGTATGTAGCTGAAGATCTACCCCACCACTGGTCAAAAGGGGCTCCTATTGTCTATGGTTCCGGAGACGCGGGGCTCCTTGCACAGCCTGTCAGAAGCTGTATACAGAGCGGCCAGTTTAAATACAAGCTGGCACACTCTGTTTGCAGCAGACTGTGAGAATGGGCTCACAGTGCCTCTCCTCACTTCTTGTCAGAGGCACTGAGCTCAATGGACAGCTTGGAGCCTGCAGAGTATGACAGGCAGCACCACCTGTCAAACTTGCCTATTGATTTCAATAGGGTTACTCTGCAACTGCATGCCAAACTCGCTTGCAGTAGCAGCATAGTCCAACAATGTAAAACTACCATTAGGCAATGTAAAAAAAACAATAAGGCGGCAGTAGCACCTCATGAACGCCTGTCAGCTGTTGCTATACCACTTGTTGAAAAGCAATCCACAGATTACTTTTCAGAGGGAAGTAAGCATTGTCGCAAATGTGAAAGAAACTTGAAACACATCATCCATTTCACTCTCCCCACCAACCAGGTCACTCCCCAGCCACTTCCCAAGTTAGCCACCTTCCTTCAACTTATATCAGCCTGTCCCCACACACCCGCTCACCTGCTGACCTGTGGATGGGGGAATCGCTCCCGCAGTGTTATTGTGTTCTGCCAGTAGGGAGCCTTCCCTACCCACACAATACAATGATCATTATTGCTAACTATAGCTGGCAGCACTGATTGTTTTGGGAAAAACCTGACAGGCTGGTTGTACTCAAGTCGATTAATAGATTGACTTGTGTACATCCAGCTAGTCCATACATAGATTGACTCTGGTTGGTCTCTGCTTAATTGGCTTAATTTCAAGCCATGTATGGCCTGCTTAACCACTACGCAGTCCCTAAACATGCTTCCACAAACCTATACATTTTTCCTTCCCAGATGCCTTCATCCTCCTCACATGTACATAGTGCCTGCTGTCATACCCTCCACACTCCTCTCCTGTACATACTGCCAGGGCTGATCCTAGGGTCACAGACGCCTGGGTGCAGAAATATTTCTGGCGCCCCCACGTGGGCATGGTCATCTTACCAACTCCTCCCCTTTACAAATGTTTCTATGGCAATGACTCAAACTCAGAGATGTTCCCCTAAGAACTTTTCGTTACCCTGGGATCCTCCCATGATCTTTTAACAATAAAGAAAATACAGGAAGAGCGTACACTAATGAGACCTGGAGGGGAGTCTCTCTGATGCACACAGAGAGGGCTTCTGTTAGAGAATCTGTTAGAAAGAGCCCCTAGACATAGTTCAGGAGATGGTCAGAGACTGCAGACATGGAACAGGAGATGATCAGAGACTGCAGACATACTACAGGAGATGGTCAAAGACTGCAGACATAATACAAGAGATGGTCAGACACTGCAGACATGATACAAGAGATGATCAGAGACTGCAGACATAGTACAGGAGATGGTCAGAGACTGCAGACATAATACAGGAGATGGTCAGAGACTGCAGACATAATACAGGAGGTGGTGAGAGACTGCAGATATGATACAAGAGATGGTCAGAGACTGCAGTTCCTATGGACGTTAGTAAATAATGGCCGATCGGCCCTCTCACCTGACCCAGCGATACAGCAACAACAGTTCCTGTGATCAGGAGTCTGCTCACTCTGAATTGCCCGTGGTGACTCCGCTGGGTTGAGCCCAGATCTATATTCTGGCAATGACTCAATTCCTTTCTCCACCAGGGATGGCGCCAGGCTGTGTAGCTTTCCCTCTGGTGGCGCAGGGCAGCGGGGTTCTCTCTCTGGTGGTGTTCCCTCAGCACTGTCCTCTCCCTCTGGAGTCCTGGGTGCACTTCCCTGAAAGCTTTCCCGGGCTCCTGGCTCTCTCTCTCTCCCATTCAGCTGAGCATGCTGTGTGGGCTGCAGTTTCTGTTACAGTGGGGCTGCCAGTCCTTGGGACTACATGTCCCACAATCCTCTTCTTTGCTCTTTTTTTTTTCTTCCCTGGCCGATATGAAGACGGGGGAAGAAACATAGTGCGCCGCTCACTAGTACAGCAGCGCGCGTGAAGAGGAGAGGGGAAACAAGAGCCCACGGCTGCAGTGGCGTCACTAGGGTTGGTGTCACCCAGTGCGGTAAAACATGGTATCACCCCCTCCACCAACTATAGTCACCCCTCAGTACAGACCCCCCTCCACTAAGTATAGACCCCCCTCCATCAGTGCAGACTCCCCATTAAGTATAAACACCTCCCTCAGTATAGACCCCCCAGGACAAAACACCCCCCTTTATCAGAATAGACCCCCTCAGGACAAACCACCCCCCCTCCATTAGTACAGACCCCCCTCAGGACAAGCCACCCCCTCCATTAGTACAGAACCACCCCCCTCCATTAGTACAAAACCCCCCAGAACAAACCACTCCCCTCCATTAGTACAGACTCCCCCAGGACAAACCACCCCCTCCATTAGTACAGACCCCCCTCAGGACAAACCACCACTCCCTACATTAGTACAGATCCCCCTCAGGACAAACCCACCCCCCTACATTAGTACAGACCCCCAGAACAAACCCCCCCCCCTACATTAGTACAGACCCCCAAAAACAATTCATCCCCCTCCATTAGTACAGACCTCCCTCAGACAAGCCACCTCCTCCATTAGTACAGAACCAGCCCCCCTCCATTAGTACAGATTCCCCCAGAACAAACCACCCCCTCGATTAGTACAGACTCCCCCAGGACAAACCACCCACTCCATTAGTACAGACCTCCCTCAGGACAAACCACCCCCCTCCATTAGTACAGACCCCCCCAGGACAAACCACCCCCCCTACATTAGTACAGATTCCACTCAGGACAAACCACCCCCCTACATTAGTACAGACCCCCAGAACAAACAACACCCCCCCTACATTAGTACAGACTCCCAGAACAATTCACCCCCCTCCATTAGTACAGACCCCCCCAGGACAACCACCCCCCCTCCATTAGTACAGACCCCCGCGACAAACCACCTGCCCCCTTCCATTAGTACAGACCCCCCCAGACAAACCACCTCCTCTACATTAGTACAGACCCCCCAGGACAAATCACCCTCCTACATTAGTTTAGACCCCTCCAGGACAAACCTTCCCCCCCTACATTAGTACAGACCACCCAGGGCAAATCACCCCCGCCCCTACATTAGTTTAGACCCCCCCAGACAAATCACCCCCCTACATTAGTATAGACCCCCCAGGACAAACCACCTCCTCTACATTAGTACAGACCCCCCAGGACAAATCATCCCCCTACATTAGTTTAGACCCCCCCAGGACAAACCACCCCCCTACATTAGTACAGACCCCCCAGGGCAAATCACACCCGCCCCTACATTAGTTTAGCCCCCCCGGACAAATCACCCCCCTACATTAGTATCGACCCCCCCAGGACAAACCACCTCCTCTACATTAGTACAGACCCCCCAGGACAAATCACCCCCCCCACATTAGTTTAGATCCCCAGGACAAATCACCCCCCTACATTAGTACAGACCCCCCAGGACAAACCACCCCCCTACATTAGTACAGACCCCCCAGGACAAATCATGCCTCCTACATTAGTATAGACCCCCCAGGACAAACCACCCCCCACATTAGTACAGACCCCCCAGAACAAATCACCCCCCTACATTAGTATGGACCCCCCAGGACAAATCACCACCCTACATTAGTATAGACCCCCAGGACAAACCACCTCCTCTACATTAGTGCAGACCCCCCAGGACAAATCACCCCCCCCACATTATTATAGACCCCCCAGGACAAACCATCCCCCCTAGATTAGTACAGACCCCCCTCAGGACAAACCACCAACTCCCTACATTAGTACAGATCCCCCTCAGGACAAACCACCCCCCTACATTAGTACAGACCCCCAGAACAAACCCCCCCCCCTACATTAGTACAGACCCCCAAAAACAATTCATCCCCCTCCATTAGTACAGACCTCCCTCAGGACAAGCCACCCCCTCCATTAGTACAGAACCAGCCCCCCTCCATTAGTACAGATTCCCCCAGAACAAACCACCCCCTCGATTAGTACAGACTCCCCCAGGACAAACCACCCACTCCATTAGTACAGACCTCCCTCAGGACAAACCACCCCCCTCCATTAGTACAGACCCCCCCAGGACAAACCACCCCCCCTACATTAGTACAGATTCCACTCAGGACAAACCACCCCCCTACATTAGTACAGATTCCACTCAGGACAAACCACCCCCCTACATTAGTACAGACTCCCAGAACAATTCACCCCCCTCCATTAGTACAGACCCCCCCAGGACAAACCACCCCCCCTCCATTAGTACAGACCCCCGCGACAAACCACCTGCCCCCTTCCATTAGTACAGACCCCCCCAGACAAACCACCTCCTCTACATTAGTACAGACCCCCCAGGACAAATCACCCTCCTACATTAGTTTAGACCCCTCCAGGACAAACCTTCCCCCCCTACATTAGTACAGACCACCCAGGGCAAATCACCCCCGCCCCTACATTAGTTTAGACCCCCCCAGACAAATCACCCCCCTACATTAGTATAGACCCCCCAGGACAAACCACCTCCTCTACATTAGTACAGACCCCCCAGGACAAATCATCCCCCTACATTAGTTTAGACCCCCCCAGGACAAACCACCCCCCTACATTAGTACAGACCCCCCAGGGCAAATCACACCCGCCCCTACATTAGTTTAGCCCCCCGGACAAATCACCCCCCTACATTAGTATCGACCCCCCCAGGACAAACCACCTCCTCTACATTAGTACAGACCCCCCAGGACAAATCACCCCCCCACATTAGTTTAGATCCCCAGGACAAATCACCCCCCTACATTAGTACAGACCCCCCCAGGACAAACCACCCCCCTACATTAGTACAGACCCCCCAGGACAAATCATGCCTCCTACATTAGTATAGACCCCCCAGGACAAACCACCCCCCACATTAGTACAGACCCCCCAGAACAAATCACCCCCCTACATTAGTATGGACCCCCCAGGACAAATCACCACCCTACATTAGTATAGACCCCCAGGACAAACCACCTCCTCTACATTAGTGCAGACCCCCCCAGGACAAATCACCCCCCCACATTATTATAGACCCCCCAGGACAAACCATCCCCCCTAGATTAGTACAGACCCCCCAGGACAAATCACCCCCCCTACATTAGTATAGACCCTCCAGGACAAATCACCCCCCCTGCATTACTATAAACCCCCCTAGGACAAACCACCTCCTCTACATTAGTACAGACCCCCCAGGACAAATCACCCCCCTACATTGGTATAGACCCCCTAGGACAAACCAACCCCCTACATTAGTACAGACCCCCCAGGACAAATCACCCCCCCTACATTAGTATAGACCCCCAGGACAAATTACCCCCCCCCCTGCATTAGTATAGACCCCCCAAGACAAACCACCTCCTCTACATTAGTACAGATCCCCCCCAGGACAAACCACCTCCTCTACATTAGTACAGACCCCCCCAGGTCAAATCACCACCCTACATTAGTATAGATCCCCCCCAGGACAAACCACCTCCTCTACATTAGTACAGACCCCCCCAGGTCAAATCACCCCCCTACATTAGTACAGACCCCCCGGGACAAATCCCCCGCCTACATTAGTATAGACCGCCCAGGACAAATCACCCCCCTACATTAGTACAGACCCCGCAGGACAAACCACCTCCTCTACATTAGTACAGACCCCCTAGGACAAATCACCCCCCTACATTAGTATAGACCCCCCCAGGACAAACCACCTCCTCTACATTAGTACAGACCCCCCCCAGGTCAAATCACCCCCCTACATTAGTACAGACCCCGCAGGACAAATCCCCGCCTACATTAGTACAGACCCCCCAGGACAAATCACCCCCCTACATTAGTAAAGACCCCCTAGGACAAATCACCCACCCTACAATAGTATAGACCCCCAGGACAAATCACCCCCCTACATTAGTACAGACCCCCAGGACAAACCACCCCCCTACATTAGTATAGACCCCCAGGACAAATCACCCCCCTACATTAGTACAGACCCCTCAGGACAAATCACCCCCCCTACATTAGTATAGACCCCCCAGGACAAATCACCCCCCTACATTAGTACAAACCCCCCAGGACAAATCACCCCCCTACATTAGTACAGACCCCCAGGACAAATCACCCCCCTACATTAGTACAGACCCCCAGGACAAATCACCCCCCCTACATTAGTATAGACCCCCCAGGACAAATCACCCCCCTACATTAGTACAAACCCCCCAGGACAAATCACCCCCCCTACATTAGTAAAGACCCCCCAGGACAAATCACCCCCCTACATTAGTTTAGACCCCCCCGGACAAACCACCCCTCCACATTAGTACAGACTCCCAGGACAAACCACCCCCCCTACATTAGTACAGACCCCCCAGGACAAATCACGCCCCCTACATTAGTACAGACCCCCCCAGGACAAATCCCCCCCCTACATCAGTACAGACCCCCCCCTCCATTAGGCTAATTAAAAACACCCGGGCGGCAGCTGGAGAGGAGAGGACGGTGTGCAGCCGTGCCGCCCGGGTGGAGAACAGAGCTCAGGCTTGGGCAGTAGGCAGGACTCGGAGTTACACACAGGAGAAGTGGAACACGTCGGGCTCGGGCCGCCCCCCCCCCCATGACGTCACTGCGCGGCCGTGGCTGGTCACTCTCTGAACACAGAGACAGCCGCTCCAGTCTCCGGCTGTCTCGCTCTCCTCCTCTGACAGGAGGAGGGAGGGGGGATGGTGGGCACAGCGATGGCAGTGGCGGTGACCAGCGGCACTTCAGTGGACAGCGCCCCCACCTTTGTGGCGCCTGGGTGCACTGCACCCGGTGCACCCCGGCCAGGATCGGCCCTGCATACTGCCCCTATCATACCCTCCACACTCTTACATATCCTCCACACTCCTCTCCTGTACAAACCGCCCACTGTCATCCCCTCCACACTCCTCTTCTGTACACACTGCTCACCGTCATACCCTCCACACTCCTCTGCTTTTCATACTGCCCCCATCATACCCTCCACACTTCTCTTCTGTACATAGTGCCCACTGTTATACCCTCCACATTCCTCTCACTCACCTGCACATACTGCCCACTTTTTTACCATTCACGCTCCTCCTCTATGCCTCTTACCCACAAAAACAAACATTGAGGATATTGAATATCCTCAATGTTACCAGCTCTAGAATGGGCACACTTTTGTTAGTTCAACTAAAGGAAATCTTCTCACCCCTCTCTCATCCCATTTCTCTCTCACTCTCTCATCCCCTCTCTCTCTCATCCTCCCTCCCTTGCCCCTCACCCCTCTCTCATCCCCTTTCTCTCTCTCTCTCATCCTCCCTCTCTCTATTTATTTAATTTGTTATAACAAAAATTGTTTGCATTCTTATTTATTTATTTTATAAAAAGCCCCACCAAATTCTCAGCACCAGGCCTATGATGTTCTTAATCCAGCCCTAAGAGGGGACGGCGCCATCACCTCGCCAATTGAATCGTCTGGCAACTGGCGCCAACCCAGCTCTCCTATTGCTTGCAGATGTAATAACACCGTTGGCATACCGGCACCACGAGGACGCCGCATGTCTGGCGTGTAATACGTGACGCAGATGCGCAGTGCTTATGTACCTGCCCATCCCGCGCCAGGAAGGACGGAGGAGGGAGGGGAAAGCCCGCATTGCACCTCGCAGCTCCTGGGTTGGATGCACACCCAGATGGCCACAACCAGCCAAACCACAGTCTACCAAGAAACTGTTGAGTAAAATAGGGGGGAAAGACATGAATAAACTAATATATGTTGATAGAAGACAGCGGGGGGGGGGTTACGTGAATAGGCAACTATAAGCCAACTGGATTAATATACATAAGATGGTCCTATTGGACTAAAAACTAACTAGAAAAAAGTTAAAGACAACTGCATGCTTCCATCCCTGAATTAAATGCTCCAAAAAACGAGAGATAAGGTTTGGGATTTTGAATGAGACCATGGCCTGGCAAGGTCAGATGTCTCCATCCCTATCAATTTTAAAATGGGGGAAAAGGGGGTAAATGTGACTTTAAATGAAGCATGCGGGTGCAAATAAGTGAATAATAAGATTGGTAAAACTCATATTTATTGGTTCATAAACATGATCTATTATGGTAATAATGTATATCAGAATCCAAATCAATTCATACATAATGATAATACATAGTCCGATAAGTTTCATATATATACACAACTGTATTTATAAAATAATACTTATATGACCTGAAGCCTCTCTGATCCCCGTCGTTGATGGTAAAACAAATTGTTCATGATAATGATACATAGTCCAATAATTACACACACACACACACACACACACACACACACATATATATATATATATATATATATATATATATATATATATATACACAACTGCAAGAATTCATATAAAAAACAATAAAAATCTCATGTGTAGTCGAGAAGTTTATGGAATTTACCTATGGAACCAGTTTTTATTGCTTTTTATATGAATTCTTGCAGCATGCCATGTCAATTTTTATCAGTAATGATAGGGGTATTACCTTGCAATACAGTTGTGTGTATATATATGTAATTATTAGACTATGTATCATTATCTTACCATCAACGACGAGGATCAGAGAGGCCCCTGGTCATATGAGTATTTTTTATAAATACAGCTGTGTATATATATGAAATTTATCAGATTATGTATTATCATTATGTATGAATTGATTTGGATTCTGATATACATTATTACCATAATATATCATGCTTATGAACCACTAAATAAATTTTACTAATCTTATTATTCACCTATTTGCACCCGCATGCTTAATTTAAAGCGGAGCTCCGCCAAATTTTTTTAAAAAAAAAGTCAGCAGCTACAAATACTGCAGCTGCTGACTTTTAAAACATGGACACTTACCTGTCCAGGGCGCCTGCGATGTCGGCACCCGAGGCCGAACCGTCTCTCGATCCTCGGGTGCTGCCGCCTCCATCTTCGGTAAGGGAATCAGGAAGTGAAGGCTTGTGGCTTCACTTCCCGGTTCCCTACTGCGCATGCGCGAGTCGCGCAGCGCAATACGGATGGTCCCTGCTGTCTCTGGGACCCGTGTGTTTCCCAGCAGACAGCGGGGAGGGAACAGGAAGTGGCGTAAATAACCGCAGATTCTGCGGCTATCTATGCCGGAAGTGGGTACAGATACCTGTATTATACAGGTATCTGCACCCCCCTCCCCCATGAAAGGTGCCAACCGTGACACCGCAGCGGGGGAGGAATCCGATGAGTGGAAGTTCCACTTTTGGGTGGAACTCCACTTTAGGGTCCCATTTCCCCCCTTACCCCCCCCCCCCTTTTCATATATATCATGCCACTGCATTTTTTTTTCAATCCTCTAAGTACCTTATTTCTGCAGTACTCTTGTGTGGTCACATGCTATTTTCCTGTTTTTTTAAATCTGCAGGGAATGATCCCTGGGAGGGGCTTCTATTGCTCTGCCGATGTATGCTCTCTACAGTGTGAGTCTGTGTCTGGCCAGCCCTGATTGGTGCTGAGCTAGTCACATTATTTAAAAAAAGGTTTCAAAAGATCAATTCTTATTAGAATATACAGTATCTCACAAAAGTGAGTACGCCCCCTTTTATTTGTAAATGTTTTATTATACCTTTTCATGCGACAACACTGAAGAAATTGCACTTTGCTACATTTGAAAGTAGTGAGTGTACAGCTTGTATAACAGTGTAGATTTGCTGTCCCCTCAAAATAACTCAACACACAGCCATTAATGTCTAAACCACTGGCAACAAAAGTGAGTAAACCCCTAAGTGAAAATGTCCAAATTGGGCCCAAAGTGTCAATATTTTGTGCGGCCACCATTATTTTCCAGCATTGCCTTAACCCTCTTGGGCATGGAGTTCACCAGAGCATCACAGGGTGCCACTGGAGTCCTTTTCCACTCCTCCATGATGACATCACGGAGCTGGTGGATGTTAGAGACCTTGCACTCCTCCACCTACCATTTGAGCATGCTCCACAGATGCTCAATAGGGTTTAGGTCTGGTGACATGCTTGGCGAGTCCATCCCCTTTACCCTCAGCTTCTTTAGTAAGGCAGTGGTCATCTTGAAGGGGCGTTTGGGGTCGTTATCGTGTTGGAATACTGCCCTGCGGCCCAGTCTCTGAAGGGAGGGGTTAATGCTCTGCTTCAGTATGTCACAGTACATGTTGGCATTTATGGTTCAATCAATGAACTGTAGCTCCCCAGTGCTGGCAGCACTCATGCAGCCCCAGATCATGACACTCCAATCACAAATTTGATGTTCAATAAAGATTTATTTGGAGCTGTAAACAGTACAGTATCTCACAAAAGTGAGTACACCCCTCACAAGTAGTGAGTGCACAGCTTGTATAACAGTGTAAATTTACTGTCCACTCAAAATAACTCAACACACAGCCATTAATGTCTAAACCACTGGCAACAAACGTGAGTACATGGCCCCAATTAGTCATTTTCCCTCCCCCAGTGTCATGTGACTCGTTAGTGTTAAAAGGCCTCAGGTGTGAATGGGGAGCAGGTGTGTTAAATTTGGTGCTATCGCTCTCACCCTCTCATACTTAACTACCGAAAATTCACAAGGATAGTCGTAATCCAACAGGTAGACCGATTATATCAGGTAGGGGGTCCATCAGTGAAAACGCGAGTCGTTTAATTGATGAATATTTAAAACCCCATGTTATTAGCTTACGCTCCTTTGTCAAAGACACTATTAATTTTCTTAAAATCATTGAAAATCTTGTAATACCAGAACATGCATACTTGGTCACTATCAACTTAGAAGCTCTTTATAGCTCTATCCCCCATGCTGGGGGTCTCTCAGCTATCAAGAAGGCTATCTTTGATGGCTCCCACTTCCTCCAGGTACAGGGAGTAGCGATGGGGACTTGTTGTGCCCCATCCTGTACCTGGGGGAATGGGAGACCTCATTTCTTAATGATGAGGACTTATCGATGTATACGAACCACTTTCTTATGTGGTTCCGATACATCAACGACATTTTCACCATTTGGGATGGCCCCTTAGAGCTCTTACATTCGTGTCTAGAATGTATGAACAAAAACCGTTTTAATCTCACCTTCATGATGTCATCAAGTCGCAGTGAGATTCCTTTTTTGGACGTTATGGTCTCTAGGAGTGTTGATGGTGGACTCGGCAGTGGCCTCTATCGGAAGGCCACTGCGGGTAACACCATTTTGCATGCCTCCAGTTTCCATCCACAAAGTCTAATTAAATCTATACCGTATAGTCAGTATCTCAGGGTGCGAAGAAACTGCACTGATGAAGCGACTTTTAAAGTTGAAGCGAACAATTTACATGAAAGACTCCTCCTAAGAGGCTATTCATGTACAGCTCTAAAAAAGGCTTACAGACGGGCCACCATGCATACTCGACACACATTTATTTACTCACAAAAGCCTAATGCCCTGTACACATGGTCGGACATTGATCGGACATTCCGACAACAAAATCCTAGGATTTTTTCCGATGGATGTTGGCTCAAACTTGTCTTGCATACACACGGTCACACAAAGTTGTGGGAAAATCTGATCGTTCTGACGTAAAACACGTATGTCGGGACTATAAACGGGGCAGTAGCCAATTCTGAGCATGCTTGGCACTTTGTGCGTCGGATTTGTGTACACACGATCGGAATTTCCGACAACGGATTTTGTTGTCGGAAAATTTTATAGCAAGCTCTCAAACTTTGTGTGTCAGAAATTCCTATGGAAAATGTGTGATGGAGCCTACATGGACGGAATTTCCGACAACAAGGTCCTATCACACATTTTCCATCGGAAAATCCTATTGTGTGTACAGGGCATAAGTATCAGGATAATCCCCTGCGTATCATTACCAAGTACTGCAACCAACATACAGAGGTTAAACTAATTGTGTCCAAATTTTGGCACGTCTTAACCATGGACCCCAATTTGAGTAGACTCCTCCCCGAAAGTCCGCTCTTCACCTTCAGGAAGGCCACGTCTGTGGCCTCCAGATTGGTCAGAAGTGAATTTAAGGGAGACAACTTTGCCGAGCATTGCAAGTATAAGGGCACTTTTATGTGTGGGGCCCGTGGGTACTGCAAATTCATGTATACTATCAAAAATCCTATTTTACCTGATGGCAGTACCTTCAGACCTAAACATTTTGCTAACTGCAAGACTGAAGGTGTTGTATACATGCTTCGGTGTGACTGTGTGTGCTTCTATGTCGGGAAGACCAAACTTGAGTTCCTGCATAGGGCATACCGTCACATCCGAAGCATGCAGACATGTGATCCTGACCTACCACTGGGAAGGCATACCACCTTGGTACACCAGGGGGTTTTTCCAAAAATTACGTTTTTAATTTTGGATCGGGTACACCCCAGTCCGAGTGGGGGAGATTGGAACAAAGATCTCCTCCAGCTCAAACTGCGATGGATTTACAATCTGCAAGCTACCAAACCCCCTGGACTCAACAACGCAGTATGCTTTAAGCCATTCTTGGAGGGCTTTGGTTCCGGGGGGCATGGAGAGATAGGGTCTATTTGGGATCTTTTTTTTGCCCTATATCCTTTTCCTCTCTTCTCTGTATTGCTATCCCTGTTTTGGTCCTTGTTCCTTTGGTCCCTTTTCAACAAATGTTGGTCTCCGCTGCCTTGCCTATATTAAATGGAACATATTAGTACAAGTTTTTGACCCCTCAGGGTCTTTATTTTTATTTTATATGTAGTCAATATGTACTGAGAGCCTGGGTGGGATGTATAACTTTTTGGCAGCATTGGGACCTGACATCCGGACATATGTGCTTTTCATCACCTCTTCGTTCTGTTGTATTATGAACTCCTCCCCCCCTCCTTGTTTTCTTTTGCATTACTAATCCATTTGGACTGTACATGTTGTTCCCTGTTTCATCATTTGTTCTCCTTGTATGACAGCTTTCTGGGTGTCTTCCCTGCATGTGATCCACTTACGCTTAATGTGCTCTATGTTACTTACCCAACAATTATCATGTATTCAATGTCTGCAATGGGAAGCAGGTCTACAGACCTGGTGTTTCCCAAAATGGCCCATTTTTTCTTTTTGCCTTAGGCGATTAGTTTGGCTACCATCACCATCAAAATAACCTCTTACAGAGGGAGGTGGATGGGCTCACAGGTTTAGTGGTTTTCTTTCGACCTTTCACCCCTCCTCCTTATTTTTTTGTTAATCTTTTTGTACTATCCTGTAAAGTGGACTCCACTTTTCCATTGTCTTCTTTGGGTATACTATTCTGACATGTTTAGCTGTGCTATGTATGTCCTTGTGGAGCGCTGTACTCTGTGTGCAGGCCCGGCACGGTAAAGATGTTCCCTATGGGGACACCATGAGAGGGGCTGTTATCTTTGATGTCCCTCCATCCCCGCCCTGGATCAGTCTTTTACTGTCTCCAGGGTGGGTTTTCTGTGCCAGTGGGAGTGGGCTGCGGCACGTCACTCCGTGGCACAGCGCCGTGACGTAAGTCCGCACTTGCGTTCCAGCTTGACTGGCGCGCATCTGCGGAGCGTCGTTGGGGCCGACTCTGCGGAGAGGCGGGGCGCAACCGACACTCAGGGAGCCCATTGGCAGGATGGGATTGGCACACACCTCCATTGAGCTGACTCCCAGTCAGCTGATGGTGGCCTGTGAGGGACTGCCCCCAGATACATCTCTATCCAGCTGATTCCTTTTTGGAATAAGCTGATGGCTCGTTACCATTAGGTTTAAATAACCCAGCTCATTCGATTTGATTTTCAGGTAGGATTTGGATGTCTAGTTTGTATCTGTCCAACTGGGCTGCCCAAAGTAAGTGAAGTCTTTACAAACTATTTAGTTATACTCATGTGATCTATCTTTTAAATCACGAAAGCTATTTTTGGGGCTTCTGTCCTGCTTTTTCTTTACTCTTTGTATGATACATATTATTAACCAGGCTCCCCCATTTTTTCTACAGCACTTTGGTGTCAAGCCTAGACTCCCATTCCCCCTCTTACCTGACCAATTAAGGATATACTTTTTTGAATATCTATAATGGGTAGGTCTCTTTTTGTTCTAATATATTGGTCCTATCTTGATATACCTTCAGGATTACAAAACAATTTTAGATCCCCCCCCTCCGCCTTATTGTGTGTGTTTTTTTGTTCCCAGTGATTTTTATGTTTCTTGGTCCGCTCTGGGGGGGCTTCATATCTAGTATTAATTACTTCCCTTTTTCTACTCTGTAATCCCCCAGATGCTAACTCTCACTTTATGAACCCTGATGAAGGATTCTCGGAAACGCGTCGGTTCAGTGAGACTTACCCACTTCCAGTGACAGTCTTTTTTCCATTATATTTCAATTTGTATCCATACCCATATTTATCCTATTCTATGTGTACATTGTATTTTTCTGTTTTGATTTGTATATATTTTTTCTTGTTATGTAATAAAATTATACCTTTTACTTATATTGTACCAATTGTGTGGTAGTGCCTTTAAAATCCCGCTCCAGGGGAACCATTGCCTTTTTTTCCATGTATTTGGGATGTGGCACACCCATTGAACCTACCTCCTGTCAGATTCCCTTTCTTTCACTCTCTCATACTGGTCACTGGAAGTTCAACATGGCACCTCATGGCAAAGAACTCTCTGAGGATCTGAAAAAAAGAACTGTTGCTCTACATAAAGATGACCTAGGCTATAAGAAGATTGCCAAGACCATGAAACTGAGCTGCAGCACGGGGGCCAAGACCATTCAGAGGTTTAACAGGACAGGTTCCACTCAGAACAGGCCTTGCCATGGTCAACCAAAGAAGTTGAGTACACATGCTCAGCGTCATATCCAGAAGTTGTCTTTGGGAAATAGACATATGAGAGCTGCCAGCATTGCTGCAGAGGTTGAAGGGGTGAGGGGTAAGCCTGTCAGTGCTCAGACCAAACGCCACAGACTGCATCAAATTGGCCTGCATGGCTGTCGTCCCAGAAGATGATGCACAAGAAAGCCTGCAAACAGTTTGCTCTAGACAAGCAGACTAAGGACATGAATTACTGGAACCATGTCCTGTGGTCTGATAAGACCAAGATAAACTTTTTTGGTTCAGGTGGTGTCAAGCATGTGTGGTGGCACAGGCCAGCAATCCTCTTCAAGATCATCAGAGCACAAGTCGCATGCCAAAGTCGGATCAGTTAAGACGGTAATTCGACTTTAAACCAAATTCAGTTATATTCAATGGGCTGAAGTAGGATCAAAGTCGGACCAAAGTAGTGCAGGGACTACTTTGAAGTTGGCACGACTTGAAGTCATACTGATATGAATGGTTGTCATTGAAAATCATGGGGGACGGCTTGCCTTGCGACTTTGCAGTCCCAAGTCATTGTACAAGTCGTACAAGTGTGAAAGGGGCCTAAAGAAGGTTTTTCACCTTAATGCATAGTATGCATTAAGGTGAAAAACATTGAGGGTTTAAAACCCCTTTAAAGCTAAATGTTTTTGTGAGCTTTTTTTGTCATCGTAATCTATCAGCATATTATATCCCCCCCTGTTATGCAATAAGAGGAAATAGAGGGACTGTTTAGCAATAAGAGGATATAGGATGTATTGTTTAGCAATAAGAGGATATAGAGGGAGGGGAGTGTCATTTACCACTGCGTATACGCCTACATGTGTGCCTGTGGGCGTATACACAATGGTAAATGACACTGTTTATACACACTGTGCCTCTATAGTCATGTGGGTTGCACAGATAAAAAAAATAAATATAAAGCTTAGCAGGGAGCTGAAATTGAGCATGCTCTATAGAGGACAGCAGCTGGTCCACACAATCTCAACATGCAGTGACGACACAGAGAATATGGGAGGGACAGCTAAAGGCAGGATCAACCAGGTATATTTCACTCTACACAAAACAAATGCTTTAGTGGCTTTGTTAGTGTGAACACTGTTATTTAGCATGTAATGAGAGTTTTTCATAGTCTGGGTTTAATGACACTTTAATGAAATACAATGCTTCCTGTGAATAGCTGAGCAGCACCCAGCCCAACTTGATTTTGTTCTAGTAGCAGGATGGGATGTCCCTGTACCATTGCTGGAATACAGTGCTGTATGTAGCTGACGCTACGTAAAGTTTATACGTTTATACATTGTTCCCAGCAGGCACATCGGTTAGTGAAGAAAATAGTTTAATTGGACAAGCTTAGTCAAAAAGAACTATTTGATATCACAAGAAACCTGTAAGCTTTAAGAATGAAAGATATAAGCTGATTGACTGACATACACAGCTGCTCCAGATTCTTGCTGCTCCAGTGTTGATACAGTGCCTTGAAAAAGTATTCATACCTCTTGAAATTTTCCACATTTTGTCATGTTACAACGGAAAACGTAAATGTATTTTATTGGGAGTTTATGTGATAGACCAATACAAAGTGGCACATAATTGTGAAATGGAAGGAAAATTGTAAATGTTTTTCAACATTTTTTACAAATAAATATGTGAAAAGTGTGGTGTGCATTTGTATTCAACCCTCCTGAGTCAATACTTTGTAGAACCACCTTTCACTGCAATTACAGCTGCAACACGTTTTTGGGATGTCTCTACCAGCTTTGCACATCTAAATAAAGAGTGACATTTTTGCCCATTCTTCTTTGCAAAATAGCTCAAGCTCTGTCAGATTGGATGGGGAGCGTCTGTGAACAGCAACTTTCAAGTCTTGCCACAGATTCTTAATTGGATTAAGGCCTGTACTTTGACTGGCCATTCTAAAACATGAATATCTAAACCACTCCATTGCAGCTCTGGCTGTATGTTTATTGACATTGTCCTGCTGGAAGGTGAACCTCCGCCCCAGTCTAAGTCTTTTGCAGACTCTAATGCTGTGTACACACGAGCGGACTTTCCGGCAGACTTGGTCCGGCGGACCGGACTCCGTCGGACAATTCGATCGTGTGTGGGCTCCAGCGGACTTTTTTTTCCCAAAAGTCAGACGGACCTAGAAATAAAAAGTTTCAAATCTTTCCGACGGACTCGAGTCCGGTCGAAAAATCTGCTCGCCTGTATGCTAGTCCGACGGACTAAAACCCACGCTAGGGCTGCTATTGGCTACTGGCTATCAATTTCCTCATTTTAGTCCGGTCGTACGTCATCACGCACGAATCCGTCGGACTTTGGTGTGATCGTGTGTAGGCAAGTTCATTCGTTAGAAAGTCCGTCGAACCAGTCCGGTCGAAAAGTCTGCAGGTTTTCTTCTAAGATTGCCCTGTATTTGGCTCCATCCATCTTCCCATCAACTCTGACCAGCTTCCCTGTCCCTGCTGAAGAAAAGCATCCCCACAACATGATGTTTCACAGTGGGGATGGTGTGTTCATGGTGACGTGCAGTGTTAGTTTTCCCCCACACATAGCGTTTTGCTTTTAGGCTAAAAAGTTAAATTTTGGTCTCATCTGACCAGAGCACCTTCTTCCACATGTTTGCTGTATCCCCCACATGGCTTCAAACTGCAAACGGGACTTCTTATGGCTTTCTTTCAACAATGGCTTTCTTCTTGACACTCTTACATAAAGGCCAGATTTGTGAAGTGCACGACTAATGCCGCGTACACACGACCGGACTTTACGGCATACTTGGTTTGGCGGACCAGAGTCCGCCGGACAATCCGATCGCGTGTAGGCTCCCGCTGACTTTTTTTCCCCAAAAGTCCACCGGACCTAGAAATGAAACATGTTTCAAATCTTTCCATTGTAAATCCGCTGGACTCAGTTCCTGACTGAAAGCCTGTTCGTCTGTATGCTGGTCTGACGGACCAGATACGACGCAAGGGCAGGGTACTGCATCTCGCGTTCGCTGCAATAGGAAAAAACTATTTTCCTATTGCGGCGAGCGCGGGGCATACCAGGCCCTTAGGTCTGGTATGGATTTTAAGGGGAACCCCCTACACCGAAAAAACAGCGTGGGGTCCCCCCCCAAAATCCATACCAGACCCCGATCCGAGCACGCAGCCCGGCCGGTCAGGAAAGGGGGTGGGGACGAGCGAGCGGCCCTCCCCCCCTCCTGAACCATACCAGGCCGCATGCCCGCAACATGGGGGGGTGCTTTGGGGGAGGGGGGGGCCCTGCGGCTCCCCCCTCCCCCAAAGCACCTTGTCTCCATGTGGATGAGGACAAGGGTCTCTTCCCGACAACCCTGGCCGTTGGTTGTCGGGGTCTGCGGGCAGGGGGCTTATCGGAATCCGGGAGCCCCCTTTAATAAGGGGGCCCCCAGATCCCGGCCCCCCACCCTATGTGAATGAGTATAGGGTACATGGTACCCCTACCCATTCACCTAGGGAAAAAGTGTCAATAAAAAAAACACACTGCACAGGTTTTTAAAGTAATTTATTAGGCAGCTTCGGGGGTCTTCCTCCGGCTTCGGGGTCTCTCTGGTTCTTCTCCGCGCTCTCCGGGTCTTCTGCCGGGCTCCTCCGCTATCTTCTGCTCTTTTGCTGGCAGGGGCCCGGACTTCTGCCTTCTTCTGCCTTCTTCTCTAGGGGGTTCCCCTTAAAATCCATACCAGACCTAAGGGCCCAGTCTGCCCCGCGACGGGGCTCGCAAGGTGTCAATCTCGCCGCTAAAAGCGGCAAGATTGACTTCCTTTTCTAGTCCCATTGTATCCGAGTCACATTCAAAATGAACGGACTTGGCCGTGTGTGGGCAAGTCCGTTCATTCTGAAAGTCCGCCGTAACTCCGGCGAAAGTCTGTCGGGAAGACAGGCGGACCTAGCCTGCCGGAAAGTCCGGTCGTGTGTAGGCAAGTCCGTCCGTTCAGAAAAGCCCGCCGGAAAGTCCAGCGGGAAGAACGTCGGACCTAGTTTCACAGAAAGTCCGGTCGTGTGTACGCGGCATAATAGTTGTCCTGTGGATAGATTCTCCCACCTGAGCTGTGGATCTCTGCAGCTCCTCCAGAGTTACCATGGGCCTCTTGGCTGCTTCTCTGATTAATGCTCTACTTGCCCGGCCTGTCAGTTTAGGTGGACAGCCATGTCTTGGTAGGTTTGCAGTTGTGCCATACTCTTTCCATTTTCGGATGATGGATTGAACAGTGCTCCGTGAGATGTTCAAAGCGTGGGATATTTTTTTATAACCTAACCCTGCTTTAAACTTTTCCACAACTTTATACATTACCTGTATGGTGTGTTCCTTGGCCTTCATGATGCTGTTTGTTCATTAAGGTTCTCCAACAAACCTCTGAGGGCTTCACAGAACAGCTGTATTGATACTGAGATTAAATTACACACAGGTGGACTCTATTTACTAATTAGGTGACTTTTGAATTGGTTCCACTAGATTTTAGTTACACTTTTCAGATATTTATTTGTAAAAAAAATGTGAAAACCATTTATCATTTTCCTTCCACTTCACAATTATGTGTTACTTTGTGTGGGTCTATCACATAAAATCCCAATTAAATACATTTACATTTTTGGTTGTAACATGACAAAATGTTGAAATTTTTAGGGGGTATGAATACTTTTTCAGGGCACCACTGTATGTATGTTGTAAGTCTCCTGAAATATGCTGCAATGTTGTACCTTGTATACCCATTTATTATAAATAATATAGGTAATGTGTCATAAAGAAAACGGCCATTGTGTTTAGGTTTGATGTAACTTGTTATGTAACTTACTTGCTACATACTGGTTTTGGGTGGTGAAACTGAATCTGTTTACTCAAAAACTTCCCCATAATTTGTATGTAGCACAGAAGATTAGGAATACTTTATCGAAGCCTGAACATTTCCTTAGGGAAACACATAAGGTCTTATGTACAACACTCAAGACACTTATGCCGCGTACACACGGTCGGACTTTCCAGCAGACTTGGTCCGGCGGACCAGAGTCTGCCGGACAATCCGCCCGTGTGTAGGCTCCGGCGGGCTTTTGAGAAAAAGTCCACCGGACCTAGATTTGAAACAAGTTTTAAATCTTTCCGTCGGACTCAGTTTCTGGCGGAAAGTCCGCTCGTCTGTGTGCTGGTCCAACGGAAAGCCCGCTCGTGTGTATGCTGGTCCAACGGAACAGATACGACGCGAGGGCAGGGTATTGCATTTCGCGCTCGCTGCAATAGGAAAAACAAACTTTCCTATTGCGGCGAGCGCGGGGCATACCAGGCCCTTAGGTCTGGTATGGATTATAAAGGGAAAGCCCCTACGCTGAAAAAACGGCATGGGGTCCCCCCTAAAATCCATACCAGACCCCGATCCGAGCACGCAGCCCGGCCGGTCAGGAAAAGGGGTGGGGACGAGCGAGCGCCCCCCCTCCTGAACCGTACCAGGCCGCATGCCCTCAACATGGGGGGTGGGTGCTTTGGGGGAGGGGGGCGCCCTGCGGCCCCCCCCACCCCAAAGCACCTTGTCCCCATGTTGTTCAGGACAAGGGCCTCTTCCCGACAACCCTGGCCGTTGGTTGTCGGGGTCTGCGGGCGGGGGGCTTATCGGAATCCGGGAGCCCCCTATAATTAGAGGGCCCCCAGATCCCGGCCCCCCCACCCTATGTGAATGAGTATGGGGTACATGGTACCCCAACCCATTTACCTAGGGAAAAAGTGTCAATAATAAAACACTACACAGGTTTTTAGAATAATTTATTTAACAGCTCCGGGGGGGTCTTCTTCCGGCTTCGGGGTCCCTCCGGTTCATCTTCTCCCAGGGTCCGGTTGGTTCTTCTCCGTTCTCTCCGGCCTTTTCTCCCGGTGTTCCAGTTCTTCGGCCGGCTCCTCCGCTGTCTTCAGGTAGCTCTCTTGCCAGTGGAGGTCCGGACTTCTGGGCTTCTTGTCTTCTCTTCTCTACTCCAGATGTTGACACGACGCTCTCTCCGGCTGGACTGCTCTCTGAGGGCTCTGTTCTGACTTATATAGGCGGAGACCCCGCCCCCTTATGATGTCACAGTCCCTGGGCATGCTAGGACTGTGATGTTTTAGGGGGCGTGGTCACTGGGTGATGTTGACCACGCCCCCTAAAACGTCACAGTCCCAGCATGCCCAGGGACTGTGACATCATAAGGGGGCGGGGTCTCCGCCTATATAAGTCAGAACGGAGCCCTCAAAGAGCAGTCCAGCCGGAGAGAGCGTCGTGTCAACATCTGGAGAAGAGAAGAGGGAAGAAGACAAGAAGCCCAGAAGCCCAGAAGTCCGGACCTCCGCTGGCAAGAGAGCTACCTGAAGACAGCGGAGGAGCCGGCTGAAGAACTGGAACACCGGGAGAAGAGGCCGGAGAGAGCGGAGAAGAACCAACCGGACGCCGGGAGAAGAACTGGAGGGACCCCCGAAGCCGGAGGGAGACCCCCGGAGCTGTTTAATAAATTATTTTAAAAACCTGTGTAGTGTGTTTTATTATTGACACTTTTTCCCTAGGTGAATGGGTAGGGGTACCATGTACCCCATACTCATTCACATAGGGTGGGGGGGCCGGGATCTGGGGGCCCTCTTATTATAGGGGGCTCCCGGATTCCGATAAGCCCCCCTGCCCGCAGACCCCGACAACCAACGGCCAGGGTTGTCGGGAAGAGGCCCTTGTCCTCATCAACATGGGGACAAGGTGCTTTGGGGTGGGGGGGCCCCGCAGGGCGCCCCCTCCCCCAAAGCACCCCCCATGTTGAGGGCATGCGGCCTGGTACGGTTCAGGAGGGGGGGGTGCTCGCTCGTCCCCACCCCCTTTGCTGACCGGCCGGGCTGCGTGCTTGGATCGGGGTCTGATATGGATTTTAGGGGGACCCCACAACGTTTTTTTCGGCATAGGGGGTTTCCCTTTATAATCCATACCAGACCTAAGGGCCTGGTATGCCCCGCGACGGGTCTTGCAAGGTGTCAATCTCGCCGCTAAAAGCGGCAAGATTGACTTCCTTTTCTAGCCCCGTCGTACCCAAGTCACGTTCAAAATGAACGGACTCCATGTGTGGGCAAGTCCGTTCATTCTGAAAGTCCGCTGTAACTCCGGCGAAAGTCCATCGGAAAGACGGGCGGACTTAGCCCGCCGGAAAGTCCGGTCGTGTGTGGGCAAGTCCGTCCGTTTTAAAGTCCGGCGCACCTGGCGGACAAAGTCCGTCAAAAAGTGTGCCAGACTAAGTATGCCAGAAAGTCCGATCGTGTGTACGCGGCATCACACTTGCATTACATCACACAATTCTGTTGTTCTTGTGAATTCACTGACTTTACTTTGCAGGCTCTTTAAAGGATAAGTTCACCTTTAGGAACATGTTACACATTCCATCCATTTTTTAGGGTGGAACGTGTAACATGTTCCCAGTGCTGCAGCCGCTTCCCAATCCCCACACTCCCTGTGACAGCAGTATGGGGAGAAGTTCCCTGTACTAGCTGTCATTTTTTGAAATCCACCTCCACCCTCCCATTTGCACTGCATCTTGCTCTAGCCACTTCAATCCTCCCACCACTTTATCACTCCCTGACCACCTCACATCACATCCCTATTTGGCCATCTCACCCGAGCTTCCAGCACATCCTTCCTTGGTCACTTCAGCTTCCAGTCTCGGGACATCCCTCCCCAGCAGGCTTCAACCCCTTGTCACACTGCATCCCTCCCAAGTCTTTACACTCTGCGCTTTTACTTTGACAATTTTCTCCATTCCACAAAAATACCTGTTCTGGATTGAGCACATTTTTGCTAATACTCATAGTGCAGCTTTAAGGAAAAAAGGAAGTTTTTATAGTCCCACTGGTACTCAAGAATGGTGTGCTGACGAAAAATATTACTATTCACTAGTGTATAGCATACTTGAAAAAAACACCTAATTCTTATGCCCTGTACACACGGTCGGATTGTCCGATGAAAAAAGTGCGATCAGGTTGTGTTGTCGGAAATTCCGATCGTGTGTGGGCTCCATCGGACTTTTTCCATCGGAATTTCCGACACACAAAGTTTGAGAGCAGTCTATAAAATTTTCCGACAACAAAATCTGATCGGTTAAATTCCGATCGTGTGTACACAAATCCGACGCACAAAGTGCCACGCATGCTCAGAATAAATTAAGAGATGAAAGCTATTGGCTACTGCCCCGTTTATAGTCCCGACATATGTGTTTTACATCACCGGGTTCAGAACGATCAGATTTTCCGACAACTTTGTGCGACCTTGTGTATGCAAGACAAGTTTGAGCCAACATCCGTCTGAAAAAATTTATGGATTTTGTTGTCTGAATGTCCGATCAATGTCCAATCGTGTGTACAGGGCATTAGACCTCTATGACTAAGCCCCGATAGGTGGGGCGAAACATGTCAGAGGACATAGCGTGTGGAGTTGTGCAAGGCTGAGGCCAGCTTATACATGTTAACCATATAGACTGAATAGGGTTGATGCTAAAGCATTATACCTAAGGCTTATTCTACTCTAACATGAACTACACAACACAATATGCTATATGCACTCTAAAAATAACTTGCACTTTATTTTTCAGCAAATATGCTGCCCATTTCTACAACAGTCACACAGACTGGTTCAGATGGTGTTAAGCATGTGTGGCGGCAACTAGGTGAGGAGTACAAAGACAAGTGTGTCTTGCCAGCACTGGAGAGCTACAGTTCATTGAGGGAACCATGAATGCCAACATGTACTGTGACATACGGAAGCAGAGCATGATCCCCTCTCTTCAGAGACTGGGTCGCGGGGCAGTATTCCAATGTGATAACGACCCCAAACACACCTCCAACCACGACCACTACCTTGCTAAAGAAGCTGAGGCTAAAGGTGATGGACTGGCCAAGCATGTCTCCAGACCTAAACCCTATTGAGCATCTGTGGGGCATCCTCAAATTGAAGGTGGAGGAGCGCAAGGACTCTAACATCCACCAGCTCCGTGATGTCATCATGAAGGAGTGGAAAAGGACTCCAGTGGCAACCTGTGAAGCTCTGGTGAACTCCATGCCCAAGAGGGTTAAGGCAGTGCTGGAAAAAAATGGTGGCCACACAAAATATTGACACTTGGGCCCAATTTGGACATTTTCACTTAGGGGTTTACCGTTTGTTGCCAACGGTTTAGACATTCATGGCTGTGTGTTGAGTTATTTTGAGGGGACAGCAAATTTACACTGTTATACAAGCTGTACACTCACTATTTTACAGTAGCAAAGTGTAATTTATTCAGTGTTGTCACATGAAACGATATAATAAAATATTTACAAAAATGTGAGGGGTGTTCTCATTTTTGTGAGATACTGTAAGTGTAACATTTAAGCTGGGTATACAGTGATCGAAATCCTTGCTGAAGTGGCTGAATTTCTATATGTGTGTAGCTCTCCCTGTTTAACAGAAACCAAACATTGAATTGACTGCTGAGTAGACCTCGTGGAAATTTTCCACTCGATCAGCGGCCGCTGATCCCTACTGCTAGATTACAATGTCCTGGTGCAGGGGAATCCTGCATTCACTTTGCTTCATTGAGCCCACTGGCTGATCCCAGCCGAGCAGGTGGATAACAGGTCCATGTCCGCTCTGGTATGCAGAGCAGACACGGACACAGCCCGTTCTCCTCAAAGGGGCGGTCGGATGGAAACGGACCGCCTGTCTGTTTCTATCCGACTGTCATGTGATCCAATCCACCAGATGAATGGGGAACGGATCCCCAGCTGTCTGTTTTTGGCGGCCCAGATCATATGCCGGCAGGTATCAGTGGACACATGTCCGCTGACATCCACTGCTCCATAGAGAGCTATGGATGGTCTGACCGGGCGGACCCGATTGGAACATTTGAGTTAAAGATATTGAGTGATTAGTGTGTCGAAAGCTGATCCATCAATGACAGATTTTTTTTAAATGAAATGCTTTCTTCTGATAACTGTAATAACTCTCTGTTGCACTTCTATTTACACGCTGAGCCACTAAGAATGCCCAGGGTAAACCTAGAACAATTGGCTTTTACTGTATATGTCTCCCATGTTGTTACAGAACAGAGTAGTGAGCCAGCAGATGAAGCTGGACATACATTATTGATTTATTTTTAGTTCAACCAGCGAGTTGAATGAAAAAAAAAATGCCCCGCTTCCCCCATGTACATACTCAATGTGGATGTGAGAATCCTTCCCATGGTGCT
Organism: Lithobates clamitans; assembly: GCA_037952925.1. Lineage (NCBI taxonomy): Eukaryota > Metazoa > Chordata > Amphibia > Anura > Ranidae > Lithobates > Lithobates clamitans. Next base: position 6,068,399 of record JBBGZY010000135.1, read on the forward strand.
ATTGTGTTCTGATGGCAGGAAGACGTCCATGCCCTCAGAATACACTGATCAGCACTGCTGGCTATAGGTTTGGGCTTTAAAAATACTTTAAAGAAGGGCTTCACTACCCCCATATTTTTTTCTACCCCCTCTTACCTTTTTTGCTGTGTTACCTTCAAAAAACATATTTAGATGCCCAGTAAATCCAACTTTGCCCTGCTGTGATCAGCTGCTCCGTTGCCACAAGCTGATTCCTTCGCCAATGTTTTCCCTTCCTATATCAATAAGAGCCGACTGTCTCTTCCAGCTTCTTGTAGCCAGCCTCTGATGATGTGACACTAGGTCCACACTGTAGACACTGTACGTCCCGCTCCTGCAGCCTCCTGGGATATGTAACAGGGATGTCACAGAAAGATGCAGGAGAGGGGAAACGTCATTCTCACTTAGCTGACAATGGAGGCAGAGGGTGGGCCAGAGGAAAACAAAAAAAATATAAAGTAGCCAAGTAGATTGTCCCTTTATAGCCTAACTAAAAAAAAAATATCCCTTGCAGTAGGGCTGCACTGCTTGTGGCTTGATACAACCGGAAGTGAGAGTGGGTACCTGTCAAAACCAGGTACCTGCACCTCCCCCCCCAAAAAAAAGTAGAAAAAAATGGGGAGGAGGGCATAAAGCAGAAATTCCCCTGTAGGTCACTTTCATACAAGAGATCCGATTAGGTCTGGCTGTCCATTTTTCAGCTGCACTCGATCAGACCCGCCATTCTCCTCTTTGGAGTGCCGGATGTAAACAAACTTGTGTCCATTTACACCCAGCTACCTCCGGGTCCTACCTGATCCAGCAAAAAAAAAAAGGGATCTAGCCGGTGTGAAAGGAGCCTTACAGAGAAATTCCACTTTAAAGCGGAGCTCCACCCAAAAGGGGAAGCCCCACTTGTTCAAACCCTACCCCCTCCACTGCCACATTTGGCACTTTTTGGGGGGGAGCAGGTACCTGGTTTTATCAGGTACCTGCTCTCACTTCCTGGTAAGATCGCTGCACAGCGATCTACATCATGTCCGGCCCCTCCTCCTTGCCCCCGCTGCCTTCTGGGACCTGTCTGTGTCTCAGAAGATTGCGGAACCATTCAGAAAGTGCGACTCTTGCATGTGCAGTAGGAAACCGGCTGTGAAGCCTGAAGGCGTCACTGCCAATTTCCCTTACTTGTTATGCCAGCGCCTGCACCTGAGTCTGATTGACGAATCGGCTTGGGGTGCCGACATTGCAGGATCCCTGGACAGGTAAGTGTCCTTATAGTAAAAGTTAGCAGCTACAGTATTTGTAGCTGCTGACTTTTAACTTTTTTTCCCCAGACTGGAACTATGCTTTATACATACATTTATTGGAAGAGCCGTCATTGCCCTCTTGGGGATGCACAAGTGTTCTATGCATACCTGTGCAGGCGGTCTCATTCATGTCTATTGGGATGTAGCGGCTGCACAGACACAGCTACAGGTCCAAGCTGTACAGGTGCGTGTCCCCAAACACAGTTAGTGTGTGTTTGGGGACACACACTTGCATGACTGTCAAAACTGAGACCAGTGGCTGCGTCCCAATAGCCATGAATGGGATATGTGCTTGGGAATGTTACATAATTGTGATGTATGCTTAATGCCGGAACTAAAGTCCCTCTGTCACAAACAGTGAGCAGGCAAAAGGATGTGCCTGCCCGCTGTCTTCTCCAGCATGTATGGGCAGCACAGTGGCTACAGTGCCTTGAAAACATATTCATACCCCCAGGGCAGGACTTAGGATGGTGGGGGCCCCTGGGCTTGAGTGACTTTCGGGCCCTACCTTCTATACATATGCACAGCTCTATAAAACAGAAATAGAAAAGTACAAGGTGCGTCAGACTCAGTGCAGTATTAAAGAACTAATGTTTAATTGGAAAAGACAAAACAGCCAAATGGCTACTCACAAAAGTAGATAATATATAAATGTATAAGTGGGGGATACTGTACTGGTATTCGTTCTGGGTCCACGATTAATAAAAGCAATAAAAATGGATAAAATTATAATTACCGTATTTATCGGCGTATAACACGCGCCGGCATATAACACGCACCCCAAGTTTAGGAGGGAATTTTAGGGAAAAAAACTTTTAGGAGGGAAGTTTAAGGAAAAAAACATTTAAATTCCCCTCAATGCAGCTTATCAGTGTCCATCTGCAGCCTTGTCAGTGTCATTGCAGTCTTGTCAGTGTCAGTGTAGCCTTGTCAGTGTCAGTGTAGCCTTGCCCCAGTGTCATTTGCAGATTTGTCAGCGTAGCCTTCCTCCAGTGTCATTGCTGCCTTGTCATTGCAGCCTTTCAGTTTAAAAATGGCGCCGCGGAGATACAGAGCCGGATGTCCTGTGTATCTTGGTGGCTTTTGACGGCTTTCGGCGGCTTTCGGATGCTCTCGGCGGCTTTCTGGGGCTTTCGGCCGCTCTTGCGGCTTTTGGCGGCTTTCGGCAGCTCTCGGAGGCTTTCAGTGGCTTTCGGACGCTCACGGCGGCTTTCGGAACAGGCGGGGCTGGCAGGGCCCATGGGCTTGAGCCCAGTCAAGCCCAATGGAAAGTCCGGCCCTGCATACCCCTTGAAATTTTCCAAATGTTGTCATGTTTGTCATGTTACAACCAGTGGCGATTGGTGGTTTCTTTTTTTTGGAGAGGTGGCAAACAACCACCCTCCCGGTCGGCCGGCAGCACCATCCTATTAGAGCCTCTTGCTCTAATCACGTGCTTCAAAAAAAAAAATCCATTGGAATCCACGTGTCCGGTGCCCTGCATGTAGATTAAGGGGCCAGGCGCCCCTAATGGATGGGCCGCCACTGGTTACAACTAAAAACATAAATGTATTTTATTGGGATTTTATGTGATAGACCAACACAAAGTGGCACATAATTCTGAAGCGGAAGGAAAATGAATGTTTTTCTAAATTCTTTTACAAATATATATGTGAAAAGCGTGCATTTGTATTCAGTCCCTTTACTCTGATACCCCTAACTAAATCTAACTAAATAACTAAAGTGGAACCAATTGCCTTCAGAAGTCACCTAATTAGTAAATAAAATGTGTAATTTAATTTCAGTATAAATACAGGTGTTCTGTGAAGCCCTCAGAGGTTTGTTAGAGAACCTTAGTGAACAAACAGCATCATGAAGGCTAAGGAACACACCAGACAGGTCAGGGATAAAGTTGTGAAGAAGTTTAAAGCAGTGTTAGGTTATAAGAAAAAATATCCCAAGCTTTGAACATCTCACGGAGCACTGTTCAATCCATCATCCGAAAATGGAAAGAGTATGGCACAAAAGCAAACCTACCGAGACATGGCCGTCCACCTAAACTGACAGGCCGAGCAAGGAGAGCATTAATCAAAGAGGCAGCTAAGAGGCCCAAGGTAACACTAAAGGAACTGCAGAAATCCACAGCTCAGGTGGGAGAATCTGTCCACAGGACAACTATTAGTCGTGCACTCCACAAATGTGGCCTTTATGGAAGTGTGGCAAGAAGAAAGCCATTGTTGAAAGAAAGCCATAAGAAGTCCTGTTTGCAGTTTGTACATAGTTGCCAACATTGTCAAAAAATTTATGGGGACATTTTTTTGTCTGTAGGCAAAGTCGTTTTATAATTAGGGGGCGTGACATTCATTTGTAGGCAGGCCGTAGTGGGGGTAGGAAAATGCAACGCGCGAAGCCACGTGGTTTAAATGAAATATGGCTTAAACTAAATATGGCTTAACGTGGCTTAAAAGGGGCGTGGCTCAATCGAGTGTGGTTTGAGTCTGAGATGAATGATGGATGGAGGGAGAAAGAGAGAAAGAAATAGGGAGGGAAGGAGAGAGAAGGAAGGAAAGAAAGAGGGATGGAGGGACAGTAGGCCCAGATCCTACACCACAATAGAAATATATGTATTCCATAAAGTTTAACAGTCAGCAGATGAAGATACTCCAAACACCCTCCTTACATCAGGTGTCCCCAGCAGAGTCCCTCCTTACATCAGGCATTCCCAGCAGAGTCCCTCCTTACATCAGGCATTCTCAGCAGAGTCCCTCCTTAAATCAGGTGTCCCCAGCAGAGTCCCTCCTTACATCAGGCATTCCCAGCAGAGTCCCTCCTTACATTAGGTGTCCCCAGCAAGTCCCTCCTTACATCAGGTGTCCCCAGAGGAGTCCCTCCTTACATCAGGTGTCCCCAGCGGAGTCCCTCCTTACATCAGGTGTCCCCAGCGGAGTCCCTCCTTACATCAGGTGTCCCCAGTGGAGTCCCTCCTTACATCCCGCCTTACAGCTCCTTTTGGTCTCAGTGCTATTTACAAAAGACCAGCTCTTGGAGGCGGAAGGGAAGAACCAAGAGGCGGAGCCTGGGTTCTTGGCCTTGATCAGATTCAAGGTTCAGATGCAGTTCAATACATTATTTCTGCCATACTTCTCTTAAAATAAGTTTGTTGTCTAGATGGGTTTGTAAATAGAATGAAATGTAAACTAGATTCTGTTTAAGGAGAGGACACTCAGCAGCTGTTTACACATCTGGACACAGGAGCACTAGTGTGGGACAAACACCCTTTTTATTAGGGGGCCCACACAGGTGCTCCAGTGAATACTATAGGGGTGTCTCCATCTGTGAAGCTTGGACAAAACAGGTAAGTATTCAAGCTTGACAAAGGACAAAAATATTTCTTCATCTTGGAACTCTGCCAAAGGAGACAATTGTACCCCACTTCCAAGCAATGTTTCATATTCCTATTTCTGGCCTCAAATATCTGTGCTAAGTATAACTATATATTTTTACATAGGAGAGAAAAGACTCGGAGGACACCACTCATCAGAGGAGACCACAGACCCCCCACCTCCGGAAGAAGGGGAAATCCCCCAAATCCAACCAGAGGAGAAGGAGGGAGACGTTATAGAAATTGTCACCACAAAAGGTGAGTGTCTGCGACCACAGCCTCAGGTAAGAGATGGATGCCGGCATATTTATAATACATGGTGTGTTTTTTTTGTTTTTTTTGTTTTAGGTGATCGTGATGTTGTGGAAGAGGAATGTAATTTCACAAGTGAAAGTGCCCAGATCCTCATTGGGGAGATAATGGGGTGTAATAGGGATTTAGAAAACATAAAGCAAAACATCAATGATGTTCAAAACAAAATGAAGAACATCATTGATGTTTTAGGGAGAATATAAAACACCCAGAATTCCCTAACTTATTGCAGGTTTATTGTTGTTTTTAGGACAAATTTTTGACATATTATAGAAAAGCCACATATTTGAAGATGCACACAGTGTGTCAACATGTGCTATTTGCCATCACGGGAGATCAATGTACGCGTTTTGTGGGTGCAACCCCTTCCTCAATAATAAAGTAGCTGAGAGGAAGGGGTTGCACCCACAAAACACGTCCATTGATCCCCCATGATGGCAGCTAGCACATGTTGACATTAGGCAATTTGTGTGCATCTTCAAAATTTGGCGCAACGCATTATCAAACACAGTTTATAAATACTCATGTCTGATATTGCCTTCACATTTTTTATAAAAGTTGAACTTTGTAAGTTCCAGAGTTGTGTATTTTTTATGCTTTAAAACATGCCTGTTTTACCTTAAAAGGCAATTTCTACTTATTATTAATGTGACCTAAAAAATGTTATACAACAAACATGTTTATTTGTTCAAAAACCCTTTTAGAAACGCACATGTGATTGTGCTTTGATTAAAAAGATTGATAATTAACAATGTGTGGCTTCTTCTTTCAATGCTCAAAAGCATTTTTGGAGTAAAGTTGTTGTTTTCAGTGACAATGGGGGTTATTTACTAAAGGCAAATCCACTTTGCACTACAAGTGCAGTTTCAGTGCAGTATCAAGTGCACTTGTAGTGCAAAGTGTATTTTCCTTTAGTAAATAACACCCAACAGTGCTTTATAATTTTACACAATCACGCCATTTTCAGGACTCCCCAAATTTCGGTCATGGTGTTGAAAATTATTAATATTTTTGTGAGTAATGCATTACATACATTCACAAAAATACAAGGTGTGTGTGTAGCAGACCCACAACATAATAATAATAGTTAGCCAAAGAAGAGATTGTCACTTCATGTGTCAACGAAATTTAGTTTGCACTGTTGAAGAAAAAGGCCAAAAAATTAGACCATTAATAAAAGATAACCAAGGAGACAGTTAAAAGAAAGGCAAGCAGTAAATCAAAGCAAATATTTGTTCAGTTTAAAATATATCTTTATTTTAAAAATGTCTCAGACATTGTCTGGCATATCGATGGCCCCCCTACCCGCAAAGTATTCCATGTATCTTATACGGACCTTGCGGGCACTCTGGAGGGGGGGGGCAAGCCAGGGCGGCCAGCTTCAAGCGCCGTCAGGGTTGGTTCATTAATATTAATTCCGGCCTCAGGCCCAACTGAGCCAGCGTAGTTCCAAGAATTTCTCCTTATAAAGTTGTGGAGAACACAGCAAGACAGGATGATGTGATTGAGTTTATATTCCGCCATGTGTATCGGTGTAAGAAATAGGCGGACCCGGCTGGCCATTATTCCAAACGTGTTCTCCACCACTCTTCTGGCTCTGGCCAGCCGGTAATTAAAAACCCTCTGGTCTGGGGTGAGGTTCCTCATAGGGAATGGGAAAATAAGATGGTCCCCCAACGCAAACGCTTCATCCGCAACGAAGACGAATGGGAGTCCTTCCGCATTGTCTTCTAATGTGGTAAGCCCAAGCTGCCATTCTGGAGATGCCTGTAGAACTCCGTCTGGGCGATGACTCCACCATCTGAAATCCAGCCATTCTTCCCCACGTCCACATACAGGAACTCGTAAGTAGCCGACACCACCGCCAACATCACAATACTTTTGAACCCCTTGTAGTTGTAATAGTATGACCCTGAGTTGGGGAATGGGATGATGTGGACTTGTTTCCCATCAATTGCCCTGACGCAGTTGGGAAAGTCCCACCGCTGGGCAAAGTGAGAGGCCACAGTCTGCCATTCCTGTGGGTTGGAAGGAAACTGTGGAGACAAACAAGAAAAAAAAAAATCATCTTGCACATAAACATTGAAAGCAGATTAGACACAAACATTCTTGGCCAACATCAGTATAACATTTATTTTAGGGAGTATTTAAAGACAAAGGTATAAGGTCCACCTATCAGATTCCTCCCCCCCTCTCATGGGCCATTTGAAAAAAATTTTTGGGGGGGAGATGTTTTGGACAGGTAACCCTCTCCACTTCGTTGAGAGATGAATGCCTGAATAATGTGTATTACTTTGGCCAGCCCCTCCTTACTTACACTATTGGCAGCCCACTGGACAGGTAAGAATTGTCATAATACAAAGATATAAATACACACTGTACACATTTTAGCACATTTTTACATTCTGCTCTTACCTATCAAGATAATAATAGGATATAAAAACTTTAAACAGTACCATTTGAAAGTATTCAGGCGGGCCCTTGCGCTACATGCTTTGGGGAATTCATCCATAAATCTGACCATAAAAGAGGTGGGTATAGTGTGTATGGGTTTGGCAAAGTCAGCAGAGGATTGGTATCAGCTGACTTAGCAGTTGGGGGGGAGGGAGGGTTCCAAATGATTTTGGGACCCCCCCCAAAAAAACCTCTGGCACTCTGCCTGAATGCAAAGCACAAATAACATGTTTACACATTTTAGGGGTTGTTTAGGGTAAAGCATATGGAGCTGACAAAATACATTGTTAAGTGACTAGACGAGGTGGATATAGGCCCAGGAGAGCATGCTGGGGAGGTTAGTGAAGGCAAATATGTATGAAGGCCAAATATTTTTTTTTTAAAAACCAGCATGCATGAGGACAAAGGGGACATTCACAGCATATTACAATCATGGTAATTAGGGAATGAGGAAAGAAATACAATACATTATCAAGCATTAAATACAATAAATTGTGATGTTAAAGGATAAAAATCTTACCTTAATATAGTCCTTCTGCAGGACCTGAATGATGGCAGTACAGGTCTCTGGGATAATGATCCCCAGAGTCTGGGGGAAGATGCCTGTCGAGAACCTGAGGTCCTTCAGGCTTCTCCCCGTCGCCAAGTACCGCAACGTGGCGACTAGCCTCTGCTCTGGAGTGATGGCTTGCCTCATGCAGGTATCCTGCCTGCTGATATAAGGGGTCAGCAAAGCCAACAAACGGTGAGAAACGAGGTCCGTCATCCTGAGAAAGTTCCTGAAATCGTCAGGATTATTCTCACGGATCTCATGGAGCAAAGGCATGTGACAGAATTGGTCACGCTGGAGCAACCAATTCTTGGTCCATGAACTCATCCTCGCCCTGTTCATGGACTGGGCTTGTGTCAAAGTAAGAACCCCAACACCAAGCCCCTGCAGAGCACGAACTCTATGATGAGTACGTACACGCAACATGGCTAGAAAACGGTCGGCTGGTCAGAACGAAGTAACAGAACTCACTGAAGAACAGCAAGGCCTGTGAAGAGCGACCTGAAAATCAGCAACGAACGGACAAGAACACACAGATAAATCAATAGGAACTCAACCAGAGCTACAAAGAAATGGTATAGATCAAAGCATATTTATGTGTTAAAATGGCCCAGTCAATGTCGAGACCTAAGACCCCTTTCACACTGAGGCAGTTTTCAGGCGTTTTAGCACTAGAAATAGCCTCTAAATAGCGCCTTGAAAACCGCCTCCGATTAATTTCAGTGTGTCTTTTCACACTGGGGTGGTGCACTTGCGAGACGTTAGGAAAAGTCCAAAGTAGCCTGTAGCAAAAGACGCAGGAATAGGCGCAGGGCTGGCATGACAGGGTAGCAGGGCCAGCTTGCCAATTAAGGGTTAACTGGGTGTTTTGAGTTGGTCAGAGTAGAGGGGGTGGCCAGAATAGCATGCAGTATAGTTAGAGAGGGGCCAGTGACTGGTGGTCACTCGGAGGTCACCGGACGAAGAAACAGCTTCTCTGCTCCTGCCTTCTTCTACACACTTGCCTGTGAGTAATATGGCCGTGATGGATGGATTCCTGGCCCAACTAAAAGCAGCTGCTGCTTCTAAGGGTGCTGCTTGGCTGCATCAGCAGATTGCCTCTCTGGCTAGAGGGGAGTCTGCAGCAGCCGGAGAGTCTGGGGGCCGACATGCTCGGAGGTCTCGGCCTCCGGAGCGCTTTCCACCCCCCTCCACCCCCCCGAGCTCAGCGGCAACATGGGAGCCCCCTTGCAAGGAACCCTCCAGCGTCATCGGCTTGGCCATCCACTCAGACGCCAGCGCCAGCGCTAGCGCTGGGAGGAATCTCCGACGGAGGCGGAGTTTGTCAGGCAGGGAGCGCGGTGCTTCCCCCCCAGTCCTGCCTGCTTGGCGAGGGAGACAGGAATGAGCAGTCGTCTCTCCTAGTGATGTTCCGGCCAGGGAGGCGGCTTGGCGTGGGAGAGACCACTCGTCTAGCGCCGGACAGTCGTGAAAAGCGGCCGGCGGCCATCTTCCAACAGATGGGCGGGTCCTCGGGTAGGGGGCGGAGCCAGGCGCGTTCCCCCCTCAGACGGCCGAAAAATGTGCTGGCAAGAAGGCCCAGAGATCGAGGGGTGCAGCGGGAGCTGGAGCACGGCACACACCAGGTGCTGGGACAGGCACTTCCAGATCTGGGGTTGGCGCCTCTGCGACTGTCATCCCTGCGGAGGCAGGGCGGCTTGATGCGACATTCAAACGATCTGAGGGTGAGTTGTCCAGCTCAGAGGATGACGGAGTGCCCAAACGAACAGCGGCGGTGGATTCAGGACGGGTGGCTGTGGGACCCTCTCCTGTGCAGCCTGGTAAGTCCAGTACTAACCCCTTTCTTCTTTGCAGGCAGTGTTGGGCTGGGGGTACAGGGGGGCTGGGAGTATCCCCCCCCACTCACAGTATTGTTGCCTGCACCCGCACTCCACTCAGCGGACCGGGCTTATGCTGCGTTAGGCTCTGGGGGTGAGTTACAACAACTATTGACGGGTTTGCGCATGTTAGTGCAACAGTTTGATGTAAGTGCTGTTTCTTTTTCCCTAGTCTCTGGGTGGGTTCCTGACCGGACGGGGGCCTTATCCACCCCGGTTTGGGGGTCGGTAGTGGATGTTATGGGTTCGGCAGAGGGGGCAGGGTCGGGGGCTCTGGAGGGGGGTCCAGCCTCCAGCAAGGATGATACAACAAAGGAGTCGAGTAAGGTTATGGACACCATTTGATTGGCTGACGCCGCCAAGTGTGAGGTATATGTATGTTTTGAGGGTCCTTTGGGGGCGCTGCTCAAACCGGAGAGGTGAGCATGTGGAAATTTTTTCCTTGCTGCCGCTGGAGAAGTTCTACTTGGACCGGGTGAAACCGGATGAGTTGAAAGAGGAGGAGGAAGAAAAGCGTTGTTATCGCCTTATTCCTCGCTCCTTTGTTAACTGGCTACAGGCATTCACTATTCTAGCGTTGCTCGCGCTCTTTTGTTACTTGGATGCCATTGGGGAGGCTCAGAGGGTTACGGGGGTCAGGCGTGGCTCCGGTAGATGAGCAATTTTGCCAGCGAAAAGCCGTCCGCCCCTCCCTGCTCTGGGACCACAAGGACATCAGCTTATGGATGAAGCTTATGTCTTCGGCCTCTACATCGTTTTTTCCCAACAGGGCTGGAAGTTCGGATGCCCCGGGACAGCCAGCCCCCAAAAGAAAAGGGGTGTGTTGGCAGTACAATGAAGGGGTGTGCAGGTTTGTAAACAGTTGCTGTTCAAACATGAGTGCTCCGGCTGCGGGGGCAGCCACATTCTGTCCCGATATTTTAAACAGGGAAAAGGCCGTTACGGAGACACTTTGAGAAAAAGGGACGACTCCAGTGAGGGTGAAAAGGATGTTTCCTTTTCTAAATACGTACGCGGATCGGGCGGCTGCCCGGCTCCTTGAATTGGGTTTTACAGGGGTTTTAGGATTCCGTGCTCACTCTCACGCATACCCCCAGTGTCAAAAGATCTGCGTTCGGCCCTGCAACATCTGGATGTGGTTTCTGAGGAACTATCCAAGGAAGTGACGTTGGGGCGCATGAGTGGCCTCTTCCCATTTCCCCCGTTACCAGATTTAGTGGTTTCACCATTGGGGGTGGTCCCCAAAAAAGAGCCCCACAAATTTCGACTGATTCATCACCTGTCCTTCCCAAAAGGGGGGTTGGTTAATGACGCAATCGACCTGGGTGCTTGTTCTGTAACGTATACATCCTTTGATGCCACGGTGTTCTGGGTCCGGCATTACGAACAGGGTGCAATCATGGCAAAAACGGATGTGGAAGGGTCCTTTTGGCTGTTGCCGGTCCACCCGCAGAGTTTCTACCTCTTGGGGTGTCAGTGGCAAGATGCCTTTTATGTGGACCGATGTCTGCCTATGGGCTGTTCGATCTCATACTCCCTGTTTGAGTCCTTCAGTTCATTCATGGAATGGGTGGTGCAGGATGTGTCAGGTATCAATTCCATCATTCATTATCTGGATGAATTTTTGTGCGTGGGCCCTCCTTCCTCTAGGTTGTGTGGTATCTTGCTGGCCACTCTACAGCATATTTTGGAAAGCTTTGGTATACAACTGGTGCCTGACAAGACTGTCGGCCCAGTGGTCGAGCTTAGCTTTCTGGGTATAGTTATAGATTCACAGGCGCTGGAATGTCGGTTGTCGGATAACAAGTTACTTGCCCTGCAGGATAGGTTCCACGTGGTGGTGGGTAAGCGCAAGATTCAACTGCGACAGCTACAGTCCCTGTTAGGAAAGTTGAACTTTGCACAGAGGATCATGCCCATGGGGTGAGTGTTTTGCCGCCAATTATCGGCTGCGACGGCAGGTGTCTCTTCCCCAAAATATTTCATTACGCTGACTAGGGGTCACAGGGAGGACTTGCGCGTGTGGCATGTTTTCCTAAATTCTTTTAATGATCACTGTGGATGGATGGGCCGGTGAGTAATTTAGATCTGGAATTTTACACCGATGTGGCTGGGTCGTCAGGATATGGTGCCTTTTTCGGGGGAAGATGGAGTGCAGACAGCTGGTCGGAGGATTGGCGGGGGGCGGGGTTTCTCAAAAACCTGGTTCTGCTGGAACTATTTCTAGTGATTGTCGCAGTGGAGATCTGGGGTGAGTTCTTTCGAGACCGGAAGATCTGTCTACATTGTGACAGTCTGGGGGTGGTTCAGGTCATTAATCAAGTGGCGGCTGCCTCGGCTCCAGTGGTATGCCTGTTGCAGCACCTGGTGTTACGCTGTCTGCAATTAAATGTTTTTTTTTTTCCACAAAAGTTTATTGAAACATAAGTAGAAAATACATAAACAAGTGTATTACAAGTAATCATGAATAACAGCAATTAAGGAAGTGTACAAGAAATAATATGCATTGTTAATCCAATCAGAGTTGTATATATTGTTATCCATATTAGCTAGAAAGAGATCAGGTGGTGGATAATCTAAAAGATATGTATTTTATATGAATTACCCAGTCTAGTCTCCATCCTTAGGACTAGTAGTATACGAGTACAGAAATAGCTTATAAACATTGGATTAAATACCAATTAGTATATGAGTCTGATTGAGATGTCGTGGTAGAGCGTTTCATAATAAGATCAGAAATTAACAGGTTAAAGACACTTCTCGTGAGTATATAAGTAGATTTATTATATAGTTATAATAAAGTATTGGAGCACTTTATTTCTGTATAAGTAAAACTGGTAGAATTGTGGTCATCGGACCTCTAACAATCGTACGAAATTAGTGAAGTACATCCATCAGTAGTTCTTGAAAAATCAGGGACAAGAAGGGATGTCGAAAATGGAATTCCCTCAAAGGGAAGTTAAGTGTATCAGAGAATGGTAAGGAAAAGTAAAAGGATAGTATACATTTAAATGTTTTTATGTATGCAGTGCATATTCCAGAAACACAGTAGCTGATGCTTTGTCCTGGTTTTCTTTGGGACAGTTTCAGGGAGTTGGCACTGGGAGCGGAGCAACACGGGTATTTTATCCGCTTGACTTATGCAAAAGGAGTGTCTGTTTCAGCAATGGACCGCAAGATAGCGGGTTTAGCTTTTTGGTTCAACCTAATGGGGGGTTATGATTTTACAAAAGCATTTATGGTTAGGCAGGCCTTGAAGGGGTATAGAAGAGGTAACAAGAAAAAGGACAGTCGGTGCCCTGTCACTTTCTCTATGTTACAGCAGTTGATTATTCAGGTAAGTTTGGTATGTGATTCTAGCTATGAAGCATGTTTGTTTAAGGTGACATTCACACTGGCATTCTATGGAGCTTTTAGGGTGGGCGAATTGGTTAGTCCCTCTAGAGTGGCTCAAGGGGGACTTTTGGTAGGTGATATGCACTGTGGAAGTACTTCGGTGGCGCTGTTTCTTCGACGGTACGAGACGGACCGGTTGGGGAGGGGTAAGTATATTTATGTTTATGTGGTCCCTGGGTTTTCCATTTGCCCGGTAGCTGCAGTTCGGGAGTATTTGGGCATCCGCCCAGCGGTTGGGGTATCCTTTTTAGTGCACCAGGACGGGTTGTCTTTATCCGTGTTCCAGTTTGGCTCAGTGTTTCGCAGATGTTTGCGGGAGGTGGGTCATGACCGCCGGGCCTATTCTTTACATTCCTTCTGTATCAGGGCTGCCACTGAGGCCGCCTGGTGGGGATTGGAGACTTCAGTGATAAAGCGTATTGGGTGTTGGGAATTTGACCGGTTCAAGCTTTATATACGCCCCTATTTGGTGCAGGCCACATAGGTTTATATTTGCTGTGTTATGTGCTGGCCATTACATGTTGGTTATGTTATTTCTATGTTCCGAATTTTTCTTTTCAGGTGATGCGGTCAGTCATGGGACACTCTTATGTGTATTGGGGGGCAAAACGGGCGGATGTTCAGTTAGGAGTCAGTTAGGAGTCCCTAGGGAGGTGGCCATGGTCCATTGGATTGGGGTCCCAGGTATGTTATGGAGCAGGGTTTTGCCAGAAATACATAAATATGCTCGCCTGGATCGCGCCCTGGGTGTCTTGGTGTTGCACGTTGGTGGCAACGATTTGGGAATTAGGTCTATGCGGTATTTGATTAGGGACATAAAATTTGATGTCCTTCGCATTCGCACAGATTTTCCCCATACCCTCGTTGTGTGGTCGGACAGGGTAGGCCGCACTGCTTGGAGCTGGGCTAGGTCGGTGGACAAGGTTAGCAAAGCCCGCATAAAAGTTAATAAGGAGGTGGGCAGGTTAGTTGCTCGCAACGGTGGATTCCTGGTTAGGCACCGGGAGTTGGAGGTTGAGACTAGTCAGTACTTAAGAGGGGACAGCGTACACCTTAACGCAGTAGGTATTGATTTTTGGTGCTTGGGTCTGCAGGACGGCATCCAAAGAGCCTTGCGTTTTTTGGGGCGTCCACAGGTGTAAGGTTTCACATCTGCAAGCTGTGGCGGTTGAGATCTTTGGAAGCCTTCTAAATTAAGACCAGTATGTCATAGTGGGGAACCATCTTGGTCTGGCAATACAGAGTAGCAGGGCCAGCTTGTCAATTAAGGGTTAACTGGGTGTTTTGAGTTGGTCAGAGTAGAGCGGGTGGCCAGAATACCATGCAGTATAGTTAGGGAGGGGGCAGTGTCTGGTGGTCAGTCGGAGGTCATCGGACGAAGAAAAAGCTCCCACCCTCCCACCCTGTTGTTTGTATCATATTTGGAACGTTTGGCTTTATTGTTGTATGTTATAGCAGTTGAGATCTTTGGAGGCCTTCTAAATTAAGACCAGTATGGCATAGTGGGGAACCATCTTTGTATAGGATCCTCGGGAAGATGCCAGTTAACCGAGGTTTAACTGGGCATTAGGATATGGGTATCAGCGTTGGAAGTTGAAGAGTTGGTATTGTCCCCGAGTCGGCGTGCTGCGACTGGGGACCTGGTGTGTCACGCTGATACGATATAAATTTGGGGTCCTTCCAGTGCCTTCAAAGATCTACAACATGGTTACGATTGATCTGAAAAGTATTGTTTGTAAATAATATGTTTATGGTTTATTGTTAATAAAATGGCTGGTACGGCCAAGTCTACTCCAAAAGGGTGTTGTCTGGTTATTTAAGATGGTAACATAATAGTAAGGTATATGAAAAGGTATCAGGACAGCTTGCATCTGTCTTACCATAGTTATGCAAGCAGCATCTTTGGGGCGGTTTGGAAGCACTGTAAGCAGTGCTCCCAAAATGCCCTGCCCATTGAAATGGAATGAGTGTTTTTAACCCCTTCTTTGGGGGTTAAAAGCACCCCGCTAGCAGCTGAAAAGCACCGCTAAAATGAGCGGCACTTTAGCGCTAACGCGGCCATGGCGCAGTGTGAAATGGGTCTAAATCCAATTGGGAATCTGTGGCAAGACTTGAAAATTGCTGTTCACAGACGCTCTCCATCCAATCTGACAGAGCTTGAGCTATTTTGCAGAGAAGAATGGGCAAAAATTTCACTCTCTAGCTGTGCAAAGCTGGTAGAGACATACCTAAAAGACCTGCAGCTGTAATTGCAGTGATAGATGGTTCTAGAAAAGATTGACTCAGGGGGGCTGAATACAAATGCACGCCACACTTTTCACATATTTGTTTGTAAATAAATTTGAAGACCATTTAATCATTTTCCCTCCACTTCACAATTATGTGCCACTTTGTGTTGGTCTATCACATACAATCCCAATAAAATGCATTTACGTTTTTGGTTGTAACATGACAAAATGTGGAAAATTTCAAGGGGTATGAATACTTTATCAAGGCACTGTAAGTGGTTAGCACTTTTGCCTAGCAGCACTAGGGTCGTCTGTTTGAATCCCAACCACAGCACTATCTGCCTGGAGTTTTCATGTTCTTCCTGTGCCTGTGTGGGTTTCCTCCAGGTACTCCGGTTTCCTCCCACACTCCAAAGACTTGCTGGTAGGTTAATTGGCTCCCGTCTAAATCGGCCCTAGTATGTGGATGTATAAATGAGAGTTAGGGACCTTAGATTGTAAGCTCTTTGAGGGCAGGGACTGACATGAATGTTCAATATACATATGTAAGGCACTGTGTAAATTGATGGCACTATACAAGTACCTGTAATATATATATTGAGAGTGACATCATCCTCAGCCAGCCAATGAATATGGTGGAAGACCAACACATAGCAGAAGAGACCAGTGAGGGATGGGACGGTTGGAATGAAGGTAAGTTTAGTTTGGTTGTAACCATTTCCTGCCTGGCCTATAGACAAATGATGGCTGGACGGGACACACACCATTCCCATGGGCCACGCTGGAGCATGATCTGTCACCTGCTGTGTCCGATCAGTGTACTGGCCGCTGCCAGTACCATGTGATCACTGTGAATGATCACATGACAAGTGTAGACATTCGTGCCATTCATTGTGTATTATTGTGTTGATCGCTGTGATTGGCCCTGTCTGTACCATTTGATCACTGTAACCAATCACAGTCCATCTGTGCCATGTGATTAGCTGTGGCCAATCACAGCTAACCCCAATAGTAGACACTGAATGAATCGATTTTATTCAGTAAAAATGGTTGCTTAAAACAGGAAAATTCACTGGTACAAGCAATCATAGTGTGTAAAGAAAAAAAATCCTGATCACTTCCCCAGAGTAGTACAGTGTTGCTATGGTAACACTGTATTGCTCTGGTCAGAGTGTGCTAAAAAAATTGAAAGGTATTTAGTAAGAGGCATGGCGGTTTTTTGAAGTGGTCATTTTTTGTCACAATTTTTTGGAAATGAGAAGAAATTAAAAAAAAATGTTTTTCACAATTTTGTTTTCATATACTGTCTCCTGCAATGGTGACAGCATGTAAAAAAAAATTGTGAATGTTTTTGTTAGGTTCTTCATTTCCAAAAAATTGTGACAAAAAATGACCACCTCAAAAAACCGCCATGCCTCTTACTAAATACCTTGGGCTGTCCAGAAAGGGTAATTTGTACTGTCCTAGTGTTATCGGGTGTCAAGAAATGAGATAGGCTATCAGTACATCAGGATTGATTGATTTTCAAATACAGTATCTCACAAAAGTGAGTACACCCCTCACATTTTGGTAAATATTTTATTATATCTTTTCATGTGACAACACTGAATTAATTACACTTTGCTACAATGTAAAGTAGTGAGTGTACAGCTTGTATAACAGTGTAAATTTGCTGTCCCTGCAAAATAACTCAACACACAGCCATGAATGTCTAAACCATTGGCAAGAAAAGTGAGTAAACCCCCAAGTGAAAATGTCCAAATTGGGCCCAAGTGTCAATATTTTGTGTGGCCACCATTTTTTTCCATCACTGCCTTAACCTTCTTGGGCATGGAGTTCACCAGAGCTTCACAGGTTGCCACTGGAGTCCTCTTCCACTCCTCCATGATGACATCACGGAGCTGGTGTATGTTGGAGACCTTACGCTCTTTCACCTTCCATTTGAGAATGCCCCACAGATGCTCAATAGAGTTTAGGTCTGGATCTGGAGACATGCTTGGCCAGTCCATCACCTTTACCCTCAGCTTCTTTAACAAGGCAGTGGTCATCTTGGAAGAGAAAGAAATGCTGGCAACTAAATTGCTTTTTCTTAAATCTTTTTGAGCACTAACAACAGTAGTGTGACAGCATGCTATAAGGAAGGATTCGGCTGAAACATGTTAGCACTTTAGATGTCGCACTGCACCGCACTGTTACTGCTCAATAAAGATTTAAGAAGCAATCGAGTTGCCGGAATTTCTTGCTATTTTGATGTTTATGCGACACAACAAGCCTGAGCTCATCAATCTACAATCATGTGTTAGAGCTTGGGTGGGTTTTTGTCTACATTATCACAGTGGTCATCTTGGAGGTGTGTTTGGGGTAGTTATCATGTTGGAATACTGCCCTGCGGCCCAGTCTCCGAGGGGAGGGGATCATGCTCTGCTTCAGTGTGTCACAGTACATGTTGGCATTCATGGTTCCCTCAATGAACTGTAGCTCTCCAGTGCCGGCAGCACTCATGCAGCCCCAGACCATGACACTCCCACCACCATACTTGACTGTAGGCAAGACACACTTGTCTTTGTATTCTTCACCGGGTTGCCGCCACACACGCTTGACACCATCTGAACCAAATAAGTTTATCTTGGTCAGGATATGGTTCCATTAATCCCTGTCATTAGTCTGCTTGTCTTCAGCAAGCTTTCTTGTGCATCATTTTTAGAAGAGGCTTCCTTCTGGGACGACAGCCATGCAGACCAATTTGATGCAGTGTGAAGTGTATGGTCTTCAGCAAGCTTTCTTCTGCATCATCTTTAGAAGAGGCTTCCTTCTGGGACGACAGCCATGCAGACCAATTTGATGCAGTGTGAAGCGTATGGTCTGAGCACTGACAGACTGACCCCCCCCACCCTTTCAACCTCTGCAGCAATGCTGGCAGCACTCATACGTCTATTTCCCAAAGGCAACCTCTGGATATGACGCTGAGCCGTGCACTCAACTTCTTTGGTCGACCATGGCGAGGCCTGTTCTGAGTGGAACCTGTCCTGTTAAACCGCTGTATGGTCTTAGCCACTGTGCTGCAGCTCAGTTTCAGGATCTTGGCAATCTTCTTATAGCCTAGGCCATCTTTATGTAGAGCAACAATTCTGTTTTTCAGATCCTCAGAGAGTTCTTTGCCATGAGGTGCCATGTTGAACTTCCAGTGACCAGTATGAGAGAGTAATAGTGAAAACACCAAATTTAACACATCTGCTCCCCATTCACACCTAAGACCTTGTAACACTAACGAGTCACATGACACCAGGGAGGGAAAATGGCTAATTGGGCCCAATTTGGACATTTTCACTTAGGGGTGTACTCACTTTTGTTTCCAGTGGTTTAGACATTAATGACTGTGTGTTGAGTTATTTTGAGAGGACAGCAAATATACACTGTTATACAAGCTGTACACTCACTACTTTACATTGTAAATGTAAAGTGTCATTTCTTCAGTGTTGTCACATGAAAATATATAATAAATTATTTAGAAAAATGTGAGGGGTGTACTCACTTTTGTGAGATACAGTATATTATTATTATTATACAGGATTTATATAGCGCCAACAGTTTGCGCAGCGCTTTACAACATGAGGGCAGACAGTACACTTACAATACAAATCAATACAGGAGTGATCAGAGGGCCCTGCTCGTTAGAGCTTACAATCTAGAAGGGAGGGTCAAGTGGAAACAAAAGGTAATAACTGTGGGGGGTGAGCTGATGGAGAAAATGAAAATACAGTTGTTAGGTGAGGGTAGGATAGGCTTCTCTGAAGAGAAGGGTTTTCAGGGCTAATAGAGAAGGAGATAAGCGGACAGGTGAGCATGGGAGGAGGTGACGAGGGTGCTAGAGAGCAGAAGGTCTTGACAGGAATGACGAGAACGAGTAGGTTGGTATTTAGAGACTAGGCTAGTGATGTAGCTGGGGGCTAAATTGTGGATTGCTTTGTAAGTAGTTGTTAGAATTTTGAAATTAATTTGTTGGGTGAGCGGAACCAGTGGAGGGATTGACAGAGAGGAGTAGCAGACACAGAGCGATTGGTAAGGTGGATGAGTCAGGCAGCAGCAGTCATGATGGATTGAAGAGGTGATAGACTATGTAGAGGTAAGCCAATAAAAAGGGAGTTGCAGTAGTCGAGGCGAGAGATGACCAGGTAGTGAATTAAGAGCTTTGTTGTGTCACTGGTTAGAAAGGGGTGTATTTTGGAGATGCTGTGGAGGTTGAGGCGGCAAGATTTGGACAGTGATTGGACGTAGTGCCTAAAGGAGAGTTCAGAGTCCAGGACTACACCCAGAACCTTGGCATGTGGGGATGGGTTTATAGTTGTGCCATCAATTTTGACAGAGATATCAGGGGAAGGGGCATATGGGGGAGGAAAAATGATAAGTTTGGTTTTGGATAGATTGAGTTTAAGGAAGTGGTGTGACATCCAGACTGATATATCAGATAGTAAATTACTGATACGTGAGGAGATAGAGGGAGTGAGCTGAGGGGTAGAGAAATGGATTTGGGTGTCGTCAGCGTAGAGGTGGTATTGGAAGCCATGGGAGGCTGACCCAGGGAGGAGGTGTAGATTTTTTATTTATTTAGCAAAAAATAAAAAACCCAGCAATGATTAAATAGCACCGATCGAAAGCTCTATTTGTATGAAAAAAAAATGCTAAAAATTTCTCATGGGTAAAGTGTTGCATGATTACATATTTGTCATTCAAATTGCAACAGCGCTGAAAGATAAAAATTGTCCTGGGCGGGAGGGGGGTAAAAGTGTCCGGTACTGAAGTGGTTAAGTACACTTGTGTGAATGAGGCCTAACACATTCATACCAAAGCTGCAGAACGTAGGTTCTCCTTTGTGTCATGAAAGGGGGTAACCTGCAGACTGTTATCTGTGTGGTAAGAGGAAGCCGGACATTGCAGCACAGCTCCTGTCACATTGCAGCACAGCTCCTGTCACATTGCATTACACAAGCTCCGGGTGAGAGTTCCTCTTTAGACGTGAAGACAGATGTGAGGCGAGCCTGTGGTGACACACCTGTCCTTCGTACCGCCCCTCCCCCTCCGTGCTGTGATAAGCCCGCCCCCTCCCTCTCCTCACACACACACCGGGAAGTGTGCGCCTTCTCTGCTCTGCTCCTCACACTAGACCAGGCCGGAACCATGCTCCCAGCTCCCCGTCACCACCTCTGTGTTCTGCTGTTCTGGGCGCTGCTGGTCAGCGTGTCCGGGGATGGCCCAGAGGAGGACGACCCGCACAGCAAGCACCTCTACACCACCGAGATGTTCAGCCATGCCGTCAAGGAGGCCCCGCACTTTATCATGTTCTTCGCACCCTGGTAAAGGTTGGGGGGTGGAATATGAATAGGGCTCATAGACTGGGGGAGGTGGGGGGTGGTATATGAATGGGGTTTAGACTGGGGGAGGGTTTATATATGGGGTTTAGACTGGGGGAGGTGGGGTGTGGTATATGAATGGGGCTCAGACTGGTGGGGGTGGTATATGAATGGGGCTCAGACTGGTGGGGGGTGGTATATGAATGGGGCTCAGACTGGTGGGGGGTGGTATATGAATGGGGCTCAGACTGGTGGGGGGTGGTATATGAATGGGGCTCAGACTGGTGGGGGGGTGGTATATGAATGGGGCTCAGACTGGTGGGGGGTGGTATATGAATGGGGCTCAGACTGGTGGGGGGTGGTATATGAATGGGGCTCAGACTGGTGGGGGGTGGTATATGAATGGGGCTCAGACTGGTGGGGGGGTGGTATATGAATGGGGCTCAGACTGGTGGGGGGGTGGTATATGAATGGGGCTCAGACTGGTGGGGGGGTGGTATATGAATGGGGCTCAGACTGGTGGGGGGGTGGTATATGAATGGGGCTCAGACTGGTGGGGGGGTGGTATATGAATGGGGCTCAGACTGGTGGGGGGTGGTATATGAATGGGGCTCAGACTGGTGGGGGGTGGTATATGAATGGGGCTCAGACTGGGGGAGGTGGGGGTGGTATATGAATGGGGCTCAGATGGGGGGAGGGGTGGTATATGAATGGAGTTTAGACTGGGGGAGGTGGGGGGTGGTATGGTATGACTGGGGGATGATATATGAATGGAGCTCAGACTGGGCGAGGTCGGGGGTGGTATATGAATGGGGTTTAGACTGAGGGATGATATATGAATGGGGCTCAGACTGGGGGAGGGGGGGGGGGTGGTATGTTATGAATGGGGTTCAGAGGTGGGGTGGTATATGAATGGGGCTCAGACTGGTGGGGGTGGTATGTTATGAATGGGGTTCAGAGGTAGGGGGTGGTATATGAATGGGGCTCAGACTGGTGGGGGTGGTATGTTATGAATTGGGTTTAGATTGAGGGATGATATATGAATGGGGCTCAGACTGGGGGAGGGGGGGGGGTGGTATGTTATGAATGGGGTTCAGAGGTGGGGTGGTATATGAATGGGGCTCAGACTGGTGGGGGTGGTATGTTATGAATGGGGTTCAGAGGTAGGGGGTGGTATATGAATGGGGCTCAGACTGGTGGGGGTGGTATATGAATTGGGTTTAGACTGAGGGATGATATATGAACGGGGCTCAGACTGGGGGAGTGGGGGTGGTATATTATGAATGGGGTTCAGGGGGGGGGGGTATATGAATGGGGCTCAGACTGCGGGGAGGTGGGGGTGGTATATGAATGGGGCTCAGACTGGGTGGGGGTGGTATATGAATGGGGCTCAGACTGGGGGGAGGTGGGGGTGGTACATGAATGGGGCTCATAGACTGGGGGAGGGAGAGTTCTGCACTAATAGATTGGTGAGCTCTGATGACTGAGGAGGAAAGTTGAAGGCAGAGGAAGTGATAAGAGTGAGTTGTAGGAAGTTGGCTTTCCTGGCATACAGCTCAGGGCCAGCCTCAGATTACTGTTGGTAAACATGAGTCTTGCCTGTGTGCTCTATTGTGTTATCTGAATGTAAACATGAACTTGCAGCTGATCAAAGGCCCTTTCATTACCCTGAGTACTGTGATAGAGAGAATGTTTAATATGGGAAGCTTATTTCTGATTTCTATACAGAGTTCCCCTGTATGATATGACAGCAGCCCTCCCCCCTATGTGCTGCCCTCATATAAGAGGCTTGGCTTCCCTCCCTCTGTCTCCTGGCCTGATCCCAGTTCACAGGGTGTGAGGGACTGCTGACGTGGCTCAGGATTCTTGGCATGAGCTTACGTGTGCTTAGGGGGTTGTACTAGCAAGGCTGGAGATGTTCACATACAGGCCGAGGAAGGCTGCTTGCATCTCCCCCACTTCCGCCTCTTCTTTTGACTTCACAGTTTGGGGAGGGAGAACGGTATTCATTTTAGTGATTGGATGGATAAGATGTAGATGCATAGAAATATTCTACATGAGATGTATGAGCAGACTTTTGTTACATTGTTTAATAGAGCACACAATTTCATATGCTGGCCCTTTATATCTCCTGTTATATATGGACTTGTGTGTTTGCGCTTACAGTTACCAATACTCTGTTCATATGCTGGCTAAACTGTACAGTCTCCTTTATAGGCTTCATTCACACCTAATGCTGGCCATACACTATACGAAAAATCTGCTGAAATTCGGTCATTTAGACAGTTAGTTTTTCGGCCAGTTAATGGGCACAAAAACGAAGGACAAGTCGGAAAATTTTCTAATGAACGATTAATTTAAAAGGTTAATGTGTTTCCCGTTCGAACTGTCTGCACTAGGTATATGTAAAAAACAAACAGAAAATGTATTCTATTTCTATCGAAAATCTTATCTAAGAATTTCCATTCTTATTTCGCACTATTAGTGGGCTGCAGCAACAGCTGATTTTCGTGCGGCCATGGAATTTGAGTAATCGGACATGTAAATTTTTTGAAAAACGAACGATTTTCTAATCAATGATGGGAGAATCATGCGAGAAATGTAATTGAAAAAGAAATGCGTATGTGCAAGAAAAGAAAATTCTCGGAAAGAAAAGTTTTCCAGCCATAAATTCTTTTCTCTAGCAACACGAGGTAAAATTGAAGGCTTGGTTGGTCGAATTTTGAAATCAATGGTGGCACAATCGGATCACAACGCACAAAATTTCTGATTTTTCTAAAGAAAATTCTTTTGAAATTTGACCCATGTATGGGCAGCCTAACACATGTTATACTTACCTGCTCTGTTTTGCACAGAGCAGCCCAGATTCTCCTCTTCTCGGGTCCCTCATCGGTGCTCCTGGCCCCTCCCTTCTGCCGAGTGCCCCCACAGCAAGCAGCTTGCTATGGGGGCACCCGAGTCACTGCTCTGTGTCCATTCAGACACGGAGCTGTTGCTTCGAGTAAGTATGACCAAGAGCATGCATGCTCGGAAACGAAAGAATACAAAACGGTTGTATTCTGTCTTACGAGAATTTTCGTAACTTAGTGGTATTTGAGACAAGCATACAAAAAAATAAATTGTCCGATATTCTCATAGTATGTTACTAGTCTTTAGGCTAGGTTCACATCTGTGTGGGTGCAGGACTGCATGTAAATCACATGCATACCCTGCGGTTTCCATGCGGCTGCAATTTTGGAAAATATGCAGGGACCTTTCCTTGCATTTTCTGTAGACACAGCAGCCCAATCAAATGAATAGGCTGCTGTCCCCGTGCAAACGTGCTTCTAAATGTTTTGCTTGATATATCATGCATTGCATCCTGGAAACATCAAAGGCACATTCTTCAAATCCGGGTTACCAGTAGTAGATCTGCAAGTTGTGTTCTAGAGAAGGGGAGGGGGGGAGACTGCTTACCTTAGCCTCTTACCATGACCTCTTTACTGTGGCTGCCCTAGTTAATTATGAAATCAAATGCACTCTTACTGTGCTGTGGAGGAATGAAAATGTATGTTTTGCTTTGAAACTATTTGCTTTTTTTGTTGTATAGTTCATATTTTTGCATAATTAGCTACAGAGCAGTATGAATGGTGGTGTTTTCTTAAAGAGGAAGTAAACCCTGATGGGTTTTGCTTCCTTTTTTTCCCCTGCAAAGTAAAAGCATAATGGGCTAGTGTGCATCGCATTATCGTTATTAAACGATCGTGCCCGTTCTTCAGTGCGCATGCGCCAATGACGTCGGCACACGCGTATATGGTAAACATCTCCTAAACCGTGCAGGTTTAGGAGATATTTCCAGGCTTACCTGTAGGGAAAAGTGGTGTAACTAGGTTTACAACCACATCAGCCCCGGAAGGCTTTACCCCCCCCCCCCCTTAATGACCAGGCCATTTTTTGCGATAGGGCACTGCATTAATTTAGCTGACAATTGCGTGGTCGTGAGACGCTGTGCACAAATGACTTTCTCCTTTTTTCACACAAATAGAGCTTCCTTTTGGTTATATTTGATCACCCCTGCGGTTTTTATTTTTTGAGCTATAAACAAAAAAAGACCAACAATTTTGAAAAACCAATATTTTTTACTTCCTGCTATAAAACGCACCCAGTAAAAAAAATCGAATTTATGAATTAAGGCTAATATGTATTCTGCTACATGTTTGGTAAAAAAAAACAGTAAGCTTATATTGGTTTGCGCAAAGGTTAGTGTCTACAAACTTTGGGATATTTTTCTATCTTTCTAGTAATGGCGATCAGCGACTTAGGGGGACTGCGATATTGCGGCGGACAAATCGGACACCTAACTGCCATTTGTGACACTTTTTGGAGACTAGTGACACGAATAGTTATCAGTGCTAAAAAATATTCACAGCCACAGTACTAATGACACTGGCAGGGAAGGGGTTAACATCAGGGGCGATCAATGGGTTAAATGTGTTCTTAGGGAGTGCTTTGTAACTGTGTGGGGAGGTGTTTTAACTATGGGAAGACAAGTCGGTGTTCCTGCTTGGCAGAAGCACAGGATCTCTGTCTTCCCTACTAACAGAACAGCAATCTGCCTGATTTAGATAGGCAGACCACTATTCTGCCACTGTCTAGAACGATTGGTAGGGTACGCTGGACTGCCTGATTGGCTCCTGCTGTGATTGGACACAGCAGGAGCGGGTCGCTGGTGGTGCACGCCACAGACCTGGAAGTGCAAAATCGCGTACCTGTACGTGATTTTGCACAGAGGAGCCGCTGCCCCGCGGTGCATGTACGTGGGACGGTCAGCAAGAGGTTAAAGTGGAACTTTACCCATAACTTGATAAGAAATAATGTTTTTTAGCAAGGAACATACATTCCACATAATATTTAGGGTACCAAAATTAGTATGTGCTGTAAATTGCCCCCAGCTTTGCTCCGGTTTCTTCTTGCTGGAGGCTGCCATTTTGCTGAAGCCCAGAGCCACTGAACAGCAGTAAATCATAAAGTGGAACTAAACCCATGTATTTAACGGTTTTGAAGAAAGTTGCATCCCTGAAATGTTGGGATTGCTAACTAACATTTGTTGGTTTCCTCAACCAAACTGGTAAATGACTGGTGTCATAACTGACCACATGTGCAGCACCATGGCAGTTGCAGATCAAACAGAAGTAGATTCCTTGGCTGTAAAGGATAGGAGGGTTTAATTCTGCTATAAGGCTGTCAGCAGACCAGCCTCAAATTCTACAGTGCCTAAAAATTGAGTGCAACTGAGCATGTGCAGAGCTGGGTGAGACTTACTGGATTTAAGCAGTAATGACACTTATTTTTAACATTCAAAGAATTGTATTTTAAAGCGGTTACCCCCAAAAGTGGAACTTCCGCTTGGTGTACCCCCCCCCCCCCCCCGGTGCCACATTTGTCTTTCACAGGTATCCTGTCCCCACTTCCAGGAGCCTCAGCCGCGGGTATTTGCATCATCGCTGCTCCTCCTCCTTCCCCGGGCCGGAGAGAGAGGAGAGAGGTGCAGAGCCTCAGGCATGTGAAGTGGGGTTCCTGGCATGAGGCCGTAAGGCTACACTGCCGGGTTCCCTTACTCGCAATAGAGGCGGCATGCACCCAATAGCTGATGGAAACATCAGCTGCGGTGCCGATATCGCTGGACTTCAGGACAGGTAAGTGTCCGATTTATTAAAAAGTCAGCAGCTGCAGTATGTGCAGCTGCTGGCTTTTAATTTTTGCAGCAGTGGGTGGACCTCCGCTTTAAGGAGCAAGTGGTAATACAAATCAAACAAGCAAATACACAGGTTGGCAAGGTCATGTAGTAAATTGCAGATAATACCAAAGTTAACATGACATACAGGATCACAACTCAAAAGGGTGAAAGAGGATTGTAAAATACAACAATTGGCAACAGGAGAGATCCGCTGTCGATTGGCGTACTTGACAAAGTGGCACCAGAGTTATGTAAAAGTGCAACAAAGAGGAAAAGCGAGAACTGTGCTTTGGAGAGGGCAAGAGAAAGAGAGTGAGGAGAAGGAGACCCAGGACTCAGAAAAGTTAGTCTCGTTTGGTCAACCAAGTGCAGGTGACAGGGGTACCTTGACATAGTTTACCACGGCTCCCACGTTTGTTGGAAGAGTCCCGTTTGTCATTAATACTAGCCACCTTCTCATGCACCATTATCCAGAATATTTTATGCTTCAAGCGGTGGACAGATACAAAGGGTGACTTCCATTCTATGGTGATCTTGGCTGCCAGCAGGATAAAATAAACCAATTTCTTCATAGGACGCGGCATATTGCTTGGAATTTCGATCAGTAGAGCAATAGAGGGTGGTTGTTCTAATTCAATACCTGTTATTTTACGCATTGTAGAAAAAACTTGATTCCAATAGCTCCTAATTCGGGGGCATTCCCACCATATGTGGAGCATAGTACATCATAAGGAACACCCTCGAAAGCAATCTGCTGATAACAGGTACATCTTGGCTAGGCGAGAAGGGACCCGCTGTCTGTCGACGGACGCAGCAGAACTTGGGAGCGAGCATGCACTGATGCCCCCATGAAAAGCGGCTTTCTTTGGGGGCACCTGCCAAAGAGTAGGGGCTTGGTGCGTCCGGGGGGACCCCAGAAACACAGAGCAGGGGAGTATGACATGTTTGTTCTTTTTAATAATAATAAAAAAAAAAAAAATTTAGAACCACTTTAAAGCATAAGTTTAGCTAAAATCATAATGAGCACAAGTGACATTGTATCATCTTGTGTGGTTCTTGCTTGGTTTCCCAAGCTGGGATCCCTCTTTAGTTAAGAAATAGGTTATTAAATATTTAAATCTCTAATCAGAGCATTGTGTGGTACTCAAGTGACCTAATGAAGCTTTTTTTTTTTTTTTTTTTTTTTTTTAAGGTGTGGACACTGTCAACGTCTTCAGCCAACATGGAATGATTTGGGCGATAAATACAATAATATGGAAAAGGCTGCAGTTTATGTTGCTAAGGTGGATTGTACAGTGGACAACACATTGTGCTCTGATAATGGTGTCCGTGGATATCCCACGTAAGTCTTTATATACTAAATGCTATCTGCCTAGCTTTGTGTTCTGTTCTATTGGCCGCGGCCTGTGCAATTTTTATTTTTTATTTTTTTTGTTTGTTTGGATCTCCTTAAATTGTTTCACGTAAACCTGCCATGATACAAACATGGCAAGCACAATTGATGTCCTGAAAATCCTAGTTGCATAGTTGTCCTATAGAACCTTTTTAGATTGTCGGCAACAAGTATGTGGATCAGGCAAATCGGAACTTACATTTTTCAAGGTGACTCAAAATATTAAAGTGGAACTAAACTTGGCTTTAAAAAAAAAAAAAAATGCTAGCAGGCAGTCTCTTAATGCAGGAGACATGCTAAAATCTTCTGCAATAACACTTGCCTGCTCGACGTCTTCTATTGGATTTACACTAAGCTGCGCCTTTCCAGCTGTGCCAAAATGACTGACTCCCACCTGCATGCGCGGGCTGACATTTTTCCCCCACCAGTCAATCAAGAGGCTGAAAACTCAGCACCCACTAATAGCCAAAGAGAAGGCAGTGGCTGACGAGATGTAACTGCGGCATTTCTGGAAGATTGAGGTAAGTGGATTTGAAGGTTTAGTTTTGCTTTAACTACTTGCCTCCTGCCCACAGTACTTTTACTGCGGGCAAGCGGCACAGGCAGGCCAGACAACATACCTGTATGTCGCCAGCTTGCTTCCAGGTTTGGGACATGCATGCACAGGCCCCCTGCCAACCCGTACTGTGATTGGACACAGCATGAGTTTGACAGATTATTTCAGCCAATGATTTTGGCTGAAGGCAGCTGATCGGCTGTGGCCAGAGTTGTTTACAAAAACATAGCACTCTGTTTACTTTAAACAGCCAGATGGTAAAGGAAAAGCGGCATTCATTACATATTAGGCACACAGTAAAGCGCCCAAGATTGCCCTTAGATGGCAACCCCTTCCCAGCCATTATTAGTGTCGGTGTACAGTATTATCACTAATCACTGTATTGGTGTTACTAGCGATGTCATTGACCCTTGCACATATAGTGTGATAGGGTGGGAGACTAAGTCTCTGTTCACTGCTATTGCTATTTTTTTAAGATTAATAAACCCAGTGGTGATCCAATACCACCAAAAAGCTTTATTTGTGTGGAGGAAAAAAAGAATCTAAAATACAAAGTACTCCTGCGCTCACCTATCAAATGTAGCACTCACAAGCATCAAAAAATGTACAAGATAAATTATGCCATCACATGTGCCGCTCACAAAATTATGAAATTCACTTTACAATATGTGACAATACATTTTAAATCACCTGTGAACAAACCTATTTCAGAAAAATGACTGTGTTCATAAATACGTATGCAAACGGACCACCAACAGGTGAATATATGAAAGTTCCTCCACCTTGAAATCATGGCTGATCACTGTGTCATAATAATTTGCAGATCATCATAGTCCTAAAGTGGCTTTAAAACTTCTAGAAGTTCAATGGGATCTGTATCCTCCAAAACGGAGCTGGGAAAGGGACCACCACACACATTTAGCCGCTTATCTCAGACATAGACCTTCAATTCTAAAGGTCAAAGTACGCTTGTTCCCTTTATTAAGCTGGGATCAGCTTACTGCAGCCGTCTCACCAAGTGGCTTTCTCCCCCTTCATTCAGATGAATTCACCATCGGAAATGGCTCAAAGTATATTAAAAAGGGACCCAATTGTGTTCTGTTTTAAATTATAGGTCACGTTATTAAAACCATTAGGGCGGAGTTCCGCCTAGAGAATTTATTTTTTTTTTTTTTCAAGTCAACAGCTACAAATACTGCAGCTGCTGACTTTTAAAATAAGGACTTTTACCTGTCCAGGGTGCCCATGATGTTCTCACCCGAAGTCGACCCGTTCCTTGGCTCTGAGTGGAGATGCCGGCATCTTAAGTAAGGGAATCGGGAAGTGAAGCCTTGCAGCTTCACAGCCTGGTTCCCTACTGTGCATACGCGAGTAGCGCTGCACGTTCTGACTGGTTCCTGCTGTCTTTTGGGACCTGCGTGTCTCCCAGAAGACAGTGGGGGGGGGGGGGGGGACAGAGGAGTGGCCGGACATGGCATAGATCTTTCGCTGGAAGTGGGAGCAAATGCCTGTATTAGATGGGTATCTGCCCCCCCTGAAAGATGCCAAATGTGACACTGGAGGGGGGGAGGAATCCGGACAACGGAAGTTCCATTTCTGGGTGGAACTCCGCTTTAAAGTCTTGTGTGTTTAAAAAAAAAAGTTATGCTTACCACCTCTGTGCAGTTGGTTTTGCGCAGCCTGGATCCTCCTCATCTCTGGTCCCTCTTCGCTCTTAGCCCCTCCCACCTGTCGAGTGCCCCCACAGCAAGCAGCTTTGCTATGGGGATGTCGAGCTGCAGCTTCGTGTGTCCATTCAGACGTGGAGCTGCCATTCGGCCCCGCCCCCTCCTCTGGCTGTCTGACAGCCAATGGCGCCGCTGCTGTGTCTCAGCCAATCAGAGTACCGGATGGCCAAGGGAATCGCTGACATTGTGGACATCGATGGATAGAGATGGAGCTCGGGTAAGTATTGGGGGGGGGGGGGGGGCTGGGGAGGCTGCTACACAGGTTTTTTGTATCTTCATGCATTAAGATAAAAAAAACTTTTGCCTTTACAATTACTTTAAACACGCTACTCGATACATAAGCGTGCATGAGATGAAAAAACGCACACAGAAGTACCACCCACAATTAAAGCCTGAATTCTCATTTATACCTTCAACACAAGTAATCGGATGTGAGTACATATATGTAACATACATAGTGATGCAATGACTATTTGCAGATATGCAACCCATAGTACTGTACTGCTTTTTTGAATTGCTTGCTGCTAGTTTAGGTTTTGTACATCATGTTGGCTCTCTAAACTGACTAAGCATCGTAACACCTGCTTATTAACCTAGATGCCTTCCAGTAAAATATTTGTATTTTAAATGTGAATCAAAGGTATAATTTATGAAAATATACTGTTAGTATAGCTCTGACCTGAAGAAATTTGATTGTTTTGTTTAATAGAGATGCCACAAATGCATGTTATATTAAAATATGAACAATTGATCGATTTTTCATAGTTCAGGTCTGTGTAATATTTCCTGTTTCCCGTTCACTGCCAATTACAAGTATAATCTTATGTCTAGCAACAAATAATGTTTCCTCTCATTGTTATCTTTCAGTCTGAAGCTGTTTAAACCAGGCCAAGAAGCTGTGAAGTATCAGGGAGCAAGGGACTTTCAGACACTGGAAAACTGGATGCTTCAGACTCTAAATGAGCAACCAGAAGTGAGTGTCCCGGAAGCTCTGTCTTCCTGAGTTTTGGTTTTCTCTGAAGTTAATGCTCAGAGAAGCTAAATGAAACTTGCTTAGTAATGTCGGTGAGGTTTTTAGCTGCTTTTTTTACTTTTTATATCTGCATGCTGGAGTCCAAATGCAAGACCTATAGCAGTTCCAGTTTTTTTCATCATGATTTTATAAAATAAGACCTTTTTAGCAAAGCTCTGGGAGGTGGGCAATAAGTCAACATACCCTGATATCCTTAGCTTTAAATCTCATTTACTGCAAGTGATGCAGACTGTCAGGGTTTTTTTTTTTGTTTGTTTGTTTTTTCTGTTTTTGGTGCTGTTTCTAAATTTATGCTCTACTTGTGTTCATAAACTTTCTAGCTTGTGCGTTTTTTATTGCTCATATTGCAGCCAACCCTTTCTGCTATGCTGCCCCCTTCTCAGGGAGCATGCTGTACTGTTCTTCTGAGGAAGCCGTTCAATTCTCTTCTCTTCTGAAAGGCGCTCAATATGACTTCATCAGCTTGCGGTGTGGCTCTAGCAGGTTGACTGACAGCTGCTGCTCATCCCAGCTAAACCCCCCCCCCCCCAACGTGATAATCTGTGCAACATTGCAGGGCAGCTGCAGCAGGGTGATTGACATGTACGTCTCTCCTGCTAGCTGCCCAAATCTACCATTTTATCACTACTTTGAAATGAAAAGAAAAGATAGTTACTGGTGATCTAAAATCTATAATCGGTTATTGGCTCAATCTTGCATTTCTGCAGCTACCGTGCATTTCTTTGTTTGATGCAAAGCGTTTCTCACTTGCAGAACTTTACTGGTTGCAGAGCACTGTAGGCGGTACCCAGCTGTGCTCAGAATGAGAATAGACAGAGCTATATACAGTATATACTTTCAGATGTTGAATCTGGTACATATAATCCAAATCGGAGATCAACATTTTTATCTAAAGGGAAAAAGTAAATTCCTCTTTTGCAGCTTTTCAGACAGGATTTTAATATAAGAAGTAATCTAATATGCATGACACTCCCTTGTCATAGGCAGGTAGCTTGATGCAAGCTACCTGCTGTCACTTATGTCGGCCATTCACAAACAAATTTTTCCTTCCAAGATGTACATTTTAAGAATGTTCGTTCGATTTCTAATTTTTAGTGTAGTCAAATTGGCCGTTTTTCACCACAGTGACAGGAAAATTGGAAGGAGCAGAATGGAAAACTTATCAACTGCATGAATTTTCGGACAGTGTATGTGGTTTTTGTTCAAAAGTTACATTAATTTTAAAACTGAATGTAAAAATCAAGTGAAATTTTCAAGCTATATTAATCCATTCAGCAAATGTACAAATAATTTTTGGACAAATATAATCTTACAAATGTTCTCGCGCAAAAATCCATAGGTGTATGGCCAGCATAAGACATTTAGTAACAGCAGCATGTGTGTTTTTTTTTTTGTTTTTTTTTATCACCTGTCATGGTGAATAAAAAAAAAATTAAAAATGATCCCTTATATATAAACAAAGATATAGATAGATCTATCTTTCACTGTTTTGCTGCAAAAATGAACCCCTTAGTGTGTGTGTGTGTGTGTGTGTGTGTGTGTGTGTGTATAGATTACGCTCTTGTATATCTATTGGATTATGGTTGTTTTTTTTTTTTTGTTTTTTGTTTTTTTTTTGTTTTTTTTGTTAAAGTAGTACTAAAGGCTGAAACTTTTTTTTTTTTTTTTCATTGATATAATTTTAAATATGCACAATAATGGTAAACATTTACTTTAAATGTAATTGTAATGCCTTATATTGCCTCCAGTCTATCAGCCTCCAGCTTCTCTGGGTTCAGATGCTGATGGACAGTGTCCATTGGGGGCACTCGGCAGGTAGCAGGAGCCAGGACCACCAGCAGGGGTCCCATAAAGAAGAGTCGGGGCTGCTCTGTGCAAAACCATTGCACAGAGCAGGTAAGTATAACATGTTTGTTAAAAAAAAAAAAGCCTAGAATCACTTCATAGTGCAAGACACTTTTTTTTCTGGGGCATGTCCACAGTGGCTGAGGCTATAAGTGTGTGTGTGTGTGTGTGTAAATCGCATATACTTGACTATTGGTGATCTTTCCAGCATAAAGGTGATCATACAGTTAGAGTTCACTGTTTGTGAACATCTCTCTAAGATCTGTTTGCCCTGTTTTTCATTTAGCTTTACTTTTATTAAAACAAATTTCTTTTAAACACATGTTCATATTAAGCATTTTATTCTCCAGGAACCAAAAGTTGAGCAGGAAGCCCCTAAAGCACCAGAGGCCAAACAGGGTCTTTATGAGCTCTCCTCAGGAAATTTCAAGGATCACATTGCTGATGGTATGTTAAAAAAAACTGGTTCCTTTTGTGCCAGTGTATATAAAAATCTGACCTGTCTTGTTACGCTTAAAATGCATTTCACCTGCATGTGCTTAACCTCCTCAGCCTCGGAAGGTTTACCCCCTTCATGACCAGGCCACCAGGTGATATGGCACTGCGTTACTTTAACTGACAATTGCGTGGCCGTGCGACACTGTACCCAAAAAAAAAATTTAGTTTTTTTTTTTTTTTTTTTTCCTCAAATAGAGCTTTCTTTTGGTGGTATTTGATCACCACTGCGGTTTTTATTTGCGCTATAAACAAAGACTGACTATTTTGGAAAAAAAAAAAACTATTTTTGCCTTTAGCAAAGTAGAAACTGTGCTATAAAACATACTTAATAAAAAAAATTTAAAAACTATTCCTCAATTTAGGCCAATATGTATTCTGCTACATATTTTTGATAAAAAAATCCCAATAAGAGTATATTGATTGGTTTACGCAAAAGTTATAGCGTCTACAAACTATGGGATTTATTTATGGAATTTTTTTTTTTTAGCAGGACTGTGACATTTCGGTGGACAAATTAAACTCGAGGTGACACTTTTTGGGGACCAGTGACATAACAGTGATCAGTGCTAAAAAAATGCACTGTCACGGGGCAGACACTGGCAGGGAAGCTTAGCCTCACGTGCGATCAGAGGGTTAAATGTGTTCCCTATGAGTGTTTTCTTACTGTGGGGGTGTGCTTTGACTGGGGAAAAACAGATCCGTGGTTCTGGTTGGCAGATGCACAAGATCTCCATCTTTCCCTCACGAAACGCCGTTCTGCCTCTGGAGAACAATCGACAGGTCCTGGCAGACATCGGGTCCACCGGACCCGCTGATTGGCTCCCGCTGTGTCCACTCGCAGCAGATCACCGGCGACGTGTGCCCCAGACCCAGTGCACAAAATTACATACAGGTACGTGAGTCCATGCAGGAGGGCCGCTCTGCCACAGTATAATCTGCGTGGGGCGGTCTTTAACCACTTCAGCCCCAGATGATTTTACCCCCTTCCTGACCAGAGCACTCTTTACGATTCGGCACTGTGTTGCTTTAATTGACAATTGCGCGGTCGTGCGACATTGCACCGAAACAAAATTGACGCCGTCTTTTTCTCACAAATAGAGCTCTCTTTTGCTGGTATTTGATGATTTTATTTTTGCGCTATAAACAAAAAAGCGACTATTTTGAGAAAATGCAATATTTTTTACTTTTTGCTATATCCCCCAAAAAGATAACTTTTTTTTTTTTTATATAGTTTAGGCTAATATGTATTCTACATATTTTGGTAAAAAAAATGGCAATAAGCGTATATTGGTTTGCACAAAAGTTAAAGCGTCTACAAAATAGGGGATAGTTTTATGGCATTTTTATCATTTAACTAGTAATGGCGGCGATCTGCAAAAATTTTTTTTTTTTTTTTTTTTTTTTTTTTTTTTTCCCTGCGACATGGGCATGTCTGACAATTTTGACACCTTTTTGGGACCATTGGCATTTTTACAGTAATCAGTGCTATAAAAATGCATTTTTTTTTTTTTTTTTTTTTTACTGTAAAAATGTCACTGGAAGGGATTGACTCTAGGGGGCGATCAAGGGGTTAATGTGTTCCCTAGAGTGTGGACTGTGTAGGGGAAGATAGAATGCTGTTCATACTCTGTATGAACAGACGATCTGTCACTTCTCCCCTCAGAGAACCAGAAACTGTGCTACACACAGATCCCGGTTCTCTGTGTGCCCCGAGCGGTCGCGGGAGCCTGACAGTGATCGCGACAGCAGGGCACTGGCATCGGGTCCATGGGCGAGCAGGGGGTGCGCGTGCCCCTAGTTTTCACAGGGCAAAGCGATTTTGCATAACGTCGTTTCACCGAGCCATTCTGCCACAGTACAACGGTGGCTGGTTGACAAGTGGTTAAGGGGCTAAAGACATTTTAGGCTAGGTTTGCATATAGAACGTGTATAATCACGCATGTTACTGATGGCACATAAACATGATGCTCTTTAGCAGACGCACGTCGGTGTCATTAATTCTGGCACCCATGCACAAAATTGTATGGGGCCGTGCGTGGTTGGTTTTTTTTTTTTTTTTTTTTAAAGGGTCTGGGACTTCCCTGTTTCTTGCAGGTATAGCAGACCAGTCAAATGAATGGGCTGCTGTACCTGCGATGTACATATGTGAACCTAGACTAGTAAATGTCTAATCCCCAGGGTGCACATGGCACTCGAATGAACAATGAAAAGAGGTGGCGACACTACCAGCATAAAATTGTAGTTTATTTGAAATCCTTTAAAAACGAGGACCCAGCTTGCACACACCTCCTGTGGCTTCAGCAAACACCTTTTACAAGTGTGTGTGTGTGTGTGTGTGTGTGTGTGTGTGTGTGTTTTAAAAGGTTTCAAATTAACTACAATTTTATGCTGGTAGTGCCACCACCTCTTTTCTTCGTTCATTCCCCTTCTGGTTGTGGACCAAGGCTGGCACCCGGCAGTTGTTACAGCAGGGGAGATCTCATTTCACCCGGAGCGGTGCAACTATTTTGCTATATTTTGAACGTAGCACTCCACTCAGATCTGTCCAGTGGTTTAAAATTAAAAACCACTTTCTGTCAGTGTTGGTTTCAACTATACCCCATTATGAAGTGTAAAATTGTGCTCCTATAAGATTTAGCTAGCAGCCCTGTCTATTGTAAAGCCCCATGCCTCTGCTGCCTTCCCTTAAACTGAAAAGGAATTAGCTACTGATCCCACATGTGAGCCCAGTCCCAGGCTTAAGCTGGCTTTTCAAAGGAGAGTACCCATGTAACTGTCATCTTGTGTTAATGACAGCACTGGAAAGCGGCGCTGACCATTCACAAACGCAAGCCCACAACAGCCGTCTACTATACAAGTCTTAAGGTTTTTGTACTTTCCAGCACTCGTTTTGACAGCAACACATTTAGAGAGAGATATATATATATATATATATATATATCTATATATGTATGTGTACGCTTCCTAAAAAGCAGATGGTAGGTGGGTTTGGGTGTGAGATCATTAGCTTTTCCTTTCAGTATATAATAGAGGAGGCACAGGGCTTCACAAAGATGGAGGGCTGCCAATGTTCTTCCTGGCAGCATTCACAGGAGGCTGGGGCAGAGGCTGTGTGGGCTCTTGTGTGCTTTGTCTCCTGTGCCCCCTCTCCTCTGTGCATAGTGAGAGGCAGTGATAAAGCTGTCCTTTTTGTTCAGCGTGATCGGATAATAATGCAACAAGCTGTCGAACCACACTGGACAGATTTGAGTGCAATCAAGTACACTGGGTCCCCTGGGGGATTTGACAATACTTAAATACTCCTGATCTTTTTTTTTTTTTTTTTCTCCCCTCTCAATGATGGAAAAGAGTTACTTAGTCTCAAAGTGGAACTTCACCCTAAAGGGGAAGTTCCACTTTATGCCCTCCTACCCCCTCCTCTTCTGTGTTTGCCACTTTTTTTTGGGCATACGCTTCCACTTCCGTCACCTCACTGCAACTTTTGCACATGCAGTAGGCAGCTGGCTGGGAAGCCACAAAGAATCAGCCAGCTGCCCATAGTGAACATGCCAGCACAAAGACCCAAAGACCGGCCCTGGACACATGGAGATGTTTGTCCTGTTTTATAAAAAGACAGCAGCTACAGTATTTGTAGCTGCTGACGTTTTTTATTTGAATTGCTTAAATGTAACTTGGAGGGAGAAAGGTTACAGTAGCAGCTAGTAAAGATTGGATTCAGACCTTTTTCGCTAGATTGCACTTTTTTAATTTTTTTAATGGTGCCTGCTAAGTTTTAACTGAGTTAGTAAATAATGTATTCTATATGAACATACCAATAGCACCTGATGCAAATCCACTTTATCAGTAATTAGCAGCATGGTTCCTTTTATTGACTCTACTAGGCAATTGTTTTGCCAGGCGGTGTGGGCAAACTGCTTAAAAGTGTTCCCCACAGGGATACTTAGTTTACTAAACACAGCTGACCTCTCAAACAGGAAGCTTGGTGCATGGACTTTCTGTCCCCTGTGCAAACTCTGGTCACCCAGAAAAATCAATTAATATTCTGCTTTTAAGACTATTGGGGTCTATAGGGTGAGGATCCTAACCTCTGTGAATCTGGTGACCTAAGTAAAGGCTTCTGTTTGGAAGCTCACTCCGAACCCTGTAAGGCCAGAAGTGAACTGGTAAATCGTTCACCAGAGGTTAGGTTTCCAAATACTAGGTTTTGGGTTTACTGGATGGATTATTTGCAAGCTCTAACTCGTGTATAATATTGCACATCTCTAGTTGCCAGTGTATTCACTTAAGAAAAAAAATTCTTATCTGTATTAAGGATGGACTTTCCAAACGCTAGTGTATTCAACAATTTTGTATTCTATTTTTGGGGTTAGCTTGTTCCATTGTTAATGGGTATTTAATTTGTCTGTTGCCATATTGTATATTTCACTATTCATCCCATCAGTTTTATGGTTGGCTATATCTTTAATCTTTTTTTTCCTTTTAATTTTGGCAGGAAACCACTTCATCAAATTTTTTGCTCCTTGGTGTGGCCATTGCAAATCCTTGGCACCAGTATGGGAACAGCTGGCTTCCTCTTATCAGGAATCTTCAACAGTCAAAATTGCAAAGGTTTGTAAAGGGGTAGTATGGCTCATTCTCACTTTCTGGGCATTTCAGGCCTTTTATAACTGACTGAATTGTACAAACTGGCAGCAATGAGCAGCTACTTTACTGAGAACGTGTTAATTATTTTTTTGAAATAGTGGGGTGCCTTTGATTCATCCCCTAATCTGAAGGCAAATGAATGTCTTATCAGCAAAATTAATACTTCTGTATTAATCTATTAGGAAATATGTAAAAGCAGAAAAAATTTTGGTTGGATTCCAGTTCGTATGACTGGCTTTAGGCTTCGATCACTTGTCATTTAGGAAGGCCAAAATGGCAGTACTGTCCACAGGTCTGTGTTCTGGGTAAGCAAAGGCCATGAGGAATTTTAAAAACCCAGGAAAGCCTATCCCCCCCCCCCCCTTTTTTTTTTTTTTTTTTTTTTTTCTTTAAGTCAATTTTAGTCAATTTTGAAAAAAAAAAAACGGTGGTTAACACATGACAAGGGGAAAAAATGCATCTCCCGCAGTACATTTGCATTTTAACATGTTGTTCCTTTTTTAATACACTGGCACTATTCGTTATATACATTTTTCTTTTCTCCCTCTTTTGAAAGGTTGATTGTACTCAGCATAATGACCTCTGCTCTGATAATGAAGTGCGTGGCTATCCCACACTGCTTTGGTTTAGAAATGGTGAAAAAGTAAGTAGTTTTTTACTCTGTGAAATGTACACGATTTATTATTTTAAACAGATTATATAATGCAAGGTTTCTTCTGCTTTTTTAGGTGGATCAGTACAAGGGGAAACGGGATTTGGATTCCTTGAAAGAGTATGTGGAAAGCCAGTCGAAACCCACAGAAGATAAGGAAGCAGATGTCCCAGCACAAGAAGATGAACCAATAGCAGAAGAAGTGGGTATCTGATTATATATAGAAAAAATCGTTTGCGCTGCGCTTGATATAAAAAAAAAAAAATGGTTTCAAAGATCACTAATGTATAGATATCGAATACAACTTGCAAATTTCCTATATATAGTGTGTACCTTAACCTCTATATTATGCTTACATATCAAACAATAAGAGTGCAATGTGCATGTACACACGCCAAAGCAAACTCAATCAAGTGATATATCAGATAACATGCAATATCTCGCATCTAATGCAGCATGCAAAGAATCAAATCACATAAACATGAAATGGCATAAAAGTGCTCAGTGCTTTTTAAACGCAGTCAATATAATCTGCGCTTAGTGATCTCTCCATAATAAAGTGTCCATAAAATGTCCAAATTAAAAGTGCATCTGTGTTCAGCGAAATCCAACACATCCAGTGCAAATAAATCCGAGTGCTGCAATCAACCGTGATGAATCCTGGAAACCCCCCCAAAGTGATTGCGCTCACCTCAGAGTGTGTGACACAGTGGCTAGCTATGTCAAATCACGCTTGGTAGCCACTCATTGGGCTCTGCAAGGTCATATAGATACGATCTTCACTCACTCTAGGTTGACAAGGCTCCATAGACATCCATACATAAAATGAAGAGAGACTACATAGTGTAATACTATCAACCACTATTTTATTAAAATATAAAATCGCTTCCCACAAAGGGGTACTCACATTCTCCTGGTGCTGCTGTGCTGATTATATATGTTCAATTTAAGGTGATGGCGCAGACACCGGGGTTGATTTTCTAAGCCTGGAGTGCAAAATCTCGGTCCGATGCTGCATCTGCCCCTGACTATAGCTTCTGGTGTTCTCCCAAGAAGCCTTTCTTGTTGCAGATTTAATCTTATCCATTTATGCCAGCGCACAATTTAAGTTTATTTATGGTTTATACACTTTATTGATATTTGAAGTATTTTTGTTGCAGCTGCACTATGCACTTTTAATTCAATTTATTTGCCGTTTTTTTCTCATGAGCGCAGGTTTTTTACAAAATTGTTTATCTGCACTGGGAATCGAACATCGCTGATTGCTCGGTTCTCACAGCTCCCCGAGCAGAGAGCTGCTGACTTGTCAATCGGCTCACTGGAGCGCTGAGCTGGGGTGGGGAGCAGCAGTCTCGGGCTCGCTGAGATGGGCATCAGTCCAGGCACCTGGCGGATCCAGACTTTGTCGCGATGACGCGGTGCCTGAACTGATTCCTGTTACGTCAGCAGAGAAAGCTGGTCACAGGATTGCAAAACTAATTGCACCCATAGGAGAAGCCCAGCCAAACTAGCTCAGGTTGGCCTTCTCCTTGAAGTCCTTTTTGTTTTTTTGTTTTTTTTGTTATTTATATACAAAAAAAAAAAAACCTGCCTTACTTACCTGCTCTGGGGTGGTTTTGAACAGGGCAGCCCAGATCCTCCTTCTTGGGTCCCTTGCCGGCACTCAAGACCCCTCCATCCTGCTGAGTTCCCCCACAGCAAGCAGCTTGCTATGGGGCACCCAAGCCTCTGTTTCCATTCAGACAGAGCCACAGCTTGGCCCCACCCCTCTTTCTTTCCTTATTGGCTCACTGAGTTTGAAAGCAGTGGAAGCCAATGGCCCCTGCTGCTGTCTCCTCCAATCAGGAGGAAGAGTCCTGGACAGTTGTGTGTATCTCGTGCAACATCGCTGGATCGAGATGGGGCTCAGGTAAGTATTAGGGGGGCTGCTGCACACGTGTGTGTTTTTTTTTTTTTTTTTTTTTTTTTTTTTATCTTTATGCATAATAGAATGCAAGAAGATAAAAAAAAAAAAAAAAAAAAACTGCCTTTAGATCCACTTTAAAGGATGAGTGTAGCAAAGTACCTGTTCTCAAAGCGGGGGGCCTCATGATCCTTCTGGGTTTAGACTGTCATGAGACATGTTAGTTTTTAGCCTACCAGCTTGGGCCAGGTTTGGATCGCCCCTGGGAGCCGCATATACCTTGGACGCTCATAAAACGTACATCTGCCCTGCCCTTGTGTGCAAGTGCTACAGTTATATATTTTAGTGAAAAAAATGTACACATGGGCCAACCAATTACATACTATATCCCATATAATTGGTTATTTGCAGCTCACATATCTGCCTAGGTTACGATCTAACAAACACCTTGTTTGGGTACTATAACTTTTCATACCACACTTCAAATTTGTACAAACTTTCAGTAGAAATACCATGGTGATTAACCTGAGCAAATATACAAAGGGTTCTGTTTACAGGGAATGTTTGTATACTGGCTGAAACATTTGGGAAGATGATTTGTATTGCCACACTTCATGCAAAAGTGTATTGAATAAAGCTCATGTGTCTGTGTTCACTAGAGTATAGCTGCTTGCAACCTAGCATGCCTCATTAAGATGTGAAGATGTCTATGTGCTGTAGCTAAAGACTGCTGGTTTTATCTTTGCAGTCCAAGGTACTGGATCTAACGGAAAATAACTTTGATCAAACTGTTGCCAAAGGTATCACCTTTATAAAGTTCTACGCACCGTGGTAACTATTTTTTTTTATTTTATTGTGCATCTGTTATACATGAGAAACAGATTTAGAATGTAGAGCTAAAATAGGTTGCATATATAGTCTAATATTTAAAATTTATGGTCCGTTATTTTAGTCTGTCAGCATGGACTGCTTGAACACACTTTTTTTTTTTTTTTTGCTTTTATTTCTTCTAATTCTACTTTTTGCTTGCAGTGTCATTTTTAAATTGGTAAAGTTCTTAGAATTGCAAGAATACTGCAATCACTGAGCAGCAAATGATCTCACCTGTGATGTATTTGTTATCTTGCAAACCTGGCCTGTTAGTGGGCCCTGAGGACAGGGTTGATGACCACTGGCCTAAATGAGAACCTTCACAGATATAAAGAACTAAAATTATAATGATAGATATGTCCCATGTTGCCAAGTGCTTGCTAACCATAGTTATGTGGTCTGACCTGCCTCGCCTTCCTTTCCATCCCGCCATAGCTGAGCGAACAAGAACTTTGAAGGCGACAGCTGATTCAAAACTGCAGCTTGTCAGCTGTGAACTCTTTCCACAGACCAACAGTAGCAAGAGGAGTGAAGAGGGAGGGGGGGATGTTCTGTCAAAGTCCATTTTTAAAGCACCGCATGGTGCTTGGTAAAATGCACCTTGTTATAAATAGGGCCTAAGTGACATTCCCCTCACCCACCTGCTATAATTCCTTTGTTTTAATAACTTTATACAAGATACATTATCTCAAAACTTTGTGTATATTAATGGTTTTTTTTTTTTTTTTACTTCAAGGTGTGGACACTGTAAACATCTAGCCCCTATATGGGAGGATCTTTCCAAAAAAGAATTTCCTGGTTTTAGTGATGTGAAAATAGCTAAAGTGGACTGCACTGCTGAGCGATCCCTCTGTAATAAGTTCTCAGTAAGTCATATATGCATGTAGATATAATTCTCAACTTCTGATAATCTTAAAACTTTTTATGTAGTATTGTAGGATCAGTAGGTAGAGGTTACTTTACCAATTTGCTAGTGACTATCGGACAAAATTTATGCTTGACTATTTGGTGCTTCTTGTGTTGTATATTCGTAAATAAAGGCAGCAGTTTTTATTCAGATCTTGTCAAGCCTGGGAGTGCAAATTGCAATGCATTGTGTGTTCTGATACATTTCTGTTGGAACCAGCATTCATTTTTTGATCTACAGTAGCTCTTTTGGATTGGACTCCATGGGCCAGCCATCACTCCATATGTGCATTGGTGAACTTTGGCTGTCCATGACTGTGTTGCCAGTTAACCGTTTTTTTTCTTTCTTTGGACCACTGGAACATCCCATACAAGCTGCAGTTTGAAGTTGCTCTGACCCGGTCGTCCAGCCATTACAATTTGGCCTCTGGTCGCTCAAATACTTTTGTTTTTTTTCTTTTGTGTGTTTTCAACACCGAGTTCAGTGACAACATGTTTACTGCCCAATATAGGCCACCCACTTTCAGATGCCATTGTAACGAGATTATCAATGTTCGCTTTACCTGTCATAATGTGATTGAGAGATATATATATATATATATATATATATATAGTCGACCGATATTTGGCTTTTTTTACTTAATCGGCATCAGCCGATTGTGCTGATAAAAAAAGCCGATAATAGCTTCAGCGGGACTTGCAAATGACTTCTGTAATATAAGTCAGTGCAAGTTGTCTGAAGTTTGTCTTCTCTCCCCCTCTGGGCAGCCTGCCAAATCTGATAAGATACAGTGTATCTCTTTCAGGTTCTTTTTATCAATAGACTGAACTCCGTGGAGAAGTTCTCAGTTTAACCATTTAAAGACTAAATCTTTTCTGACACTTGTTGCTTACAAGTAAAAATCCTGTATTTTCTGCTAGAAAATCACTTGGAACCCCCAAACATTATATATATTTTTTTAGCAGAGACCCTAGGGAATAAAATAGCGGTTGTTGCAATATTTTATGTCACACGGTATTTGCGCAGCGGTCTTTCAAACGCAATTTTTTTTTCAAAAATGAATGAAAAAAAAAAAAAAAAAGCAGTAAAGTTAGCCCATTTTTTTTCGTCCAAAAGTTTTGATTACCTGTTTTTGTGTATTTAATATTTAAGATAGTTATTTTTTTTCTCATCTAAATTATACATACAAGTGAACTGATTGGAGGTTTGTTTTGTTTAATAAATGTTTAAATATAAAAAATTTTCTGTATCACTTATTACTTAAGATTGCTTTCACACTGGAGCGGGCATGCGTTGACGGTAAAACACTGTTAGTTTTAGCGGCGCTATTCGGCTGCTAGCGGGGCGCTTATAACCCAGCTAGTGGCCGAGGAAGGAGTTAAATGCGCCCATGAAGCGATGCTGCCGAAACGCTTTGCAGGCGCTTCGGCAGCGGTGCACATTCGTTTCAATAGGCAGGAGTGGTGGTATACACCACTCCAAAGATGCTGCTTGCAGGACTTTTTTTTTAACATCCTGCCAGCGCATCGCCTCAGTGTGAAAGCCCTCGAGCTTTCACACAGACTGCAGGGGAGCCGTTTTACAGGCGCTATTTTTAGCCCAAAAGCACCTGAAAAACGCCCCAGTGTGAAAGGGGTCTAACTGTTAGATTTTATGAGATGAAGGGAAAAAAAAAAATCGGCCCAAAAAAATCGGCATCATATATCGGCCACCGCGATTCCTAAATATCGGCATCGGCCAGGGAAAAACCCATATCGGTCGACCTCTTATTTATATATATATATATATATATATATATATATATATATTTTGAGAGAAATTCCTATAGTGGACTTTCCCAGCTTTGTCACAGATGGTATTTAGAAATGTGGTACTACAAGCTTTTAACGCAACATGAGGAATATGGAATTTGGAATCATAAGCACAATTGGTGATTCCAAATTGCAGCAAAACATGTTAGGGGGCCATTCAGGTTTGGCACCCCAAACACAATGCGATGTGTCATGCAACAAAACACAGAATCGCGGCAAAGTGCTTGTGTAAAATCGTGCCTGGCTCAGGACCGAAGTTTGGTCCCCAAACTTTTGGTGTGGCAAACGTGCATAGGGCAGCCCATTCGGCAACACACATTTCCCTGTGCAAATCATGCTTTTTAAATTCGCTAGTAGGAACCCACTTTCCAGCTAAGCAATACAAGAACGGGGTTTGATATGTAGCATTATTTCTTCCATCCATGTTAATTTTTGTATTGTGATTAAACAGTGTTCACACTATCAGTAGAATTTTTTTGTTTTGAGAAGCGCTTGGTTTATAATTTTCTGTCTTCTTTTGCCAGGTTCGGGGGTATCCAACA
Organism: Lithobates clamitans; assembly: GCA_037952925.1. Lineage (NCBI taxonomy): Eukaryota > Metazoa > Chordata > Amphibia > Anura > Ranidae > Lithobates > Lithobates clamitans. The sequence continues at coordinate 6,113,326 of JBBGZY010000135.1, forward strand.
TTGTTGCTCTTCCGTGCTGGTGAAAAAGTGAGCGAGCACGAAGGAGCTAGAGACCTGGAAACACTACAGAACTTTGTATTGCGGAATTCCAGGGATGAACTGTAAACCATCCTGAACCCTATGGGTTTGCACTGTGTGTATGGGCCAAACAGTTACTGAGTCATTTTTACATGCAGTACTGCACAGCATACTTAATGGTTTGTCTTCTTGGTGTTCTGTAAGATGCACACAACCCTGAAAAAACAGGATCTACAATTTCTTTCAGAATGACCAAAAAAAACCTCTTTCGAAGACATCTCAGGATGTATGTTATGCCACTATTTTGGACAGTTAGTAGATTTAGCGATCTGTCTTGAGCAGTTCTTGTGCACAACTTTGTCATCAAAATGTTTATGGAAGATCTCGGCTGTGAAGTGCCTTACTTGATGGGTGGGTGAAAGATGAAGGGTTAATCTAAATCTTTTTCTTCAATTCTGTGTCATAAATGGATCATTTTCAATATAACTTTGTCTTGTCACAAAATGTTACCCTTTTTTACTTGCTGTTGGGGGGGGGGGGGGGGGGGGGGATTTTTTTGATCATGTGTTTCAGTGTGATGTTGAGACTTGCCTTTTTCTAGGTTTTGGCACAACTACACCAATAAACATGAAAAAAATTTACTATATGTGGCTTTGTGTTTTTTGTATTGGTGATGCCAGGGTTTAAAGCCTGATTTTGTGTGCTGTCAGAGTATCCAGGGAATATACAGTGGGTAGAGAAAAGAATCCCTCCCCATCCCCCCTTTTTTTTTTTTTTTTTTTTTTTTTTTAAATGGGGTGATTCTTTTCTATACCCACTGTATGTGCTGTGTACATAAGTCTGTTCTTGGTGAAGGAATGAAGACATTCTGGGTCCTTCTGGCAGTGATCTAAGCAGGATATAGCAAGTGATTGCTTCTTTACAGGAGATCTAAATGAACATCTGTCATGGGAGAAAAATAAAGGCAGTCTTTGCCAACCTCTTACTCAAAATGCTAGTTGCATATTCTTATAGTGCTGTTTTAGATGCGTACAAAACTTCTAGCATCTAAATGTGCTGATTTTTAGACACTCTTGTTTGAACCCTAATAAAATATGTAAAGTTCTCCCTGTCATTGGAAATGGGATGATGGTGTCTAAGCAGTTAGAATTACATGCAACATCTGCATTTCATTCCTGAGCCTTATCAAATGGCATAGATCCAAACATCTAGGAGCTTATGTCTGTTAACTGACATGCCATTTATTATATTACAAATCTGTCGTAAAGGCACTGAGATGTCCTTGCCTCCCTACCAAAATTATCCACCAATTCCCTTTATATAGACAAAGTTCCCATAGGTGTGGGATCAGATTGTAAGCAATCTGTATAAAGTAATTGGTGAATGAGCAACACTCCTCAGTCGCAGGAAACCATTAAAGATAACTCCACTTTAAATCCTAATGGCCTAAAGTCCCATGTAACCATGGCAAGAACTTTATGTAAATGAGGTACTTTTTGACCCTTACATGTTATGTATAGGGATGTCTTAACCAGGGTGTTTCACTATCCCCACTTACAGTATCTCCCAAAAGTGAGTACACTTCTCACATTTTTGTAAATTTATTTTATTATATCTTCATGTGACAACACTGAAGAAATGCCACTTTGCTGCAATGTAAAGTAGTGAGTGTACAGCTTGTATAACAGTAAGTTTGCTGTCCCCCTCAAAATAACTCCACACAGCAATTAATGTCTAAACCGCTGCGTACACCCCTAAGTGGAAATGTCCAAATTGGGCCCAATTAGCCATTTTCCCTCCCTGGTGTCATGTGAGTCGTTAGTGTTACAAGGTCTCAGGTGTGAATGGGGAGCAGGTGTGTTTAAAGTGGGTGTTATCACTCTCATTCAGGTCACTGGAAGTTCAACACGTTGCGGGAAAAAGGCACTCCCTTCTGGGGAAGTTTTATCCCTATTGTGGGGTCACCAGTACAGTATTTATAAACTGAAATCATATCCCTTCTCAAGCTTTTTTTCTCCAGAGCGAATAACTTCAGTGCTCACCAACTTTCCTCATAACTAATATCCTCCAGACCCTTTATTAGTCCAGTTGCCCTTCTTTGTACTCGCTCCATTTCCAGTACATCCTTCCTGAGGACTGGTGCCCAGAACTGGACGGCATACTCTAGGTACGACCAGAGTTGATCCCCTTTTTAATGCATGCCAATATTCTGTTTGCTTTGTTAGCAGCAGCTTGGAATTGCATGCAATTGCTGAGCCTATCATCTACTAGGACCCCCAGGTCCTTTTTCCATCCTAGATTCCCCCAGAGGTTCTCCCACCAGTATATAGATTGCATCCATATTTTTGCCGCCCAAATGCAGTATTTTAAATTTTTCTACATTAAACCTCATTTGCCATGTAGTTGCCCACCCCATTTGTTCAGATCTTTTGGCAAGGTTTCCACATCCTGTGGAGAAGTTACTGCCCTGCTTAGCTTAGTAACCTCTGCAAATACAGAGATTGAACTGTTTACCCCATCCTCCAGGTCCTTAATGAACAAAATAAATAGGATTGGTCCCAGCACAGAACTCTGGGGGACCCCACTACCCACCTCTGACCATTCCGAGTACTCCCCATTTATCACCACCCTCTGAACTCGCCCTTGTAGCCAGTTTTCAATCCATGTACTCACCCTATGGTCCATGCCAATGGACCTTTGTACAGTAAATGTTTATGTGGTACTGTCAAATGCTTTTGCAAAATCCAGATACACCACATCTACAGGCCTTCCTTTTATCTAGATGGCTCCTCCTAGAAGGTTAATAGATTGGTTTGGCAAGAACCATTCTTTGTAAATCAATGCTGATTACTGCTAATGATACCGTTCTCGTTACTAAAATCTTGTGTATATAGTCCCTTATCATCCCCTCCAAGAGCTTGCATACTATTGACGTTAAGCTAACTGGTCTGTAATTCCCAGGGATGTATTTTGGGCCCTTTTTTAAATATTGGTGCTACATTGGCTTTTCTCCAATCGCCTGCTACCATTTCAGTCCGACTGTCAGTAAAAATTGGGAACAATGGTCTGGCAATTACTTGAATGAGTTACCCTCAGATGCAAGCCATCTGGTCCTGGTGATTTATTAACCACTTCAGCCCTGGACCATTTGGTTGGTCAAAGACCAGAGGACTTTTTACAGTTTGGCACTACGCTGCTTGAACTGGTAATTGCGCGGTCATGCAATGTTGTACCCAAACGAAATTTGTGTCCTTTTTCTTCCAACAAATAGAGCTTTCTTTTGATGGTATTTCATTGCCTCTGCGTTTTTTTTTTTTTTGTTTTTTTGTTTTTTTTTTGTTTTTTTTTTTTTTTTACAAAGACCGTAAATTTTGAAAAGATATAAGAAAAAAATCCAATAGACTCAAATTTAGGCCAAAATGTATTCAGCCACATGTCTTTGGTAAAAAAAAAAATGTCAAGCGTATATTTATTGGTTTGCACAAAAGTTATAGCATCTACAAACGAGGGTACATTTTCTGGAATTTTTTTTTTTTGGTCCCAAGTGATTGAATACTGCTTCTCCTGAGTACGGGGATACCACATGTGTGGGACTTTTTCGGAGCCTAGCCGTGTACGGGGCCCTGAAAACCAAGCACCGCCTTCAGGATTTCTAAGGGTGTAAAATTTGATTTCACTCCTTACTACCTCTCAGTTTTGAAGGCCAAAAAATGCCTTTTTCCTGCAACTTGTCAAAATAAATATAAAATATTCCATGGACTTGACATGCCTTTCAGCAGCTTGGGGTGTCTACTTTCCAAAATGGGGTTGTTTTGGGGGGGGTTTGAACTGTCCTGGCATTTTATGTCACCTATCACCCACTTTTTTTTTTTTTTTTTCCACTTTTATTTGTAACGGTTCGGATCTCTCAAAATGCGATGGCATCTTGGGAGACCCTGTGAAAGTGTGCCTAGTCTGTGCAATGCTGTACCCTATGCTATTGCTCAACTAGTGTTTGCTAGCATTCAAAACATTCACCAATGCAAGACCAGGATCTTCAGGACAGGAGGGACAAAAATAGCAGGTTTCACGCATATGTCCGTGCTTTCTACAGACACGACATTTTCTTTGGGGGGTTTGTTGGCTAGGGGTACTTGGGAGGACATACGGAAAATGCCTCTCATACAGCCGGCTTACTGCATTTGGATTGGGAAGGTGAGGTGGAGCACTGTCTGGAAACAGAAGGGCTCTATCTCCCTGAAATTTTAAGTAAGGATCCAGTCCGTCCTGAGGCTCTGTATAGCACATGAGCGTTCAGCAAAGCCAATTGAAATAAGTATACAGACACTTTCTTGTACCAGCGTCTGGCCTTACCGGCAATTAGGTACGGTGCCAACAACTGGTCGTTGAGGTTATATTTGTGGACACAGAGGGGTTTCTCCACAACACCACTCGCTGTAGTAATTTGGACTGTCGTGTCTGCATGAAGAGGTAAGAACGAAAACATTCTTATTATCCCTCCACTTCATAGCGAGCAAGTTATTACACTTCAAGCAGGCTCTCTCCCCCAGTCGAAGATGGGAATCTACAAGCCACTGGGTAAAGCCCCAGCGATTAGATCGCGCGGTGCCACATGCTCCAATCTGATGATCAAACAAGTGACTAAAAAGTGGCACGCTCGTGTAATAATAGTCCCCATACAAATGGTACCCCTTTCCGAATAAGGATGACACCACGTCCCCCACAATCTTGTCAGGGCAGTTTGTTGGCTCTACGTGACTATCTCTTACCTCGTAAACCATAAAACTACATGTATAGCCTGTGGCCCTGTCAGAGTTTATATATCTTGACCCCCGTATCTGACACGCTTGCTGGGAAGATACTGTTTGAAAGACAAGCAGCCAGAAAACTTAATCAGGGACTCATCAACGCAGACAACTTGATGCAGAGTAAACAAGTCTGCAAAACATTGAAGTGGTTTACGAGGGGCCGAATTTTGTAGAGCCGATCGTATCCAGGGTCTCCATGAGGACGACAGAGTTCATTGTTGTTGAAGGGCATTAACCGCAAAATCTGCTAATATCTGGCCCTGGTCATGGAAGCAGAGAACACGGGTATATGGTGAATTGGGTCAGTGGACCAATATGACCGCAACTCACTCTTTTTAGTTATGCCCATGTCGAGGGATAGGCCCAGAAAGGTCTTAAATTCATAAACCGTAATTGGTTTCCAATCTGGCAAGGGAGGATGGGATTAGCGGCGATGTATTGACCAGCATACAAATTGCTCTGGTTCACAATAGATCTGTAGAGATCTTTGGTAAAAAACAGCGAATAAAAATGAAGTGACGTAAAATCAACTGTTTCCACCTGAATGCCGGGTTGGCCAGTGAATGGGGGAGGTATGGGTGCTGCAGAAGTGGTGGGCTTCCAATTAGGATTGGAAAATTCTGCAGGAAGGACACTATGGGCACGACGGGCCTGTCTTTGTCTTCTTGGTGGCAGCGGGACACTACTTGTGCTTGCCACCTCGCCAACTTGAACTGCCCTTATGGGACTCGCCACGTCACCAAGTGTTACTGCAGTGCTGGATGTACGACCATGTACTAGGCCGCTGTTGCTTGCCAGTTCACCAGAAGGAATAGCGGCGCTAGTACTTCTCTGCTCCATACGAGAGCCCTGCGGTTCTTGCACCTCAACAGCAGAAACAGATCGGGGTCTGGTACACCTGACCTTGGCAGGGACCACAACTCCGTCATCAGAGATATCTGTCATGGAGCTGCTGTCGTCTACAGTGGTGGTCATCAACCCAGTCCTCAGGGCTCACTAACAGGCCAGGTTTTATGTATTGAAGATGCAGACTAGAATACTGCAATCACTGAGCAGCAAATTATATCACCTATGATGTATTGCAGTTATCTTGCAAACCTAGCCTGTTAGTGGGCCCTGAGGACAGGGTTGATGACCACTGGTCTACAGGATCGTATTCTGAGCCTGAATCTGACAGATGAGTTACTTCCTCTTCACTGTCATGCTCAGAAATGTGTAAGCCTCTTCACTAGTGTACCTTCGATTTGCCATTTTGGGCTCTAAATTTACTGGTACAGTACTTAGACTCACAGGTAAAAAAAGCTCCTAGACTGTCAGCAAATGTAACAAACGCTACCAAAAAAACTGTTAGCAATCGCAGGGATCAGGCCTGACTCTGCAAACGCTGCAGTATATGTGTGTTTAGTGTTTTGTAAAGTGACAGTGATCGATTGATACTGCACGTGGGCTGGGCTGGGCGGAGGGGCAAAACGCAGGTGCTAGCAGGTATCTGGGCTGATCCCGCTAACACTGCGTTTTTGGGAACCCTAAACTGCTGGGGACTCTAGTATAGATCTGATCAGATATCGATCCGTTCAGATACTATACTACTAAGGGAGGTGTATGCTGCGTGCGTGGGTGTTAGCGCTACTGGCACTAACCTAACACTGCCTGGGGCGACGCAGACCCTAGCTTACACTAAAACCTAACTTATATTACCAGCCGGGCAGGGTTAAACCTTTATTGGGTAATAAACGGTGGGTATAAAAAACTAACCAGCGTTACCCGTAACGGTTATACAGTGATCACTGGTGAAAGGGTTAACTAGGGGGCAATCAGGGGGTTAAAGCCTTTATTGGGTAGTATATGGGGGTACCTGACGCTATAAAAAGCTGACAGTGAACCTAAATACTTACCTGGCTAACTAGCGTCACCTGTGACACTAATACGGTGAACAGAAAAAAGATCGCTTAGTGACACTGGCGACAAGCGAAGAAGGGGTTAACTGGGGGGTGATCAAGGGGTTAAACCTTTATTAGAGGTGTTAGGGGGGTACCCTAGACCTAAAGGGGCCTACCACTAACTGCCCTACCACTTATAACGGTCACAAATGACACCAATGCTGTAATCGGTAAAAAAAAAACAAAAAAAAAAACTGCTATTGGTGTCACTGTGACAGGCGGTGTGATCGGGGGTGATTGAAGGATGATTTGTGTGCCTACGTGTTCTACTGTTAGTGTAGTGTTGGTGCAGACTTACTTGATGTCTTCTCTCCTTGGGCGCCGGAACGAAAGGACAGACACGAGGACAGATGACATCACTTCCTCTGCTTCTGTTTACATTACAGGAGCAGAGGAAGCTTCTCATTCGTCAGGAGCGATCGCGAGGGGGTGGCCATGAATCGGTGGCCTCTCCCTCAGCACGGATCGCTCCTCGAACGATTCCGACCGCCGCAGGCACCGGGGGGGGGGGGGGGGCGCACGATCGGGCCCCCTGCCCGCTGGGAGGCATGGACGTACAGGTACGCCCATATGCCTACCCATGCCATTCTGCCGACGTACATCGGCGTGCGGCAAGTGGTTAATGTTTCCCAAGTCTAAGTTTAATTCTGTCCTCTGTTAACCATGGAGGTGCTTCCTGTGATGTGTCATGAGGATAAACACTGCAGTTTTGGTTACTGAAGCCTCATGAAGACTGAGGAGAAGAATAAATTCAATACCTTCGCCATCTCCCCATTCTTTGTAACCCGACGTCCTTCCTCATGGGGCAAATATGGTCTATCCTCCCTTTTTTACTGTTTACATACTTAAAGAATTTCTTGGGAATTTTTTTTTTGCTCTCCTCTGCTATGTTGCTTTCGTGTTCAATCTTAGCCGCCCTAATTGCACCCTTACATTTCTTGTTGCATTCTTTTTTCGTCTTCGCTCCGGGTGCCTTTTAAAGTTTTTTTTTTTTTTTTTCTCTTCTCCATCCATCCTGTCGGGTTCAGCCTCTCCCGATTCAGAAGACCCCCCCATATAGGCTGTAAATCTCCTGAGGAGCCGATTACCCTGATTGCCCTGCTGATTATTGAGGCCCATGGGAGATTCACAGCATCAAGGGTTTGGAGCATACAGCTATTCCATTTGACTACACCTGTCTGGATGTTCCTTTCGTTCAAAGCAAAGGCCTTGGCTGGGCTCTAGCCATCCGCTTGCCATCTGGTAAGCGAGTTTTTCATTAGGTGGTGGCACTGAATAAGGATTTAGCTCACCTGGGTGTTTAGTGCGGATTTGTTTGAACTGCATTTCACTATTCCTCAATATACAAGCCATTGTTGACCTGCACCTTTATATATATATATATATAACTTTGAATGTTAAATCATTATTGTTATACAGATCTAGCACGGTTTTTTCCTCTTTATTCTTTATAAAGTCTGAATGCTAATGATAAACCCTCAACCTTGTATGTGCATTTTTACATTGGAGTTAAGTCATCCAGGACTTTTGTTTGCTCTTTTAAATTTATTACCCAATGGGATGCATTGGCTAATGCCCTTATTTAATATGCTCTTAAAGCAAACCCATCTCTCCTCCGTTCTTTGTTCCTAAGATTTTATCCCAATTCATGCCTTCTAATGCCCCGTACACACGGTCGGATTTTCCAATGGAAAATGTCCGATCGGAGCGTGTTGTCGGAAATTCCGACCATGTGTGGGCTCCATCGGCTTTTCCAACACACAAAGTTTGAGAGCAGGAGATAAAATTTTCCGACAACAAAATCCGTTGTCGGAAATTCCGATCGTGTGTACACAAGTCCGACGGACAAAGTGCCACGCATGCTCAGAATAAATAGAGATGAAAGCTATTGGCCACTGCCCCGTTTATAGTCCCGACGTACGTGTTTTACGTCACTGCGTTTAGAACGATCGGATTTTCCGACAACTTTGTGTGACCGTGTGTATGCATGACAAGTTTGAGCCAACATCCTAGGATTTTGTTGTCGGAATGTCCGAACAAAGTCCGACCGTGTGTACGGGGCATAACAAGGTTCGTAGTTTAGGGTTGGCTCTTTTGAAATTCAGTGTCTTTTTGTATTTCCCTTAGGTTTCCTATTTGTGTGATTTATGCTGATGCCAATTGACCTGTGATCGCTGTTTCCTAAATTGCCTTTATTTCCACATCTGTGATCAAGCCTGTATTGTTGGTAATCAGTAGATCCAGTAACGCTTTATTTCTAGTTGGTTCGTCTACCATCTGAACTATGAAATTGTCCTGCAAGACATTTAGGAACTGGTGAGCATTAGATGAATGCGTGGTTCCTTCCGCCCAGTCTGTCTGGATAATTAAAATCCCTCATTATGATAACACCTCCCATCCTTGCTGCTAATCCAACTTGTGATTGGAGATCCGTCTCCCCCTCCTCCCTCATGTTAGGGGGCCTATAGCATACTCCCAGTAATATTTTCCCCTTAGCTTTATCCCTTTGGAGCTCTACCCATAAGGATTCCACCTCCTCCCTAGCTCCCTTAGTGGTGTCATCTCTCACATTCACTTGTACATTATTCTTGATATATAGGCATACCCCTCCCCCTTTTTTACCCTCTCTATCCCTGCGATAAAGGATATACCCTTCAATGGTTGCCAGCCAATCATGAGAGCTGTTGAACCAGGTCTCTGAAATTCCCACAAAATCCAAATCCTCCTTGTACAACAGTATCTCTAGTTCACCCATCTTGTCCGCCAGGCTCTTGGCATTGGTGAACATGCCACGTATGTTTAGACCTGTCGCATACTATCCTCTTATTGGGTGTTCCGAGATTGCACCTAGTTACTATACTTACCTTGGGTTTATGTGCTTTAGTCAATCTACCCTAATGCCCCTAATACTATCCTCTAGAATATGTTCCGTGCTGACTATCTCTACCTCTGGGCCCTCCCCCCTGTCGCGTAGTTTAAAAGCCCTTTTAACTTTTTGGCCATCTTTACTCTCAGCTGATCTGCACCCTCCTCATTTAGGTGCAGTTCATGCGTTCTATAGTACTGGTTATCGACTGAAAAGTCGGCCCAGTCCTCCAGGAACCCAAACCCCTCCTTACTTCACCAGCTCTTCAGCCACTTGTTTACTACCCTAATCTCCCTCTGCCTTTCTGGTGTGGCTCGATGTACCGTAGTATTCCTGAGAATACTACCTTGGAGGTCCTTTTACTCAATTTAGCTCCCAAGTCCCTAAAATCGTTCTTTAGGACATCATCTGCCTCTGACTTTGTCATTGGTGCCAACGTCTTCCCCAGTTTCTCCTAGTAATCTGTCCTCCAGATCCGTGATGTGCCGAACCCAAGCGCCCATTAGACAACATACAGTTTGGCGCTTCAGGTCTTTGTTACAGATTGCCCTCTCTGTCCTTCTAAGAATTGAGTCCTCTACCACCAGAATCTCTTTTCTTTCACACTACTTAGACAACACTCAGGTACTCACAATACACAGTACTACCTGACACTAATACTCAATACAGCCCACGTGCACTCATGTACTTACAATACACAGGTACACACTCGCCCTACACAGGTACTGGACCCCTGTTACATCTCTTGTTTTCAACTCTGTTTTTTTAACTCACCACTTAGTCCAGTTCCATTTGGTCTAAGTTCCAGCAAGCTCAAAGATGAGCAGGCTCACAATGAGTTTTACAGAAGGTTATATAGGCCTCAAGCACCTGTGACCAATTAACCACTCCCCTAAATTAGTAGGCTGAAGAAAGCAAAGAAAAAAAAAAGCTGATCCCCCTCCCTTCGGAGACTAGGCTGCAGGGCAGTATTCCAACATAACGACCTCCAAGATGACCATTGCCTTGCTAAAGAAGCTGAGGGTAAAGCTGATGGACTGGCCCAGCATGTATCAAAACCTAAACTCTATTGAGCATCTGTGGGGTATTCTCAAACGGAAGGTGGAGGAGCGCAAGGTCGCTAACATCCACCAGCTCTGTGATGTCATCATGGAGGAGTCCAGTGGCTACCTGTGGAGCTCTGGTGAACTCCATGCCCAAGAGGGTTAAGGCAGTGCTGGAAAATAATGGTGGCCACACAAAATATTGACACTGGGTACAATTTGGACATTTTCACTTAGGGGTGTACTCACTTTTTTGCCTGTGGTTTAGACATTAATGGCTGTGTGGAGTTATTTTGAGCAGACAGCAAATTTACACTGTTATACAAGCTGTACACTCACTACTTTACATTGTAGCAAAGTGTCATTTCTTCAGTGTTATGACTGTTTCTGCTTATATAAGCGCGTCTTCATGGTGTAGATCGAATTGCTGCATTATGGCTTTTCTACAAATATACTGTATGCCTCACCATATTATCATACAAACACCTTTTTTTCCGATATATAAACAAAGTGGAGTACAAAATGTCTTGAATACCACCTGATTATTTTGTGTGAATGGGCAATGCTTATAAAGTATGATGGGCAAAAACCTTTATTTATTTTTTTTTTTTTATTAGAGCACTTTTGTCAGGTTTTTTTTGCTGCCTGTGTCTGTCAGGGAGCTCCATCAGTGTCCCTGGTCAAAATTTTATTATGTGCATATTTGTGTGTACGCTCCTGAAATTCTAGCTCCCAGAATGCAATATTTTGTTGTATTGAGTAGTGTATTTGTACATAGTGGATTTTTTTTCCTCTAATTTTTAATTAAGAGGCGTGCTTGTCACATTTTACTGCTGTGGGATGATTTCTTGAAATAAGTTTACAATACAGTGATAGATACTGTATTTATTGGAGCATAACACTCACTTTTTCACCATGAAAATCGGGTGCAAATAGCGTGTGCGTGTTATATGCCAATACTTCAATTTTAGCTGCCTCGGAGGGGACAGGGAGGGGGGCGGGACGAACGCCCTTCCGATTACATACAGTGAGAATCTCCTGTTTACTTGCCGGCCTCTGTAATAGGAAGTCCCGTCTCCTGGGCCGCCATTGGACCACTGTTCTATCATAGGAGATTTTCACTGTATGTAATCTGTTGGTGCTTGTCCCGCCCCCCTCCCTGTCCCCTCTAGGCTGCAGATGGGCATCGATCAGGCTGCATCGGCGATGGCAATGGCGAGGCTGCTGCATTGATGGCAATGGCGAGGCTGCTGCATTGATGGCAATGGCGAGGCTGCTGCATTGATGGCAATGGCGAGGCTGCTGCATTGATGGCAATGGTGAGGCTGCTGCATTAATGGCAATGGTGAGGCTGCTGCATTGATGGCAATGGCGAGGCTGCATTGATGTGGACTGATGAGGCTGCATTGATGGCACTTGTGAGGCTGCAGATGGGCATTGATCAGGCTGCATCGATGGCAATGGTGAGGCTGCAGATGGGCACTGACCCTTATTTTGCTTCAAAGTTCCTTATTTCAAATTTAAGTTTTTTTCCTGAAACTTCCCTCTTAAAATGAATGTGCGTGTTATACGCCTGTGCGTGTTATATGCCGATAAATACGGTATTTAAGATGGGAGGAAGGTCACCTCTCCCTTTAAATTAATACATCAATTGCTTTTTTATTTATCAAAGCAATACACAATCTGATTCACAAAGTGGTAACTGTGTAAAATGTGTACATATTATAAACCTGACTTTCCCAACTAGAGCTGCAGGATGTTTCCACTGGCATGCTCCAAATCTTGGGAACAAATGGCAAAAAAACTTTATTCAAAATAAAGAATGAAAAAAATTTAGCAAAATCTGTACAAAGCAGGGTACAGCAGGTCAGCCTATGATTGATGCTAATTAGAACTTTGGGCTGACCAAAATGCCATATTAGTGAAATACTGCAGCTTACCAGTTGTTGGATGTGGAGGCTGAATTGATCTCTTCACCTGGTATGCTGCTAGTAATACTCCTATTGTAATAGCAGAGTTGTCATTGTAGACTGCTTACTTTGGATCATAGAACAATCCCACACCCTGAAACTCACCAAATCAACATATTTCTGTACTTGCAGATTTTTTTAAACCCCCTTTCACACTGAGGCGCTTCTGAACTGCCAGTAAGGCCCCTTTCACACTGGGGCGGGGGTGGCGTCGGCAGTAAAGCGCAGCCAATGTTAAACTTAAAGTGCCGCCATTGTTAGCGGCGCTTTACCGTCGGTATTCGGCCGCCAGCGGGGCGGTTTTACCCCCCGCTAGCGGCTGAGAAAGAGCTAAAAACCACCGCAAAGCTCCTCTGCAGAGGCGCTTTGCCAGCGGGATTGCCGCGGTGCCCCATTGATTTCAATGGGAAGGAGCGGTGAAGGGGCGGTATACACACCGCTCCTTCACCACTCCAAAGATGCTGCTGTCAGGACTTTTTTTACCGTCCTGCCCTCGGGGCTTTCACATTAAAGACAAAGCAGTGGCACTTTCAGGTTGGTTTGCAGGCGCTATTTTTAGCGCAATAGCACCTGCAAACTGCCCCAGTGTGAAAGGGGTCTAAAATATTGAGCGCTTTTGAAGAGCTTTTCAGGCGCTTTTGAAGAGCTTTCCAGTCATTGCAATGGAGAGGGGCATTTTTTCACCGCCCTGCCAGCGCACTGCTCCAGTGTGAAAGCATTCATTGATTTTAATGGAAATAGGTTTTTGTGAGCTTTTCAGGCGCTTTTTTTAGCGTGAAAGCGCCTGAAAACCGCCTCAGTGTGAAAGGGGTTTAAGACACAACATGAGCATACAATGTAGGGTCTTTACTGACATTTAGACCCCTTTTTAACTAAGGCAGTTTTCAGGCGTTTTAGTGCTAGAAATAGCGCCTGTAAAGCACCTGAAAACTGCCTCCCATACCCGAGTGCTTTTACACTGGGGCGGTTGGCTTGCTGGACGTTAGAAAAAGTCCTGCAAGCAGCATCTTTGGGGCGGTTTGGAATCGCTCCCAAAACGCCCCTGCCCATTGCAATGAATGGGCAGTGCATCCGAAGTGCCGCAACAAGGGTATTTTAACTCCTTCTTTGGCCACTAGCGGGGGTTGAAAGCGCCCCGCTAGCAGCCGAAAAGCGCCGCTTAAACAGCGGTAAAGTGCTGCTAAAACGAGTGGCACTTTACTGCCCCAGTGTGAAAGAGGTCTAACTGAGCTCGGAGTAGGCTCAATTTAGGTTTACCACCATTATGATTTAACATTTCAAGAAAATACTGCACTACACTTACTAAGTAAAGATAAAATGCCATGTTTAAAAATTCAGGCAAAATGAACACTTGTGGTGCAGAATAGGATTCAATATATAATTGAAGAAAAAACAATTATCTGATATTTGATCAAGGGCTCACTCAGACACAGGGAAAGGTAGAGATTTAAAATTAGGGCACCTCTTTTCAAATGTTAGCGACATAAGATGGATAGTGCTGGAAAAAAAAAGTACATAAATATTAGAGGATTAATCCTATCATTCTTGCTAATGCATTAAATGTACTGGATTTACAAGCTTGATGCATGCAAGCAGTCCAAAATAACTTTTAAACTTTTCTGTGACTGGTGAAGTGATGGGTTTCACTCTCGCCCAATTACCTTTATATTGATTAGTAAAAATAAAAAAGCAGTGTGCCTACCTCCATAAGTGTTTGTTTTATGTATGTAAAGGTTATGGTGGATCGTTTTGTTAAAGCCGAATTTTGGGAATTATTTAAAAAAATAGCTTGGCATTTTAGGAGAGTGTACATTTTAGGAGAGTGTACATTTTAGGAGAGTGTACTTTTGAATAGAGTTATGAGAATTTATATTATGCTCTATGCACACTAGACATCCCAGAGTTCCTGGTCCACCTGAGGAGTGAGCAAGAGAAGGTGGCTGCATTCCCACATACAATGGGCCCATAGAGAATGATCTTAGCCTCCCTGTTACAAGAAGTCAGATCACAGCATCAAAAAAAGAGAATTTGAAGCTTCGGAGGAAACAAAGCAATAGAAGGTAGTATTTTGAGTTAAAGTAATATTAAACACTTTAACTTACATGATCTCTTCTCATTATGTATATAGATGGCACTGTATTTATCACAAAAAAAATGTAAGTACCTTTTTTTTATTAATATACATCTGTCATGTGACCTAGCTCTTTCCCAGCCTGTCTGCAGGGAAAACATCAGTAGGAGGCGGTTCTAGTCCACTGTAGCCGATAACATGTTTAAAAAAAAAAAGCTCTTTCAGAATAAAAAGGAAAAATACACTAAATCATATGTTTTAAATCATCATCAAATATGTATTACCAGATGGGTGTCTTGTGAGCTGCTTAGCCCCCTTTTAGTAAACAGATGCCAGCACTCTTAACACACTCTAATATAATGTGTGTACGTTCTAAAACAATCCAAAGTTAGTGCAGCGATATTCAAATGAACCAGTTGTCGACCGCCCTATAGCAGTTTTACTGCTACAGGGCGGCTGCTGTGCACAGGATATATACCTGATCCTGCACTTTTGTGTAGCAGGCGCAAATGCATGCTGATGGGTGGGTAATGCGGACTCAGTGTATGTATACAAGGTAGATTGCCATTCTGTCAGGAAAGGAGGGCATTGAACCAGTGTTCCTGCAAAGCAGGGAAAATGATCAATGTCTTCTCCTAGTAAAAGCACCTCCCACATTGTAAAACACAGGCTAGGCACAGTTAACCCTTTGATCACCCCTGATGTTAATTCCTTCCCGACCAGTGTCAGTACAGTGACTGTACATATTTCTCTAGTCATCTTCCAGGACGGCACACCTGAGAGATGAGAGGCTCCTTCCCACAGGAAACACAATCAATTGACAGCTGTTTTAAGTCCCCAACCTTCCCCTTGATCCTCAGTTTTTTGTGTCTCTCCCTACACAGCGAAACGTTTTGTTTTTATTCTTCGAACCAGATGACCGAGGGTCCGACGGTAACCCTGCGAGGTAGGTATAGGAAGGCTTGGGGCTGAAATATATCCTGCAGGCTCTTGCCTTCTCACAGGTGGCCCAGAAACTGTATCAGCGATCCTGTCACTGGGGTGTGAATCCGCCACTGTTAAACACTGCTCAACATCTCTGCCTCTCAGGCTCCTTCTGTCTTCCTCCCTAAGCGGAGGACGAGAGTGCAACCCTGGGCAGGGGAAGCGCTAGAGGAGACACCGACCAGCATGGCGGCTGAAGAGAGCCCAATGAGGCACCAGTTCACTACGGTGGACAAGTGGCGAAGAGGACCGAGTGTCTGCCTAAACCATCTCAGATGGGAAAGAGGATAGTAAGGCATTGCCAACCCCCCCTGTGTATATACTGACTGGTGCAGTGCACGACATAGCCTAACCTTGCAACTCCCTATGACTGACAGCAGCTGGGGGGGGGAATTCATTGCGTGTTGACCATAAGAATGGAAAAGCGAGTCCGGTGGCTGTGGCAAAGAGGGGAAGATGACAACAGTGAGTACTTCCCTTTGCCTTGGGAATTTAGCCACAAAATCCCTAATACCAGCCAGATGGTTTCTGAGCATTTGAGATAATGTCCCCTGTTTGAATACAAATAGCCCAGAAGCTTCTGCTAAAACCACCAGCCACAGCTCCCTCTTACATCAGAGACGCTGTGGTTATCGCAACAGTAGGTTGCCAGCCTCTCCCTATAAGCCCGATTGTAGTACATTAGTAGGGGTGAATATAGTGAAGAGGGGAGGCCTGGTAAATACAAAGCATTTCTTACAGGCCATGTGTACCACTGAACAAGTTAATAAAGGAGGATTGGATGTGTAGTGGTCTGCAGGAACCTGGAGGGTTAAGGAGTAAGCTCCCCTGGTCAGCAGGTGCACTAGGTAATCCGGCCCTATTAGCCCAGCTGCTAGGAATCTGAAGCTGCTCCAAGATGTTTAAAAGCTGACCTTATAATTTTTAACAATATGGCAGGGATCAGGCTTCTGTGCGGCACAGCAGAAATGCATGGGGAAGCCACAGTAAGGGTTCCCTTGTGAACAGATCCTGCTTTTGGGGGTTGCTTGCTATGGGTAACATTTCATAAGCTCTAAACCTTCCGCTCCACCTGTACACTGCGGTTATATTTACAGTGCAGGAGGTAAGAAAAACCTTTTTGTTGGTTTGGTCTACAGTCCACCCAGTGGCAAAACTAGAAGCAATTTACCATAAATCGCTTCCTGCAACCTTTAATTGAGGATTTTCTGTGCAAACCTCTAAGAGCTACATATGTAACCAGTAGTTAACGATTGCTTGTTTAAGGCCTGCAGGTAGCCATTTACCTCCAGGCTAATTTTGGCTACCACCTCTTCTAGAGGCTGTCTTAATTGGTCTCTAGGGCTGGGCTTATTAAGACTTTAGATGCTGGAAGAGTTTGATTAGCCCAAACCTGTGTATGATCTGGCTAGGTTTGCTCAGATTCAGGGAGCGGAGGTAAGGTAGGACAACAGTAGAGGGCTGTTCAACTACTTTAGACTTTCATTTTAGAATTTGTTGCTTCACTGGTGCTGAAGGGTTAGTATGAAATATGCCTATGAAATAATTTGCCCATGTTTGGTTATTTCATAAAGGTATACACCATGATTCCTTCTTGGCTGCACACCAGTAGAGCTCAGTAGTGAAGGTTTGTCTTTGCTGGGATGTTTTGTGGCACAGCAGAAATACACATTGAGAATTGTGACATCTCTGCTCATAAGGGGTATATTGCTGTACATCAGAAATGCACTACACTGAGGATTGTTTGGTGTCCGTTACAGTGGGGATGGAAAGTATTCAGACCCCCTTAAATTTTTCACTCTTTGTTATATTGCAGCCATTTGCTAAAATCATTTAGGTTAATTTTTTTTTCTCATTAATGTACATGCAGCACCCCTTATTGACAGAAAAACACAGAATTGTTGACATTTTTGCAGATTTATTAAAAAAGAAAAAATGAAATATCACATGGTCCTAAGTATTCAGACCCTTCGCTCAGTATTTAGTAGAAGCACCCTTTTGATCTAATACAGCCATGAGTCTTTTTGGGAAAGATGCAACAAGTTTTCCACACCTGGATTTGGGGATCCTCTGCCATTCCTCCTTGTAGATCCTCTCCAGTTCTGTCAGGTTGGATGGTAAACGTTGGTGGACAGCCATTTTTAGGTCTCTCCAGAGATGCTCAATTGGGTTTAAGTCAGGGCTCTGGCTGGGCCAATCAAGAACAGTCACAGAGTTGTTGTGAAGCCACTCCTTCATTATTTTAGCTGTGTGCTTAGGGTCATTGTCTTGTTGGAAGGTAAACCTTCGGCCCAGTCTGAGGTCCTGAGCACTCTGGAGAAGGTTTTCGTCCAGGATATCCCTGCACTTGGCCGCATTCATCTTTCCCTTGATTGCAACCAGTCGTCCTGTCCCTGCAGCTGAAAAACACCCCCACAGCATGATGCTGCCACCACCATGCTTCACTGTTGGGACTGTATTGGACAGGCGATAAGCAGTGCCTGGTTTTCTCCAGACATACCGCTTAGAATTAAGGCCAAAAAGTTCTATCTTGGTCTCATCAGACCAGAGAATCTTATTTCTCACCATCTTGGAGTCCTTCAGGTGTTTTTTAGCAAACTCCATGCGGGCTTTCATGTGTTTTGCACTGAGGAGAGGCTTCCGTTGGGCCACTCTGCCATAAAGCCCCGACTGGCGGAGGGCTGCAGTGATGGTTGACTTTCTACAACTTTCTCCCATCTCCCAACTGCATCTCTGGAGCTCAGCCACAGTGATCTTTGGGTTCTTCTTTACCTCTCTCACCGAGGCTCTTCTCCCCCGATAGCTCAGTTTGGCCGGACGGCCAGTTCTAGGAAGGGGTCTGGCCATCCCAAACGTCTTCCATTTAAGGATTATGGAGGCCACTGTGCTCTTAGGAAACTTAAGTGCAGCAGAAATTTTTTTGTAACCTTGGCCAGATCTGTGCCTTTCCACAATTCTGTCTCTGAGCTCTTCAGGCAGTTCCTTTGACCTCATGATTCTCATTTTCTCTGACATGCACTGTGAGCTGTAAGGTCTTATATAGACAGGTGTGTGGCTTTCCTAGTCAAGTCCAATCAGTATAATCAAACACAGCTGGACTCAAATGAAGGTGTAGAACCATCTCAAGGATGATCAGAAGAAATTGACAACATCTGAGTTAAATATATGAGTGTCACAGCAAAGGGTCTGATACTTAGGACCATGTGATATTTCAGTTTTTCTCTTTTAATAAATCTGCAAAATGTCAACAATTCTGTGTTTTTCTGTCAATATGGGGTGTTGTGTGTACATTAATGAGGAAAAAAATGAACTTAGCAAATGGCTGCATTATAACAAAGAGTGAAAAATTAAAGGGGGTCTGAATACTTTCCGTCCCCACTGTATATCCTAAATTTACTGCTTTATTTGGCTACAGATCAAAGAAATACAACATTGAAGGTGCTCTGTACTTTCTGGTTTTATGCCACACGGCAGAAATGCACATAATTGCGTCTTGTGACATCTTTGCTCATAATTGTTATATTGCTGCACATCAGACATACACAAGATTGAGGTCTGTCTGTTTTTTTTTGTGTCCTGTGTTTACTGCCTTATTAGCTGCATATCAGTAAGGCAGCAGTGAAGATTGATGGTCCTGGTTTGTTGGGCTGCACAGCAGAAATACACATTGCACCTGGGCCATGGGTAGTACATATACTGCTTTTGGTAATTGGTGCGGCACCGCAAAGTGACGCCGTGCCGATTCAGACAGTGCTATTAATGGCAATAGCTGCCGATTTTAGGCATGCGATTTGATATGTTGAGTCGCTTGCCAAATCGCTTCAATATGGACCTGTGCTTAGGGTTGTGCTATCTCTGTTCAGAATTGTTATATTGCTGTACATCAGACATATACAAGACTGAAGATTTTGTGTCTTTTATGTCCTTCATTTACTGTCTTATTGACTGCATATCAGAAAGGACACAGCCGTTTAGGTTGCTTGTCCTTTTCTGATTTTGTTTTTGCTGCTCAGCAGGGAGACACATTGAGGTGGTGGCATCTCTTCTCAGTATTGTATTGCTACACATCAGACATACACAAAGATTGTTTGTGTCCTGTATGCGCTATATTTACTGCCTTATCTGCATATTAGAAAGACACAGCAGTGAGGGGTGTTTTTTTTTTTCTGTTTCCTCATTGTTCTACCTTGCTGCTTCTTAGGGATACACAGCAGAGGGTTGTTGGCTGCACTCCTCCAGGGAGACATGGCATTGGGGACCCCTCGCTTGTTCAACCTGAAAATTGCACGTTTTTTTTGCCTTCGACCTGTGTAATTTTGAGGTCTGTGGATCCAGAAAGCGGGGACTGCTTGGAGGCACTGTGACCTGGAGTCGCACAGACACGAATGGTACCCATTGGAAGCCATGGTGTATGTTTTCTCATGCGTCTTGCAGTCCCAAGTTGCAGGTCGGGTTGCACGGGTGTGGGGCCTTAAGCTTTTCTGTCCCTTCTGGGTGAGGTTTTGCTACACAGCAGGAATACACATCATGGAGTTATTGCCTTATTTTGTGGTACACCAGAAAGATCGTGGCTGTGAAGGCTGTCTGGTTTTTTTCTGTTTTTATGTTGCTGCACAGCAGAAATACTCAACATTGAAGCTTGTTGGTGCTTTCTGTTTCATATTGCCTTACCTTACTGCAAAAACACAATGCTGCAGGTTGCTTGTGTCCTTTATCAGTGTTGGTTCTATCTGACTGCACTACAGAACTGTATAACAGAAAAGATTATCTTGTGTTCCATATTATTTTACCCTGTGGCACAGCAGAAATGCACAATGGGAACCTGGGAGTTGGTGTTTTTTTTCCGTGTTCATTTTGATTTTATAACTGTATTTGGTTGTTCGTCAGAAATACGCAACATTGAAGGTTGGGTCTTTCCGTCTTATATTTATTGCCTTTTTTTGCTGTACATCCGTAAAACACCACATGTAGTTATGACCTAGCTAGCTGCACTTCAGAAATACGCAGCATTTAGGGTTTGCTTTTGTCTTAATGTTTTTACCTCTTGGCCGTACTTCAAACTGTGAAGACTGTCTACATTTAAGTTCAGATTTGGGTCTCTTCTCATATTTGATATGTCGGTTTAGCTAGCCACACATTTAGATACACAACATTGTTGTCTATGCTTGTGTCCCTTCTGTCTAAATCTATTGTGCTGTGCCCACAATCTATGGCCTTTATATTTGTGATATTAATAATGCATGTATCACCTCTTTATTTCAGACCTTCTTTTCCGTGGAGGGGCCAGGAGTTCTGTCTGCAGACGTCACATGTCAGAAAGCCTCAGCCCCTTACATTCATGAATGCCAGAACCATTTCCTAGGGTTGAAGCCCAGTAGGGTTATAGGACACTGGAGGAAGGCGATAAAAAAATCACCCTGTTTAGTAAGAACTTGAGAAGTTCTGTTCAGAGGAGTATTATGGCCTGAAGATGAAGTATAAGAACTTATCACCTGACCTGTATACCCGTCCGAATAGGTTACGGCTCGGTACATAGCCTTCATTTCACCCTCCTGGTAGAACTAGATGTAGCAATATGAGTGTTCTACTCCTGCCATGGACTTAATCTGAAGTAGGAATTCAGGCATAAGGAAAGAAAGCCATAGATTGGGCATGCCTTCAAAACCCAGGCATCTAGCTTCTGTTAATCTATTACCCTTAAGTAGGCTCCCCTTTAGTCTTCGATGACGTAAAGATAAAAATGAACAGAAAAGGTTGTCAGGGACCCCCTTTTTGCTGATTTATTTCCCTAAACAGGGTAGTGTTAAGACAAGCCCTCTTATTGATCAATGTAGTGTTCTTGTCTTACAAAATGGGTCTCTGATTAATCTTTTTAATGGTTCTAAGTAGCATCTACAGGCACAACATGCCATGGTTGTTAGATGTGTGAGACAGGCAACATTGCTAACCTACAAGTTTAACATGTTTTCTGATTCCATCTTTAAGAGCCCACTCCACCTAGATCCTGCGTCTGAAGTGGAGAAGGCAGGGACATCGCTGGAGCAGACCGGCATGATCCAGCTAAGATACCTTCATCAAACATATGGAGTGGAGGTAAAGCTCACTGCAGAACCGAGGTTCGCCAAGAGGGTCTTGCAGGCAGTGGTCCCACCCTACGGTAGGCCTGAGGTACTTGCTTATCCTCTCAGGTATGCCGTCCTGGAAGATGACTGGAGAAAAGTACCAGTTACACTTACCGGTAACTACCTTTCTAGGAAATCTTCCAGGACGGCAGACCTACTTCCTGCCCATTGGAGGAGGGAAAATTATAGAACACCAGAAGGTGAGGAGTTATTTCTCTACAAACTGAGGATCAAGGGGAAGGGTGGGGACTTAAAACAGCTGTCAATTGATTGTGTTTCCTGTGGGGAGGAGCCTCTCATCTCTCAGGTGTGCCGTCCTGGAAGATTTCCTACAAAGTTAGTTACCGGTAAGTGTAACTGGTACTTTTTTAGCACTGATCATTGTATTAAGTGTCACTGGTTCCCAAAAAAAGTGTCAGTGTCTGATTGTTCACTGCAATATCGCAGTCCCGCTATAAGTTGCTGATCACCGCCATCACTAGAAAAAAACAAATCAAAATTCTATAAATATATCCCATAGTTCGTAGGAGCTATCACTTTTTCGCAAACCAATATACGCTTGAGTTTCTTTTTTTTCTTTTCTTTTTTTTTTTTCTCTTTTACCAAAAATATGTAGCAGAATACATATTGGCCTAAATTTATGAAGACTTTTTTTTTTTCCCCTACTTTTTTTTGGATATGTTTTATAGCAGAAAGTAAAAAAAAATATTTTTTTTGTCTTTTTTTAGTGTAAAAAATAAAAGAAACACAGAGGTGATCAAATACTACGAAAAGAAAGCTCTATTTGTGGGTAAAGGTGCGAATTCAGGCTAAAATTTGGACCTGAATCACACCTGAACTGGTATACAGGAACGCACCGGATCCCAGGCACAAACTCACAATCGCACGGCCTCAAACTTTCTTTTGTATTGGTGTTTTACTGCGCCTGTACGTATGGCATACGTATGAAATATGCAAGCTATCATTATTGGTGATTGCCTCTTTGCACCTCTGGTAATTCTGGCTTTATTACTTTTTTAGGGGTCTAAATTAATTAAGCCCACCTCATTTACTCTGTAACAATTGTATTGGCAGGTGCATATAAATTCCCGTCTATTGCCTAAGGAGTCAGCTATGAGTAAGCACCAGTACAGTACCTGACCGCGAGATTGTGGTTCTCGGTGACAGGATACTGTGCATGTCGCGCTGGCTCGCTGATCGGGAAAGGAAAACTTTGTTTTCCTTTCGCGATGAGCGACAGGCAGTGCTGACAGCTGTCTGGTATGAATCATGAGGGGGAACGCCACGCCAAATTTAAATAATGAAAAAAACGGCGTGGGTTCCCCCCCCCAGGGGCATACCAGGCCCTTAGGTCTGGTACAGATTGTAAGGGGAACCCCCTACGCTGAAAAATCCAATCCCCCAAATCCATACCAGACACTTATCCGAGCACGCAGCCCGGCCGGTCAGGGTGGGGACGAGCGAGCACCCACCTCCTGAGCTGTACCAGGCTGCATGCGCTCAACATAGGGGGGTGGGCGCTTTGGGGGAGGGGGGTGCCCTGTGGGCCCCCCCACCCCAAAGCACCTTGTCCCCATGTTGATGAGGACAAGGGCCTCTTCCCGACAACCCTGGCCATTGGTTGTCGGGGTCTGCGGGAGGAGGGCTTATCAGAATCCGGGAGCCCCCTTTAATAAAGGGGCCCCCAGATCCCGGCCCCCCACCCTATGTGAATGAGTATGGGGTACATGGTACCCCTACCCATTCACCTAGGGAAAAAAGTGTCAATAAAAAAAAACACACTACACAGGTTTTAAAAGTAATTTATTAGGCAGCTCCGGGGGTCTTCTTCTGACTTCAGGGGTCTTCTGCCAACTTTGGGATCTCTCAGGCCTCTTCTCCCTCTCTCCGGTGTCATCTCCGCGCTCTCTGGTTCTTCTCTGGTGCCTTTTTCCTTCTGCCAGGCTCCTCTGCTATCTTCTGCTCTTTTGCTGCTTTTTTGCTTTGGTCACCTACAAACAAGAAAGATTTCTGGCTCTCACAGACGTGTATCTTCTTCTTTGAGAGGCTCCTCTGTCCTACACTCATTACCTTTATTAATGGCACCTGTTTGAACTTGTTAGCAGTATAAAAGACACCTGTCCACAACCTCAAACAGTCACACTCCAAACTCCACTATGGTGAAGACCAAAGAGCTATCGAAGGACACCAGAAACAAAATTGTAGACCTGCACCAGGCTGGGAAGACTGAATCTGCAATAGGCAGGCAGCTTGGTGTAAAGAAATCAAATGTGGGAGCAATAATTAGAAAATGTAAGACATACAAGACCACTGATAATCTCCCTCGATCTGGGGCTCCACGCAAGATCTCACCCCGTGGGGTCAAAATGATCACAAGAATGGTGAGCAAAAATCCCAGAACCACACAGGGGGACCTAGTAAATGACCTGCAGAGAGCTTGGACCAACATAACAAAGGCTACCATCAGTAACACTACGCCGCCAGGGACTCAGATCCTGCAGTGCCAGACGTGTCCCCCTGCTTAAGTCAGTACATGTCCGGGCCCCTCTGAGGTTTGGTAGAGAGCATTTGGATGATCCAGAAGAGGATTGGGAGAATGTCATATGGTCAGATGAAACCAAAGTAGAACTGTTTGGTAGAAACACAACTCGTCGTGTTTGGAGGAGAGAGAATGCTGAGTTGCAACCAAAGAACACCATACCTACTGTGAAGCATGGGGGTGGCAACATCATGCTTTGGGGCTGTTTCTCTGCAAAGGGAACAGGACGACTGTACATGAAAGAATGAATGGGGCCATGTATCGTGAGATTTTGAATGCAAACGTCCTCCCATCATCAAGGGCATTGAAGATGAAACGTGGCTGGGTCTTTCAGCATGACAATGACCCCAAACACACCGCCCGGGCAACGAAGGAGTGGCTTCGTAAGAAGCATTTCAAGGTTCTGGAGTGGCCTAGCCAGTCTCCAGATCTCAACCACATAGATAACCTTTGGAGGGAGTTGAAAGTCCGTGTTGCCCAGCAACAGCCCCAAAACATCACTGCTCTAGAGGGGATCTGCATGGAGGAATGGGCCAACATACCAGCAACAGTGTATGACAACCTTGTGAAGACTTACAGAAAATGTTTGACCTCTGTCATTGCCAACAAAGGATATATTACAAAGTATTGATATGAACCTTTGATATTGACAAAATACTTATTTTCCACCATAATTTGCAAATAAAATCTTTCCAAATCAGACAATGTGATTGTCTGGATTTGTTTCCACATTTTGTCTCTCATAGTTGAGGTATACCTATGATGACAATTACTGGCCTCTCTCATCTTTTTAAGTGGGAGAACTTGCACAATTGGTGGCTGACTAAAGACTTTTGCCCCACTTTCAATGAATTTTTGTCCTTTTTTTCACACAAATAGAGCTTTCTTTTGGTAGTATTTAATCACACCCCAGTAGAAGTCTTTTGAGACGAAATGTGTCTGGCTTTGTACTGTTTTTTTAAAATAAATGCCTTTCGGGTTGTTTTGATCTACACTATACTTCCATTTTCTTTTGCCTTTATCCCGGGCCAACTGAGTACGCCTGTGTGCAACTACAACTTCCAGATGGTTCCCCCGTGTGGTGGAAGTCCTTCACTTCGTTGAGGATTTTTAAGGAAACTAAGGTTGCTGGCCTCACCATTACGGATGTGGAGTGAAATCATCCCTTACAGAGTGACCGCTCTCCACCCAACCGTAACCCTGTGGCACTTGGTCCACATAAGCCTGACTGACCCACTACCAAATGGTTAGTGAGTCCACCATATCTGGTAACAGTGTCCAACCTATCTCTCCTATTGAGGTTCTTTTCACAACTACACAGTTATTTGCACATCGTTAGTGTCATCCGTGTCTAGTTGAAGATTTGCTATTAAGCATGGGATGGACATATCTTTGAATTTTTTTTTTCAAATTCTCTTTAGCGAATTTTGGACTTTTTATGTGTTTATTCACTATTATTTTATAAAACATCACTGTTTTTTATTCATTGTTTTCTACTTATAGCGCTGCACTGTATATACAGTGGGGATGGAAAGTATTCAGATCCCCTTAAATTTTTCACTCTTTGTTATATTGCAGCCATTTGCTAAAAACATTTACGTTAATTTTTTTTTGCTCATTAATGTACACACAGCACCCCATAATGACAGAAAAACACAGAATTGTTGACATTTTTGTAGATTTATTAAGGCTCCATGCACACTGGAGCTGATAAACTGCAGTTTATTTGCGTTTGGGCGCTTTTTTTTAAAGCCCATAAACTCCACTCTGTTAGCCTATGTGTCCATGCACACATGGACATTTTTTAGCTTTAATGAGTGGTGGAGTTTATGGGCTTTTTTCTGAACGCCAGAAATTTGCGTTCAAAGTGCCGTTTTTAACCACTAAAAAAAGCCAAACGCTCATAAACGCGCATTTATTAGCGTTCGGTATTCTATTTTTTCAGTGCATTGTGGGAGTTTGGAATGCATTGTGGGATTTTTGGAGTGTCCTCTGTGTATTTTTATTAAAAACGCCCATTAACGCTAACGCTAAAAAACGCTCATAAACGCTCATTAACGCTAGTACAAAACGCTGTTGAAAGCGAGTTTTTCTACCAGTGTTTTCTGCCAGCAATCTGGCGTCAAGAAAAAGCTCCAGTGTGCATGGAGCCTAAAAAAGAAAAACTGAAATGATCACATGGTCCTAAGTATTCAGACCCTTTGCTGTGACACTCATATATTTAACTCAGGTGCTGTCCATTTCTTTTGATCATCCTTGAGATGGTTCTACACCTTCATTTGAGTCTAGCTGTGTTTGATTATACTGATTGGACTTGATTAGGAAAGCCACACACCTGTCTATATAAGACCTTACAGCTCACAGTGCATGTCAGAGCAAATGAGAATCATGAGGTCAAAGGAACTGCCTGAAGAGCTCAGAGACAGAACTGTGGCAAGGCACAGATCTGGCCAAGGTTACAAGGTTTCTGCTGCACTTAAGGTTCGTAAGAGCACAGTGGTCTCCATAATCCTTAAATGGAAGAAGTTTGGGACGACCAGAACCCTTCCTAGAGCTGGTTGTTTGGCCAAACTGAGCTATCGGGGGAGAAGAGCCTTGGTGAGAGAGGTAAAGAAGAACCCAAAGATCACTGTGGCTGCGCTCCAGAGATGCAGTTGGGAGATGGGAGAAAGTTGTAGAAAGTCAACCATCACTACAGCCCTCCACCAGTCGGGGCTTTATGGCAGAGTGGCCCGACGGAAGCCTCTCCTCAGTGCAAGACACATGAAAGCCTGCATGGAGTTTGCTAAAAAACACCCGAAGGACTTCAAGATGGTGAGAAATAAGATTCTCTGGTCTGATGAGACCAAGATAGAACTTTTTGGCCTTAATTCTAAGCGGGCACTAAACCAGGCACTGCTCATCACCTGTCCAATACAGTTCCAACAGTGAAGCATGGTGGTGGCAGCATCATGCTATGGGGGAGTGCTCAGGACCTCAGACTGGGCCGAAGGTTTACCCTCCAACAAGACAATGACCCTAAGCACACAGCTAAAATAACGAAGGAGTGGCTTCACAACAAATCCGTGACTGTTCTTGAATGGCCCAGCCAGAGCCCTGACTTAAACCCAATTGAGCATCTCTGGAGAGACCTAAAAATGGCTGTCTACCAACGTTTACCATCCAACCTGACAGAACTGGAGAGGATCTGCAAGGAGGAATGGCAGAGGATCCCCAAATCCAGGTGTGAAAAAGTTGTTGCATCTTTCCCAAAAAGACTCATGGCTGTATTAGATCAAAAGGGTGCTTCTACTAAATACTGAGCAAAGGGTCTGAATACTTAGGACCATGTGATATTTCAGTTTTTCTTTTTTAATAAATCTGCAAAAATGTCAACAATTCTGTGTTTTTCTGTCAATATGGGGTGCTGTGTGTACATTAATAAGGAAAAAATGAACTTAAATGATTTTAGCAAATGGCTGCAATATAACAGAGTGAAAAATTTAAGGGGGTCTGAATACTTTCGTCCCCACTGTATATTTTTACTCTGGTTTGGACTTTGAGTGTTAGATGTTTTTCATTTTCTTACTTGACACTAAATGTGGTTTAGCGCAGTAATTTCACTTTTATTTGCACATTTATATTTAATCACTGCTGGGTTTTTTATTTTTTGCGCGATAAAAGAAAAAAGACCAAAAATTCTGTAAAAAAAATGCATTTTTCTTGGTTTCTGTTATAAAATTTAGCAAATTAGTAATTTTGCTTCATAAATTTTGGCCAAAATTTATACTGCTACATATCTTTGGTAAAAATAACCCAAATCGGTGTATATCATTTGGTCTTTGTGAAAGTCATAGAGTCCACAAGCTATGGTGCCAATCTCTGAAAATTGATCACAACTGATGTACTGGTGACCCATCTAATTTCTTGAGAACCTAACAAGCCAGGAAAGTACAAATACCCCCCAAATGACCCCTTTTTGGAAAGCAGACATTCCAAGGTACTTAGTAAGAGGCATGGCGAGTATTTTTGAAGTTGTAATTTTTTCCCACAATTCTTTGAAAAATCAAGATTTTTATTTTTTTTCAGAAGATTGTTAAATTAGCAGTTTATTTCTCACACACGGCATAGGCATAGCACAAATTACACCCCAAAACACATTCTACTACTCCTCCTGAGTATGGCGATACCACATGTGAGACTTTTACGCAGCCTGGCCACATACAGAGGCCCAACATGCAGGGAGCACCGTCAGGCGTTCTTGGAGCATAAATTACACTCTGTTCCAAATTATTATGCAAATTCTATTTCAGTGTCACAAAGGTTAAATATTTTGTTTTTCAGTTTAACTCATGGATGGCATTGTGTCTCAGGGCTCTTTTGATCAGAAACAATCTTGGACACCTGTGATAATTAGATTGCCAGGTGAGCCCAAATAAAGGAAAAACTACTAAAGGAGTGTGTTCCACATTATTAAGCAAAGCACCATTTTCAAGCAATATGGGGAAGAAAAAGAATCTCTCTGCTGCCGAAAAGAGTGAAATAATTCAATGCCTTGGACGAGGTTTGAAAACATTAGATATTTCACGAAAACTTAAGCATGATCATTGCACTATTAAAAGATTTGTGGCTGATTCGGAGCACAGACGGGTTTTGTGCAGATAAAGGCACATTGAGGAAGATTTCTGCCAGATCCATGCATCGGATCAAGAGAGCAGCTGCTAAAACACCATTACATCGCAGCAAACAGATATTTGAAGCTGCTGGTGCCTCAAGTCCCACGGACATCAAGGTGCAGAGTCTTCCAGAGTCTTGCAACTGTGCATAAACCTTCCATTCGGCCACAACTAACCAATGCTCACAAGCAGAAACGGCTGCATTGGGCAGAAAAATACATGAAGACTAATTTTCAAACAGTCCTGTTCACTGATGAGTGCCGTGCAACCCTGGATGGTCCAGATGGATGGAGTAGTGGATGGTTGGTGGACGGCGACCCTGTTCCAATAAGGCTGCGACGTCAGTAAGGTGGTGGTGGAGTCATGTTTTGGGCCGGAATCATGGGAAGAGAGCTGGTCGGCCCCTTTAAGGTCCCCGAAGGTGTAAAGTTGACCTCTGCAAAGTATGTGGAGTTCCTGACTGACCACTTCCTTCCCTGGTACAGAAGGAAGAACTATGCTTTCCGTAATAAAATCATCTTCATGCATGACAATGCACCATTTCATGCTGCAAAGAATACGTCTGCATCAATGTCTGCTATGGGGATAAAAGGAGAGGAAAGTCATCGTGTGGCCTCCATCCTCCCCTGACCTCAACCCTATTGAAAACCTTTGGAGCATCCTCAAGAAAAAGATCTAAGAGGGTGGGAGGCAGTTTACATCCAAACAGCAGCTCTGGGAGGCTATTCTGACATCTTGCAAACAAATTCAAGCAGAAACTGTCCAAAAAATCAAGTTCAATGGATGCAAAACTTGTGAAGCTACTATCAAATAAGGGCTCCTATGTTAAAATGTAACGTGACCTGTTAAATGTCTAAAAAGTTAAAATGTTGTTCAAAGTTTGATTGAAATAGCTTTTGATTTCAGTAAATATGCTGCAAACACAACAAATGACAATGTTAAGTTCTTTACCACCTATAAAGTGTTTTGAAATTTACTGTGCGTAATAATTTGGAACAGTGCATTGTAAGTTTTTTTATTTTGAAAAATAAAAACTGTCTTCATTAGGAGGTTTGTTCAATAAAATTTGAATTGTACTCTTAATAGTTAAC
Organism: Lithobates clamitans; assembly: GCA_037952925.1. Lineage (NCBI taxonomy): Eukaryota > Metazoa > Chordata > Amphibia > Anura > Ranidae > Lithobates > Lithobates clamitans. The sequence goes on from JBBGZY010000135.1 coordinate 6,143,433, forward strand.
ATGAGAATTATGCTGACTGTTGTTTGCATCAATTATTTAGGTAAATGAGAAAAATATAATTGGCATAATAATTTGGAACAGGGTGTATACATATAATTTCTTGACTACCTCTTACACTTTTGAAGGCCTCGAGCACCAGGACAATGGAAACGCCCCAAAAATGACCCCATTTTGGAAAGAAAACAACCCAACGTATAATCTATGAGGCATAATGAGTCTTTTGAACATGTCATTTTTTTCTACAAGTTTTTGGAATATGTGTAAAGAAAATAAAAACATTTTTTTTTTTCTTTTACACAATCCTGCCCATTTATACAATATTTCTAACACATAGCATGTACATACCAAAAATGACACCCCAAAATAAATTCTACTACTCCTGAGTACGGCGATACCACATGTGGGACTTTTCCACAGCCTGGCCACATAGAGAGGCCCAACATGCAGGGAGCACCATCAGGTGTTCTAGGGGCATGCATTTCAAATCTAATTTGACTACCTATTACACTTTTGTGAGGCACTCTAGTGGCATGGATGAGAACTAATGTGGCATGGATGAGCATGATTGGGGATGGATGGGATGACTAAGTTTGAATGAGTATGGCTGGGGGTGGATGGGATGGCTGAGCATGGATGGATGGATGAGTATTGCTGAGTATGGATGAATGGCCGAGCATGGATGAGTATTGCTGATTATGGATGGATGAGTATTGCTGATTAGGGATGGATGGCTGAGCATGGATGGATGAGGCTGCAATGGGCACAAATCAGCACTGTGGGTACCACAGATCCAGCCCACATCGCTGATGCACCCGATCTCTCCCCTCTCCTCTCACACTGTACCGGTCGGTACAGAGAGGGGAGAGAGGAACTGGACATGACACCGGTTTGTTTACAAGTGATCGCTCTGTCTTTTGACAGAGCGATCACGTGGTAAACGGCCACTGTCACAGATATTCCCGGGTGCCCGCGATTCTGGGAGGACGTCAATGTATGCCCTCCCAGGGTTATCGAGCCACGCTGTAGCCGTCATTTGGCTATGGCACGGTCATTAAGTGGTAAAAAATCATTTTTAAAAATAGCCTTATCTTTTAAAAGTAATAAATCTGAATGTCTTAGGCTGGTTTCCCCGCTTCCAATTCGCATGACAGGAGAGTGTGACTGGCTCTCAAAGGAGCCAGTTCACACAGCTCAGGGGCGGCCACGGTCCGCACTTGGAAAGGATCCTGTGCATCTTTGGCTCCAAATCAGGTGTGAATTTAGGCAGAAATTCAGAACTGATTCCCACCTGAATCGGTAAACAGGGACGAACCGGATCCCCTGCTGGGACCTGCAGCATGTGTGAACCCCGCCTTAAGTTTTTTTTTTTTTTATTTGTGTGGATTGATGAAGCAATAGTTTTTACTTATTAACTGTGAAGGGGCAATTTTATTCTTCACACCAATACCTGTCCATTTGACCCAAGGAAATGCCAAAAGTAGAAAAAAAAAACCTGCGAATGTGAAAAGTGGGAACGCCCAAATCTTTTTACGCACTTTTGTACATGGGGGTTGATTTACTAAAGGCAAATCCACTTTGTACTACAAGTGCACTTGAAAGTGCAGTTGCTGTCGATTTGAGGGGGACATGCAAGGAAAATAAAAAACAGCATTCTTGCTTGCACATGATTGGATGATAAAATCAGCAGAGCCTCCCCTCAGATCTAAAGCGACTACACTTCCAAATGCACTTGCAGTGCACTTGTAGAGCAGAGTAGTTTTGCCTTTAGTAAATCAACCCCAGGGTGTGCTCCCTGCTAAACAGTACAATATAATCTTATATCATATTTAGTATAGCCTCTTTGGTCATGGATTTTAAAGGGAATATTGCTTTGTTTAAAAAAAAAGTAATTGTGTATTGCCACACAGGCAATTTTAGAATTGCATGTCATTAGATATTGGATTTTCACTTAGGCTGAATCTGTTGTAATTATCTAAAATAGTTTAAAAAACGGTGTAAATGTTGCTTACTTGTCTTAGGGATGGAAACCTGGGCTGTACAATACACCACATTATTTTTCCTGGTTGTGTGATTGACTGACTTTTCCTATTAGTCTGCACTGAGCAGATTGTATAATTTAGCACACAGCTGGAGAAAAGACACAGCAGAGCAGACAGTAACATCTTTAGAACAAATTATATAAAGAAAAGGTATAAATATAAAAATGTATAGTGAATATAGCAAGTACACTCCCAGTGATAAGGACGTATTTGGACTACCCAGCGCAAACAGGAGTAACCCTGGTATAAATAAGGGAATGGGTCTACGATATCAATGTATAACGTCCATCCACAATTGTCCAATAGGGGAAAAAAGGTCCATAAAAGTATGTAAAAGGTTTACATGAGGAGTCACACTTTGGCAGTGTCTGTCTCTCCCAGGGCCGGTCCTAGATGGGGTGCACGGGGTGCAGTGCACCCAGGCGCCAGAGAGGTTGGGGCGCTGAAGCGCCGGAGTGCTCCCTTCTCTCCTCCTCCTCCTCTTGATTGCGTCCGGCGGCGGCGCTCTCCGCCGGTGTTAAAAGAAGAAAGGCGCGGCCGCCGCTGTGTGTGCTGCTCAAGCCCCTCCCTCCTGAGCGGCTGGTCTCTGCGTGGAGAGAGACCAGCCGCACAGTGATGTTGCGCGGGGGGGGAGGGAGCGGAGGAGCGGTATGTGCCCGACACATTCTGCTCTGTGTCTCCCACTCCTGCCTACTTTAAACTCCTCTGCTCTTCACCCGGGTGGCGCGGCTGGCTGCACACTGTTCTCTCCTCTTCAGCTGCCGCCTGGGTGTATATATGTACCCTAATGGAGGGGGCTGTACTAATGGAGGGGACGCTGTACTAATGGAGGGGGGGCTGTACTAATGGAGGGGGTCTGTACTAATGGAGGGGGGGCTGTACTAATGGAGGGGGGGCTGTACTAATGGAGGGGGGCTGTACTAATGGAGGGGGCTGTACTAACAATGGGGGGGTCTGTACTAATGGGGTCTGTACTAATGGAGAGGGGGTCTGTACTAATGGAGAGGGGGTCTGTACTAATGGAGGGGGGGTCTGTACTAATGGTGGGGTCTGTACTAATATGGGGGTCTCTACTAATGGAGGGGGGTCTGTCCTGGGGGGTCTGTACTAATGGAGAGGGGGTCTGTACTAATGGAGGGGGGTCTGTCCTGGGGGGTCTGTACTAATGGAGGGGGGTCTGTCCTGGGGGGTCTGCACTAATGGAGGGGGGTCTGTACTAATGGAGAGGGGGTCTGTACTAATGGAGAGGGGGTCTGTACTAATGGAGAGGGGGTCTGTCCTGGGTGGTCTGTACTAATGGAGAGGGGTTCTGTACTAAAGGGGTCTGTACTAATGGAGGGGGGGTCTGTACTAATGGAGGGGGGTATGTACTAATGGGGTCTGTACTAATGGAGGGGGGGTCTGTACTAATGGGGTCTGTACTAATGGAGGGGGGGTCTTTACTAATATGGGGGTCTCTACTAATGGAGGGGGGTCTGTACTAATGGGGGGGGGGTCTGTACTAATGAGGGGGTCTGTACTAATGGAGGGGGGGTCTGTACTAATGGAGGGGGATCTGTACTAATGGAGGGGTCTGTACTAATATGGGGGTCTCTACTAATGGAGGGGGGTCTGTACTAATGGGGGGTCTGTACTAATGGAGGGAGCAGAGAAGAGGATTGTGGGACATATAGTCCCGAGAACTGGCAGCCCCACTGTAACACGGAAACTGCAGCCCACACAGCATGCTCAGCTGAATGGGAAAGAGAGAGAGAGAGACAGGAACCTGGGAAAGTTTTCAGGGAAGTACACCCAGGACTCCAGAGGGAGAGGACAGTGCTGAGAGAACACCATCAGAGAGAGAACCCTGCTGCCCTGCACCACCAGAGGGAAAGCCACACAGCCTAGCGCCATCGCTGGCATTGAAAGGAATTGAGTCATTGCAGGAATACAGCGGAGTCACCATGGGCAATTCAGAGTGAGCTGACTCCTGATCAGAGGAACCGTTGCTGTATCGCTGGGTCAGGTAAGAGGGCCGATCGGCCAATATGTACTATGTCTGCAGTCTCTGATCATCTCCTGTATTATGTCTGCAATCTCTGATCATCTCCTGTACTATGTCTGCAGTCTCTGATCATCTCCTGTATTATGTCTGCAGTCTCTGATCATCTCCTGTATTATGTCTGCAATCTCTGATCATCTCCTGTACTATGTCTGCAGTCTCTGATCATCTCCTGTACAATATCTGCAGTCTCTGATCATCTCCTGTATCATGTCTGCAGTCTCTGACCATCTCCTGTATCATGTCTGCAGTCTCTGACCATCTCCTGTACTATGTCTGCAGTCTCTGATCATCTCCTGTATCATGTCTGCAGTCTCTGACCATCTCTTGTATCATGTCTGCAGTCTCTGATCATCTCCTGTATCATGTCTGCAGTCTCTGACCATCTCTTGTATCATGTCTGCAGTCTCTGATCATCTCCTGTATCATGTCTGCAGTCTCTGACCATCTCTTGTATCATGTCTGCAGTCTCTGATCATCTCCTGTATCATGTCTGCAGTCTCTGACCATCTCCTGTATTTAATGTCTGCAGTCTCTGATCATCTCCTGTATCATGTCTGCAGTCTCTGACCATCTCTTGTATCATGTCTGCAGTCTCTGATCATCTCCTGTATCATGTGTGCAGTCTCTGACCATCTCCTGTACTATGTCTGCAGTCTCTGATCATCTCCTGTATCATGTCTGCAGTCTCTGACCATCTCTTGTATCATGTCTGCAGTCTCTGATCATCTCCTGTATCATGTCTGCAGTCTCTGACCATCTCTTGTATCATGTCTGCAGTCTCTGATCATCTCCTGTATCATGTCTGCAGTCTTTGACCATCTCTTGTATTATGTCTGCAGTCTCTGACCATCTCCTGTACTATGTCTGCAGTCTCTGAACATCTCCTGTACTATGTCTGCAGTCTCTGACCATCTCCTGTACTATGTCTGCAGTCTCTGATCATCTCCTGTACTATGTCTGCAGTCTCTGACCATCTCCTGTACTATGTCTGCAGTCTCTGATCATCTCCTGTATTATGTCTGCAGTCTCTGATCATCTCCTGTATTATGTCTGCAATCTCTGATCATCTCCTGTACTATGTCTGCAGTCTCTGATCATCTCCTGTACAATATCTGCAGTCTCTGATCATCTCCTGTATCATGTCTGCAGTCTCTGACCATCTCCTGTATCATGTCTGCAGTCTCTGACCATCTCCTGTATCATGTCTGCAGTCTCTGACCATCTCCTGTACTATGTCTGCAGTCCCTGATCATCTCCTGTATCATGTCTGCAGTCTCTGACCATCTCTTGTATCATGTCTGCAGTCTCTGATCATCTCCTGTATCATGTCTGCAGTCTCTGACCATCTCTTGTATCATGTCTGCAGTCTCTGATCATCTCCTGTATCATGTCTGCAGTCTCTGACCATCTCTTGTATCATGTCTGCAGTCTCTGATCATCTCCTGTATCATGTCTGCAGTCTCTGACCATCTCCTGTATTTAATGTCTGCAGTCTCTGATCATCTCCTGTATCATGTCTGCAGTCTCTGACCATCTCTTGTATCATGTCTGCAGTTTCTGATCATCTCCTGTATCATGTGTGCAGTCTCTGACCATCTCCTGTACTATGTCTGCAGTCTCTGATCATCTCCTGTATCATGTCTGCAGTCTCTGACCATCTCTTGTATCATGTCTGCAAACTCTGATCATCTCCTGTATCATGTCTGCAAACTCTGATCATCTCCTGTATCATGTCTGCAGTCTCTGACCATCTCTTGTATCATGTCTGCAGTCTCTGATCATCTCCTGTATCATGTCTGCAGTCTCTGACCATCTCTTGTATTATGTCTGCAGTCTCTGACCATCTCCTGTACTATGTCTGCAGTCTCTGAACATCTCCTGTACTATGTCTGCAGTCTCTGACCATCTCCTGTACTATGTCTGCAGTCTCTGAACATCTCCTGTACTATGTCTGCAGTCTCTGACCATCTCCTGTACTATGTCTGCAGTCTCTGATCATCTCCTGTACTATGTCTGCAGTCTCTGATCATCTCCTGTACTATGTCTAGGGGTTCTTTCTAACAGACTATCTAACAGAAGCCCTCTTTGTGTGCATCAGAGAGACTCCCCTCCAGGTCTCATTAGTGTACACTCTTCCTGTATTTTTTTTTATTGTTAAGAGATCATGGGAGGATCCCAGGGTAACAAAGAGTTCTTAGGAGAGCATCTCTGTGTTTGAGTCGTTGCCATAGAAACATTTGTAAAGGGGAGGAGTTGGTAAGATGACCACGCCCATGTGGGGGCGCCAGAAATATTTCTGCACCCAGGCGCCGGTGACCCTAGGATCGGCCCTGGTCTCTCCTCCAGGTAGGCTCTGAGGTATGTCCTACCAATGGTTTTTCCTTTGTTATAAATATAAAAATAAGCCTTGCAGTGTATATAGTTTACACGGAAGCGATAGTGATAGTGTTAAAAGTGATCATTCAGCAAGGCTGTTGTCAGTTTTACGGACACTAGTAAAAGCAGAAATATGTACAAACATGAAATCTGATACACAATGCAAATAACAAATGAACTATGTAGTCAAAAATTAGTTTGCAGTAAAAATTATGACTGGTTCCCTTTTAAATGACAATTTTTTCAGAAAATGGAATGTGAAATGAATATACTCAAATATTAAAGATGGATTCCAAGCAGATATTTAATAACAAAGATCTACTTTATTCAGTTATATGTTTGCTCACATCAGGAGCTGGGGTTTTTAAGGTCCCAGTAACCCAATTTCATAGACAGATATTAAAATTCATAAATCTATTATTATTTAGACTTTAAAAAGATATATAACCACGGTATATATATATATATATATATATATATATATATATATATATATATATATATATATATATATATACGGTATATAGATATATATCTATACGGTATATAGATATATATCTATATATCTATATATATATATACATACAATCTCACAAAAGTGAGTACACCCCTTACATGGGGTTACATTTTTGTAAATAATTTATTATATCTTTTCATGTGACAACACTGAAGAAATGACACTTTTCTACAATGTAAAGTAGTGAGCGTACAGCTTGTATAACAGTGTAAATTTGCTGTCCCCTCAAAATAACTCAACACACAGCCATTAATGTGTAAATCGCTGGCAACAAAAGTGAATAAACCCTTAAGTGAAAATGTCCAAATTGGGTCCAATTAGCCATTTTCCCTCCCCGTTGTCATGTGACTCGTTATTATTATAAGGTTTCAGGTGTGAATGGGGAGCAGGTGTGTTAAATTTGGTGTTATTCCTCACACTCTTACTGGTCACTGGAAGTTCAACATGGCACCTCATGGCAAAGATCTCTCTGAGGATCTGAAAAAAAGAATTGTTGCTCTACATAAAGATGGCCTAGGCTAGAAGAAGATTGCCAAGATCCTGAAACTGAGCTGCAGCGCGGTGGCCAAGACCATACAGCGGTTTAACAGGACAAATTCCACTCAGAACAGGCCTCGCCATGGTCGACCAAAGAAGTTGAGTGCATGTGCTCAGCGTCATCTCCATAGGTTGTGTTTGGTAAATAGACGTATGAGTGCTGCCAACATTGCTGCAGAGGTTGAAGGGGTGGGGGGTCAGCCTGTCAGTGCTCAGACCATACGCCGCACACTGCATCAAATTGATCTGCATGGCTGTCGTCCCAGAAGGAAGCCTCTTCTAAAGATGAATCACAAAAAAGCCCGCAGTTTGCTGAAGACAATCAAACTAAGGACATGGATTACTGAAACCATGTCCTGTGGTCTGATGAATGAATGAATGAATGAATGAATGAATGAATGATTTATAAAGCGCTACAAATGCGAACTGAATCGCCTCAAGGCGCTGGATGCATTCTCTGATGTCAGCTTCTCAGAAAAGGAAGGTCTTTAGTTTTTTTCTGAAGGCCTGGTGGTTTTCTTCCATGCGGATGTTGGTAGGAAGAGCGTTCCATAGTCGAGGTCCTTGGACTGCGAATCTTCGTTCTCCCTTTGCTTTGTAGCGGTATTTGGGAATGGTAAGGAGGTTTTGGTTAGCTGATCGAAGACTGCGATTCGGTGTATAGTGTTTTATTTTCTCGCGGAGATATGGTGGGGCGTTTCCTTGTACGCATTTGTGGGTGAGGCAGAGGGTCTTGAATGCGATCCGTTTCTTCACGGTTAGCCAGTGTAGGCTCTTTAGGGAGGGTGAGATGGATTCCCAGGGTTTTTTTCCTGTTAACAGTCTTGCCGCCGTGTTTTGGATGAGTTGTAAGCGCGCAAGCTGATATTGGGGTAGTCCTACGTAGAGCGAATTTGCGTAGTCGAGTCGGGAATTGATGATTGTTCCCACAACTGCCGCTTTGTCCTCTTCTGGGATGAAGGGGATGAGTCTACGTAGTTGGCGGAGGAGATGGTGGGATCCGCTCACCACTGATCCTATTTGTGCATCCATTGTCATTCCTGAGTCAAAAATGACTCCGAGACTCTTGGCTTTGGTGCTTGGGGAGATGGTCTGTCCAAGGATGGTGGGAGGTGTCCATGTAGTCTTTATTTTGGAATTTTTGTTAGCTTGTAGGAGAAGAAGTTCTGTTTTTGATCCGTTGAGTTTGAGGGAGCTAGTGGTCATCCAGTCGTCTATTAAGGAGAGGCATTTCTGTAATTGCTGATGAAGGTCTTTTTGTCCGTTGATACAAAGGTAGAGTTGGGTGTCGTCAGCGTATGAATGGAAACAAAGATCAGTTTTCCTGATGATATTGAGAAGTGGGCGGATGTATATGTTGAATAGTACTGGTGACAAGGGTGATCCTTGAGGGACTCCGCAGGAGACTGCCCGGGTTTCCGAGGTGAATGTACCTAGTTTCACTGTCTGGGAGCGATTCTCTAGGAAGGATGTAAACCATTTTAGAGCAGAACCTGTTGCTCCTGCTACTTCAGCGAGGCGGACGAGTAAAGTGATGAGACCAAGATAAACTTGTTTGGTTCAGATGGTGTCAAGCGTGTGTGGCGGCAACCAGGTGAGGAGTACAAAGACAAGTGTGTCTTGCCTGCAGTTAAGCATGGTGGTGGGAGTGCTGCCGGCATTGGGGAGCTACACTTCATTGAGGAATCCATGGATGCCAACATGTACTGTGACATACTGAAGCAGAACATGACCCCAAACACACCTTCAAGATGACCACTGCCTTGCCAAAGAGGCTGAGGGTAAAGGTGATGGACTGGCCAAGCATGTCTCCAGACCTAAACCCTATTGAGCATCTTTGGGGCATCCTCAAATGGAAGGTGGAGGAGCGCAAGGTCTCTAACATCCACCAGCTCTGTGATGTCGACATGGAGGAGTAGAAGAGGACTCCAGTGGCAATCTGTAAAGCTCTGGTGAACTCCATGCTTAAGAGGGTTAAGGCAGTGCTGGAAAATAATGGTGGCCACACAAAATATAGACACTTTGGGGCCAATTTGGACATTTTTCACTTAGGGGTGTACTCACTTTTGATGCCAGTGGTTTAGACATTAATGGCTGTGTGTTGAGTTATTTTGCGGGGACAGCAAATTTACACTGTTATACAAGCTGTACACTCAATACTTTACCTTGTAGCAAAGTGTAATTTCTTCAGTGTTGTCACATGAAAAGATATAATAAAATATTTACAAAAATGTGTGTATGTGTGTGTGTATGTGTATATATATATATATATATATATATATATATATATATATATATATATATATATATATATATTCACACACACTTAAAATTACTGGATCAATTTGTTTTGGAGTTTAACAAATGTGATAAATGGCTGATGGTGAATATGGGGTGATAATCCCGACATGTTTCGCCAATAAGTTTGGCTTCCTCAGGGGACCTCTATTATCACACCTAAGTAGATAGAGAGATTGGAGTATAATCATCATTATATGCAAAAATATATATTAATTTCAAATGATTTCAACCATACAAAGTAGGACATATAATCCCCCCCAAAAAAAATAAGTAAATAAATATATTATATATATATATATATATATATATATATATATATATATATATATATTTTTTTTTTTTTTTTTTTTTGTAATGTATAAGCTTTTTTCACTCTTTATTTTTTCTTTCTTTTTTTCTTTCTCTCTTTTTCACTTCCCTTACTCTTATCACTTGCTGGCATTTCTTTGCCATTTTCCTTTCCCCTTTCAGTCTCCTATGCCCCTACTATTCTTGGCTCAGGCTTTCTATTCATACATATCATTAGTACTTAATGCATGATTATACTTTTTTACGCCTACGGTTTCCATTATATATGGACTCTCTGTTTATACATAGACACCTACATATCATTAGTACTCAATGCATTATTATACTTTTTTACGCCTACAGTTTCCAATACACATGGATTCAGTGAGACTCCTGGGGACACACTCTCACATGCGCACCATGCCTGTCCTCTGGTTTGCCCCACCGGGGTCCCATTCGGCTCCGCCTCCACGGTTCCTGGTTGAGACACCTGCTGCTACCTCTGGGAGCCGCACACCCAGTGCTGTGTTTTGGCCTAGGCCAACAAGGCCCAGGCCTAGGGTGGCACTTTGCGGGGGGCGGCAAAAAAGGCGCCCCCCACCAAAACGGCACCCGCTCTCCTCGCGCACAGCAGGGCACATCAGCAGAGTAAAGCTTAGGAGTGTAGTGGCGTCACGGCTGTAGATGAGGCCAGAAAGCAGTGTAAGCAGGAGCCGTCAAGCCGCCCTTCTCTCTCTCTGATTGATCCTCTGCTGTGGCCAATCATGGGGAGGGAAACAGCGGGCAGGAAGCTGGGCGGCGGCACGGCAAAACCAATTAGAGCCGCTCTCTCTCTCTTCTCCCTTCGACTGACAGAAAGGGGAGGGGGGCGAGCGGGGGAGTTCTGTGCTGCTGCCGAGTTCTCTGGTAAATGGAGCAGCAGCACTGTGACAGGGAGAGGAGAGATGCGGGCTGTCTGTGTATCTCCCCCGCTCGCCCCCCCTCCCCTTTCTGTGAGTCGAAGGGAGAAGAGAGAGAGAGCGGCTCTAATTGGTTTTGCCGTGCCGCCGCACAGCTTCCTGACCGCTGTTTTCCTCCCCATGATTGGCCACAGCAGAGGGCCAATCAGAAGACTCTGGGGGCATCATGGGAAAAGTAGTCCCTGAAGAGTGGCGGCCCCTGTGTGTCCACAGACATCATGCTACAGCCCCCAGCATGCATGCACTCTGCTGGGGGGGTTTACAGGAGGAGAGAGCCACGCTGTACCCGCACCACCACAGCCACACTGTACCCGCACCACCAGAGAGCCACGCTGTACATGCACCACCAGAGAGCCATGCTGTACACGCACCACCAGAGAGCTACGCTGTACCCGCACCACCAAAGAGAGCCATGCTGTACCCGCACCACCAGAGGAGGAGAAAGATGAAGCCACTGCCAGGGTAGAGACATGCTACACTACTGACTAGAGTTGGCCTGGGAAACCC